>CM034153.1:89593919-90193919 GCA_019776745.2 Taxus chinensis | reverse complement strand
ATTGATCTCTCTGACAAGATCCAAACCCCATTGAGAGAAAGGAAAAAGGTCTTGTGCTAACTATAAGGCACGACTAGCGGTGTGATGCAGATTAGCATGTTACTGACACTTCACACATCACTTGACATAGTCACAACAATCATGGTTTAGGGTTGGCCAGTAATATCCTAGGTGTAGAATGTGTTTAGAAATAACCAAACCACTGAAGTGACCCCCACAAATTTCATCGTGAACTTCCTTTATGGTATATGGGATTTCAAAGCTTATAAGGCATCATAAGAGGATAGCGTTAAATCCATGTTTATAAAGAAGACCACCGATGATGACATAGCGAGAGAAAATCTGAGAAAGGATCGTTGTCCATTGCGAGTAAGATCTAGAGGAAGAATTGAGAGGGAAAGGTAGTCAATGAACTACTTATACCAAAGGTCAATTGGGTCAGTTTCAATGGTTCCGACAAGGTTGATGTCTCAAAATAAATAAGACGGTGATTGCAACCTTTTTACTGTGATAAAGATTTTTGAGTCAGAGGGTGAAGTGGGGATTTGAGAAGCAAGACAGGCCATGGTGTCCACAAATTTATTAGTGGAATGTGGGGTGGTTTGAAGTTCATAATTTTCAAAGGTAGTCAAAAGTATGTGCACATAATGCTTATACTTTTGAAGTATCTCGTTAGAACACTGGTATATACCATTAACTTGGTTTACAACTAGTTGGGAATCACCAAAGATATTAATTGATTTAACATCTAAGGTGATGATGGATTGGAGACCTAATATGAGTGCTTCATATTATGTGATATTTTTATTGTATTTTGAAAGATAATGACATAGGTTCACTGTCAAGAGAGATGACGATAATGCCAACACCACCCCCATGCTGACATTTGGAACCATCGAAGAATAAGGTCATATGGTAAATGGTATCATCCAAAGAGAGGGTAGCGATGGATTCAACAAATTTTTGAGGGAAATTGAAGTTAGAGGGTTGATTTGTAAAGGGATCAGAGAAGAGTAGTGTTGAAGTTTAGTGGGCATCTGCAGAGTTGAGTCAGTTTCGATGGTTTTATCCTTTGACACGATGATTTTTAGATGGGTGAATTAGGTGATTGGAGGAGGTATTTTTTTTAAAGTGTCAAAGGCTAGGTCTAGATATAGAAAAATGGAAAGAACTACAAGAAGCATGAGCCAGGTTTAAGTGTCAGGAGATGACGACACGTTGATGTTGGTAGGGCACGTGGAGATGCCTACATGTAATGTAAGGGGTCGGTATTGGTGACAATGAAGGTTTTGTGACAAGGGAAGAATGTTGAGTAGGTAATGGACATGAAAATGTTTAGTGGACAAGGGAAAATGCGCGCCCTGGCGCAAAAACTAAGGCTAAGTAGAAAATGTTTTTCAGCATGAGTGTATCTAGTTTAGATATTCAAATGTAGTCTATGCAAGCGTATGACCTTATATGGAATAAACCAGTTCTTGGGTTTTTCCCTATGTTGCTCATCATTATTCCTATAAATTTTAAGGATGAGAAATTCTTGAGGTGAATGTGGAGTGCACCCAAAAACTGAATGATCAGTAGTAGAAATGTAAAGGTAAAATGATTCTCAACCCTTGGTCATCCTTAGGGGGAATGAGCATACAGGTGTTCTTCATTGGAGGAGGTATTTTTTCTTCTTAACCTCCTTAGAAAGTTAGTTTAGGTTTTTTAAGTAAACCCTCAAAGGCTTTAGTAGGCATTCATCAAGGTCCCATTTGAAGAGAGACATTGCAGACATTTTTTGAGGAGATGATAAAATGGGTGGCAGTGGTCAGAAAGTTGTGAAATAAAGAGACAAATAGATTAGAAATTTACTTGCAAACAACAAAGTTGAAGAACATTAGTTGTTGGAGGAATTTTGAGAATAGCCTTGATTTTTGCGGGATCAACTTCAATGCCACGTAATGAAAAAATAAATCCAAGGAGCTTTCCGGAGAGAACAATGAAGACACACTTTTTAGGTTGAAGGAAAACACAATACTTGATGAGGTGATTGAAGATGACCTTAAGGACTGTAAGGTGTTTGGCCTAATTTTTGGATTTGGTAAGACTATTGTCAACATAATCTTCCAATATGCGATGCATAATGCCATGAAAAATATAAGTCATAGCCCGCTGATATGTAACACCAACGTTTTTAAGGCCAAAGGGCATGACACGATAGCAGAAGGTCCCCCAAGGAGTGATGAAGGTGGTTTTTTGTTGATATTCTGGGGCAAGTAATATTTGGTTATAACCTGAGAAACTGTCCATGCGTGATAAAATCTCATAGATGGCAGTGAGATAAACTAGTTGGTCAATACTAGGTAGAGGAAATTCATCTTTGGGGTAAGTTAGGTTAAGGTCACGGAAATCCATTCAAATGTGGATTCCTACTGTCACTTTTGTGATAGGTATGATATTATAGATCCATTGAGTGTAATTAATGGGTAGGATGAAGGAAACCGAAAGAAGGTGATGGGGTTCTTCTTTGACAAGAAGGGCAATATGAGGATGCATTTTTCACAGCTTCTATTTCACAAGTTTGGCTTCAATAATGGTGATGATATTGTGGACCAAAATTTTTGGGTCAATACCAGGTGTATTAGCGTAGGACTAAGCAAAAGCGTTTATATGATCCCGAAGGAAAGAAGTAAAAGCTTCCTGTTCAGCAACATATAAATATTTTCCCATATTTAGAATGTGTGGTTCATCTTGAGTGTTAATATTGATTTTTATGGTTGATTCATTTAACATGGTTTGAGTCTCAGAAGGTAACGACTGGTGAATATAAGAATATTCCACACCAAGGTAGGTGAGAATAGACTCATCATCCTGGTATTGAATGACGTTAATAGAAGGTGTATCGTCATCAATCATGTCAGGATACAGGAAGGGAAGAGAAGAGGGAGCCTTTCCATCTCGTTGATAAGTTAGAGGTCCCAGGGAAATGGTGTTCATGAAAAAAAATAGAAGGAATAGATTCTGGATCTATAGACTCCGTAGGTGAAGGTGGTGAAGTTGGTAAATGGGGTGAAGAAGGTTTATTGTCCTCGATGATTTCGACTCAGGATTTCTTGGTAGATGGTTTGACAAATCCAATACCACCGTGGTCTATATGTTTACAAGTGGTGCACAAGATGGTTCCACAAAGCCAAAGCCCTTCCATGCACAAAGATGGAGGAATGTGTGGGAAAAGAAGTGGTTGTTGAGAGATTTGAGGTCAGATGTAAATGCTCACATTTGGGAAGGTGGCTCGGGTGAGTATGTAGAAGTATCAAGTACCCCATATGTTAAGTTAGTATGAAGGTGGGGAGAACTATAAGGGAAAACCTCACCTATGTGGTGATCACTGTGAGGATGTTGGTGAAGGTTACCATACTCTTGAGGAGTAAGGAATGTGTCGATGTTGTACAAGAGGTACTCCCCCAGAGTGAGACGTTGAAAAAAACCTTCTAAGGGATCGTTAGTTGATATGTGTGTAGCTAGAATGGATGAATTATTGGATTGCGGGGAGGAAGAAGCATTGGTTAGTTGAGAAGTAGATATGTTAGCAAATGTGTCGGCTATAGAGGTTGTGGTGGAAGTGGGAATAGAGGAGTTAGTTGTAGGAGAAGTAGGGAAAATGTTGGTGGATGGGGCTGTGGGTGAAGGAGAAGTGACAGCAGTGGTAGATGCCATAACTGGTATAAGGACATCATTGGGTTGATACAACATATTACATGTTTTGAATGGTGAAGGGTCAGTTGGAATGGTATAGTTATGTCCTTCATGTTCAAATTTTACACAATGATGTAAGGTTGAAGGAACACAACCCATGATGCAGATCCAAGGTCAGCCAACCAACATGTTGTATTGGAATTCCCCCTCTAAGACATAGAACAATTCTAGAATAGTATGGGGCCCCACATGAATGTGGAGAATGATGACGCCAAGGGTGGAAGTTATGGCATTATTAAACTAACATAGCATAACTGGGTTATTATGCATGAAATTAGAAGGGATGCATATTTGATTATATGGATGGGAGGAGATGATGTTGATGTTGGAACCACCATCGATCATAATTCTTCAAACGCGTATATTATCAATGTAGATAGAAATGAAAAGGGAGGGATCAAGATCATCTGATTGGAGAGATACAATCTCATCATCAGAGAAACTGAGAGAGGATACTTGATGAGTGGTAGTGGGTGTAGAGGAAGGGGATGAATTGGTGAGAGAGGACACATGGTGAGGGGTGATAATAGAGGCCACAGGCATAGGGTCGTTAGGTAAAACCTTGATGGATTATAGAACCTCCATGAGGGCTTATCAGTGAGACTTAGAATTTTGGACAAGGTTATACAAGGAAATTTTGAGTGAAGATTTTTGTAATTATTTAATCATTGTACGATGGGAAACTATGTCAGAATAGGGTATGTGGGTCCCCGAATGGTGATTTTTGGTGCAGGTGCAAATGGTATATTGGGCACAGGATTGGAGTATTGGTTGGCTATTTTTTCCTTTCTTTTGTCTTTTTAGGCGTGGGTGGAAATGTTAACTATATTAATATGGGGTGAGGGAGTAACTGAGTCGTGATATATGTAACGACGGGATAGGAAATAGTAGGGTGAGGGTATATACTGGTGTTGTTCAAAGAAGGAAACACATTGACATTTGGGCAGAGGTTTGGCTAACTCTCTTATGCAAACCATGTAGATCTCGAATGTGGGAGGAAGATAAAAGGGTTGTGGAGGTAAAGATGAAGGTTGCTGAATAGGTAGTGTGCAAGGATGTGTGATGATTGGTGAAGGTCAAATATGATACTTATTTAAAAGATCATCGTCATCAAAGTTTTATTTAGGAGGACATAGTTGGAGAAGAATGGTCTTTACAGCCTTACAATTTTATACATCTTGCCATGACATAGGTGATAGGCAAAAATTTTGGTATCGTCAAACCCTGTTGGTTTAGATTTGAGTGGGTCATAAGGTCTAAGTGGTGGAAATGTGATGACAATGGTCTCTAAAAGGTTTGCTAAGATGTTGATGTAATACCACGCCAATGGATCATAATGTGAAGTAAGTGTGGGTAATTTTGGTGGGAGAGGCACCAATGGATGTGGAATTGGAGGTGGAATAGGTTTGACCACTAGTTTAGTACGTAGTACTATTTTGGGTTTCGGTTGTACCTTATTAGGAAAAGATGTAGCGGATGAACTAATGATTGAAGGTGTTGTAGGTTTGAATACCTCTTTGGAGGGTAGTGGGATCTTGGATTTTGGTCGCACCTTCGTGGGTAAAGGTGAAGAAAGAGTGTGTGATGTAGAAGGGAAGAAAGATGGTGGTAGAGGACGGGTTAGCCAAGGTGATAATGGAGGTGCAATGAAGGTTGTTGGTAGAGGTAAGGTGGAGGATATTGGTTGAAGAGTGGGGAATACCATATGTAGTGACGAGGTTACTTGAAGTGGTATGGGTATAGTTGGTAAAAAGGTTGTAGGTGATGGTAAAGGTGTACACTGTGCAGGTAAGTTAGGTGTAACAGAGGCTTGTGATGAGAAGATGGGCTGTTGTGTTTTTAGTTTACCTTGGATAGGAGGTTTCTTGGCTAAGGTCTTAGGATAGATGGAAGAGGTGAAGGTGAAAGAGGGGTAGTGGGAAAAACTGGTGTATGCGGCCTAGAAGGTGGGTTTTCCTCGTAGGCGGGGGAATAGTTTTTACGTGGGTTTGTGAGGATGTGGATAAATCTGGTTTGATAGGAGGATGGACTATGCTTGATGTTAGTATGACTCCTAATGTGGTAGCGATTCTAGGTGTGGGGGAAGGCATAGGTGTAGGTAAGGTTTTAGGCATATGAATAAGTTTGGTTTTTGGTAAAGGTTTAAGTATGGGTGAGGGTTATGAAGAAGAGGCCGCTTTAACTAACATGGTCATGGTTGGTTTGGTTTTTTGAAACACCTTCGGGTAGATCGAGGAGGTATCAGTAGATGAAATTTACATCTGGGTTGAGAAGGGTAGCCGAAGGAATCCCCAAAGCATGAAATTATCAACATAATCCAAATGGTCAGCCAGACATGAAAATAACACTATTCTAGGATGAGATAATGTTGACTTGGTAGTAATCCCTGTAAAGAATTTATGTGACACAAGGAGACAGTTGGCTTCATATTCTATGGGTAAAATATCTGAGAGTAAATTAACAGGATCTTTGAAGGCTGATGAAGGGTTATCATTAATAGGAATATGTGCTTCTAATGGATCTCCTATGGGTAGAGAAGATGATGAGTAGGTCGATGTAGGTTTCTCCTTTGGTGGAGAGGAAGGTGAGAATGAATCTCCTTTGGGTATGAGAGTTAATAAGGTGGGTTGTTCATTAAGTTGTGAGGTATGAGGGGAAAATGCATCGCCAAACTCCTCCACGAGTGAAAGGGGAGATGAAGGAGACTCCTCTATGGGTATAGGATCAGATGAAATAGGTTCCTCTATGGATGAAGGAGCTCATGCGATAGTCTCTTCGATAGAGGGAACATGAGGAAATTAAGGAAGGACCGATATGATTTCAAACACAACATGAGCCTCAAAAACATTATTGTCATTTTTCGAAGGTTTTCCAATTTTGTTAGATGATGGGGTGTGATTCAGGAACAACTTCTTAAAGATATGTAGGTTCGGATTAGCTAGTGCGTTAGGGTTATCCAAGATGATATCTCTGTTATCCTTGGACGATGTTTTTGAATGTTATACAATTACCTTCGCTATGGCCTTTAACGCAATGGTATTTGTAATAATCATGTTCCTTTTACCATGCGGGAATATGACGAGAGGGGTCAAAACTAGTATGTGGTTTGACGAGTGGAAGGGTAATGGCTCCAGCCTTCAAGAGTTTTTTTAAAACAACGGAGTACGACTCTCCCATGGGGGTATACTTATGTTTCTCTCTTCTAAACTGAAAGGTATGGACGTTGGAAAGGTTAGACAAAAGTTTTTCTTAGTTAGATGGATGAGATGGGATGGATTTTAAAATGACCACATTGATAAAATACTTGGTTTTACAAGAGGTATTTCGGGGTTTGGAAGAAGAAAAAGTATCATTATATTTGAATGAAACATTTTTATTACACAGTTATATCTTATTTTCTTCAAAGGCACAAATTTCTAGCTTTCAGGACATGGTAAATGCCTCATCAAAGGTGTGGAAGGTTTGGACATGGAGAGTTGGAGATATGTGTCTGAAACAAGCCCTAGTAAATAATTTAATCAACTCTTTCTGAGGTAATTGGAATGTAAGTTGGTTAATGAGGCTTCACCAACGAGTGATGAAATCTGTAATAGATTCGTCTTCGTATTGTCTTGTTGAGTACAAGTCGGTCACAATGACCTTCTTGATGATATTGTTAAAAAATGGTCTATGAAGGCTTGAGCCACTTGGTTGAATGAGTAAATGGAATTCCTAGCTAAACCACTATACCAATCCAAATTTGGTCCTATCAAGGACATTGAGAATATACGTAAGAGTAGAACATCATCATGAGTGATTAAATAACACCCATGTTTGAAAGACCGCAAGTGTTGCAGTGGGTCCTCTTTGTTGTTGAACCGGTTGAATTTTGGCATTTCCCAATGCTTATGGTATGGACGAATGGGAATAGATGGATGAATGTGATCATTGCAAATTTCATCGTATGTCAAAGAGGTACGTGAGCCGGAAACCGATGCTTCCAATGTTTGCATCTTTTCCATCATCATTTTTATAAGTTCATTAGTAGGTTGTGATGATTGGGCAACCCTGCAACATAAGGGGGTAGATGATGAGTGTATGATGAGGACGACATACCAGTAGATGCAACTGGAAAGTATCATGAATATGCAACATATGAAACAAGAGGATGTTTATGATAGGTATAGGTAGGCGGAGTGGATGTGAAAACTCTCATGGTAATTGGAGGGAGAGAATGCAGGATGGAAAGGAAAATGTTTTGGAAGGGAGTGTGGGATGGCAACATCATGGTAGATGAGAAGCAATGGGTATATAATAGGTGGTTGGTGTAGATGGTCCTACACTCAAGGGGTTTGATGAAGGAATGACTGATACTATGGGAACAACTGGTGTCAAAAGTGTGATAGATGTTGTAGATGCAACATATATCGATGATGTGGGGTCAAGGTGGGACACCACAGGTGGTAAGGTGGAAGAAGGTAATGCTGAGCTAGTACAAGCTAACATAGAAGTGGGTGTGAGGGAAAGAGGAATGGACACAGGCATGTCATATACATACTCTCTTGATGAATCTCGAGTGGATGAATGGGAGAGATAATATTTTAAGGTAGCGGGATTTTGGTCAAGGAGTGTCGTGAACTCCTCGTCACTGGTGTGGATGGTGATAGGATGACTGGGGTCCATGGGTGATAGAATGGAAGATGGTGATGGGCTAAGAGGGAGCGGATGAAGGCTAGCATGGAATATAAGGGTTTTAGATTAGCTATGATTCAAAACCATGTGATTTGGATCATACTTGGTAATCTGCTCTCTATAAATGACACATAAAACATAGAAGGAATGGAGAAAAATAGTTCCAGAAGGTGAAAACCGGTGCTGTGTTAATTGAAAAATTGAAACACAAGAATGGACATTGGTTTGGTAACCAATGACGTTGATAGAGGGTAAACGATGACAGTTATGGTGACTGATACCGGTTATTATGGAATAATATTTTTTGATAAATGTGGTAATAACTAATGAAAATGAAGGAAAATATGGATTTGATAGTGATTTTATAGAACCAAAGGTATGATGATGTATCTAAGAAACCTCAAAAAGAATAGAAAAGTGATGAGTTCCATTTTTGGTAAAATAACCCAAAAAAGCGGGAAACTGATGATGGTTAGGTAAACCAATAACGATCGCTAGACCGACACCTGTCACTGTGAAATTTGAAAAGATGAAGAAATGTGACTTTTGTGACTTAAATAAGATAGAATACCAACCTAGAAACCTGAGTATGGTAATGATGAACCCTGACACACTCAGAAACAATCATAATACACTAACTATGAGTGTGGAGTGTGGAAGGAAGAAAGGAATGGAGAATGTGACCTCAAAACTCAAAAAACAAATCAAGAAAAAACTAAGAAACACAAAATCCTATTAGTGAATTTTATATTTCAGCTTATGCTATTTAGGATTGACTTGTGAATAGAACAAAGTTTTTAGTTTGATAGAAGGTATCCTATGAAAAACCAAGATCTAAGGATGGTTTCAGGTAATTTTTTTGTAGGTGTGGTCATTTCTTTGAGATAATGATTGGAAAGAGAAACCAACTTGGTGCTCACTATAAATCCTCTAATCGTGTGATCATTGACAACTTCTTCTAGGTAGGATGATGTTTAAGAATATGTGTAAATTATTTAAGTGGTTTGGTATAGAGAGTGTGCAAAGTGAACAATGATTGAATTAGTCAACCATCAAATGGGCATGACTTCCAACGTATAGGTTGCCCTCAAATTAATGTGAGCTATAATGTGACACATTAGAATGAAATGCAAATGTTTTAAGCCTAAATCCACAATTATGTTAGATGTAGAAAATAGAGAATAGGAAGAGGAATGCTCTTTCACTAATGCAATTCCGTAGAAAGGAAGACGTTTTATTTTTAGAGCACCAAAAAAAAAATCTCTTAGACAATAGAAAGAAGGAGAATATTCCAGAGACGAAAAATTAATGTGAATATTTTTCAAAGGGAAACATACACACAATGTTTTTACCTATGAATGAATAAATGTAAAAGAACCCCAAGTGGGTCCCCCTAGTGGTGCCAAAATGTTTCACCAGATTGTTGTAGATAATGAAATAGATAAAGGTAAAAGGCTAATGAGGAATACCTGTTATACGTTGGTTAAAGGTTGAGTGAGCACATTCTGATTTCTGATCCAAACTGATTGTGTGAGCTTCCTTTTGGATAGAAGGAACTACCTGTAATGAACAACAAGATCACAAGATATGGTTAATAGCAAAGGTTAGTAGATTGCCTAGCATGAGATAGATCCAGGAAGTGTGATACTTCCTTGATGGTCATAAATCTAATGATATATAACTCAATATAAAATAACTGAACATGTAAATAAAATAATCTAATGCTAGTGTTCGGATTTAGGTATCTCAAATTACTATCAATGTTAACCCAATTAAATGCTTAGTAATTAAATTAGTGAAGGTATCAGGTCAAGTTGTAGGCTGTGTAGGTGAGATGAGGGTCACAAACAGGGTCTGGGTAAGATCTGGTGTAGTTTGGGTTGATTTTGGATGGTCAGGAGGCTTGCTGGTCTAAGGAAGTTTACCACTCAGAGAGACCGACGCCGGTCGGGGTATGACTGATGATGGTTCAAGATGGTTGATATCAGTTAGTGTGGATAATGGTAGAATGTCAAAATTGGGTGTTTAGGCTCTCTTTGTCTCTTCATAAAGATTTGGGAAGGCCTGTGGTGAGGTTGTAGGTGAGGTATCCGATTTGGGTAAGGTTCTATGAGATTTTGGGGATGTCAGGGGTAGTTTGGTTAAAATTGGCACGGGAGACAGTAACCGACGTTAGTTGGGTGACTGATTCTAGTGAAGAGGAGAAACCGAAGATAGTTAAGGTAACTGACATTGGTAGAGGAGAAATTGTGGTAATGAAATAAAATTAGTTTTTTTTTCTTCCCTATGATTGCACAGAGAATGGAGGGAGGATGGTTAGGTTTGTAAAAATGCCAGGAATGCCTAAAATTTAGCTATGGAGAGGCAAAAGGTGGTGGGTGGTAGGTTGGGTATATTGGAAGGAAAGTGGGGATGGAGGAATGTAGGAAAGAACAAGATCCAATAACAAAAATATAAAGAACCTATTAAGTAAGTACATAAATGATGCAAGTTAAATAAACTTACTTGTATTTGTAGGCCTAGTTGGTGAAGAATGGAAGTGGTTGATCTATGAAGAAATTTGTGGTCATTTCCATGAAAATGATTCCCAGAGTTCTCCCATGAATATTCCAATGCTTTTGGATGAGTATCAGGTGCTTGCTTGAGCCTGTGATTGAGTGTATTTCATCATTTGGATGTTGAGACATCTCTGGTTTGCGTTTGAATGCAAGAGATATCTCAAAACTCAGAATAACCAACCTAGGTAAAAGGTTTAAAAATTGTATTTAATGTAACTGGTGACGATTAGGGTGACCGGCATCAGTTGAGGATTAACCGGCGTCAGTTAGGGTGGGAAATCCTAGGTTTACTAAAAATAGGAAAATCTTGCTATTTTTGGCGTGTTTTGATTGCCAGTCCAAGTCTCAAGTGAGGGTTAGCGCTTAGATACGTGGGAGTGTTGTTAGAGAAGGAATATGACTTGAGTTTTAGGGTTTGAAAGAGTCCTAGTTGTTTAAGATAAGTGGAGAGTTAGTCTTAGTTAATTAATAGACTAAGAATAAGTCGATGGTGAGGTGTCTAGGTGAGGTGTAAATTAACTTAATTAAAGTAATTAAATTAATTAATGGTGTGATGATGAGAATTAATTTAATTTTAATTAATTAAATTAATATAAATATAAGGTAAGTGGTCATAGTTAGGTGAATGTGTTACGTTAATTAATTAAAGGGTACCAAGGGAAGTGTGACCCAAATTTGGTGTCTACACAAACATCCTGCAAATATTACATATGGACAACTTTTTTCTATATCTTCTACAAAAAGGAGAGATTTGCGGAGTGGAATCAATGCTTGAAGAAGGAAGGAGGATGAGGTCCCTGTTTTGGAAGCAGAGGCAGATCCCTATGCTCCATAAGATGAGGTATTATCTAATGGAATCTCAATTCATGATGTCTTAGTAGATGGAGATGATGCAGTTAATGTAATGATCAAGCCTATAACGAATATATTGGGTTTAAAAATTTATCATACCTCAACACTTATGTTAAGGTCATTAAATAAAGGAAAAACTAAACCAGAAGGTGTTGTTATATATGTGGACATATCTGTCATGTGTGTTATATGTGTAGTAGAATTTTAGGTAATGAAGAATCATACCGTTACGTACCCAATGTTGCAGGGAAGGCCATGGCTAAGGAGAGTTCATGCAAGAAACTAATGGAATGAAGGATTCATGAAAATTGGATGTGGCAGATAGAGGATAAAGATAAATGTGAGCCCTCAACATAATATAGCAGGACTTGTCGATTCAAGTGATGAAACTGATGATTGGACATCTTGATTACTCTAGTTCTAGAAAAGTGGACATAGAAGATGAAGAAAGTGAGGTAGATGTTTCAGTAATGGATATCCTTCTAGTCACACCGACTCATGAACCCATAAAATTATCTAAAGAAGAAATTGATGACCGTCTCCAAAAAATACAAATTGGTGATGCTGTGATGGAAACTAAGAAGGAATCCCACTTACAAATATTTAGAAGGTATATGCACTTATTCAATTTTGATTACAAATAACTCTGCCAAGTAAGTTAGGTAGAACATTATATTGAGTTGGTAGATGTTTCTAAGCCAATAAAATAAATGTCATATAAAATGAATCCTAATTTTTCCAAGACCACAAAAGAGGAAATAGATAAGTTGCTTGATGCAGGATTCATATTTGCTATGGAGAATTTAGAACGAGTTTCTCCCATTGTGATCTCAATAAAAAATAATCATAATCTACGCATTTGTGTTGATTATAGAAAGCTCAGCAAGGTAACAAAGAAGGATCATTACCCTCTTCCATTCTTAGACCAGATCTCGGATGAAGTAGCTGGCTAAGAGTGTTATAGATTTACAGATGGATATAGCAGGTACAACCAAGTTCGTATAGTGGAGAAATATTAGCTCAAGACTATGTTCACCACTCCTTGGGGAATGTTTTCTTATAGAGTTATTCCATTTGGGTTATGTAATGCTCCAACAACATTCTAGCGCCTAATGAATAGGGTGCTTGAACCCTACATTGGAAGCTTCATCAAAGTATTCCTAGATGATTTTTGCATCTATGGGAGAAAAATGGACCACCTGCATTAGATGGAGGTAAAATTTAAAAGGTTAGATGAAGAACAAGCCTCACTAAACCCTACAAAGTGTGTCTTTGGATGTTCTAAAGGTGTCTTTTTAGGACATGTTGTATCTAGAGATGGTATTGATCCTGATAAAGTTTCAAAAATTAAGCAATTACCATTTCCTATGAATAGAAGTAAGTTGAGATCATTCCTAGGCCATGTGGGTTAATATAGAAGGTTCATCAAGAGTTTCTCAAATATTTCATAACCATTAAAAAAGTTCTTGAAGAAGGACGCTTCTTATGAGCCAGGAGAAAGGGTGTATCATAGTTTTGAACAACAAAAGGAAGATTTGATGTATTTGTGTATTTTAAAGAATCCAGACTAGAGTAAGCCATTCATTATATATACCGATACTTCAGATACAAAACTAGGGAGTACTATGAGCCAAAAGGATGAAAAGGGGAATGATCATCCGATTTACTTTGGAAGAAGAAAAATGAATAGTGTTGAGGTAAATTATACTGTAACTAAAAAAGAGGATTTAGATATCATTTTTGATATAAAGAAGTTTAGAAATTACTTGCTATTGAAAAATATTATAGTTGTAATAGATCATTAAGCTCTAAAATATTTTGTGAGTAATCCTAACCCATTAGGAAGGATAACAAGGTGGATAATGTTACAACAATAATTTGAATTTAATATTATAGATAGGCTAGGAAGAAACATGTGAATGCAGATGCACTCTCTTAAGCCTATGATGGTTTAGGTCCATCTTGTGATGATGATGATTTTCTAGATGCAACATTATTATCCCTTGACACAATCCCTAGTGAATACATAGATATTTAGACTTATCTAAATGATTTCAAGTTTCCTAATGGTGCCAATGCAATGACTAAGAGAAAGATTACTCAAGCAAGTCACCCATATTCTATTTTGTATGGAATATTATTTTGGATAGGGCCTGATGGACAGTACACGAGGGAAGTTGGACCTGATTAAGGAAAGGAGATAATTTAATAATTCCACAATGGTACATGTGGAGGACACTTATCTAGACAACTTACAAAAAGAAATATCTTGGATGCATGATATCACTGGCTAACCCTTTTTAAATATTGTTATAATTATTGTAAGGCATGTGATATTTGTTAATCACATGGGAATCATAAGACTTCATTAGCTCCATTATGTCCTATTCTTCAACTTGGTCCCTTTTAATAGTGTGGAATAAATATTGGAGGTTCACTTGCAACTACCTCACACTAAAATAAGTATATTGTGGTAGCCACTGATTATTTAACCAAGTGGGTTAAAGCTAGATCCTTGAAGACAAATTTCATGAATGAAGTGGAAAGGTTCATGTATGAACGCATTATCACAAGATTTGGTTGTCCATTAGAGATTGTAACAGATAAAAGAAGCCACTTTATTAATGAGGTGGTAGAATCCTTAGTAAACAAGTTTTCTATTAAGCATAGGAAGGCCACAACTTACAAGCTAAGCAAAAATGGACAGGTATAGTGAATAAATTATGTATTGTGCCAAATCCTAACAAACGATACATCTTTACAGATGCATAAGTGGGATAAAAGGATTCATGCAACATTGTGGGCATACAGGGAAACATTAAAGTCAGACATAAGATACTCCCCATTTCAGTTGGCTTATGGTATTGATCTAGTTCTTCCTATTGAATTTGATATTCCCAATGTAAGAGTTATGAAAAATGAAAGGATGGATGAAAATGATTTAGTAAAAAGAAAGATTGGTACATCTTAATTTAGTAGAGGAAATGAGGGAAATAATGAAGGATACAAGCTATAAGAAGAAAATGAAGTCGAAGGAGTACTTTCATCAAAAGATCCTCTGGTCTCCATTTTAGGTGAATGACTTGGTTCTAGTATATGATTCCCGGTACAAGAAGAGGAAAAATAGAAAACTTATTCCTAAATGGATAATACCCAACAGAATAGTAGCTATGCATGAAAATGGTATGTATCGAGTGTAATAATTGGATGGTACTCCAATTAGGAAATGGGTCAACCATGACAAGTTACATATTGTCTAGGCACCAGCTTCAGCTCAATCTACTCCAAGGATGGAGTAGAAGCTAGAGAGGAGGAAGATTTCAACACTATAATTTTCCTCCATAATTTTTATTTCATTAATGAATGTATAAGGTGTTGTTAAGTATAGTTAGTATTAGCATCCACTAGAAGATAACAGTGCTACCAGTACGACACTGCCAATAAGTTGTAGTATGGTAACAATCAAAGTACAATAGGAATGTTGTGGTAAAAAGTAAATATTTATCGTAAGTGGTCCTAGTAATGTTAAAATGTCAAAGTTAGGGTAAGTAGATAAATAGGGTCTACATGATTTAGAATTAGAAATATTATATTTGTAATAATGACAAGGAGTGATGTCATAAATATCTATAAAGGTGGAACACATGTGAGAAGATAAGGTTTTTCTTATCTTAGAAGATAAGCCTACATGTAAAGATAAAAGTTTAGGCTTGGAACATGATTAGCCGGAAGATATTTCCTATCCTATCTCAGAGATAGGGTGGATAAGCCTGAAATTTCTATAAATAGAGAGGCTACCCCCCATTTATTATGGAATAAAGTTGTAATAATTATTATATGAATGAATAATTCATTGTGAAGGTGTGTTAAAGAAGCCATCAAAATGTGTAATTGTGAAGTTTCTCCTAGAGTTACTATCAGAAGGAAAGTGGAGTTAGTAACACTTGGTGTAATTCATGCATGAGATTATATAAGTATCATGTTAATAATATAATTTACACTTGTATTTCAAATATGTTAACATTCCTTTATATTATAGATTATGGTATTCTTGTGTTATGTCTGTTACTATGTTTCCAGATTATTACCACCAACCCAAAAGCCGTGCATTACCAAAATAATCATAGAATGAGGAGTTCCCGATGAAATATTATATTACTGTTGTATTGGTGTTGATATATCCTCTTCACAGATTCATCGTACACTGGTCTTTCATCTTCTATTTTTTCTCACGTAGAGCGAAAAATATCCAATGTCATATCCTTTGTAGTTGTATATGTCCTATGGTTGTAATCACTTAGAACCATCTTACACACATGAGATACCATTTCCATCCCCAACAATACTCCATATGGGTATTGCATCTCCACATACCACTCTTCGTTAATATTTGTTGACATGACTAGTTGCCCCTTGCCTTTTACCTTCTATGAAATGGTTGTTCCCTTCTTTGGTTCCATTTTCCTTTTCAGGTCCTTGCCAATCCTTCTTTGTATCTTTCTTTCTTACTTCTCAATTCCTCAGCTTCAATCCTCCTACGAAAATTCTCCAAACTTGTGCCCTAGTTTCTCAAACCCTATCCTGGAACGTCTTATTCCATAAGAAAACGTAAAAAACCCATAAAAATCCTTTCAAACAACCACCTCTGCGCATACCCATGTACTCCGTTTCAATTTGGTTCTCTAATCTTTCTCTTCGCACTTGATTTTTGTAACTTTTCTGTAAGGATGCCCTAGTTCGCAAGAGCTCTTCCAAAAGTAAATGCAAGGTGAAAATAACTTACCCTAACTCCTTTTATAGTTTTTTAAAATTTTCCCGCATTTATTACCATGCCAGCTACTACCATACCACCACATTAATTATGGATTTTTCAAGTGCATTTTCCTCCGCACCCAAATCCATACATAACCTCCTTAACCTTCTAGCATGCAAAACTACACCGACTGTAGACTTCCTTACACATGTTCTGAGTGCCAAAATACAACTACCTCTGTATCATATATCAAGTAGTTCTCCTTACTGCCACCTACCTCATGATGTTTCTGTGCGTTCATCAATGTATGTGGATTTTCATAAAACTATTTATTGACACCATTTTATCTCCGATCAATATATTCTCTACTCCACGTGTTTCTTCACTTTTGTTTCTTTCTTTTGGGCCATCAACAACATTAATTTAAATGCATGATTCTAATTTCACTCCACCCCACACTAAGGATATGTGCGGTTGTCTGTGCATGAAACCACTTATGATGTAATTAGTTACTAGTGCACCAACATGCAACAAAACACCAAAATGAAAAGACAAAGCACAATGACGAGGAAAGGAAACACATATAAAAGAAAATACATGAAATGAAAACCTAAGCTAAATGGAAACACTACCTTATTGCAAAAACCAAGATGACTTATTTATAGTAGGTATTTAGCCTTCTCTCGTTAAAGTAACTGATCAATCATGTGCCATCCAAAGATTCTAATTGGAAAGCACCCGATTCAAGTATACTAGTCACAACATACGGTCCCAACTAATGCACTTGGAACTTTCTAGGGTGGCACAAAAACTTGGAGTCATACAGAAGAAGAATCTTCCCAACTTTAAATTTATTGTTCTTAATGTGCCAATCATGTCAGGCCTTCTGTCAATATTTTTCTGTCCTCTAGCTCCAACAGGATATATCATGCCTCTCATCCAACTACATAATTTTTTCTATACGTTCCTCAAGCACTTTTTCATCAGCCAAACCTCCTATGCATGCAATATGTAGGGATAATAACATTAATTAAATTAGTAAAACAACCTCTGCACCAAACACCAGTTGAAAGGGTGTTGCTTTGTTCAATCTCTTGTAGGTTGTTATATATGAACAAAGTACAACATAAAATTTATCATCCCAATAATTCCTTCCAACATCACAAATCTTTGTCAATGTGTGGCTTAAAATATTGTCGAAAGGTTCAACAATTTCATTAGCTTGTGGGTGATAGGGTGTAATCTTGTGATGGGCTACCATAAATTCTGCCAATAATATCCTAACAGTCTCATTCAAGAAATGAGTACCCCTATCATTTGTTAAACTTAGTGGGCATCCATACCTACTTATAATATTTTCCCAAAGGAACCTTGCTACAGTAGTTGCAGTGTAATCCTTCATAGGTGCTGCCTCCACCAAGCTGGTAAGATAATCTATATAGGTAATTATGTAGCGCAATCTAGTCCTACATGCCGGTGGGAAAATAGGGCCTAAGAAGTAAATTTCTCATTTCTTGAAAGGGTCCACACTTTCTATAGGCCTCAACAACATTTCATCATGATGCCCAAGCTTCCCAAGGCATTGAAAATGATCACAACCCTTGGCATATTTAGTTTAATCCTTGTATAATGTCTCCCACCACAAGCCATCCATCAGAATATTACGCGCGGTTGCTCCTCCAGTATAATTTCCACCAAAAATCCCTCCATGAGCTTCTTCGATGATACCTACATGCTCATGTTTAAGTACACACCATTGCAACACCTCATCTTGACCAAGCTTGTATATATATCAACTAATCAACATGTAAGGAGTGACGCGAATGATGAGTTATTTTATCTATACTCTTCATTCCCTTAGGCGTCACACCCATTCATGAAAAAAACAATATCCTTTAAATCAAAGGGTACGTGTTGCAATCCCAACTCCCAATCCTTCCAAATGAAGATTATTTCTTGGAACATCCGAGGTCTAAATGGAAACTCCAAGCAGAGAATCATCAAGGAGTTACGTGATTCTAGTAGTCCTAGTATTTTGATTTTACAGGAAATTAAGATGAAAGCTAAGACCCTTGAAACTAATAAAAAAAGTTTTTGGGAAAACTCTGAAATGGTGGCGGTGGACTCTCAAGGAGCCTCTAGAGGTCTGACTACTCTTTGGGATAAAAGGCACTGCACTGGTATGGATCTTAATGCTAGCACTAATCATCTTGCTATCAAATTTCTTGCTATTGAGAACAATGGTGAATGGATCCTTTCTAACATCTATGCCCCTAATACGGTTAGTGGGAGATGAAATCTTTGGACTGATCTTAAGATCTTTAGAAACCAATATAATACAACTAATTGGCTTATTATGGGTGATTTTAACTCTCCTCTAAACCCAGGTGAAAAATATGGAGGAATCTCCAGCTTTTCTACAGGTATGGAGGATTTTGCTGATTTTATTGTTGAACTTAATCTCTTAGATGTGGATCTACATGGGAATAAATGCACTTGGAATAATAGAAGGTTTGGAAAAGATCTTATCCAGGTTAGATTGGATAGAGCCCTGATTTCTGCTAGCTATATTCTCAGTCAAGACTTCCACCTCTCTTCCTTGCCCAGAATTGGATCGGACCACAATCCGATTGCTTTAAATCTTCTCAATTGGACTAAACCCATCAGAAGCTCATTCAAATTTGAAAATATGTGGATGGAGCATGACAACATCTACGACAAAATTAAAGAATGGTGGGGTTGGAATGGTGAAGGCACTACTCAGTTTAGATTGATTCAAAAGCTCAAAAATGTTAAAAAGCAAGTTAAAATCTAGAATAAAAGAATTTTCGGCAATGTGTTTGATAATAAAAAGAAGTTAAAACAAAAGCTCTAGGATTTGGAAATCAAAATGGATACAATGGGGAGATCCGTTGAAGACCAAACTAATGAAAAGAATATTCTTTCAGAGCTGCATACGATTTGCAGCAAAGAAGAATCCTTATGGAGACTTAAATCTAGAGCTATCTGGCTTAAAGAAGGAGATAGGAATACAAAGTTTTTTCATATGACCACTTTGAAGCACAGAGCTTGTAATAGGATCATGGAAGTGGCTAAAAGTAATGGAAATATTATAAAATATCCCAATAGCATCAAGGAAGAAGCTCTAAATTTCTATAAAAAACTTCTTAATGAGAGGAATATCATCAATGTTGAGGCTAATTCTTTTATTTTGGAGGCTATTCCCCAAGATAAAATTGAGGAGCAGAGATTTAAAAATATCACCAAAGTTGTCATGCTTGAAGAGCTACAAAAAGTTGTGTTTACTTTAGAAGGCAACAAGGCTCCAAGCTCGGATGGTTTCTCCATTAATTTTTTCTAGAAATTTTGGGAAATTTGTTTGAATGATCTTCTCAGAGTGGTGAATGAATTCTACAGAACTGGAAATCTTTTGAAAGAGCTGAATAACACCCACATTGTGTTGGCCCCAAAAAAAATGGATGTTAAAGACTTCAAAGACTTTAGACCCATCAGCCTAGTGAATGTTATCTATAGAATTTTTACCAAAATTATTACTACCAGGCTTTAACTCATTATGAATGATTTAATCTCAAGGTAGTAGAGTGGATTCATTAAAGGTAGGATTATCCAAGATGGAGTGATTATGGTTCATGAGACCATACATTCTATGGAGAATAATAAAAAAGCAAATATGGTGCTTAAGCTCGATATGAATAAAGCCTTTGACAAGGTTTCTTGGGTTTTTCTTGACAAAGTCTTAACTAAATTTAGTTTTCCAGACAAATTCAGAAAAATTATTAAGGCTTGTATCTCTACGGTCAGATTCTTAGTGGTGGTTAATGGTGAGCCAGTGGGTTTTTTCACTAGCAGCAGAGGACTAAGGCAAGGGGATGCCATCTCCCCCCTACTCTTCATTCTTATGGCTGATAGTCTTAGTAGAACAATTAGTAAAGTAGTCAATGACGGTCTTTTTAAAGTCTCAAAGCCCACTTCCATCAGCCCAGTTGTCTCCCATCAACAATTTGCGGATGATACAATCCTCCTTCTATTGGATTTCGTCATTGAAGCTAAGGCTACCAAGGCTATTCTGCAGCTCTACAAATCTACTTTTGGGCAAGAGATAAATTATGATAAAAGCTCCATTTTCTTCTTCAACACTCTTGAAGAAAGACAACTTAAAATTGCTAAAATTATGGGCTGTAAAATAAGTGTGCTTCCAGCCACTTACTTGGGTCTTCCTCTCGGCACTAAAAAAGTCTCTAACAAGGTGTGGGCTGATTTATTGGAGATATTTCAAAAAAAAATGGCTGGATGGAAAGGAGCCATTTTATCTAGTGCTAGTAAGTGCTTACTCATAAAAATTACTCTTCAAAATCTACCCATTTATATCATGTCACTTTACAAGATCCCCTCTTCCTTCAGAGAAAATTTTGAGAGGATTCAGAAAAATTTCTTATGGCAGGGCATGGAGGAGAAGTTTAAATTTCACTTAGTTGCTTGGGATAAGGTTTGTATTCCGAAGTCTATGGGAGGACTGGGTATAAAAGACATCGAGAAAATGAATGAGGCTCTCATTGTGAAAATGGGCTGGAGAATGCTTTTAGAGAAACAACCCTGGATAGATTTAATTAAGGCTAAATACCTAAATCAACAAACTATCTTTTCTTTCCTGTAAGATGAGCACCTTCCCTATGGGTCCATTTTTTGGAATAATCTAGTGTAGAGTAGAAATTTCATCAAGCAGGGCAGTAAATGGAAAGTGGGTGATGGTTGTGATATAAATTTCTAGGATGATAACTAGTTTAATGGCAATCTTATGGATAGATTTGGGATGGTCAAAGATAGTCTTGTAAAAAATTATGACACTAAAATCAAGGATTATATTGAGGGAAATGGAAACAGAAAGAAATGGAAAAAAATTTCTATGGAGAGAGATGATCTGATCCAAAATATTTCCTCCCTTCAAGATCAGTTAGATCTTATTCCCTTAAGTCAGCTAGATATTAAGGATGAATTGGTCTGGAATAATTCTATTGATGGGGACTACTTTTTCAAAAAAATTTATAATACTTTCTTCGAAAATAGTCAAACTGAGTTCAAATGGAGTAGGATTTGGATCGCTGAGTTAAATCCTAAAAAAAATTTCTTCCTTTGGCTGGCTCTCAGAGGAAGGATTCTTACCACTAACAACTTGATGAGAAAATGTTTCATAATGCCTAATAGATGTCATATATGTAAAAAAGAATCTAAGGATATCAGTCATTTGTTTATCCATTGTGATTATGCTACCAGAATATGGAGTTTTGCCCTCTCTAAATTTGAAGCTCTCTGGGTGGTGCCGAAGGATTTCAATAAGCTATGGACTCAATGGAGCCCACCCTATAAGCATTGTGTTGTCAGAAGGATCTGGAAGCTGGTTATTCCTCATATTATTTAGAGGATATGGAAAGATAGAAATGATATTATCTTTAGAAATAAAAATCAAAATTATAAGCTCAGTATTGGTAAAATTTCTAATGATATCAAAGAGAATATTGCTAGATTTAAACCCACCAAGAACAAGATTTATCCAGAAAATGAAGAACATGTCTTATCCCACTGGCAGATTGGAGCTGACAATAGCCGTAGTAATTATGGTAATAGTATTGATAGATCTTTGATACAATGGCATCCTCTTGATTTTAACTGGTATAATTTAAACTTTGATGGGGCCTCTAAGGGTAACCCTGGGATTGTGGTAGGGGGAGGAGTGATCTGGGATAATAAAGGTAGTCTGATTGTTGCGTTTGCTGGAAAAATGGGAATTCAAACCAATCATTTTACCGAAGCATTATCTGCTTTATGGGGCCTGAGAATTTCTTAGACTCATAATATCCAAAACCTCATTCTTGAAGGGGATTCACTTAATATCATTAATCATCTTAATCAGTGCTCACCTCCAAGTTGGAACATCAAGGATTTCATCTTGGAATCCATAAGTATATGCCAAACCTTCAATAACATTCAGATCATACATACTTACCGAGAGGGTAATAAGGTGGCAGATGCATTGGCTAATTATGGCATTAATGTTAACCACATTGTTTGAGATAATAATAACATTCCTGAATAGCTTCAAAGCAACATTCAAGTGGATATTTATGTACATGCAAATTCAAGATATGGGATATGAGCATTGGGAGTGGATTTGTATTAATAAAAATCCCACACATGCTGACTTTTAAAAAACTCATACAAATCTTGATGGACAATCAAGATTGTATGAAGTATAATGGGAAATTCAAGTGGATTTATATGGAAATAAAAGTCGCGCATGCGGGCAATATTGAGCTCTCAATAACTTGTATACAAGGATTTACGGATTCCCAAGACATAAATAAAGATAATGATGATCTGGAGTGGGCTAGTAAAAGGACTGTAGTTCCCACATGTAGATTTTCACAGGTTCATAACAGTAGTCACTCAGGTATTCGTGGGAAAAGCAACGGCTATTCTAATCAGCAATCTCACCGCGTGGATAATAATAGTGAAAGGCGAACTGATATTTGTGCTCTTAAGGATTCTGAAATTTTCATTTGCAAGTAGTTAAGCACGGTGATAATGGGAGGATCCCCTTGCCAGATTGAGCCCAGCGTGGATCCAAAATGGAAGAATAATGAGGAACTTTGGAATCTTCTCAGCCAGGGAGGCATCACCAACTTTATAGAGAAGATTCAGGGCCACGACAAAAGTATTTCGGTTCATTTTGTGAAGGATTGGAAGGATCACACTGTGGATTATGGGGGGTAGAAGATTTCGATCAATGGGGAGTTAATTGCTGAAGCGACTGGCCTTGGCATGGAGGGGTACCACTTTTTTAATAAAAGGGTTGAAAAAGAAGCTGAGGAAAGGAGATTTGTTTAGGGAAATGAGAAGCTAGTCTTTGTCACGGCGGGCCTGCAGGTTAGTTTGATCCCTTCACCTTTTGATGAGGCTACCCACATGATGGTGTGTTTCATTTCTTTGGAGGGGAGGTTTGTCAATGTGACCTCTAAGCATCTTGTGTTCCTCAACCACTTCCGTAGGAGTCACACAGTATGTTTCCCCCACTATCTACTTAACTCTCTTGAGCGCTCCATTTTGGAGTTTCAAAAGCATGCTCATGCGGTACCATTGCACTAGGGTCTCATTTTCTTACTGCATAAACTGTGTCTTCTTAGGTCTACCGGTATTCCTTCCTCCCCTGGCTTTGTTCCTCCTCTACCCAACACCACAGCTGCTAGCCCCATCTCTCCACCTTCTGTCCCCATCACCGCTGCTGTCACCCCTCTTCCGGCCTTCTCGGATCCTTCTTCCATTCCCCCCACCTCGTCTCCCACCCCCTTCACTTCCACTTCGGCCAGACCTGTTACCAGGTCTTCTAGAATACTGAACATTGATACCCCTGCTGTGGGGAAGGTCCCTCAAGAGATTGAAATTGCCCATAACCTCCTACATATTAGTAGTGCTAGTTCTCAGGAAGCACATATTGAGAGATCCTCAAAAATGCTGAAAGCCTTAGAAGCTGACATGAAGCTGTTGAAGGAAGAGGTTAAAAACTTGGCAAAGCAAAAAGGTAAGAGGAAGGAGGAGGAGGTGGTTATGGATAATAGTCAGGTTGAAGATATATACAAGAAGCTGAACTCCTCAGACAACCATTTAGGGAAGGCCAAGACTCACCATGATTATAATATGACCATTTTCAATGCAATTGAAGAGTTTATTGAACAGCATGTCCGTAACGTCTCCAATCTTAGCAGAGTTTCGGCAACCCTTTGGGGCACTGAAAAGGAAAGCAAAAGGACCATTGAACATCTGGATGCTACTGACTCTGCCCACATGACAACATTGGCTATGTTCACCTCTTGGAAAAATATAAAATCCAGCATCGAAAAATCCACCAAGAAGTAATTGTGGGTTCTTTTGCTGCACTTCTTTGTAATTATTGTTGTATTTTTGTTGTCTTTTTGCTGCTTTCCTGCAATGTTTGTACTATTTTTGTTTTAATGGGGTAGCTTCTCTTGGGATACTTTGGGTTTCTTTGTCCCATTTGGATTTTGATCCTTTTTGTTCTGGTTCTCATTCATATTCTGGCTTCTAGGCCCTCTTTTGTTCTCAAGGGTATTGTTATCCGAAGTTCACCCCCCAGGGTAAACTTCGATAACATGCATCAGAGTCTTCAGTTCTAAGCAAGTAGGTCGGTTCAGGAAAAAATCATGAAATTGGCTAAGTCCTACTCCAGGTCGCCTTTGGGACAGTTGGGACATCAAGGCGCGGATTGGCCGAAAAGCCTCCAGGCGGCCCGCGAAGCAAAGGGACAGCCGGGACAAAAGGACGCGAAGGGCGCGAACCGGCCGGTTCGGCCGAAAAGGAAAATTTTCACACTGGGACATCTGGGCCATGAGTACGCAAAGGACGTGAACCGGCTGAATTGGGCGAACCGGAAGAATTTGTCCCAAACAGTCTGGGACATCCGGGACAAAGGGACGCGGAAGACGCGGATAGCCGAAGGAGCTGAGAGCCAATCAGATCGTGACACACGTCACCAACAGAAAAGGGACAGGGAAGCTCATTTTAGGTGGATCGGAAGTTTTTGTCCCAAATAGTCTGGGACATCTGGGACAAAAGGATGTGAAGGGCACGAAAAGCTGGTAGACCCGCAGACCAATCAAATCGCGCCACGTGTCTCTGCAAAAGCATGTCGGAGGGGTCGGAAAACCTAACTACAAAGGAATATGTCGGAACGTAAAGAAAACCCGATGCAAGGAAATCAGGTCTCTGAAGTGGGGAAACATGGCGCAAAAACATGTCGGAGAAAAAGGAAAACCCGACATCAAAGGAATGTGTCGGAAAGGTGAGAAAACCCGACATCAAAGTCCAAAAGTCAAAGGGTGAGTTTCGAAGGGTCAGCCCGAGCCAATAGGAATTGGACACGTGTCCAATGGAGTAGGGAAGGCGGAGCTTGGGGGGGATTTGGAAAATTTGGCCAAGTTTCGGCCAAGAAGCTAAAAGTAAAGGGATGCCCCCACGCTCCTATCCTCCAATCAATGCACGCCACGTGTCCTCAGTAGTGGGGACACGGGGGGAAAAGTGAAAAGTGTTCCAAAATCACAAAAGGTCAAAATTTTCAAGGAAAACCCATAGGTGAGTAGAGGAGAGAGAATTGCGTATCCAGTCAGTGCTTGACACGTGTCATCCAGGTGGCAGAGCACGGGAAAGATTTCAAAATCCGTTTTGGCCTGTTTTCGTGCCCTAAATCTTCAGATCTCCGTATCTTTTGATCCAAAGCTCAGATTTGCATGTTCTTTATATCAACGGAAAGCTTATGAAATTATCTACATGATTTAGGGGTTAATCTTGAGTTTTGGTGTAGTCTGAAGGGGGAAAATTGAGAAACAGATCTGACGCATGTTCATGGCCAGAAGTGACATTCCAACGACTAGAATTAATGTAAGATGGGTCGCATTCTCCTCCAAATCGGTCAAAAATGATAGGATATGGGTTTGTAAGGTTCCCCATGCTATTTTAATGCATCTGCAGTCAAGGAGGGATGGGCTCCCATGTTTTGTACGTTTTCTGTCCCTTGGGCTCGACCCATGCAATGTAAAAGCCAGATTTGGCTCATTTCCAAAGGGGGAACATTTCTTTGGATAGCAAGCTTCTTCTTTCACCTGGAACAAGTGATTTTAAAAGTATCAGACGTCTTCTAAAATTGTAACAAGTTTTCTACCTTTTTGATGTTGTAATACAAGGATTTTGACAGTGGAAATGACAATACAGGCTCTGTGATCAGTTTTCAGTCCTCTGTTTGTGTTACTTGTTTCATTTCAAACCTCTGATTACATCTTATCAGCTTGTGCATGATGTTTTATGTTGCATTTTTATGATCTGTGTCTATCTGCAGAAGAAGAAGTGTTCACCACTCCTCCTTTGGTGCATCACCTGTTAGTTTAGTTTCATTTTTTGCACTTTCTATCTCTGTCTCCTTGGATTTTAGGGTAGGATTAGGTTTCAAACCTCTGTAGTTTTGTAAAATATAGATCTAAATCAGAGGAGTTCGAGGAACCAGCCTCTAATCTGGATATTCCTCTCTCAGTTTCACAAGTCCCACACTTGGAGAGAGGTTTCCATGTTTTGCAATCACACTGGATGCTAGAGTGATCAACCTAGAAGCCTGATCAGTGTCCAGGGGTGCTGTGAGTCTGCAACAACAGTTTTGGCAAGCCCGGTGGGACACTAGAGGTCTCATTTTTATTGCAGCAAAGTTGATGTGCATCTGCTGCAATTTTCTTGCTTGAAAAGAGCTATTATTTGCATATCTGGTGACTCCAAGGGAAAGAATCAACTGGTTTCAGCAGTGCAGGCCTAAAAACTCATGAGAAGAATCACTACAAGGTCAAGAGCTAGAGAAGAAGAAGTGCTGTTTGAATACCTGTAATTATCTCCAAGAAGAAAGCAAAGAGGAAGAAGGATTCAAAGGTCTCCATCTCCACCAAACAGAACTCTCTCAACTCCTCCACCTGGTAGGCCTTTCATTCAGTCAACAAGGGTTTTAAGACCAATTATAATGGCTCAGAACAACCCCTACGTCAACTTCACAGGTAGCAGCCCACTTTCTCTCAATGCACAACATCCAGTTCCTATTGCAGCCTTGAAGAACATCCCTTTCTTCACTGGAGAAAATCAGACTACTCCTGGTGATCATGTTAAAGACATTGCTAACCTTTGTGCAATCCATGAAATCAATGAAATGCAAGTGGCTGTCAAGTTGCTGGCATCTTCATTTAAGGGTAAAGCATTGCAATGGTTTAGAAGCCTTGAAGCTGGTTCTATCACAAATTGGAATCAGCTGTGTATAGCACTTCATGAGCAATTTGGAGAGAAGGGAGACAACTTGTCTCTTTTGGAGCAGCTGACAACCATCAAGAGAGCTCCCGATGAGAAGCTGACTGATTTCAACTTCAGATTTCAAAAGACTTGGGAGAGGATTCATGTGGCAGTCAGGCCAACAGCAGAAGGTTCTTTTCTCTACTATCTCAAAGCTCTAAATTCTGATATTTCTATGTTGATTTAGTCCATGGGAGGCATAACTATCCCTATGGCTTATAGTATTGCCATTAGGGCTGAAAATTATTTGATCCAAGCTGGCAAACTTGCCCCTAGACCTCCCATGCCGCTGTTTCCAAGTTTAGAGAGTCCAAACACCAGTCAAGCACCTAATTTGGCTCCTTCTCCCACTCCTAGAAATCAGAGCTCAAATGAAGCTTCCACTTCATCTCTGAGTGCCCCAAATGAGCTTCAAGAGGTCATGAAGCAATTGCAAAACCTAGGCAACGAGCTGGTTACTCTCAAGAGGCAGCAAGCCCAAGGTTTTAGACCTTCTTATCAACCCCAGGCTCAGCCTAATAGGCAGTCTTACCAACCACAAAGGCCTCCTAACCTAGCTGCAAATATGAATCAAACAAGGCCTCCTGCCAATAGACCATTCCAGCCCTATAATCCAAATGCCATATCTACCTCTAAGGCATTAGTGCCAACACAGAACAATATTGCTCAGGAATATGATTGGTGCTTTCCATGTAACGGGCCTCATAACCAATCCATGTGCTTCAATGGTGCTCTCAATCAAGCACTAATGGTGACAACTACTGGTGTGGAGGGTGAGGGCACTCAAGGAAACAACCAACAACAAGAAACATTCCAACAGTAATCAGCCCCAAATGACACCACATTGGTGAACTGGCAAGCAAAAGATTTCTGTGGCATGAATCAAGGTGTTGCAGCCAACACAAGGTCAAAGAGGAGAAATTTGGGTGAAGAGCAGCCATTAGCCCCAACCAATCCACAACTTTCCACAGCTCCCCAAATGGTTGGAAAGCAAAGTCTAGTTTCAAATGCACAAGGGCAGCCAAGAACAGCCCCTAGGCCAACTCAAATACCAGTTACTGTTGCCCATGTGCAAGGGATGAATGTGCAAACCAAGGGACAGCAGAGAGATCCTTCATCACCATTCAGTATCATTGATCAGATGAAGAAGACAAACATCAATATATCTATGTGGGAATCCCTATCCATCCCAGGCCAAAGAGATCTGTTGCAAGCTGCCATGAAGAATTGGCCAACTTCGAATCAGCAGGTTCAGATACAAGACAAAGTGCTTACAAATGCTACCCAGCCTGAAGGGAGTCATGGAGGGCAACAAGGTAAAATGTTGAAGCCCCCTCCTTTCTATGTTTCATTAATCATTGGAAATCAACTAGTGCACAATTGCATGATAGACTCCAGGGCAAGTAGCTCAGTAATTCCCAAACAGATAGCTGATCAGCTAGGGCTCCAGTATGAAACAATATCAAAAGGGGTAGTGCAGCTAGATGGGACAGCAGTAGCAACAGTTGGAGTGATTAGAAACTTGAGTCTTACCTTGCATGCATGTCCAAATGTTGTTGTTTTACAAGATGTATCAGTCATAGACCTCCCACCACTCTTTTCCCTTTGCTTATCAAGGGACTTCATAGCCAAGATTGGAGGCTATCTTTCTGTTGATTGGTCTCACATGCTGTTCAGAACAAGGTATGGAACTAAGGCTACAATCAGGTCAGAACCTATTGCAAACTTCCATATTGAGCCTTACACTCCAAGTCAGATTAATGCCAATTGCTTAGCATTTGATCAAGAAGATCACCTAAGCACTGATGAAGCCGACACTAAGGTTGGAAGCATCCCAGATCTAACTCTTGATGAATGGGCAAGCAAGATACATGAATTTGATCCTTATCAAGAAGTGGAAGAATCCGAACTAGGGGTCTATTGCATACACGAAGAAAATCAGCCTATTCCTAGCATCACCGAGCCAAACCACAAAGATGACAATGAGGTATGGCAGTTGTTTTTAGATGGATCAAGGAGT
Source organism: Taxus chinensis (assembly GCA_019776745.2). Classification (NCBI taxonomy): domain Eukaryota; kingdom Viridiplantae; phylum Streptophyta; class Pinopsida; order Cupressales; family Taxaceae; genus Taxus; species Taxus chinensis. The sequence continues at coordinate 90,164,425 of CM034153.1, read as the reverse complement.
AGACAAGGTGCAGGAGGTGGAGCCATGCTTGTTTCACCTCAAGGAGTAAGGTACTATTCAGCTTTTAGATTTCAATTTGCATGCTCTAATAACACTGCTGAATATGAAGCCTTAATACAAGGGATACATTGGGCAATCAGGAAGAGAATAAAGAACTTGCAAGTCTTTGGGGACAGTGAATTAATTGTAAATCAGGTCAAAGGACAGCATGCTGCCAAGAATGATCTACTCAAGTGCTACAAGAACAGGGTGTGGGACCTCATGGAAGATTTTGAGGGTTTTGGCATCAAATCCATTCCCAGGAAGGAGAATCAAGCTGCTGACAGGCTTGCAGCAATAGGGGCAGCTTTTGACATTGTGGAAAGCATTCAACAAGACAAGGCCCACCCAAGCATCCACGTGATTGTGAGGCCTTCAGTGCCAGATAACAATGTTAGTTGGCAAGTGTTTGAAAATGACCAGCAAATCATCCATTTCTTGCAAGAAGAAGCTGAGTTCTCAGCTAAGAATCAAGAAAAGTTGGAACAAAGTATGGTAACCAGGTAGTACAGCTGAGAACTAACAAGCTACCCAAGGAGCTTATCACTTTGGATTCAATCTTCAACCCGAATGATCAGTTCCGAAAGGAGAAAGCAAACATTCAGGTCAAGAGAGAGGATTCAGTACCCATCTTGGTAGAAGAGAACAAACCATTGCAAATTGGAAGGATGACGACTGAACAAGAAAGGTATGAGTTCATTCAACTGTGTCAAGAATTCCCTGACGTGTTTTCTTGGAGCTATGAAGACTTGAAAGGTTTCAATCCCAGCTTAGCCCAGCATACTATCGAATTAGATCCAAATACTAAGCCTGTTAAGCAGAAACAAAGACCAGTCAATCCACACATGGAGCCTCTCATGAGGAAAGAATTGGACAAGCTGATTGAGTCACGGATCATATTCCCAATCAAGCATTCTAGTTGGGTTGCCAACTTAGTTCCAGTCAGAAAGAAAAGTGGAGAGATCAGACTGTGTGTTGACTTCAGAGACTTGAATAGAGCCTCTCTCAAGGACCATTACCCACTCCCTTCCATGGAGAAAATATTTTAAGTGGTAGCTGGTTCAAAAAGGTTCTCACTGCTTGATGGCTACTCGGGCTACAATCAGATTACGGTGAAGGAGGAAGACCAATTCAAGATAGCCTTCACTACAAAATGGGGCACATATGCTTATAGGAAAATGCCATTTGGGCTGTCAAATGCTAGCGCCACTTTCCAAAGGGAAATGGATATGGCATTCAGAGGCTTGATCAACAAGATAGTGCTGATATACCTATATGATATCACTGTCTTCTCAAAGAATGTAGCAGACCACATCTCTCATTTGAGGCAAGTTTTCACGAGGTGTAGGAGATTTGGAGTGTCTTTGAATCCCAAGAACTGCATCTTTCTTGCTCATGAGGGGAAACTTCTAGGCCATATTTTCTCCAAGGAAGGATTAGTAATTGATCTAGAGAGGGTTGAAGCCATAAGAGCACTACCATTACCAAGCCACAAGAAAGCCCTTCAGAGTTTCTTGGGAAGGATCAATTTTGTCCGCATGTTTATCCTAGATTTTACATCCCTGGTCAAGCCCATCACCAAAATGTTAAAGAAGAGCATGGCTTTCAAGTGGACAGAAGAAGGCAAGGAGAGTTTCGAAGTAATCAAAGAAGCCATCTCTCAAGCACTAACTCTCATCAACCCAGACTTCTCCAAAGATTTCATCCTCTACGCATTTTGAGGTAATGACACTATCTCTGCCATTTTGGTACAGCAGAACAAGGATAATGATGAGCAGCCAATTACCTTATTCATCCGGAGCCTAGATGACTATGAGGTGAGGTACTCTTTTACTGAGAAGCATGTGCTTGCAGTAATCATAAGCTTGAAGAAATTCAAGCATTTAGTCTCAAACAACAAGGTCCAGTTGCTAGTCTCACATGCTGGGGTTAAGGACTTCCTCCTCAACAAAGATTTGAATGAGAAAAGGGTAGGTTGGATCACCCGTGTCATGGAGTATGACATTGAGATCAAGATCACCAAGCTGGTAAGAGGGAAAGGATTTTGTGAGCAGCTGGTTTTGGGGAAGCAAAAAGAAGTATGCAACAAAGAAGAGGCTGCTTTGACAGTCTGAGACAGCGATGAGCCAAGTGGAAATCAAGAAGAAGGCAATGCTGCCCCCACTCCTTGCTAGACCCAAGGTATTATGCACTTCCTAGGCACAGGCCTATGCAATCTGGAGATGAACAAGACCCAAAGAAGACACTTCAGATTGCAGTCCGTCCCCTATGCCATTATTGATGGAGTTTTGTTCAAAAAGGATGTGAATGGAGTGCTGCTAAGATGCATTAGCACAAATCAGATTCAGAGGGTGTTGGAAGAGTTCCATGGTGGACCAGCTGGTGGTCATTTTACACCAAGAGTGACAGCTCTAAAAATCATGAAGGCTGGTTATTATTGGCCTAAGATCTTCAGTGATTGCTATGCATGGATCAAGAGGTGTAAGAATTGTGCATTCTTCACGGGAAAAGAGAAGTTTTTTGCCCTTCCATTGCATCCAATCTCAGTTGACCAGCCATTCATGCAATGGGGTTTGGACTTCATTGGAGTCATTAACCCCAATTCAAGCCAAGGGCACAAATGGATTTTGACAGCCACTGACTACTTCACCAAGTGGACAGAAGCAGTAGCACTCAAAGAGGAAAATGAGTCTTGCATCTTAGACTTTTATGAGGGGATAACAACTAGATTTGGTGTACCTGCCACAATAATATCTGATAATGCATTGGCATTCATTGGATCTAAGGTGACTGAGTGGGCTGTCAAGAATGGTATTTACCTAAGCACTTCATCGAACTATTACCCTCAGGGTAATGGCCAGGCCGAGTCTACAAACAAAAACTTGTTGAGGATCATTAGGAGGACTCTTGATGAGAATCAGAGGTCTTGGCACACCAAGCTGAAATCAGCCTTATGGGCTGATAGGATAACTCCCAAAAGATCCACAGGTAACTCTCCATTCAAACTTGTCTATGGAAGAGAGGTAATCTTGCCCATGTCACTTGAGTTGCTAACATTGGAACTCATGAAGCAGCTGGAGTTGCTTGAATTTGAGCCCATGGAAGTGAGGTATGTAGAGTTGATGGAGCTACAAGAGATTAAAAACCAGGAATCCCAAGTAATGGAAAAGGATCAAGCTTTGATCAAGAAGACCTTTGATAGAAAGGCCAAAGATAGATCTTTTCAAGTTGGAGATCTAGTGTTGAAATGGGATGTGGACAGAACAAAACCGGGAAGGCATTCAAAATTTGATGCCATTTGGAGTGGCCCATACATGGTCACAAAGTGCAAGAACAACAACGCTTTCCAATTGGCCTCATTGGACGGTGAAGAACTGCAGATTCCAGTCAATGGAATCTATCTCAAGCGTTGCTTCTAGAGGAAAGTTCACTACCTTGTAAATATTAGATTAGATTTTCTTTCCTCCAAGTGCTTGTGCACATTGTTCTTCTATAGGTTAGTTTTGTTTTCCCTAAGTTCTTCGGCACAGCTTGCTGTCCATGGAGATGTTTAGCAGTCCTTGCTTTCATCAGGTGATATTCCATCTTCCTCCTTACACATTCTTAGTTAGTTGGGTTTCTGAAAATAATATTTGATAACTCCATGCCCAATGGACTGCTTCTGGCTACTGGTCTTTTCACCTAGCAGGCAGGTGACCCTTAAAAGTCACCAAATTGTTATCCAAAGTTCACCCCCCAGGGTAAACTTCGATAACATGCATCAGAGTCTTTAGTTCTTAGCAAGTAGGTCGGTTCAGGAAAAAATCATGAAATTGGCAGCCCGCGAAGCAAAGGGACATCCGGGACAAAAGGACACGAAGGGCGCGAACTGGCCGGTTCGGCTGAAAAGGAAAATTTTCACACTGGGACATCTGGGCCGTGAGTGCGCGAAGGACATGAACCGGCCGAATCAGGTGAAACGAAAGAATTTTTCCCAAACAGTCTGGGACATCCGGGACAAAGGGACGCAGAAGACGCGGATAGCCAAAGGAGCCGAGAGCCAATCAGATCGTGACACGTGTCACCAGTAGAAAAGGGACAGGGAAGCTCATTTCGGGCGGATCGGAAGTTTTTGTCCCAAACAGTCTGGGACATCCGGGACAAAAGGATGCGAATGGCACGAAAATCCGGCAGACCCGCGGACCAATCAAATCGCGCCACGTGTCTCTACAAAAGCATGTCAGAAGGGTCGGAAAACCCGACTACAAAGGAATATGTCAGAAGGTAAAGAAAACCTGACACAAGGAAACTGGGTCTCGGAAGTGGGGAAACATGGCACAAAAACATGTCGGAGAAAAAGGAAAACCCGACATCAAAGGAATGTGTCGGAAAGGTGAGAAAACCCGACATCAAAGTCCAAAAGTCAAAGGGCGAGTTTCGGAGGGTCAACCCGAGCCAATAGGAATTGGACACGTGTCCAATGGAGCAAGGAAGGTGGAGCTCAGGGGGGATTTGGAAAATTTGGCCAAGTTTCGGCCAAGAAGCTAAAAGTAAAGGGATGCCCCCACGCCCCTGTCCTCCAATCAATGCATGCCACGTGTCCTCAGTAGCGGGGACGCGGGGGGAAAAGTGAAAAGTATTCCAAAATCACAAAAGGTCAAAATTTTCAAGGAAAACCCACAGGTGAGCAGAGGAGAGAGAATTTCACATCCAATTAGTGCTTGACACGTGTCATCCAGGTGGCAGAGTGCGGGAAAGATTTCAAAATCCGTTTTGGCCTGTTTTCGTGCCCTAAATCTTCAGAACTCCGTATCTTTTGATCCAGAGATTGGATTTGCATGTTCTTTATATGAACGGAAATCTTATGAAATTCTCTACATGATTTCGGGGTTAATCTTGAGTTTTGGTGTAGTCTGGAGAGATAAAATCAAGAAACAGATTTGATGCGTGTTCATGGCCAGAAGTGACATTCCAACGACCAGAATTAATGCAAGATGGGTCGCATTCTCCTCCAAATCAGTCAAAAATGATAGGATATGGGTTTGTAAGGTTCCCCATGCTGTTTTAATGCATCTACAGTCAAGGAGGGATGGGCTCCCATGTTTTGTACATTTTCTGTCCCCTGGGCTCGACCCATGCAATGTAAAAGCTAGATTTGGCTCATTTCCAAAGGGGGAACATTTCTTTGGATAGCAAGCTTCTTCTTTCACCTGGAACAAGTGATTTTAAAAGTATCAGACCTCTTATAAAATTGTAATAGGTTTTCTACCTTTTTGATGTTGTAATAGAAGGATTTTGACAGTGGAAATGACAATACAGGCTCTGTGATCAGTTTTCAGTCCTCTGTTTGTGTTGCTTGTTTCATTTGAGACCTCTGATTACATCTTATCAGCTTGTGCAAGATGGTTTATGTTGCATTTTTATGATCTGTGTCTATCTACAGAACAAGAAGTGTTCACCACTCCTCCTTTGGTGCATCACCTGTTAGTTTAGTTTCATTTTTTACACTTTCTATCTCTGTTTCCTTGGATTTTAGGGTAGGATTAGGTTTCAAACCTCTGTAGTTTTGCAAAATATAGATCTAAATCAGAGGAGTTCGAGGAACCAGCCTCTAATCTGGAGATTCCTCTCTCAGTTTCACAAGTCCCACACTTGGAGAGAGGTTTCCATGTTTTGCAATCACACTGGATGCTAGAGTGATCAACCTAGAAGCTCGATCAACGTCCAGGGGTGCTGTAAGTCTGCAACAACAGGTATAGTCCCTTTCAAAAAACTATTTGCCAAAAATAAAAAAAAGGTACGTGTTGCAATCTGAATAAATATTCATTCAACATTATTTCCTCAATGATTTGTGTGTCCTCACATGATTTAATTCTTGAGAGATGGTCAGGTCCGAAATTGCTTTTCCTTGGCTTCACCATAACTGTGAAGTCAAACTCCTAAAACAACAAGATCCAACAAAATATGTGTCCCTGTAAAATGATCTTGTTTACCAGATACTTAAGTTACATGTGGTCTATATAAAATATAAATAGAGTAGCCAAAAATTACTACTTAAACTTATGTAATGTATAAATCATAGACAACACCTCGTGCTCTGTTGTGGTGTAATTTTGTTCAACTGGAGTTATCTTTTTACTTGCAAAACACAAAGGGTGGTCAAAAATCCCTTCTCTAGGTTGTACTAGAACCACTTCAATTTCCATTCTTGATGCATCCACATGCACATAATAGGTCTTATCCTAAAAGGGAAAGCACAAAATGTTTACAATAGTAAGCTTCTCCTTCAAAGTATCAAAAGCCACTTGTTGCGCCTCATCCCAGTGAAATTTCCTGTTATGCCTCAACAGTTCTTCCAATGGTGTAATGATTCTGGCATAGCCTTTGATGAACTTCCTGTAGTAACCCATATTCCCAAAGAATCCACGTACTACACTTTTATTTGTAGGCTCCTCCAAACCCAGAATAACAACTTTGGCAGGATCTACCAATAGACCTTCCTTGCAAATAATATGACTTAGTAATGTGCCAAAAGGAGTATAAAATATACATTTAGTAATGTTTAGAGAGATACTTAACTGTATACACCTCTCAAACATCAACCTCAAGTTTTGACAATGATCCTTCACCAACCCATACACTTTCCAATCATCCAGGTAAACTTGAAGAAACTTATGAATGAAGTCCTGAAATGCTTACACCACAATGCGTGAAAAGATAGCAAAAGTATTCTTAAGCCTAAATGGCATAAAATTGTAAGAAAAAATTCCCCACTTAGTGGTGAAGGTATTCTTCTCTTGGTCCTCCTTTCCAATCCTTACCTGGTGATACACAAAAATCCATCTGTAAAAGAATAGATTTCACGTCTTGTTACTCCCTCTAGAATTTATTCAGGAAATGATGTTAGAAAAAGGATCTATAACACATGTAGCATTCAAATATATTTAGTCCACATAGATCCTTATCCTTCCATCCTTCTTGATACTAATTACCGTAGGGCTAACCCATTCAAATTCCTCAATAGCTTCAATAAATCTAGACTCCAACATATTATCAATATCTTCCTTTACCTTGATGCACAGATTAGGATTCATCCTGTAAGGCCTCTTCCTAATCATGTGCTTACCTTCCTTCAACTTAATCCACATCTCTCCTAGTGAGTGATAAAATACTCTCAATTCATGGTACCCATGTGGAAAAATTCCTGAAAATCATGCAACAACTCAATTATCTTTGAAACCTCTTGGTCTATCCAGCAGTCGCCAATGATTGATTCCTTTGGTTTTTCTTCTTTACTAATGTTAACCTTCTTTGTGTTCAAGGGATCATGGTAGGCCTGCACATTTTCATCCACACTATCCAAGGGATCATGGTCAACATATAAGATTTACATCTCCTCATCATTAATTAAGTATACCAACTTTCCTTTTTCCTTTTCTAAGGTGTGGTCAAACTTCACTTCATCTAGTTTTTCTTCTTCAAAGAACGCCCCCAAATCAAGTTCTCCTAATAATTATAGCACCATGTCCTTAGATTTGGAACTATCTCCCATCATAATGCACTTGAATACCTATAAATCTTCATTCACTAATGGTTTAGAAGATAGATACCAAAAATTCTGAATAATACCTACCTTCAATTATTTCTAATTTCCTATCTGACGTCATAACTCTGAATAGACATACCATGCGTGCACACAAACTTGCAAGGTGGAATAGAAATTGTGCACCCATAGGGAAGGGTGTAAGGCCTCTAGGCCTTCCTTCCAAGTCCTTTCACACTCCTGAACATGGTACAAGGAATATTTCTTTCTATCATAGTCACATATTCTGGTAGGTGCATTGCTTCTTAGAAATCTAATGGAGAATGTGATCGTTACTTTATGCCATCCCATAAGATTATCCTAATGAGTCATTCAACAATGCGCATTTGTCCCACGTAATGTATAAGAAAAAATATTCCTACGATCCACTTCACAAGTCCAATGGACTTCCATAGTGTGCAGAAAGAAATCAGGGTTAACTTCTCTAGCATAAGTTGGTAACTGTCTTCCTCCGATACGCCTAACTAAATGTGTCTTAACAACTCGAGTCACATTGCCTTTCAATTCTCTCCCAATTAACTCAATATTCCATTCACCCAATTATCACATGCAATGCTAGTCACATCACTCATGGAATAAGAATCATCCCATTGAATGAATCCTTCCCTTGTTGGTGTAGTAACCTTTGGGTCTCTAATGGTGTGCACATAAATTATATCCATGTATTCCTCACTCAAGGGCTCTACATAAGGTGTATAATTCCCATATTTTAGTGGAATGATTATGCACTCTTCCTTGTTCTAGAAACTAATATATCCTTTTTTGAAGCACAAATCAAAATTATTTGCATAACACCAAGGTCGTTCAAGTAATTTTGGGAAGCTATCTACCTTGGAAATCCCCAAGACTTTAAAATCCCTAGAGAAATTGAATCCCTTAATGGTTGTGGAATCATTCTTCAAAACTTTAAGGGGCGTAGCCTTACTTCTATCCACCATGTACAACACATTTGAAGATGAATGCAATGGTGGTCTCCTCATCTGATTCCACACATCCAAAGTAAGAATATTAAACTTTGTACCTGTGTCAATTAGTATGTTTCTCAGGATCCATCCATAAAATATTGCATTTAGCATGATCTCCTTATCATAATCAAGACTATGAGGGTGGAAATTAACATGCAATATCTACCTCTCGCTCCCACTTCTAGTGTGTAGTACCTTCTCTCTCAACCACTCTCCCAATAGAATAATTAGATTTTCCTAACGCAACATCTTACAAACCTATTTGATATCATCCATGTCCTTCTAAGGGGTCTCAACATTATTTTCTTATTCCAACTTCCACAACTACTCCTTCAAGCATTGAATTTCCCCTTGTAGACTCCTAATAAACTCCATAGTTTCTTGGTAAAATTCATTCTAGTAGGTTGGATCAGGATACTTTCTATGCATCACTTCGTCTCTTGCAATGAGAGGACTTTGCTTTGGTATTTCTTTGGTGCATGCAACTTTAGGGCATGTAGTTACTAATACATGCTCCAACTATAGTTTAGACACTACCTTAGGCATGTATAGTTGCTCAACGTGCTTCACACTAACCATTTATGCACCTTTGTCCTGCTTCTTGTGATTCTGAATCATGTGATCATAAAAATAAGGGCACTCATACTTATGCTTCTTTCCACACAACGAGCATTGCAACAAATATGGGCACTTGCAATTGTGGTGCTTTGTATATCCACAATTGAAACAAGTTCCACAGGAGAAGTCATCTCTTCCTCTTCCACAACCATTACGACCTATAAATCCTCTATGAAAAACTCTTCCTCTACCACCACCATATATGCACCCTTCATATTGATGACCCTCATCCTTGGAATTTTTCGCAATGCTAGTCTATCACACACCAGTATCAATAGAATCCTAAATCTGGTCTATCATTCTACAATCCTTTGTATCATGAGTGGTAGATGTACAAATCTTATAATCACATGACACATTCTTATGGAGTGTGTATTGTAAAAAATGGGCATCTACTTGGATCATGATCCTTATGAAATATCTCACAATATAGCACCATGACACACACCAAATTTCTACAGAAACTATCCTTAGTGTGTCCTTCTACTCCATAGTTCATACACTAGAGTCCAATGAGTCTTATGTGTTGAATTCGCAAATAAATTTTCAAGCTGCTTTGCCATGGAAGAAATTCATGCCTCTAAAAAGGGACTTACCCTAGTATTAATGCTTCGTATGGCCTCAATGTGCATAGTAGCCTTCAAAGCTTCACGCGGATCTGTGAAAGTCTTATGTAAGAGGGCTCATCTGAAAGGTGTTATCAAGCCTCCAATGAACCACTAAGCATGTTGATATAAACGGATGTCATAAGATAACTTTTACAAGAGAGCTTTAAAATGCGTGTCATAATCCCACACACTCTCTACCATACCTAGCTAGATCTCCTTCAGTGCATTGATTCTCTTTTTATCAAATTTAAAAATATGAAATTTACAAGGAAGGCATCACGCATTGCATTATAATCCACTTCCGTCTGATATGGGTCATACTTTAGGCACCAGCTATGCACTCATACCTGTAATGTAGTTAAAAAATGGCTTACCTTCCGCTCTAGGGTAGTAATACCCTTAGTGTGCCATAATGATTAGAACTTATGCACATGCTCTAAAACATCCTCAACACCTTTGTAATTAGGTAAATGAAGCAACATCTCATAAAATACATGCTGTTGGGGTTGTGGTCCTTGTCCACTAGGTCAAGAACCCTGATTCCCTCCTATGTTTCCTCCACCAGATCCACTAGATCCAATCACTCCTGAACTCCCAGATCCACCAGATCCTCCTCCTGTAGCAGGTACAAGGCCTAACATTATGCTAATTTTTGTTCCCACCATTGTGCTAAACTTAGCTCCAATGGTTTGTGAGGTTGAACTACTCCCAGATGTGATACCCATGTTTTTCACTCCCATACCTTGTTAAAATGATGAACCTGATAGGATACCACCAAATATAGGAAATTTTTGGGTGGTCATAGAATAATTCAATGAAAAATGATATCCACATGGTGTTCCTTGCCTACTAACACCAACACCAACACTATTTAGACTAGTAATAATTTTCTCAAGATTTGGAAAAATAAGTACAGGGGTTAGGTCTCTAGGTGGGTTTAGATGCATGCCTACGGTCCATATCCTTCCTTCATCTAACGAGCTCACATCAGAAGTTGAGGAAGTTCTTCTTCCATAATTTCCAAGATGGGGTAACATAGACTACAGAGGTTCCATGACCTCCACCTAAAACTCAAATCCTTCCCATAACGTCTTCCTCCATAGATCCATCACTCTAACAATTTTGCATTGCTTTTCCAACTCCCTCTCACAATATTCATTATACTTGAGCCACCTCTCTTCTCTCTCTTCTTTTTCCAAATGATCCTCCATCTCTTACCACACCCGCTTCTGCACCCTGTTCCTAGTAGGGGTTTAGATAGCCATAGGAAATTATTCTAAAATCAGACTGATGATCAAGATCTTAATGGATAAAGGTAAAAATGCAAGAAATATCCTCTCGGTTCTCATAAGAACTCAAACTCAGCAACCTTCAAGCAAGAATAGCTGGTAATTATGTACTCTAACGTGTATCTAGTCAACACACCCTTCCACTAATGATCAACAACACGAGTCCAAACTAGATAAGAATCATGTAACTACTGATAATATTCTTGAGTCCAAACACCATGTTGATAAAAAAAACTTCTCCTAAATGCATATGATGATAATCATTCATACAGTTTTAATGGAAAACAACAAAATAAGGTCTTATAGAGCTCATGATAAATATTAACCTCTACCCATGTGCATGCATCAAACTCAAATCCAATGTTGAATATCTATGGAAAATCATACTCCATGTTCTTAAGCCAAGTCTCCATGCTGGCCAAGGTCAAACATTTTGCCATTACACTTCATCCTTGCAACAACTTCAAAAGAGGTCCCAGAAATGGAATGAATATGTAGTCAATTTTACTAAACCTTTTAAAATCCCATGCATAATAGGCACATCACCCAGCCTGAATTGGCGCTCACTCGAGGCACACACAGGCAATGAACCCTTCTTTTATATGAGCTTTTCAAGAATTTTCATCAGTAATGGAGAAATAGAGTATAGACATACATGCATATATTATATAATAGAAATAAGGAAACTAGATTCAACATAAATGCACTATAATATGAATGAAATTATTATAACAACATAGAGGAATCAGATCTGAATCACGAGCAATATGAGGAACACAAGGGTTTGAACCCATAGACATATATATTCAAAATAAACACCATTTATATTGATTCAAAAATGTTTACAGTAGCCATATTACATCAAAAAGGATCTACAATAGTTTAATTACATCACTCTTACCTCAACATTCTACCCTACAAATGGCTCTGATCAAGAAACCCTACAACATACCCTCTCAAACCATTACATGTTCTTCCTCTCACACACATGCATACACCATTACATTCGAAACACTCTCTCACTTCTACACACACCCGTTCTAGATCAAAATGCATTCTTAAATAGAATGGGATATCACCTATTCATCATTCAGGAGAACAACCTCATGCCAAATGTCATCATATCCTTTTATACTCAAGTACACAAGATATGTGTATGTCATCTATCCATAAAAACCTCCACTTTACAACTCGTAACGATAATGATTCCCTGTAATATTATTTTCTTAGGTTGTAAGTCTCTATATCACAACCTTATCCATCATTACACCTATCCGAAACTTCATGTGTTTCTCATGTGACACCAACCTTAAAAAAATGTGGCTAAGTCCTTAAACCCTTTCCTGCTTCTTTGTGAAAACCTAGTCATTCTTACGCACGTTCATTCATGTGCCTTTCTATATAGTGCCTTCTACATGCGCTCATACTCTACTTCAGGACTTAGTAATTTTTTCAGGATTAACAACTTTCAAACCATTTTCTAATCCCAATAAAGAAAAGGCAAGTGTTAATGCTATTTCTACACTTGAAAAGATTCAATTGCAACCTATAAAGCATAATTTTACCAAGTTACCCTACACACCTTGGGTTCTACTGCCACAACTTATAGAAAGTAATATTATTACTCTACCACCACCACTCAATCTTGATCCCTCTCCCCCGTTGTCATAATTATGATGAAAATCCATGATGTGAAAATCACCAATGCGTTGGGAACTCTACTAATCATTTTTTTGAACTCAAACATCTTATACAAGATTTCATCGACAATAATGCAATCAAGATCCCTAAGCCATATACATCTAAGCCAGTCAATGATAATAAAAAGCTAAAAATATTTAATGACCCTTTTCCTAAGCATGACAAACAAGCTCCCAATTCTTCTTCCAACCATATATATCTTGATGTGTCTCCTCCTTCATCGAGGCCTCTTGATTTCCTTGTTGCTAGTGTTGATGCATCACTGTCAGTAATTGCATTATAATATCATGATTATCATGTTACATTTACTTCTAATTACTTTCATATTAATGCTTTTATTGGTTTTTATACCATTAATAATACTATGATCTATGCATCAGCTCCTACCGACGTATACTCTGTTACACTCCTAGCTACCAAATGTCCATTGTTTAGTGTAACCTTTCTAGTTCCTAATTCTTTTGGCTATGTCAGGATTCCCATTATGGTTGGGTCCCTTACCATTATTGTACCATTTGTAGTTGCATCTTCAATCAAAGGTTGTTACATGCTCTTAGGTATCTCTTTCAAAGTGATGCCCAAGCCATACCTTCTGTGAACCATTTGTGTCTCAATTTTATCCATAATAAACAACTTGTTACTATCAAAGGTGTTCTACCATGCATACTATTACCTCGGCGTAATTTCAATTATTCACTAATCATGATATCTAGTCTTCTGATGCCTCTCAAATATAAAGCAACCACTGTACCTAGCTCCCCTATTCACACATGACCTACGTCACGACCTTATCTTCCTCATCGGTCTCTTAGTCCACATTGTTGGCCTAATTCCCCTACTTGGACAACCCCTTCACATAACTGTTAACTACCTCCTTCACCACATAGGTCTCCTTCACAAGCACATAATTACTATCTTACACCACTGATTTTAGAGCATCATCACATACCTTTGTCTCCTCAGATATTGGGTGGAGGGCCCTCACCCTCCACTATCTTCGGATATCCTTTTATCACCTACACACTTAGGGGGTTATCAAACATTTTCCCCCCTCCCATCACTATAAATTTTCTTTAGTTTATACTACCACAATTTGCACTCCGTGCATCATAACTAATTATTCTAAGCATTATCACACCTTTTGATACACACCTCATATCATCATTACCCTATTAGATTGTCTCATGATACAGTTCACACTTTACTGTTGAGGGATCAATTCTTCCATGAACACTGCATCATTCAAACTTCACGCTCTATACTTTATTATATATCTTTTTATCATTTAATATAGCACAACATACTCATCACCCGATGAAAAAATCTTGTTCTATTGTTCATTATTGACTATTGAGGGGAAATTTATAAATGAACCTCATATCATACACATTCATTGGGGGTCACACTGGTCCTATCATCTTCACACCTTGTTTACCATGCCATCACAATCATATCAAATTTACATATCTTGGTTTCATTTACTCTTGCTATATTTTTCTACTTACATGTTACAATTTGCTTACTATATTATCCATATAATCAATATGTCATTATATTTATCTTACACACATGTGCATTTACTTGGTTTTTATATGTGAATGCAAATATCTTACATCTCATCACACAATACAATGATGCTTAGCACTATACCTTTTACCAGTCCTACTAAGGCTCTTGGGGGCATATACCTTTCCTACTCTCACACTATACAGGTTCTCTTGTTCCATCATTTACTAATTTTTTAGTACACTCACTTTATCTTTTGCTGATATATACATGATTTTACATACTATTTATCTTTATAACATACTAACGGGTGCTTCATGTGTAACATTTTCCTAGCAAGATATATACAATCATGGCTATCTGTCACAACTTGATATCCATTGATTTATATTGTATGATATTATTTGGGGGATATGCCTTATGTATTTCTTGATAATTGTATTCTTTTGGCCACTTTAACTCTGATTGAAATTGTGACATTGTGAGTGATCTCCCATATTTGAAACCCACTTTTTGTGGTCTATCTTGTCTGCACACTTACTTGTTACATTGTTTTCCATTACATGACATGCTTGCAATAATATTCACTATTAGCATATCTTGTCTGCATGTGCCTTGGTTTCTACCATGCACATCCCCTACCCCATGTATGTATCCACTTCAGATTAGTATTAGGTCCTCTCCTTTGGGATACATTCTCCTACAGCCATCACATGCATGCCAAGCGAGGGGGGCATATATTGGGTGAACAAATGACCCCTATAACAACTTAGTGATTAACTAAAATGGGGAATATGTGTAGTTAATGTAACTAGGAAAAATAATAAATAAGTGAATAAATGTAGTAATTAAATATAGAAAGTGACTCAAGTAACTAAACTGATGAAAACATGAAACCCTAGTTGGTAAGTAGGGTTAGAAGGATCTTAGCTGATTCATAGGAAGATATGGATTGTGTCGTAAAATCAACTAAATATTATAAAAATGAATGAACATACACAAGCCCCAAGAAGGATAGATCTGAGTTGTGTGGCTAGACTGTGGTTCTTGGGAGAGGATCAAGGCGCCTGTGGGTGCCCTAGTTTGTGTTTTACGAACCCTGGTCTATGCAGGAGGTCTCGAAACCAACTTTGGAGGGTCAGTTGATCTGAATCCTTTGTTGTGTGTCACGTGTACTTCAATCCTCTGTGCTTAATGTCACCAATGATAAATGATGAAATAAATACTTGCAAAACCCCAAAACAAGCATCAAACCCTAAAAAATAAAAAATACAAATGAAGGGGTTAAATTGACCTCAACTGCCACAATGGTGGACTTACTAACTAAGTGTTGCACTACATATTAGAACCGATGTATTTCTATTTGCAAGTGTGTGAAATCATGCCCTAGGCGCTCTTGTGCCAGTCATACTTTGTGAGCAAGCAATAACTATGTGTAGAAAATGTAATAGAATGTGTGCATGGAGACAATAGACACCCCTCCTATGAAGTGTGATGCAGATGAACCAAATTTTGTGCCTTTATGATGGATCTAGATGGATGCAATTGTATCCTTTGATAGATGAAACCTTATATGATAATATTAGTGCTTGGTCCCTCATTATGGTCACATAACTTTATATTTATATGGTTCTCTTATTCTAATTTTGTAATTAACCCTAAAAAGGCCGACCAAAAGAAAGATACTGTGTTCAAATGGATATAAAGTTACCAAAAAGTGGAAGGAAAGTGGGAAAAGGATAAGGGCACTTGAGTGGGACTAGGGAACCTGTCGACGTCCCAGTACTAGCCTAGCCACCCCAGTCAAGGTTAAAATGATAGGAAATGATGAAAACTGAGTGGGAAAGTATGAGTTGAAGGTCAGAATGATGACATAAAGCAAAGTAAAATGGCCAAAAGATGGGGGTTAATTAGTAATTTCTTCACTCAAAAACCATATGAATAGTAGTATGAGACCAAGACTAAATAATGTCTAAAGTGTGTAATTTTATGACTACACTCAGAGCTATAAGTTAGATAAACACAGTACAGAAACAACATAGGAACATAGTCACATAATGGTCTAGAACTAGACTTGGACCTCACATATAAATAAAACACTAGCTCCTAGTATCAGAAAGTAGCACTTGGGTGCTTGTGTCCTCCCATGGGTGCTAATTTCTTAAGGTAGATAGAGTTAATTTCTCAATATAACACATTATTTAGCAGCTTATAGAGAATTTCTACAGTAACAGGAACAAGGCCTCCAATCAAAAAATGCATTCTACCAGCTATAATTAGTACAATTGGTAATATTCAGAAATAATGAGGACAAACAAAACAAATCAAGATGTACCATCTATAGTAGTGCTTATTGGGTAGAGTCAGAGAAATAGTGTAAAACTATACCTCTCTCCCCAACACTCACTCTTCGTGCGATATCCCCCAAAAAAACTTGCACTTAGTATGAGATCACCCAAAAAACTCACTCTTGGCGTGAGATCACCTAAAAAATCACACTTGGTTCAAGATCTCCCAAAAACTCACCATCAACATTCAAATCAACAACTATAAGAAACAAAATAAATTTGTTTCATACTCTCTTACATATTAGGTGCAAAATTTCCTTTTACATAGTTTTACATACTTATACACATGTTTCTCTGATCTATCACATAAAGAACATTGACTACTTTGTTTCTCTTATTTTATAGGTTTTTCCTTACAAGAAGCAACTCGCACAAGATACAACAACATGCTAAAACATATATGGTTCACCCCTAGGGTCTACTTCCCTTTCCTAGTCTCTACGCTTCACTTTATAATTACTCAATGCTTCACTTGTCCACTCGGCACACTATCGGTAATACTCTTCTTTGTAAGATCATAAGGTACACATATTCTATCTACTTTATGCTATCAAGTATTCACTAAACAACAAAAAGTGGGGGAAAATGTAGACATAAAATCATGCACTTGGGTACATTTATAGGTCCTAAAACATACTAATATATACATGACTCCTAAATAAGAAAACTAGTGGTTGAAAATTATCTTTGGCCTCTTTTATTTTTCTCTTGCTTTCTCTTTGGTGTTACATACCCTACAAACCTGAAGGAACTAGACTGATTTATCTTTTATGGCCTTAGACATTGGCACCTAATTAGGACATTGACACCTAGGTGCTTTTGTTCATATTGGGCACTCTTGACCGTTTCTTATCTTTACACTTTTTGGGTCTTTTTTATCTTTTGGGAATATGTTTCACTTATGCGTCAGCCTTCGAGTTGTCAATTATAAGATTCAAACTAGGGAATTATATATATACTTAATTAATTCTCAAAAATAAATGACCAAATACTAAACATTACTTTTATAACCTAGGCTTGCATTCCAAAGGCACTAAAGTAATCCAAAGTAATCCATCTAACATCCATACAAGGGAAAAGGGTTACATAACTTATGCATACACTACATAGAAGAAGGAAGTTTATTCTATTCAAACCACACATACTATACATTGCTATATTATAGATCTATCCCACTATCATTTGTGTAACTTGCATAAGGGAAATATAGGGAGACATTTCTATAAAGACACACAAGAACTACATGGGGTCTGAGATGTAGTGTAAAAATTGGTAGTAAGTTCACTCTTTGGGTGAACTTTGGGGTCAGTCTGACTCCAAATTATACATCTTTTTTATTATATTTGATGTGGTTTGTGGACATGTGTAGGTAGTAATTATGTATTATAGGTTATAGGTACCCTCGGTGATCAAAGTGTGAATATAATGTGACAGAAAGGGATCAACAGTGAAACCCTTACGACACAAAAGAAATCAGTTCCTAAGGATTTGTATGACCACCCGTGCAAAGATCCAGTCACTAGTTCCTAGGAACCTCTTCCCTCACATGGGCGCCCTTGTCCTACTCCATTATTGAGTTCAATAATTTATAATGAGTAGTAACGAAGCTGTCTACAACTTGTTCAACACTTCCACTTGCCCAGATCACTTTCTATTCGCTCAAAAATCAACCAAGTCCTCCTATCTCCATATTTTTCTAAGGGTTTCACTTTGTATATGTTTTTTTTTGTTGTGTCTTTACTATATATTAACATTTTTATATCACACATTATAGTAGTTACTCTAAAATATATATTTAATTCAAATTAAATTAAATCAATTGGATAAACTAGTGAAGGCATGTGATGAAATAAGGAAAAATCCCAATCGTGAAGGAAAAATACGAGTTGTGAATCTCTCTGCTAGGTCATGGTACAAATTTTAGAATATTTATTTTATCTATGATGACACAATATGAATTTCAGAGTGTTTTCTTTTTTTATCTACTAGGGCACATGAATATATTTCCTATATTACAATGCCAAACACAATAAAACTATTGTATGTGACAAAAATAAATCGTTTAAGGGATTTTTATTTGGTCATGAATTGACTGTGAATTTTTTGACAAACCAAAGATGTTACCTTAGATAATGATAAAGACGTTTGTATATTTTTTGAAAGAAGTATTATTTAAGATATGGTTAGGATTGTACAAAAATGATGGAGGGAAAATTCAAAGACAAACCAAATGAATCCATTCTTGAAAATCCACTAGTTGAAATTGATGAACTCACTTATAGATAATGCATATTTTAAAATAATCCCGACACTTTGAAGACATCAAGGAATCCAATGTAGGTGAAAATCGACATGGATGGTTATCCAAATAGTTCATGAGTATATGAATCTAAAGGATTTACCATTATGGGGGTCATGAGACAACTTGATGGAACACTGTGGAAGTAGCTAGATATGGATGGTTGTCCAAAAATTCAAGAGATTTTGTAATTCAAGATTTTGAGGAGGTGGAATCAAGGAAATTGGAAATTTAGTTTGGGAACTACACCTTTATGAGGGTCAGGGAGGAAACTTGATGGATTTCTGCATGGTCAATATTTCTTCAAAAGGGAAAGCTTATGAATAATGCGTAGTTCTAGACACTAAATCATGCACTTGGGGACATTTATAGGTCCTAATCACATACCACTATTAATTTCATTCCTAAGTGAGAAAATTAGTAATTAAAATTTGTCTTTGGCATTTTTACTTTCTTTCTTGTTTTCTCTGTGGTTTTTCACACCTCACTGCCTAGTCTAACTTTCACTGCTTTATCCTTCTTGGATTTGGACACCAGTGCCCAGATAGGATACCAGTGCCCAAGTGACCTCATCCCCTTTGAGATCCCCCAACCTCTTTACATCTTACTCACCCTTTTTAGTCATATTTTGTCTTTTGGGCATCTTGTTTTCATGTTAGTCAGCCTTTTAGAGGTTAAATACGAAATTCAACTAAGGGAATCATATAAATACAAAGCTATGTGGTCATAATAAAAGACCAAGCTCTAAGCATCTATTACTATCACCCAAGGTTGTATCCAACAGAATTTTAAGAACATCAAAACACCCATCTAACTTCATTCAAGGGATAAGGTACTACATTTTCTACATACATGCATACGAGGGGAAGTTCATTTTGACATCCAAACATCTATTTACATTTCTACATCTAGCTATTTCCCACTATCAGGTGCACTTACACAAGGGATTCCTAGGAAAATATTTCTACACACACACACAAGAATTACATGAACTCTGAAATGTAGTACAATGCTCAGTTGTAAGCTCACTCAATTGGGTGATTTTTGAGGTCAATCTGACTCCCCATTTGCATATTTTTATTTCTAATATTTGATGTGTTTTAGGGTTTTGCAGGATATTATATATTTTTTAGGTTACCCATGAATTTGAGGATCAACTAGTGACCTATAGGTGACTAACAATGATATTTAATGAACATCTTATGACACTACTATGGGTAGAAGAAAAGCTATCTCAAGGATAAAAATACATAAGGATTGGGCGTACAGACACAGGGCACATCAAAGGACACAGAAGCATAAGAGAATAACGCACGGTTGGGACAAGTATACACAAGACTTAGCCATTTTTGTGGATTGAGGCTATTTTGGAGATAGAGTATAAAGCATGTAAAGGTTTGAGACTTAGAAAGCATGCCAAGGCTATTTTTGGAGTTGCGACAGTTCGAGTGCCATGCATAGTTTAGATCTAATAATAGTATTTCTACTCGGAGTTAACTATAGGAAGTCTATTTTTAGAACACTTGCATGCTTTTGTATCCTCTTGTAAAGGCACATGGTTATTATTAGCATGTACCCTTTTCTTTGGAAGGTGCATGGGTGGTGAAGGGAAAGTCCCCACCCCTATATATATGTATTGATTTGCACGGTTTTAACAATTTTGATTATTATAGAGTTATGCTGCTAGTCTTGTTGTGTGCATAACTTCTGATGATAATATTGTAATGTATGAAGTTTCTATGTTTTATAATATTTAATCTAATGGATCATATTGGCTGTATATTGGTATTAGACATGACTGAATATGGTTCTTACATAGTAAATCTCATTATAGTCATTATTTATTCTATCTTGCATATGGGTTTTAGATATAGATATGGTTTATGCACTGTGGATTGTTTATTACCTATTATAAACTGGATATATGTATATGCACAATCATAGTAACATTCTGGGAAAACAACCCTAAAGAGGGACCTCGTACCTTTGTGTGCTTCAGGTGAGTGCTTAGTTCAGGTTGAGTGTTGTGCCAGTGTTCCTTGGGTATTTACAATGAATTATAGGCTACATCATTAGTTCCATTTCCGGGACCTCTTTCTTAGTTATTTTTCAGGATGTTGTGAAATGAAGACATACCGATTGACCTTGGCAAGTATTGAGGAGTGGTTATAAGATCTGGAAGAATATTATGCTCACAAATTTAGCACTAGACCTAATTTTAATGCACATGTGTTGGTTGATA
Source organism: Taxus chinensis (assembly GCA_019776745.2). Classification (NCBI taxonomy): domain Eukaryota; kingdom Viridiplantae; phylum Streptophyta; class Pinopsida; order Cupressales; family Taxaceae; genus Taxus; species Taxus chinensis. The sequence continues at coordinate 90,143,228 of CM034153.1, read as the reverse complement.
AAAATATGTATGACGATTTAATAGATGAGTGGATAGTTTCTTATGCATAGAAGAGGAACTAGAGGTTTCACACTAATTTTTGGATGCAGAAAAAATTCCAAGCCTTGTATGATGTAGATATAATTTGGATGCACTTTGTTGATGCCTTGTTCCATGGTGTTTTGAACAAAGATATTCTTGAGTACACAGTTTCTAGTTATTCTTTCCCGAAAGTTGCTAAGTTTCATTTTATGCGTGAACCTAGAGGATCATATTTACACAGTATTCATTTGGATTTCAAGATCTTGTGTAGTGCCCACTTCCCTTTGACACTTTTAGATATTGATCTTGATACTGTTGACCTCATTATGGAAATTATTATGTTTTGATTTAGTATGATGTATAGATGTTAGATCATGGATTATTATGGACCTTAATTCAGTTAGCATGCATGATGATTATTAGAGACATTCTTATATGTGGATGATGATATACTGTTTGACATGGATTGATTATAGATGTTGATTTAGACATGTGACATTGGATATTATGGGTAACTCTAATATAGAGATTATTGGATGATCATATAGTTACTAACTAAATTTAAACGATGATGTTGAATTCTTGATATTGTTGTGATTTGTAATTGATCTTTATATGTTGTTTATATCATTTTGGATTTTCTGATATGGAAACGAGGCTGAAGGAGGTATTTTTATTTTGTAGGTTGAAATATCACAACAATGTCGGGGGGACTGGAGACTAACCATATTAAAATTCTGGATGAACTCAACGAGGTCACCATGGCAACTGTTATTGTTTGAGTGTTGTGTTTGTTAGGGATTCCCATGGGGGGAATCACCTTTAAAATGTGATCAAGGGATTTCATGTATTGATTTATTGTGTTTTCCTTTTTGTAATGTTTGCATGTGTTTAATTGTGATGTGTTACCCCTTTCATTAGTTGTTAATTAATTGTGTTTATGTTGTGAATAACCATGTGTTAAATAAATAAATCATTATGTCAAAAGAATGTAATAAATGAAGTTAGTGTTATTAATGCATGTTGTAAGAGTGTGTAAGAAACATGTAGGAAAATGTAAGAGATGTGAAAGATTGTGTAAGTCAGATTTTGGAGTGTAGGACACTTCATCCTCAAAGGAATTCGAAATTGTCCTTGAGGGCTACATTTTGAGGCTTGTGGGACAAGTTAAACTCATCCCACACCTCTTAAAGTTAGCCACCAACCATCCCTATGGTTTTGGAGTCAAAATTAGAATTTTTAAATGTATTTTGAAATGACTATGTGTAAGTTTTAATTGCACTTACCTTACAAGTTTTTAATTTAGTCCTTGTTGGGGTATGGGTTAATTTGGAGTGTGTAAGTTGATTTTCATTTACATTTATTGTAATTAAGTTGTGATGATTGAATTTTTATTTTGGGGTTGAGGAAGAATGATGTGGCATCCCACATGGAATCCACATCATCCTATCCTCTCCCTCTCCTTTAAAATTTGAATTCTTCTCTTGTTTATGGTTGTTGAAACTTTTCTCTTTCCTCTTGGGTTGAATTTTATTACTGTTTGGAGTCTTGCTTGTGGAGGAAGATTGGAGATTCATTTGCATGCTTGAGTGTTGCTGATTTTGGACTGCATTTTAGTATTTGAAGAGCTTGTTGTTTTGGGAACAAACTCCATTATGGAGAGGTAGGATCTTGCCCTTTTTAAATGTTGTTTTCCCTTTCCTTGCATGAGTAAAATGGTGAATGTTGTTGTGTGTTATTGGCTGGTTGGGTAGATTGCTTAGGACATGGTGTAGGAGAAGGCTATGGGGATTTCATATGGGGGCATAAGGGAATGACATTGGCATCAGTTTTTTTATGGAGGGAGTTTGGGTATGGGATCCACCATGGAAAAGAAATAGCTTGCATTTCTTACTCTTGGGGGGGGGGGGCATAAGGGAGAAAATTTGGGGGGGGGGGGGGCGCATAAGAGATTTGGGGGGGCATAAGGATATGTGAGATGGTTTATTTTGGTGAGTTGTATAGGTGGATTCCCATTTCCCATTGGGAGGCATAAGGAGTTCCCCATAGATCCTTGCTCTTGTTTTGGCATGCTTGAAGAAGCCTCAGTTTTGTTTGCAAATGTTAATGTAGTTGTGAAATGTTTTTTATGTGAATGTGAAAATGCTGCTTGTTTGTTGTGAAGCCATTATTGCCATGTGTTGAGTTGCATTCCTTATTTCAATATGGTTAGGGCTCGGGGGCCAATGGGGAAAGATGGCTTATACTTTCCCATTGGATGTCTTGGTTGGGTGGATAGCATTTCCTTTCCCCCTTATTTGTTGTGATCAAGATGAAAAGATGAAGAAACTAGTATGTTGTTGTTTTGGAGCTAGAAGAAAACCCAGTTTGACAGTCCCTTCCTTTGAGAAATTTCATTGTAATCTTCCCACTTTGAAGTGGATGAATTGTATTATTATTTGTAATAAGAAGGTACCTTGTATTGTAAAGGAAATATTGAGATGAATTTGTGAAATGTAAAGAGTTATTATTACATATGTTGTTTTGAAAAGAATGTGAAAGGAGGAGATATGTTTTGTATTTGTAAATTGAAATTCAAAGAAAGAATGAAGTTGTAATGTTGTTGCTTGGAATCAATAAAAGAATTACATTCCTTTCTCAAACTTGTATTGTTGCATTGAAATTTAATTGTTGTTGTGTTTCGAAATCTCTGTTTGGGAAGAAGAATACGTAGGAAGGAAATGACAGTCTTTTGATCCTTTTGGAATGAGTTTAAAAATTGGAAATCAACTTGCACATTGGTTGTAAATGAATGATTGAATCAATTGAATGCCTTGGATAAGATTTGAAATGCATTCCCATGTTTGGAAGTTGCAAATTGATCAATAAACTTGTTAAGTGAAAGATCTTTGTTTTGTTTTAAATCTGGCAATCATGTTCATCTTATAAATGCACAGTTCAAAATTACAACTTGTAATAAGAAAAGAAACATTGAAATTGAGCTTGAGTATACCCTAATGAACTCAATTTAACCTCAACACCAAAGAAATACATTTTAGAACTTCATAAAATCAATTTTAAAACTTGCTCAACCGTTTTCTGTCAAAAGTTGGAAAAATACAATTTGAAACTCAATCAACTAAATTGGACCTTGAAACCTCTCTGAAATTTACCCAAGATCAATTCTCCATGTCCAATTGACATGTTGAGGAGAAGGAAATCAAAATTTGAACAAAATTTTATAAGTTGGAAAATCACCAGTTTTGAACTTAAAACCTGCAGATTGTTTTCTTAAAATTTACCTTCCAAACTTCATCAAAATCCAAAATTGATGATCCTTGTGCAAAAAGGACTTCGAGAGATTTGCAGAAAGTCCTCATTTTCCCAAATTTGAGCTTCCTATCAAAAGTTATGGCCATTTGAAGTTTTACTTCAATTTGGCCATCAAAAATAAAAATAAATCTAACTCATGACTTTAGAATTTGACTTTGGAAAAATTTCTCCAAAAATTCCATGGCCCCACCACCCCCACAACCAATCAGATATTGCCACGTGGCACTCCATAGTGTGGACCCATTTTGAAACTTAGCTTTTTGAAATTTTGACCTTGGGAAAATTTTCCCATTTTTCCCCGCAACCCCGCGGCCCCGTAGCCAATTACGTGCTGACACGTGGCTTGGCAGGTGCACTAGAGGATTTTGGAAACTTAACATTTTTGACCCTTTGGAAAAATTTCACTTTTTCCTCCATGGCCCCATGCCCCCACAGCCAAACCCATGCTGACACGTGTCCTAACAGACGTGCGGGCTCGCGCGAGTCGTTTTGGTTTTTAAACCCTTTTGGCTCAATGCCACAACTTTCTCCGCTTCCCTGCTAACCCGTATCCAATCACAGGATGCCACGTGGCATTTTTGGTGATGGCAGAGGTATGGAGGCAAATTTTCCTTTGGAAAATTTGGTTTTTAGCTTTGGGTAAATTTCCCAAGTTTTTCCCGCAGCCTACCGACTCACGTCCAATCACGTGATGAAACGTGGCAAATTGGACCTCAATGGGAGTGTGGAGCTTATTTCTCCTTTGAGATTTTAAGTTTTAAAATCTCAAATTCCCCGTTTGCTTCGTCTGTCCATTTTTCCCTACTTCAATCATGAAGCGACAAGTGTCTCCCTCGCCAGATCCAGGGGCGCGTGAAGGCATTTTGTGCTTTTACATCCAATGAGGGAAAATTCACAAAATTCTTCCTCGCCCAACCAATCCGCGCTTGGGGAAAATTTTCCTCCCTAAGCCTGTGGATTCTCCTAAGGGAAAATTTCTCCCCAAAACTCTGTCGGCCCATATCTTGCAAATTATAATGAGTTAAGAGGACTTCTTTATATGGTTGGAAAGGTGAGAAAATTTTCTATCCATTGGGCATGATTTAGGAAAGTTTTTATATTACTAAGCATATGAAAAATCATGTTGAACCCTGTAAGCCTATTAGAGAAGGGTTGATTGATAATTTACTCCCCTAACCTAAGTGATGAATCTAACCCCCTTGTTTTGACCTTGTTCTTGATATAAATGATTGCTTGAAGATATTTTTATAAGTTAGTCTTGATTGTTAATCTTAAACTTGTTATGTTAACTGTGGTCTTGTAACCTAGTAGTTGATTATCTTAAAAAAATTATTCCATAATTGTTCCTAGCTAATCCTAGTTTGTTTCTTGGTCTCAAGTGGTAGTTTCAAGTAGGCATTACACTTGGTATCAGAGCAGTGGTTCAAAATCTTGGAACATTGGGCACACTAGAAAACTTGAGACATGAAAACTTAAACCTAGTGCAATTGTTTAAATCTAGAAAACGACTCAGTTAGAATTTGTATATTTCAGTCATCATGGAAGTTGTGTAAAACTTAGAAAAATCAACTAAATCTCACTTTGGTCTGTGAAGGAGGCTCAAACAGAGAAAGAGAAACATTCACAAAGACTCAGAATCACCACCACCACCACCACTGGTTTAGGGTGTAGCATCTATCCTACCATAGATCTTGCAGACCCTTCAAGATGTTAATGCCACTTTATGCAGAGGATCAATAGGAGGGCATGCAGACAGACATGATAGAGTCACTTCCATTGAGGGACATGCACCTCCTCCACCCAGTGAGGAGCACCGAGGAGAGAAATTCCATGGAGAGTCAGCTAGAGTTGTTTCGCTCGGAATGTTTCGGCTTCTGGGAATAGAGTTGCTTCTATCCTTTCATTCCTTTTAGAAACAAATAAGGTTAGGGCTAGGAGGAATACCTGTTGAACGTCGAGATGGTGTGCGCGTACCGTAGAGAAAGATCAGGTTGACTATGACGAACTCCTTTTTGTCTTAGAAGGACTACCTACAAATAAGAACACAAGACCACAAGATTTTGATTAGACAATAAATGAGGGAACTGCCTTGGGCCCAAGAAATATAAAACTTCCTTTCGAAGGTGGTCAGTTCCCCTGCTAATATGAATTAACACAAAAGACTGTAAAATATCAATTAAATTGCTTCGTTGAGACGGGTAGGGGAAAGGCTGATTTCTGGTTTTGAGTCACAATAACCGATACCGGTTGCTGATAACCGATATCGGTATGGTCTAGGATCTGTAGGTTGGTTGTTTTGTGGGGTGGTTGTGTTGTAGGGTAACAGTGTTGATGGTAAGGCTAGTATATGAGTGATATTAGGTAATGAGATGGTGAGAGGTAAATGAATGATAGTTAGATGCAATGACACGTTGGTTAGTGGATCTAGGAATGGATTTATGGGGACTGTGATTCAAAAAGTCTAAGAAACGTTATTAAAGAGGACATGCAAGGTGTAACTTACTGGTTATTGACGAAGATGCAGGTCCAGGAACTCTGATGACAAAGGCAGAACTCAAGTGGGATGGCTTGACACACAGAAGATTAGAGATCTCCCTCCCGATGATCAGCTGAGTATCATAGGTTTCTAGATATTCCATTGCAATCTTGGGCTTGATCTCCTTTTGCTGCAACTCTCCTTGTCTCTTCACTCGTCTCTGCTCAGCCAAGTGAAGATCCGAATGCTCTTGATCGCTCCCAATGATCTCTGTTGATTCAAAAATCCTTCGACCCTTGTTTCTGGTTAGGGCAGCCCATTTTACAGGGAACCGATGGCGGTTACGTAACCGACGGCGGTCGAGTAGGAACCGGCATCGGTAAGGAAAAAGTAGGCTATTTTTAGTAAAATAGCCCACCTTCCCTGCTTTTCTCCCGAGGGATTAGTTGCGGGCTTGGTCAAGTGACTAGAATGTCGGTTTTGGGTGCGAGAAAGGGGTCCTTAATCATGGGTGTAGGTGTAGACCAAGTTATAGGTCTTAATTAGGTTAGTTTAGGGTTAGGACTAGGTCACGATGAGATGGCAAAATGAGGTGGCAGGTGAGGTGATGTGGATTTCTCAATTACGAGGTAATTAATAAATAATTGTGTAAGGTTTAGGTGATGAGGTTAGGATACGAAATGAGATGCGGGTCACAAAGGGGTCGTAAGACACAAATTTGGTGTCTACATTAGCCCCTTATTGTTGTGTAGCTTGTTTTGTAAAGCTGCGCGGACAATAATATGAAGTGGTTTCTCCTGTTAAGGATATAGGTAATCCCCCTTAAATCTATCACAGATTGAGAGAACGGGAAATCAGGGATAGGGTTGATAAAGGGTGAATGGTGTAGAGAGGATGGTAAGATGGTGGGGTAGGTCCAAGGAAGCAGACACATGTTGAAATGTAATAGTGCGACTAGGGTACATGATTTGACGAGCAAACCGGCAATGCATAGGCAAAGGTCGATAGTTTATCCAAACAAGGGTGATATAATCTTGGTATCCAAGGCATAGGAAGTAGCTCCAGGGTATATAACAAGTAAGGTACAGGAACGTTTAGGCATGTTCGGCAGTACCAAATGGTTGGTTTGGTTGAGATAAATGTCACGGTCTAGGTCTAGGCAAAGTTGGTCGACAGATCAAGTCAAGGACCCTAATCATGCTAAAACATGAACAGGTGAGCTCGATGGAACAAAAAGCTACATGATGGGTGGATAAAAGTGTATGTTGTTGATGTTGGGCGAAGTATCGAAGTGGTACAACCTTGGGTCGGGCCAAGTTGGTGGGTTGCGGCCTTGGGTCAGGCCGGAAGGGTAGAGTGAGGCCTTGGTTCAGGCCGGATGGGTAGGGTGAGGCCTTGGGTCGGGCCAAATGGGTAGGTTGAGGCCTTGGGTCAGGCCAAATGGGTAGGGCGAGGCCTTGGGTCAGGCCAAATGGTTAGGGCAAGGCCTTCGGTCGCGCCAGGTTAGGGCGAGGCCTTGGGTCGGGCTAATGGTTGGGGCGAGGCCTTGGGTCGGGCGAGGCCTTGGGTCGGGCCAGATGGTTGGTTGCGGCCTTGGGTCGGGCCGGGTTGGGCCGGTGAAGTCAAAAACAGCTAAAGAGAAATGGAGCATATAGGCGATGTGGTAAAGAGGAAATGTGGTGGGAAAGGGAACGTAGTGAATAAGGGAAAAAAGTTGGGTAAAAAAGGACAAAAGTGATATCGGTTATATATGACCGGTACCGGTTAGATAACCGACGCCGGTTCCTTAGGGCATGATTTGACCAGTATCGGTTCAATGTTAAAAACCTATAAAAAGAAAAATACGGCCGGGTCATTATCACTTTGTGAATTTGGAAATCAAATTAAGTTGTCTGAGGTGGAATATTGACATTGGTATATTTATTGGCTGAGGTGGCACTAGTTGAGTGGAGAAGTGAGTTGATTGGCGGGCCCGAGTGAGGAGGAGGCAGTAGGTGATTGGCAGAGGACCCAACAGAGGACATTTGGAGCCATGGCATAGCCAAGAGAAGTAAGAGGAGCTGGACCAGCTAGACCACCACCACCCATCCCACCACGACGACGTGTCGTCGTACTGGTAGGTTCAAAACCCTGCATTGTGTTCAGTTGATTGCATTATGCTAAATTTGGGGTTTTGGGTAGGAATCTATGTTTTTGATGAAATAAGTAATAAATGGAAGTGATTTGAAAAATGGAGAGGGTAGATAGGTTAAGTAAGCCAAGGCAGCTGGGTGGGTAGATTTTTAGGGTATTTGGGTGGGTAATTTGGAAAAAAAAATGAAAAAAAAATGTAGGTGGGGGGACGCGCGGGGGTTCGGCTCTGGAAAATTACAGTGACCGATGTCGGTCGCAAAATTTAGGGACGGGATGCTTTGTGTTTGGCTTGGTGTCAGTTGGTAGTTGACTGGCGTCGGTGGGGAAGAGGGCCGCGGTCGGTTATTGGGGATCTTTACCGGTCCGTAGTGATTGTTAGGTTTTTTTTTTTTTTTTTTTGGATTAAGTTATTGTGTTGTGTTGAGTTTTGTGGTGGTGATTTAGGTGTTGTTTGTTGTTTGGGTTGGGATGGGGTGTTGTTTGGGTTGGGATGGTTTGTTTTGGGTAGAAGAGATGGAGGTGAATAGCGTAGAGAATAGGTGGGTAGAGGGGTGTGTTAGAGAGTCGTGGTGTGTGGCTAGGTGGAGAAGAAAAGGGGGTGTAGAGGGTTGTGGTGTTGTTGTTGTAAAGAGTAGAGCTAATGTTGTGCGTTGGTTTTGCAGGCACGTCAGCAGCTAACGATGCGGGACAGGATGCCCCCGCTTTTGGTGCGGATGTGACCACATGTATCCGCAGCACACTGGGTGATCATGCGCGAGGTGGGACTCGACGAAGTCCAGCGATATAGAGCTATCGATAGAGATCATAGTTTGATGGTTGCCCTCATCGAGAGATGGGATCCGGTGACCAATGTGTTTCATCTCCCGACTGGAGAGATGACCATCACATTGGAGGATGTATATCGCATCCTTCAATTACCTATTGATGGAGAGGCCGTTTTTCAGGTAGATGCAGAGACAGCTATGGACAGTATCCTATAGGTTTTTGGGGGATGCAGTTGCGCTAGTGACATATCACAGCGCGACCATCGGGTATGGTGATATGTACCGTGTGTACCAACATGAGACACGGCTTGCCGTGTTAATGATGATTGGGATCACCTGCTTCGCCCTCCCAGACTCAGAGGGGGGCCGCTTTCCACGGGCATTGATAGGGGTGCTTCATGAGATGGTGGAGGAGCACACCTGTTATGCTTGGGCACCAGTATATCTGGTGTAATTATACAGGGAGCTATGGGGCTATCACCGGATGAGGCGATTCAGGATTTGTTCGACATTTTTACTTCATTGTTGGGCATATGAGCACATCAAATGCATCAGACCAGTAGGGTTACCCCAGCAGCCAGGACCATAGGTCATATACAGATATGGCTTTCAGAGGTGGTTGGGGGTCGTGGGACAGCCACGAGCAGTGCTTGTAGGGTGGGATGTCGCCTGTTACAGGAATTTATTAGAGGGCCTGATAGTGGTAGACATCGTATGGAGACCTTACAGAGGTCATCACCCACACAAAGGAGCCTGAGTATAGTTACGCTTGATCCAGTACACTTTCTGGATAGCAGGATGGAGGCCGAGAGAGTACGAGAGGATACCCCTAGAGAGGGTACGGAAGTAGATGGGGCTGCGACAAGATGAGCCACCTCCCTTCCCTCAGTACAGGAGGGATGATGTAGAGGCCCCACTAACCTGCACCACAGCCCTGTGGATCCAGATTGGGTTGCTGAGAGGCTGGCAGATGACACTGTAGATGATGCAGGGCTATACGGGAGCATATATGGTTTGGTGGGCTAGTCAGAGAGCAGTGAGGGTAGCACAGCTTGCACAGCCAGACTTGGCAGCGTGATGGAGCGAGAGCAGCTCAGAGGTCTAGCTATTACAGGGGTCAGGTGCAACTATTACAGGGGCAGCTAGCCCAGGCTCAGGTACAGGCACAGGCACCATCACCAGTAGCGGTACAGGTACAGCCACAGCCCCAGGCACAGGTACAGGTACCACAGCCACAAGCACCACCAGCGGCACCAGCACAGGCACAGGGGGCACTGGTAGTAGGTGTCAGGGGACTAGCCCCAGTACCTACGGTGGCTCGAGAGTGTTACATGGAGGCTAGAGCGGAGGCCCGATACTATCAGGATATTCTTGATGGTACTGGGGCTGATTATCAGCCCTATGCGGCACATAGAGCAGAGACCTCTCGGAGCCAGAGGTCTTAGGGAGGTGCAGCCACAGCTGGTGGGTCCGTCATAGGCAGGAGGCGAGAGGCAGGACAGGGACCAGCAGGAAGACAGGCAGAGGGAGGTGGATAGAGCTGAGGGGTCCCTGCACTTTTTGTATATTAGACGTGGGGCACCGGTCTGCGAACTAGTTGTGTTGATAGAGGCCTGCGTGCCTACATATTATTCATTTATTCATTCATTTATTTATTATACCGGCCTGTGAGCCGAGTACAGGTTGTACAGTTGATACTGGCCTGCGAGCCGAGTCTGTTTTTGATATGAGAGACCGGCCTACGAGCCGTGTTGAGGTTTTTGACGGTTTATTGCGGCCTGCGCGCTGGCTTTGTTATATTATGAGATCACAGAGGCCCCGATGCAGGGCACATTGTATATTTTAAAACCTTGTATATATATATAGATATGATGTTTTGGTCCACATGCTGTGTTTTAAAAATGCGTTAAATGTTTTGTCGATGGTTTGTGATATTTGATGTATGATGAGTTGGATTTACATGGTGTGATATATAAATGATGTTGATGTCTTTTGTTAATGAGATGCGCATATATATGGATGACATGTTATATTATGAAATGTTGCATGTGTTGTTGCTGGTTTTAGTGACATTGTTATATATGTATCTGATGAGTTGGATCGAAATTGAATGTATGTATCTGATGGCTTTTTTTTTTTTGATATCCGTAGTTGATGACTTGTTTGTTTTTGTAATAGAAATAGATAATGTTAATGAAATTGTAATGATATGTGGATTGGATGGACAAATATGGATAATGGTGTTGTTATGCAGGAAAAGAGGTGGGGTGCGATAAAAAATTAGGTAGAAAATGAAAAAAAGAACTATGTTTCAAAAAGGCAGGTGTGTAACCGATATCGGTTAGGTAATCGATGGCGGTAGTTAGTAGACCAATATCGGTTATGTAACCGATACCGGTTATTTAGGTATGAGTGTTTCTAAAAATAGAAAAGCTAGGGTGGCAAATTAAGTTCTAATTTTGAGAGCCATGCAAGAAGTTAAATACGCGAACCCGACGCTTTTTGACGACTGAGACAGGTAATTGCATGAGAGATTTGAGTGATAAGGAGAAAAGAGACAGGGAAAGTGAATGTGATCTGAGATTCAGAAGGCAGAAAGGTGAATTTGAAAAGGGTGGTGATCATGGCAGAATGAGGAGAAGCATCCAGCAAGCAGGGACGAGAGGGAAGACAAGTGCCACCTCAAGCTGCTACAACTCAAGAGGTAAATGTTCTGGTTGTGATTTGATTACTGCATGTTTTGTGAATAAGATGGGGGAGAGTAGGTGGGTAGATATGAGAAAGAAAACATGATAACAAGAGTTATAAATGAGGTGATTGTTACGTGGTAGGTAATCAAGGGTTTCGGGTATGTCTGTGTATACAGAGAGGGATAAATGAGCAATTTATTGTCGTAGGTGGTTGTTTAGGCAAGGTGTATGTAATTGACAGTGACCGATACCGGTTAGGGGAACCGCTATCGGTTACTGAACCGGTACCGGTTATTTATAACTGATACTGGTTACTGGAGGAATTTCCAGAATGTGAGAAAAACCCTTAGGAATTTGATGGATTGAATGGTTGTTTGTTGTTTTGATGTATGCAGGGCAGAGGCAGGGTTAAGGATGAATCATAGTGTGCCAGCGCTGTTGTCACGAATCTAAACGGATGTAACACCCGTGGAATGGACATTGATAAATCATTTGGGGTTAAGTGGAATTCGCTATTATTCACGAATCGCACGTAACCATGCTATGTTGCAGGCATTGATTGAAAGATGGAATCCAAAGAAGAATACGTTCTATCTGCCAATAGGGGAGATGACAGTAACATTGGAAGATGTGTTCCGGATTTTGAGACTCCCAATTATAGGAACACCAGTATATCAGGCAATGCCTAGCACAGGGGCGGGGCAGCGATAACAGCAGTATTTGGTCCATACGCACATGATTTGACACAGCGAGGTTTGACATTTACGTATGGCATAATGTATGTAGCACACCCTGAGGAGACAAGGTTAGCAGTGATATTAATGATAGCGGTAGGGTATTATGCATTACCGAGGGCGGATGGGGGAAGATTTCCAAAGGCATTGATGTGTGTTATTTGGGAGATGATAGAAAGGAACGTGACTTTTGCATGGGCACCTGCATATTTGGCGGAACTATACAGGGGTTTATGGGCTTGTAGGTGAAATCACAGGATGACACTGGATTGTTCATACTTATTACACTGTTGGGCCTATGAGCACATTGTTTGTGTGCGACCAATAGGCCAACCCATCTAGTCAGGAGAGACCAGAGTACAGAGGTTGGGGTTCAGATGATGGGTCTAGACAGAACAAGAGGCAAGATCCCAGGCTGTGACGGGTGACATTGAGTATTACAGGTAGGTATGGGAGAGGGTGACAATTGCGGATATCTGTTGGATGCCTTACGGGAACTATATGGTAACAGAGAACATAGCTAAGGAGTTGAGGGGTGTAGAGCGATTGAGGTGGATCGTGGGGCACAGGCCCGGTGAGTATGAGAGGATTCCTATAGATCGCGTGTGGTGACAATTTGGATTTGTGTAGGATATACCCCTGGCTTATAGACCATATATGAGGATCGATGTCGAGGTAGCATTCTCACCTCCCCGATCAACACCTCCAGAAGGTCCTGAAGAGGTAGCAGCCGATCGCAGGGTAATGGATGCAGGAACGACAGAGGCCTATAGATTATGGTGGGTAGCAGAATTGTGAGGTGTACGTGATCATCCTGACATAGCTATGATTACAGCAGAGAGAGATCGTCTACAGAGTTTAGTTCAGCAGCTCCAAACGTAGGTGAATGAGGCGAGAGGATTGTTAGTGGTTGCAGAGTCATGGGCGGAGAGACTGGAGGCTGAATTCCTCCATGCGAGGGAGCATATTCATATGTTATAGGAGAGATTGGCAGATCAGTGGGTGGTACCAATAGCCGTGGTACCGTTGAGGATAGAGAGGCCTGGTGAGAGGCGTCAACGATCACGGTCATCACCTGGTGCGGGATGAGGCGTGAGGGTCTGAATAAATGTTAGCAAGGTATAAGAATAAATAAGGATGCCGACCTGCGTGTCGATGATAGAGAAGATGTATTTGTTTAACATCTCAATAAAACTAAATATGTATTTTGATGCGAGTTATGATAATAATAAGAATGTTTTCGTTTTGACTGTTGGTGTTTTGAAAAAGGATAAAAGAGGAATGTGATTAAATAGAAATACACAAAAATATTTATATTTACCACACATGATAGGTTATGGTAGGGGATGGTTGAGCTAACCTTGGGAGACCCCATGTCTCCGAAGTGCTGCCTACATAGCCCATTGCACAAAGCAAGGAGGGGCCTCGGACCGATGTAGTTCTCCCTTAGGACCAGGGAGAGGTGAATTTAGGTAATTTGGTACGGTTCAGGCAATTGGCTGGTTGGTAAAAATATTGATATTAATATTGGTAAGGTAAGGTTGAGGGTGTTGGTAACGAATTGGTAATGTTGTAAAAGGTATAAGGGAAGCGAAAGTTAGCCTACCCAAGTAGAAGGGAACCATGTCCTGATTAAAATCAACACACAATCCTAGATGCGAGGCAAAGTGGAAAGAGTGCTTCGTAGGTGAAAAGAGCTAAACAAACCACACAACGTAGAACGTGCTTGAAGCCCTAGGTACCGTGCATAGATGAGAAGTCAATAGGTGAAAAGAGTTGTAAGATCACAATATATCTGGTGTACGTCACGTCTCTTGAGTTGAAACAAATGGTGAGGCGAGGTGGATGGTATAGCTGAGGTACGGGGAACTTATTACAAAGTGAGTGTTCTGACGAAAGAGAACCTACCCTAAATAGACAAGTCCATGACTCAAAATTTCTTTTGAATGAGGCTTTTATTTTACTGAATGTAGACTGATCGATGCGGGAAGTCTACAAGGGATATTGATTGTATTATACTTGAGGTCTTCATGAAGCTGATCAATGCGAGAAGCTTCTGATACATGATGACTGTGTATAGCTGTCCTTCGAGGGAGCAGTCTATTTATAGTAGCAGATATGAGTTTAGTGCATAGTTGTCCTTCGGGGGAGTAGTCTATATATAATAGCAGCAATAGTTTGGCATATAGCTGTCCTTCGAGGGAGCAGTCTATATATAATTTAGATAGCTAGATGTTCTTTTGGCATGAAGCATCTAGTTTGGTAGGAAGTTTGACTCAAGAAAAATCCCATAAGAAGGTCTTATTTTAATACTTTGAAGTCATGGACTAGACTAAAAAGGGGAAGGCATCGTTAAGGGGAGGTGAGAAGTGAGCTTGATTTTGTTTGGAGATGTAGGAAACAAAGCGTATGTAGCGGTAAATGAGCTCAAGGGATGAGCAGTAGGTAGATAAGAAGTGATGTAACACTAAATTTAATAGTAGAATGGTCAAAGATACAAGGCATTAAGGGGTTTAGGCTCAGGCTTACCATTAAGCGAAGCTAAATGATAAGTACTTGATCCATAAGAGTGAGTGATTATTTAAGGCCCAATCCAATTAGGAGTAAATTTTCCACGTTTTCTCTTTTCCAGTTTGGTTACATGTTGATTCTCTTTGAGAACAAGATCACCAACTTTAAAGGTATGCTCATGAAGTCACTTATCATAAGCACGCTTGATGCGTTTTTGATAGATTTGAAGGTGATCGAGAGCTGTAAGACGACATTTCGTCAAGAAGCTCTAATTGGGCTAATCGCTCTTAGCGGAAATCATCATTGGTGAGAATATCCTGAAGAGATATTATAAGGGAGGGTATTTGTACTTCGAGAGGTAGGACAACCTTGGTACCATATACCAAAGAAAAAGGTGTGGCATTAGTGGAGGTACGAATGCTAGTACGATAAGACCAAAGGGCAAAGGGAATGTGATCATGCCAATTTCTTCTGGATTCATTGACAACTTTCATGAGGATTTTGGTTAGGGTTTTATTAGAGGATTCGGCTTGTCCATTTGCTTATGGATAGTAGGGTGATGAGAAGCTAAGTTTGATACCAAAGTTGTCACAAAGGCCCTGCAATAACTTATTTTTGAAAGATTTTGCATTATCTGTTATCAGGTGATGAGGAACACCAAAATGACAGATATTGTGGTGGTTAATGAACTCTACAATTTTTTCTTTTTTCGTTGAAATGAGTGGAATAGCCTCCACCCATTTTGTGTAATATTCGGTTGCTGTGATAATCCATCGGTGACATTGTGAAGAGGATGGGTGAATCTCACCAATAAGGTCTAAACCCCATTGTGAGAAAGGCCAAAGATCTCGAGCGACCTGTAGGGGGGTGGCTAGGAGTATGTTGAAGGTTGGCATGTTGTTCACACATAACACAATGCTTAACATATTCGTAGCAATCGTTATTGAGAGTAGGCCAATAATAACCAAGGTGAAGGATTCGTTTGGCCATGGTAAGGCTACTAAAATGCCTGCCACAAATACCATCATGTACTTGTTGGATGGTATGGGTGACCTCCACACCGGTGAGACATCAAAGGAGGATGCCATCAAAGCCACGTTTATAAAGGAGTCCCCCCATAACAACATAACGAGAAACGTATTTAAGAAACACGCGTTTGCCGGTACTAGTAAGGTCAGATGGGAGAACAGAGGTTGTGAGGTAGTCGTGAAATTGGTGATACCAAGTATCCTGCAAGTTAGCAGACACCGTATTTATCGTACAAACAACTGGGGCTGAATAAGATGGGGAAAAGAGTTGTTGGACCAAGACGAAAATATCAGAGTCAGTTGATGAAGCTGGAATTTGCGAGGCTAAGCAAGCCATAGTATCCGTAAATTTGTTAGTGGAGCGAGGAATGGTTTGGATAGAATAGTGAGTAAATAAGGCTAGAAGTGAATCCACGTAGTGTTTGTACTTTTGAAGTTCCTCATTTTTACATTAGTAGATGCCCATAACTTGATTGACTACCAATTGAGAATCGCCAAAAATATTGATAGATTTGATACCTAAGTGTAACGAAACTTGGAGACCCAAAACAAGGGATTCGTATTCCGCTGTATTATTAGTGCAAGGGAAATCGATTCAAAATGAAAGAGGCATAGGCTCGGTGTCGAGAGGAATGAGAACAACGTCTGGCTCCTCTGCAGCGGTGGCATTTGGATCCATCGAAGAAGAGGGTCATTGGATATGACTCATCCTTGAGTGAAAGAGTGGTGATGAGTTTGTCGGGGAATGTAAAATTGGTAAATTGTTCCCCTGGTAAAGGGGCTTCCACAAGTTGATCTATGATGGTTTGTCCTTTGATTGATTTTTAGTGGACAAACTCAAGGTCGAGGTCGGCGACGAGCATGAGCCATCTGGCAATGCGTTGGTTTAGATGAGGTTTGACATATATGTAATGGATGGGGTCCGTGTTGGTGATGACGAAATTTTTGTGATTCAGAAGGTAGTGTCGGAGTTTGGTAGCCATGAATGATAGGGCTAGGCATAACTTTTCGACCTGTATATACCTAGTCTCATAGTCCACCAAAGTACGACTTATATAATAAACAGCTTGTTCTCGATTCTCGGAGTCACGATGTGCAAGCATGGCCCCTACAACATGGTCAGTGGCAGAAAGGTAAAGGTAGAAAGGGCAGTCATCCTGTGGTGGGATAAGTACGGGTGGATACAAGAGATAAGATTTGAGAGCTTCAAAGGCTTGGTGGAACTCTTCGCTCCATTGAAAATCAATGTCATTTTTAAGAAGGTGATGGAAAGGTTAACATCGATCCGAGAGTTGGGAGATGAAATGTCGGATAGATTGTAGCTTACCTTGTAAACTATGCAATTGTTTGAGATTGGTAGGTGGGGGCATTTCTAGGATAGCTTTGACTTTAAATGGGTTGACCTCGATGCCACGCAAAGAGATGATAAAGCCAAGAAGTTTCCCCGAAAGGACACCAAAGACACATTTCTTTGGTTAAAGACGGACATAATATTGTAACAGGTGATCAAAGATAATGGTTAAAACATCGAGATGTTTACTACGATGTTTAGATTTTCCAAGAAGATCGTCGACGTAATCTTCAAGGATAGTGTGCATAATGTCATGAAAAATGTAGGTCATAGCCCGTTGATAGGTTACACCAGCATTCTTAAGGCCAAATGGCAATAACACTGGTAACAGAAGGTTCCCCAAGGAGTTATGAAGGTAGTTTTATGTTGATTGGCGGGGGGCAACCAAAATTTGGTTATATCCCGAGAAGCCATCCATGAGAGAGAGCATCTCATGGCCTGCAGTGAGATCTACAAGTTGGTCAATGCTAGGCAGGGGGGAAGTCATCCTTAGGGAAAGCAAGGTTAAGATCTCTAGAAATCCATGCATATCCGAAGTCCCCCCATCACTTTAGTGACAGGTACGATGTTAGAAAATCCATTTAGGATAGTCAATAGGCAGAATGAAGGAAACACAAAGGAGTCGTTGAAGCTCCTCTTTGACCAAGAGAGCAATGTGTGGATGTATTTTTCTAAATTTCTGTTTAATTGGCTTGGAATCGGGTTTTAGTGTAATGTTATAGACAGCAATGTCAGGATCAATTCCTGGCATGTCAGCGTAGGACCAAGTGAAGGCTTGGTTCCGAGCACAGAGAAAGGTAGTAAAGCCTGACTTGTTCTGATGCATTAAGGGATTGTCTGATCTTCACAATGTGAGGATCCTCCTCCGTGTGGATGTTGATTTCTATAGTAGATTCGTTCAGCATGGTTTGAGTTTCAGATGGTAAGGCACGTTGAATATAAGAGTCATCCGCGCCAAGGTAAGTGAGGATGGAGTCATCATCCTAGCACTTAACAATTTTAATTGAAGGTGAGTCCTCTTCAATCATGTCTGGATATAGAAGGGGAATAGAAGAGGGGTCCTCATTATCGTGTTGATAAGTGAGAGGACCTAGGAAGATAGCATTTATGAAAAAAAAAAGTTAGGAGGGATAGATTCGGGATCTATCGACTCTGTGGGTGACGAAGGAAAAATGGGTGATGATGGTTCGGTAGGGGTGACGTCGTTGTCTTCTAGAAGACAACTGACATGAGGTTCCTTTGGTGTAAGTGTTCCCGGAAATCCGAGACCACTACAATCATTGTGCTTGCGTGTAGTGATGGGGATGAGTCGTATGTCGGCCTTGTTCATAAAGACCAAAACCAAAGCCTTTCTAAGCACAGCGAGTCAAGAAGGTGAGGGTGAAACGACGGTTTTTCAGGTACTGAAAATCGGAATTGAAAGGGAATCACACCAAGAGGAGGCTCAGGGGCAACAGAAGATGTGTCGACAGCCCCATATGTTAGGTTAGTGCGGCAATGAGGTGGTCCGTAGGGGATTACTTCCCCCACACGACGGTCATAAGTAGGATGTGCATGTACTTGTCCGTACTCCTATGGGGTATGGAAAGAACTAATGTTATATAGGCGATACTCCCCCAGCGTAAGGGTGTTGAAAAACATCTACTAAGGGGTCTGTGGTTGGGATGTTAGCTGTAGGAAGGGAAGTGGTTTTTACGATAGTGGTTTCATCAGTTGAAGGTGTAGGTGCGGTTGAGGTGGATGGTTGAGGTACATTTGAAGAGGACGGTTGGGTTGAATGAATGGGTGTCTTGATTGGTACATGCACATCATTAGGGCGGTATATCATATTACAGGTTTTAAAGGGGGGAGGATCAGCTTTTACGTTGTAGGACTTCCCCTCATATTCAAATTTTATGCATCTATGTAAGGTTGAGGGAACGCATCCCATAGCCCAGATCCAAGGGCGACCTAGCAATATATTGTATTGAAAATCTCCCTCAAGGACATAGAAGAGTTCAGGTAAAGTATGTGGTCCTACACGAATGTTAAGAATCACGGTGCTTAAGGTAGAGGTAATAGCGTCATTGAATGACCGCAACATGATGGGATTGGCACACATGTAGCTAGAAGGGATATTCATTTATTGGAAGGCTTTTGAAGAGATGATGTTTAGGCTAGTGCCCCCTTCAATCATAACACGACATACCCGAATGTCCCGGACGTAAGCTGAGATGAAAAGGGGCAGGGTCAGGATCTTCTGTACCAAAGTCAACAATTTCATCTTCAGAGAAACTGACTGTCAGCAGCTTGTTGTACTGAGACAGAAGTGGTTGGGGGTAGTGGGTTGTTTGGTGAGAGAAGCAACGTGATTTGGTGTCAGAATAGAGGCAACAGGTAGGGTTTCATTAGGTAAGACCTCGATCCCTTGAAGAATTCCAACGAGAGCTTGTCGATGAGATTCAGAAGTCTGAATGAGATCATATAGTGTCATTTTTACGGGTGATTGGTGAAGTTGTTTGATCATGGGTCAATGGGCAAACTCCATTTGAGACGGGGTAAGCGGGTCCACGAATAACCACTTTGGGTGGTGGTGCAATTGGGATGCTGAATGGAGAAAGAGAGGACGCATGTGTGCTTTCTTTCACTTTCTCGTTGTTTTTCTTGCGCTCGAGTAGCAACACTAATCATATTAATCTTGTATACCTGAGATGAGGAAGATGGTTGGGATAAATCATGGTCTTCAAGAGGTGGGGGTTGTAATAATGATAGATCTTGGTGAGGCGGGGGGACAAATGGTATAGTAGAGCGAATTGAAGCTAAAGGTCTCTCCCTTCGTAAGTTGTCTTTCTTAACCTTTCTATCTGGGAGAGGTGACTAACGAAGGATGGTTTTTAAAGCTTTGCATCCCTCCACATCATGTCCTAGGTGTGCGGTGATAGGTGCAGATTTTAGACTCATAATAACCTATAGGTCAAGGTTTAGATGGGTCATAAGGTCTAAGTGGGGGTAGGGAAATGGTCGCATTCTCTACCAACATAGCAAGGATTTTGGCGTAAGATCCTTTGAGTGGGTCAAAATTAGAGGAGGATGAGGGTATTGGTTGTGCGGGTTGATTCTGGTAATGATTTGGTGCGTGGTTGGTTTGTAGAAGGTGGTTGTTTTGCTGAGGATTTTTGATACGTGGGTTTTCACCTAACTGTGGTTTCTTTGACACAGAAGCTATGTTCAGCTGGTTAGATGATGAGGCCACGGATGATGTGGTATCAGAAAACAACCACAGGGGAAATAGGAGTGATAGAAAACAAATCTTTTGATGATGGAATTTTTTTAGGGTTGATAGGTGGATAGGATACGCGGGGTGACAATGTTGCTATACCCTTAGATTTCGGTATGGGCGCAGAAGGCGTAGGTCGTGCTTTAAAGAAAACGCAGGAGGTATGATATATTGATGCAAGGTGGAGGGATGAGGTCCCAATATGGAAGGTAGGTGTGACGATGATGGTTTTGATTGTGATAGAGGCACGGATTGAGTTTGTCTCCTAGGTGGCGGGGCGGCTTTATTTTTGGATAAATCGAGTCGCTTAGGCGGGTGCATTAGACTGGGCATTGGTGAGGTCCCAAGTGTAGGGGAAGATTTGGTTAGGTAAATAGAGGTGGATGGGCTACTTGGTATAGATACGGGGGGTGAGAATGAGGACATAGGAATTTTGAGTTTCTGTAAACACTTAGGGTATATGGTAGAGGTGTCCGGATCGGTCATCTGCATTTGAGTAGAATAGGGGGTACTCAAACGTTCCCATAGGATTCGTCTATCTTCTGGAGAATGACAGTCTTCAGGTGTGAATTGGAATTTTTGTACGGAAGAAAGGTGGGTTGTGATTCCAGTCCACTGTGGGTGTGATACAGGGGGTAGATGAGGTACTGTATCAATAGATATTAAGAGGTCGACTGGTTGTTGAAAAGATTTAGGCGATGAAGGACTAATAGGCAGGAGGGCATGTTTGAGAGGGTCTGTTATGGTTAAAGAATTTGGTGATGTTGGTGCAAGAGATTTCTCGTCTAAGGATGTCAAAAGGAGTGGCGAGCCTTCCTCTTATGCAGCAAGAGCGGTAGAAGGGGACGTTTGGGAAATAGATAAATTAGATAACATCCGTTCGCAGTCTTGTAGGGATGTGGTGTAAGAAGACTCATCGATGAGAAGAGAAGTCTGGGCAGTTAACTCTTTTATGGGTAAAGGAATGATTTCGCTTTGGCTTGATGGTGGTGAAGGAGGTTCAGACTCCTGCGTTAGTGGAGAGGCTTGATTCAAAATTTTCTCGATAGAGGCTTTTGGCTGGGAGTCGAAGACTGCATGGATCTCATGAACACTCTCCTCGGCTAAGATATCCTGGTTTACGTTACTGTTGGAAGAGTGATTTGGGAATGGTTTGTTGAAGATTTTCAAATTTCGGTTGGCAGGGGCATTAGGATTATCGAGGGTTATATCCCCTGCGTCAACCATTTCCTGCACTATGTTTTTCAACATTTTGCAGTTTTCATGACTATGTCCTTTTACGCGGTGAAAGTTACAGAAGTCATTTTCTTTGTACCAGGAAGGTATAGCGCGGGTAGAATCAAACCCAGAGTGGGGTTTAACAGGAGGCAAGGTGATAGCTCCGGCTTTGAGTAGTTTTTCCAAGATGACACCATAAGTTTCTCCCAAGGGAGTGTAATTGATGGGCTCTGCTTTGTACTTATAGGTGGTTTTTGGTGGAGTATTAGACGGTGCTTGAGATTTGACCATCACCGCGTGAACAGCTCCTTTTGATTTAGAAGAAGTGGACGTGTGAGGAGTGGTGGTGTTTGGTTTATTGGTAGAATCTGGAGTTCGGAAATTGGGGTTTTTGTTGCGCAACCCGCAATTTCTCTTCTTCTAAGGCTCGAATTTCTAGCTTCCGAGCCATGGTAAAGGCCTCATCAAATGTGCGGAAAGTTTGAATTTGAAGAGTAGGAGAAATGTGCTTAGCACAGGCCCGCGTAAAATGTTCGATAAGTTCAGCCTGAGGCAAGGCATATGTAAGTTGGTTGATAAGGCCCCGCCATCGTCCAACGAAATCTGTGATAGATTCATCTTCGAATTGTCGGATGGCATAAAGGTCGGTGATAGATACTTTCTTGGCAATGTTAATGGAGAAATGATCCAAGAAAGATTGGGCTAGTTGGTTAAAAGAGAAGATTGAGTGCTGGGTTAAAGCACTGTACCACTCCAAGGCGGGTCCTGATAAGGACATGGGAAAGGTGCGGAGTAACAAGGCATCATCATGAGCAATCAAATAACAAGCATGTCTAAATGATCGCAAGTGTTGTTGAGGGTCCTCATTACTGTTAAAACGGGTAAATTTTGGTAATTCCCATTGAGGAGGATATTAATGAAGGGGGACAGAAGGGTGAATAGGCTCCCGAAAAACTTGTTCGTATGTCAAGGCGCTACGACTTCCTAAAACAGAAGCCTCCAAATTTTGCATTTTGTCCATCATTTTTTTGATGAAATCCGTGGTTGGATGAGATGATGGTGCGGTTGTGGTAAACGGAGGCAAATTGGGCCAAGGGCCTCCGCTGGACAATGGTGGGGTTAAGTGTTGATAAGGTATGGAGGATGAATATGTTGAGGCGACCGAATAGGGATGTCCCATATAGGATGTTGAGGTCACTGGATACGTGTATGGGAATGAAAAGGTAGGCGGAGCTTGAGAAGGAAAGCTAGTGTGGATAGGTGGCAGAGAGCAAGTCATGAACGGAGCAGTCTGCAAGAGAGATGAGGTAGGGGCAGTCGGTGGTAGTGATATGTGGGGTCCAAGATTAACCAAAGGAAAGATAATCTGTGTCGTATGAACCTCTGAAGCCATCGGATTGGGAGACGGGGCTAAAGATGCGGGAAGCAAGGCGGTATCATCAGGCGGAGTGGGAGCTAAATGAGCAGCTATACTAATAGGCATACCAACAAGGAGCTGACCATCGGGCGTACGGTTAGGGGTATGAGACAAATAGTATTGTACAGCACTAGGATTAGCATCCAGAAACTTGGCAAATTCTTTATCTCCCACAGGAATTTTAGGAACCTTGCTGGTATCCGTAGGATTCCCCACAGAATGTGAAGGGGGTGATTCAGGCAAAGAAACAGAGCAAGCATGTGAAACCATGGCGGCGGCTTGCTTTCGAGTGATAACAACCATGGACAGGAGTTCACAGTAGGGTTTCAATCTGTCAGGAACAGAAACAAACTCAGACTGGTAAAATTGGTAGGTTGCTGGTTTGTCAGGAATTGGAAAAGACAGTAACTGATATCGGTCTGATAACCGATGTCGGTCATAGAACAGCCGACGTCGGTCAGCTAACCGATGCCGGTGTAAGAAGTCTGGGACAACAAGATATAAAAGGCTGCTAATTTGATTTTTAACAACGTTTAATACACTATATTCTGAGGTGATCACAAGAAATAGAGAAAACAGAACTGAAAACAAGCAAGATGCACATGCAAATCCAGAGACTAACCCTAGGGTTAATTTTAATTATTGTGGGCTTATGCCTTTAGACATAGAATGATGTCAGAATCCTAAACAAAAGACTTAGGGGAAATGTCAAGTTTGTTTTGGCTTATAAGGTTACCTCAATCGGGCGGAGGAATACCGCAGAAAAGGGGGGATGTTTGAGCTGTTGTGTTAATTGTGAAGTGATTCGGTATGTGTTGTGCAGTGAAAGTAAGATTAATTTCTTGTCAATACCATGGATATCACCCCCACGTGTACGACCTGTTACTTAATCTACGTTCACTAGAATTGAAAAACAACAAGCAGGAATGCAATGCACGTGTTTTAAACCCAAATCGAAAATGATATTCGATGAAGCAAAAGAGATGACTTTCACTAATGCGAAACTAGGAAAGCAAGACAAATTCTTTTACCAAAATAATAAAAAGCCTTATGAATATCTTTATAAGAATAAAACAGCAAGTATACTCCCTATATGAAAGCAAGCAAGAAAGAAAGAAACCCAAAATGGGTCCCACCGGGTGTGCCAAAATGTTTCGCTCGGAATGTTTCGGCTTCTAGGAATAGAGTTGCTTCTATCCTTTCATTCCTTTTAGAAACAGATAAGGTTAGGGCTAGGAGGAATACCTGTTGAACGTCGAGATGGTGTGCGCGTACCGTAGAGAAAGATCAGGTTGACTGCGAAGAACTCCTTTTTGTCTTGGAAGGACTACCTACAAATAAGAACACAAGACCACAAGATTTTGATTAGACAATAAATGAGGGAACTGCCTTGGGCCCAGGAAATATAAAACTTCCTTTCGAAGGTGGTCAGTTCCCCTGCTAATATGAATTAACACAAAAGACTGTAAAATATCAATTAAATTGCTTCGTTGAGACGGGTAGGGGAAAGGCTGATTTCTAGTTTTGAGTCACAATAACCGATACCGGTTGCTGATAACCGATATCGGTATGGTCTAGGATCTGTAGGTTGGTTGTTTTGTGGGGTGGTTGTGTTGTAGGGTAACAGTGTTGTTGGTAAGGCTAGTATATGAGTGATATTAGGTAATGAGATGGTGAGAGGTAAATGAATGATAGTTAGATGCAATGACACGTTGGGTAGTGGATCTAGGAATGGATTTATGGGGACTGTGATTCAAAAAGTCTAAGAAACGTTATTAAAGAGGACATGCAAGGTGTAACTTACTGGTTATTGATGAAGATGCAGGTCCAGGAACTCTGATGACAAAGGCAGAACTCAAGTGGGATGGCTTGACACACAGAAGATGAGAGATCTCCCTCCCGATGATCAGCTGAGTATCACAGGTTTCTGGCTATTCCGTTGCAATCTTGGGCTTGATCTCCTTTTGCTGCAACTCTCCTTGTCTCTTCACTCATCTCTGCTCGGCCAAGTGAAGATCCGAATGCTCTTGATCGCTCCCAATGATCTCTGTTGATTCAAAAATCCTTCGACCCTTGTTTCTGGTTAGGGGAGCCCATTTTACAGGGAACCGATGGCGGTTACATAACCGACGGCGGTCGAGTAGGAACCCCGGCATCGGTAAGGAAAAAGTAGGCTATTTTTAGTAAAATAGCCCACCTTCCCTGCTTTTCTCCCGAGGGATTAGTTGCGGGCTTGGTCAAGTGACTAGAATGTCGGTTTTGGGTGCGAGAAAGGGGTCCTTAATCATGGGTGTAGGTGTAGACCAAGTTATAGGTCTTAATTAGGTTAGTTTAGGGTTAGGACTAGGTCACGATGAGGTGGCAAAATGAGGTGGCAGGTGAGGTGATGTGGATTTATCAATTACGAGGTAATTAATAAATAATTGTGTAAGGTTTAGGTGATGAGGTTAGGATATGAAATGAGATGTGGGTCACAAAGGGGTCGTAAGACACAAATTTTGTGTCTACAAGAGTAGAGTCTCCTCTGAGGGGACATGGTGATTGAGTTTCGACACACAGAGAGAGGTCTTGGAGCCCTAGGCTCGGGGACAGGCATACAGAGAGGCCTAAAATCACTCAGACCACGATTATGGATCACATCAGGGATATTCTGAAGCTTCAGACATCTCATTATTCAGGTGACATAGGGGGATTCTAGGCAGAGGCTTGGCTAGTGAGCTTGAGTGATTGCTTCAATATTTGTCCTTGTTCTAGCAAAAAAAAATCTCGTGTTGTAATCCATCTACTAAAGGATGGAGCTGGAGTATGGTGCAGGATAGAGGAGAAAAAGCTCCATGTTGATTCTGAGACAGTCACCTGGGAGATTTTTGAGGAGAGATTCAGGAGTAGATATTTTTCACAGAGATTCATACAGCAGAGAATCGATGAGTTCGATGATCTCTAACAGGCATCCCTTAGGTGGCAGAGTATGAGAGTAAGTTTTTGGATCTACTCCAGTACATTGAGTACATGCAGGATGAGTAGGTGTGGACCCATAGGTTCATCCAAGTCCTTAATCTAGACATTAGAGGTGTGGTTCGGAACCACTGCCCACAGACTTTAGCAGAGGATGTTGAGAAGGCCTACATAGTAGAGGAGACTTGGGGGAAGATCCAACAAGCTAGAGACCGAGTCAAGAGCCACATATATCAGATGTAGGAAAATAGATCAAGGGGGTCAGTTCCTCCTCTTAGTGGTCAGTATTCTTCTCAGTCATCCTTTAGACCCCAGCAGCAGCAGCAGTCCCGCCCACCATTTAGACCTCCACAGAGAGCTGATGAATAGAGAGGTCAGAGTATGGGGCCTCCTCCTAGGGGATCCATTAGGACACAGGGTGGACCTAGAGCTCAGTCAGCATGAGCTTGATAACAGAGGTTGTAGTAGACCATAGCTAGATCATCAGGATCCACAAAACCTACTTCTAGGGCACCTTCTAGTGGTGTTACTCCTTGGAGAGGATCAGGTGGTTTTTTTGGATGTGGAGTAGCGGGAAATGTTTTAGAGAGACTACCATTAGAACCCTAACAAGGGTAAGGCACTGATATCAGAGCCGACAATTGGTGATATGGGACGTAGCCATAGGATTTATGCAACGGTTGAGAACCACTAGGCCGAGCACAAAAGCACGATTATTGAGACTACAGGTAGTATTGGAGGTGTTCCTACCTCCATATTGTTTGACTCTGGTTCTTCTGATTCATTTATTACACCATCCTTAGTAGAGTGATGTAGGCTGGTGGCTGTTAGATAGGGTCATTGTTGGGACATTGAGATGGCTTCGGGAGCCAAGGTCTCTGTAGACTCCTTAGTTAAGGAGTGTGTTGTAGATTTGGGACCTTTCACCACCACTTCAGATCACCACATTCTTCCTTTGGGCTTGCATGGAGTTATCTTAGGGATGGATTGGTTATCTGCACATAGGGCTAGGATGGATTGTTATCACAAGACTATATCTTTTGTAGATGATCTTGGAATGGAGTCGGTGATTTCAGGGGTCAGGAGACCCGTTTTTATTCGCATCATCTTCATTATACAGCTCAAGTGGTGTGTGCGACAGGGTTGTCAGATGTATGCTGTTATAGTCACTGATAGGTTAGAGGATGGGTCTAGTGGACCATTGCTAGATGATCATCCCATTCTGAGAGAGTTTATAGATGTCTTTCCAAGGGAGCTACTGGGGATGCCACCCCCACGTGAGATTGATTTTCATATAGATATGGTTCCAGGAGCAGAGCCTATCTCACGAGCACCATATCAGATGACCACCCCAGAGCTCTGTGAGCTCAAGTTATAGCTAGAGGGCATTCTAGAGAAAGTTCTTATTCATCCTAGTGTATCCCTTTGGGGTGCACCGATGATTTTTGTGAAGAAGAAGGATGGATCCTTGTGGTTGTGTATCGATTACCACCAGCTGAATAAGGTAACGATCAAGAATCATTATCCCCTTCTGCATATTGATGACTTGTTTGATCAGATGAAGGGAGCCAAAATGTTCTCTAAGATTGATCTCAAGTCAGGCTACCATCAGTTGAGGATTAGGGAGACAGACATTCATAAGACTACTTTTTGTACAAGATATGGGCACTATGAGTTCACTGTGGTGCCTATTGGTTTGAAAAATTCCCCCGCAATGTTTATGAGTTTGATGAATGGGGTATTCAGGACCTTCTTAGATCACTTCATGCTCATCTTCCTTGATGACATTCTGATTTACTCACGTACGCGTGAGGAGCACGAGGGGCACCTTTGCCAAGTTCTTCAGTGTCTTTGTGAGTAGCAGCTTTACAGGAACTTGGAGAAGTGTGCTTTCTTTCAGTTAGAGGTACAGTACTTGGTTCATATAATCTCTGGGGAAGGTATCATAGTTGATCCTTACAAGATTAAAGCCATTATGGATTGGCCAACACCCATTACTGTGACAGAGGTGTGCAAATTCATGGGGTTAGCAGGTTACTATAGGAGATTCGTTCAGGACTTCTCTCGGATATCGCACCCCATCAATTCCCTTCAGTGGAAAGGGAAGAAGTTTGTTTGGTCAGATAGATGTGAGCAAGTCTTAGGACACTGATGGAATGTCTCACCACAACACCTATTCTCGCAGTACCGTATCCTCATGGTGATTTATTTATATGCACGGATGCTTTGTTGGTAGGCCTCGGAGGTGTTCTGATGCAGGAGGGAAGAGTAGTGGCCTTTGAGTCTCACAAAATCAAAGATTATGAGCTTAATTATTTGATGCATGATCTTGTAGCAGTTGTGCATGCTTTGGTTTGATGGAGGCACTTTCTTCTTGGTTGGAGATTCACACTCAAGACAGATCACTTGAGTATTCGCCACCTCTTAACACAACCCAATCTAAATGCTTGTCAGAGGCATTGGATGGAGTTGCTTTGTGATTATGACATGGAAATAGAGCATGTGAAGTGGAAGGAGAATGTAGTTGCAGACGCTCTCAGTAGACAGATACATGTGAGTATCACCACTTCAGTGAGCACAGATTTACGGAGAAAGATTCTTCAGTAGCTTCCTCTTGACAACTTCTACCTTTCAGTTTGAGCAGAGATTGAGTCCCAGAGACCCCCTGAGGGGAATTTTGATGGTTTCTCACTAGAGGCAGATGGTATTCTTAGGCACAAAGGTCATATTTATGTTCCCAGAGATGGAGGCTTGAGGCAGGACATCTTGACAGAGGCACATCATGCACCCTATTCAGCCCATCCTGGGGTGAAGAAGATGCATGCTACCTTGAGACAGTTGTACCACTAGAGAGGAATTTTTAGGGATGTGGCTCAGTTTGTGTCACACTTTTTAGAGTGCTAGAAAGTGAATGCCAAGCATCAGCATCCAACTGGCCTTCTCTTTCCTCATGCTATACCAGAGTGGAAATGGGAAACCATTTCCATGGATTTCATTGTTGGGCTACCGATGTCAAGATATCACCACGAAGCCATCATGGTCATGGTTGATAAATTGACAAAATTGGCTCAATTCTCTTTGGTGAAGACCACTTATATAACCAGTGAAGTGGCACATGTCTATTTGGATGATATTGTTAGGTTGCACGGGATTTCATAGAAGATAATTTGTGACCGCGATCCTTTGTACACTTCCCATTTCTGGACTACCATGCAGTATGTCCTCAGGACGAGGATTAATTTCAGCATAGCTTAGCACCCTAAGATTGATGGAAAGACCAAGAGGGTGAATCAGATTTTGGAGGACATGCTTAGGATGTACGTGATGGATCATCAGGCGACATGGGAGGAGTATCTGTACCTGGTGGAGTTTGCCTACAATAATAGTTTTTAGAGTTCTATAGGCATGGATCCTTTTCAGGCCTTGTATGGTAGGGAGTGCAAGACACCCCTTAGCTTGGAAAAGTTAGAGGATAGAGTATCTCTTGGACCAGCCCTTTTGCAAGACATGGAGCAGCAGGTAGTGTTGATCAGGCATAGATTCTAGGAGGCACAGGATAGGCAGAAGAAGTACACTAATCAGCATAGGACCAAACGTATTTTTGATGTGGGCATGAAGGTGCTCCTTCATGTTATACCACATAAGATCCCTATCCATTATGGAAAAGGTTCTAAGTTAGCTCCTCGGTTCGTTGGAAATTTTGAGATCTTGGAGTGTATCAGCCCTTTGGCTTACCGTCTAGCATTTCCACCTAGCTTGTCTCGTGTACATGATGTGTT
This sequence comes from Taxus chinensis, assembly GCA_019776745.2. Lineage (NCBI taxonomy): Eukaryota > Viridiplantae > Streptophyta > Pinopsida > Cupressales > Taxaceae > Taxus > Taxus chinensis. The sequence goes on along the minus strand of CM034153.1, from coordinate 90,113,583 downwards.
TCATGTTTCTCTTCTTAGGAGGTACATTATAGATCCTTCTCTTGTGCTGCATTGGACCTCTTTGTAGGTGCAAGATCAGGGGCAGGTGATGGTGGATCCCATCCGTATCATAGATCGCAAGACCTTGGGCCTTCGAGGCAGAGAGATTGATCAGGTACAGGTATAGTGCGACATATACGATGAGACTGCAACCAATTGGGAGGATGCCACCTTGTTACGAGTGCAATTTCCAAATTTGTTCTAGTGACTTCTAGGAGAAAGTTGAGTCTAAAGGGAGGGGGATGTAGTGCCCACTTCCCTTTGACACTTTTAGATACTGATCTTGATACTGTTGATCTCATTATGGACATTATTATGCTTTGATTTATTATGATGTGTAGATGTTAGACCATGGATTATTATGGATCTAGATTCAGTTGTTATGCATGATGATTATTAGAGACATTCTTATATATGGATGATGATATGCTATTTGGCATGGACATATTATGGATGTTGAATTGGACATGTGACATTGGATATTATGAGTAAATCTAGTATATAGATTATTTGATGATGATATAGTTGTTGATTAAATTTAAATAATGATGTTGAATTATTGATATTGTTGTGATTTGTATTTGATCTTTAGATGTTTTTTATATCATTTTGGATGTTTTGATATGGCTACGAGGCCAAAGGAGGTATTGTTGTTTTTGCAGGTTAAAATATCACAACAATGTCGGGGGACTGAAGACTAAACATATTAAAATTTTGGATGAACTCAACGAGGTCACTATGGTAACTGTTATTGTTTGAATGTTGTGTTTGTTAGGGATTTCCATTAGGGGAATCACCTTTAAAATGTGAGCAAGGGATTTCACGTATTGGTTAAATGTGTTTTCCTTTTTGTAATGTTTGCATGTGTTTTATTTGTGATGTGTTACCCCTTTCATTAGTTGTTAATTGATTGGGTTTATGTTGTGAATAACCATGTGTTAAATAAATAAATCATTATGTCAAAAGAATGTAATAAATGAAGTTAGTGATATTAATTCATGTTGTAAGAGTGTGTAAGAAACATGTAAGAAGATGTAAGAGATGTGAAAGATTGTGTAAGTCAGATTTTGGAGTGTGAGACACTTCATCCTTTTAGGAATTCGAATTTGTCCTTGAGGGCTATATTTAGAGACTTGTGGGACAAGTTAAACTTATACCACACCGCTTAAAATTATCCACCAACCATACCTATGGTTTTGGAGTCAAAATTAGACTTATAAAATGTATTTTGAAATGACTATGTGTAGGTTTTAATTGCACTTCCCTTACAATTTTTTAATTCAGTTCTTGTTGGGGTATGGGTTAATTTGGAGTGTGTAAGTTGATTGTCATTTTTATTTAATGTGATTTAGTTGTGATGTTGACTTTTATTTTGTGGTTGAGGAAGAATGATGTGGATCCCACATGGAATCCTTATCATCCTCTTCTCCCCCTCTCCTTTAAAATTTGAATTCCTTGCTTGTTTATGGTTGTTGAAACTTTTCTCATTCCTCTTGGGTCGAATTTTATTGCTGTTTTGGAGTCTTGCATAGTGGAAGGAGATTGGAGTTCTTGCATCTTTGTGTGTTGCTATTTTTGGACTGCATTTTGGGCTTTGGTACTTGGTGTTTTGGGAACAAACTCCATTATGGAGAGGTAGGAACTTGCACATTAAAAATGCTTCTTTTCCCTTTCTTTGCATGAGTAAAATGGTGAATGTTGTTGTGTGTTGTTGGTTGGTTGGGTAGAATGCTTAGGACATGGTGTAGGAGAAGGCTATGGGGATTTCATATGGGGGGGCATAAGGGAATGTCAATGGCATCAGTTTTATAATGGAGAGAGTTTGGGATTGGGATCCATCATGGAAAAGAAATAGCTTGTATTTCTTACTCTTGGGGGGGCATAAGGGAGAAACTTTTGGGGGCATAAGGAGTAATTTGGGGGGGCATAAGGATATGTGAGATGGTTTATTTTGGTGGGTTGTATAGGTGGATTCCCATTTCCCATTGGGAGGCATAAGGAGTTACCCATAGATCTTTTCTCTTGTTTTGGCTTGCTTGAAGAAGCCTTAGTTTTGTTTGCAAATGTTTAATGTAGTTTTGAACTACATCCTTTTTGAAATGTCTTTTATGTGAATGTGAAAATGCTGCTTGTTGTTGTGCAAGTCATTGTTGCCATGTGTTGAATTGCATCCCTTATTTCAATATGGTTGGGGCTTAGGGGCCAATGGGGAAGGATGGATTCTCCTTTCCCATTGGATGTCTTGGTTGGGTGGAGAGTATTTCCTTTCCCCCTTCCTTGTTGCGATCAAGATGAAAAGATGAAGAAACTAGCATGCTGTTGTTTTGGAGCAAGAAGAAAATACAGTTTTACAGTCCCTTCCTTTGAGAAAATTCATTGTAACCTTCCCACTTTGAAGTGGATGATTTTTTTCTTATTTTTAATGAGAAGACACCATGTATTGAAAATGAAAGGTTGAAAGTGATATGTGAAATGTAAAGAGTTATTATTCCATACTCTGTTTTGAAAAGATTGTGAAAGGAAGAGATATGTATTGTGCATTGTAACTTGATATTCAAAAAAAGAGATAAGTTGTTAAGTTGTGTTGGAAATCAATAAAGGAATGCTCTACTTTATCATACTTACATTTTTGTGTTGAAATTTACTTGCTGTTGTAATTTATAATCTCTGTTTGGAAGGAACAATACATAGGAAGGAAATGACAGTATTTTAACCCTTTTGAAATGAGTTAAAAATTGGAAAGCAACTTTGCATATTGGTTGTAAATGAATGATTGAAATCAATTGAATTCCTTAGATAAGATTTGAAATGCTTTCCCATGTTTGGAAGATGCAAATTGGTTAATAAACTTGTTAGTGAATGATCTCAGTTTCATTTCCAAATCTGGCATTTAAGTTTATCTTATAAATGTATAGTTTGAATTTACCAAAGTGAATAAGAAATGAAACATCACAATTTAGATATAATAAGTCCAAATGAACTCAATTGGACCTCAAGATTTAAGAAAGACCTTCAATAACTTTATCAAAAATCAAATTTTAAAACTTGCTTAACCGTTTCCTGTCAAAAGTTGTAAAAATATAAATTGAAACTCAATCAACAAATTGAATCTTGAAAAAAGTATTAAACCTACCCAAGATCAATTCTCCATGTCCTATTGACATTTTGAGAAGAAAAAATCAAAATTTGAACAAAATTTTATAAGTTGAAAATTTTCCAGTTTGCCTTGCAAAACCCTGCAGATTGTTTTCCTAAACTTTACCTCGCAAACTTAATCAAAATCTAAAATTGATTATCCCTGTGCAAAGAGGACTTCGAGATCTTTCCAGAAATTCCTTGTTTTCCCAAATCTGAGTTTCCTATCAAATTATGGCCATTTGAAGTTTTACTTCAAAATGGCCATTCAAAAATAATCTAACTGTTTAAAAATTAAAATTTAACCTTTGGAAAAATTTCCCAAAAAGGTCCATGGCCCCACCACCCCCGTAACCAATCAGATGTTTCCACGTGGAAATTTAGAGGGGTGGACTCTGTTTGAAACTTAAATTTTTTAAAATTTGACCTTGGGAAAATTTTCCCATTTTTCCCCGCAACCCCGTGGCCCCGCAGCCAATCACGTGCTGACACGTGGCTTGGCAGGTGCACGGGAGAAATTTGGAAACCTAACTTTTTACCCTCTTTGGAAAAATTCCTATTTTTCTCTGCGGCCCCGCACCCCCGCAGCCAATCATGTGCTGACACGTGTCCAGGCGGAAGCGCGGGCCCGCACAAGCATTTTAGCCTTTTAAACCCTTTTGGCTCAAACGTCACAACTTTCTCCGCTTTCCCGCCGACCCGTATCCAATCATGGGATGCCACATGGAATTTTTGGCAATGGCAGAGGTATGGAGGCAAATTTTCCTTAGGAAAATTTGCTTTTTAGCATTGGGTAAATTTCCTAAGTTTTTCCCCACGGCCCGCCAACTCGCGTCCAATCATGTGATGACACATGGAAAATTGGACCTCGGTGGGAGCGCGAAGCTTATTTCTCCTTTGAGATTTTAAGTTTTAAAATCTCAAATTCCCCATTTTCTCTACCGGTCTGTTTTTCCCTACTTCAATCACGAAGTGACACGTGTCTCCCTCGCCGGATCCATGAGCGAGCGAAGGCATTTTGTGATTTTGAGTCCAAGGAGGTAAAATTCACAACATTCTTCCCCACCCTGCCGATCCGCGCTTGGGGAAAATTTTCCTCCCTAAGCCTGCGGATTCTCCCAAGGGAAAATTTCTCCCCAAAACTCTACCGGCTCCATATCTTGCAAATTATAAGGAGTTAGGAGGACTTATTTATATGGTTAGAAAGGTGAGAAATTTTCCTATCCATTGGGAAAAATTTAGGAAAGTTTTGATGTCACTAAGCATGTGAAAAATCATGTTGAACCCTGTAAGCCTGTTAGAGCAGGGTTGAATGAGAATTTACTCCCCTACCTAAGTGATGAATATAACCCCCTTGTTTTGACCTTGTTCTTGATATAAATGATTGCTTGAAGAGATGTTTGTAAGTAATTCTTGATTTTTAATCTTAAACTTTTTGTGTTAACTATGGTCTTGTAACCTAGTAGTTGATCCTCTTAAAAAAAATATTCCATAATTTTTCCTAGTTAATCCTAGTTTGTTTCTTTATCTCAAGTGGTAGTTTGAAGTGGGCATTACATCTTTATCATAACCTTGGACTTAGAAAATAATCCTATGGTTAGCTAAAGCCCACCACGCGCGGGGGTAGAAACAGGTTGAGTAAGGATGGAAGACCAAGTAACATAGAGATAGAGAGAAGAAAGGTGGCTTAAGTTTAATGAAGTGCGTGAGAGGGATTTGATGAAGCAACGAGAGATTGTAGAAAGAATGGCATTATAGAGAGAGATGGATCATGAAGGATTTGTAGTTCACGTAGAAGATGTGGAGCTAAAGCATCTAGAACTCCCCCATTTGGGAAAGTATGGTAGAGAAAACTCTTCGACTTATGATAGAGGTGCACCTGAAGACAAAGTGTGAACCGCAGGCGTGTGTTTGAACCTATTTGGCGACCTGATAGTTACACTTGGTTTTCTATATTTTAGGATAGTTAATAAAAAAAAGATAGTATGGGCAGTGACATTAGGCATCAAATTTATTTGAAGGACTAGTTGGAGGTATATTTTTTGGCATTTCTTCAGTACATAACATAGGCATGCACAATATTGGCATAACGTTTGGGAGTGGTAAAAACTTCACAGATTGTGGGAGTCCATTTTAGCACAACTGTGGGCACACAAGGTAGTGCATCCTCTGTTCCATTACTCGATGTAGGAGGAGGAGGATCAAGAGGATCTGGCGGCTCAAGTTCTAGTGGATCTAGAGGTGGTGGAAACAGAGGAGGAAATACAAGATTTGGGTTTTGTGGGCAATGTATGCACCAACTTCAGTAAATTTATATCGAGATGTCTCTACATCTTCCAGAGTATAAGGGCATTAAAAATGTAGAAGAGAAAATTCAAATGTGTGAAATAATGTGGTGCACCAAGGGGATTACAACTCTAGAGAACAAAGCAAGTAATTTTGTAACTATGTTGCAGGAGCGCACACACAACTGGTATAGAAAGTTTGATCTTGATCAGATATGTGTGGATTATGTAGCGTTGTGAAAATCATTTTTAAAAGAGTTTCACATCCCTAAGTTCAAGCACAAAATCATAACCGTGCTCAAGGATATAAAGAAAGGTAATACTGAGAGCATTTGGGAGTATGATGCTTAGTTCAAGACCCTTTTTTCTATTTATATTATGATATACTTGCAAGCCAACATGCACAGTGGTTCATTAGAGGAATGATCATGTCGATCATAAGGGAAATTTTATATAAAACCTTTACATATCCACACGAGGAACTTGAGGCAACTTTACACGCTGAGGAAGTGGGAAGTGTGGACATAGGAGTAAGTCCGCTTTTAGAAGCAAAAATTGTAGAAATGGCTAAACAGTTAGAGAAAATATCAACTAATTCAGCACATGAGACACACAGTGGCATATGGTGTTAAGATTGTGAGGTTGAAGGGCGTACTAAGAATAGTTTCCCTAGAAAATTAGTGCGCTCACTTTTGCTGGATTACAAGATATGTCACTTAGACCATGATTCGATCTGGTGCCCTCTATTATAGTATGTAATGAGAAAGAATGTATCCTATTACTGTAAGATTTGTAGGTTGACCACTCATAATACTGAGGACTACAGACTGATTGGTCAGATTCATGATGCCATTGACATTGGTGTGCACCAGACAGACATCACTAATAACTCTAAGGAGAAAGGTGATATCAGGAATATGAGCACAATAAAAGGTGCCACGTGGCCATGATAGAGGATGAGGATACCATGGAGGATTTAGAGGCTGTGGTCATGGGGGAGGAAGGAATAAATTTCCTCATGGAACTTATTTTATGTGTAGTTCACCTAAGTAAGCAACATAAGAAGGAAAATAAAGGCACTAGGATGGTAAGAGTATAGAATGTGGTTGAGGACCAGTGAATTTCGATGTTAACACAAAATCCTAAAATAGTACCTATAAAGATTACCACACACACTGAGGCTACACACACCATAGAACTTCTTCAATAGAATCATGTGATCACTAAGGAGGAGGTGCTACATGAAAAGTATCCATATCATATGCATTAGAAGGAGGTTTGTTAAGAGACTATGGAGGTCATTCAGAATCTTTAGGGAGAGATACCGTGTCTCAAGGAATAGTTGTGGAAGTTAGAACAGAAGAAAATAGCTGAGCTCCACCAGACAAATGTAGATGTTTTAAAGGAAATTTGTAGGTTGTTGCACCAAGAGAACATTATTCCATTGTTAGGGAATTGGTTGAAAGGAAACACTCTGCACACTGGGACTAAGAATAAGAGACAAATTTTACATGCTAATATTCCTCTGGATAGCTTGGATTATGATAAAGAGATTACTCTTAATGCCATTATAGATGGTTGGCTTCTTAGTAACATTCTGATTGACATAGGTGTGGAAGTCAATGTGCTTACTTTAGATGCGTGGGTTCAAATGGGTAGACCTTCATTACAGCCATCTTCTAATGTGTTATTCATGGAAAATAGGACTAAGGACATGCCGATTGGAGTTTTAAAGGATTCATAAATTACTATCCAAGGGGGAAAATTTACTGGGGACTTTGAGGTTCTAGCACTTATAGAAGTAGACAACTTCCCAACATTACTTGGGCGCTCTTGGTGTTATGTATACAATTCTGACCTTTAATTTAACAAGGGGTATATTATCCTTGAGAATAAGGAATAACGTGTCATTATTCCTTTAATAGGGTAAGTTTTCACCCTATGTGGAGCCCTTAAGTGAATAATATTCAAACAGGATTTATGTGCACACCATTCAAGATCCGAAAGTCCTTGAGCCATCTAAGGAAGGGATTCTTAAACGGGATGATGCAAAATCTATGAGTGATAATACAAGTCTAGCATATGATAATTGGGCCCATGGTACTTATCAGATGGTTGGGCATAAAGTGAAATGTGCATCCATGCATGTTAGCAGACCACGCTGTGTTAGGAGATTGAGCAACAACCAGATACCTCGGTATACTGGTGAGGAGAATCCAAAGGTATTCCTACTTGCTATGGAAGTATAGTGGGAGTATCAGATAGAAAGAATAAATATGTTGGTATATAATTTGCACAGGACAACAATGCATTGGTGGGTCATATATAGGGATAACATTTTTAAATGACAGGAGATAAGGATCAATTTCTTAGCTAGGTTTCATAAGAGAAATGTGACTACTCAGATTTATGGATGTTATGGTAATGAACATATTCAACATCACGTCAAACAGTGTGAGATACTCTATAAAGATGGGCAGGAATTCTTACCACCTTTATTGTGGGTGCACAATCTCTACTACACTTTGTGGGGCTGCGTGCACACATGGTATATCTATGCAGAGTTGAACCGACATTGTCAGTGCCTTGGCAAGCCTGGTCAATGAGAAATGGGAAATTGAATTTATGGGCCCCTATTTACCTATCCATAGGCATGAAAAGAGTGCAGTATATTATAACTTGTATAGATAATCTCACAAGGTGGGAAAAATTGGTGCCTACAAAATACTGCACAACAACTACAGTAGCAATGTTTCTGTGGGAAAATATTATTAGTAGCTATGGATTCCCTTTAAGTATAAAAATTGATAGTGGTACTCATTTTATTAATGATACTATCAAGATATTATTGGATGAATTTATGGTTGCACACGATTGGACAACTCCTTATCACCCTCAGGAGAATGGAACTATTGAGGCCTTAAACAAAATATTGAGCCATACGTTGACAAAAATTTGTGATGTTGGAAGGAGAGATTGGGATGAAAAAATATTTTTTATACTTTGGGCATATAGGACAACCTATAAAAGGTTGAATAAAGAAACACCCTTTCAGTTGGTGTTTGACGCAGAGACAGTTCTCCAAATGGAATTCATGTTACCATCTTTGCACGTTGCATGTGCAAGAGGTCTGACTAATGATAAAGTGTTGGAGGAACGTATTGAAAAATTGATGTAATTGGATGAGAGGCGCGCCATAGCACGATGGAGTCAGAAGAAAGAAAATGTCAGGAAAAAGGAATTACATGATAGGCACATCAAGGATAAGAAGCTTGAGGTTGGGCACATGGTACTTTTGTATGATTTAAAGTTTCTACTCCACCCAGGGAATCTTAAAGTGCATTGGTTGGGACTGTATGTTATTACTTATATACTTGACTCAGGTGCTTTCTAGTTAGAGGTGTTGGATAGAATGTGATTTCCCTGTTACTTCAACGGGAGTAGGATGAAGCCATACTATAAATAATTCTTCTTGGTTTTTATAATAAGGCAATATTTCCATTTAGATTAGGTTTTCCTTAATGAATTTCATTTATATTTGTTTCCTTCATCGTTGCTATGATTTGTCAATTTAGTTCAAGGTTTTGTGTAATAAGCACACTTGCATGCCAGAAGTTGATTAAAATTCAAGTGTTTTCATGCGTAGAGGATCACGCACACCCTTAGTGTGGGGTGGTTTACATACATGGTTCATTATTAGGTTGAATATAGTTAATGATCATCTGAAGATGGATATGCATAAGGAAAAGTTTGTGAAGGAGAATTTGGGAAGGGTGTAGATAGAAAAAACTACTTCTAAAGGAAGACCACATATGGAAAATGAATGCACAATATAACACGAGGTAGGCTGCATCAGTGGAAAATACTTGGAAGAAGGTGTAGTGGTAAATTACTTTAGTGCTTAGTGGTGCACGGAAGGAGGTCTATTGCTAGGAAGTAGAGGGTACACCAGAAGGTTATGATTGTGGCACATAAATGAGAAGTGTGGAAACATTGATGAATGATACATTAAATTAGTGGTAGGAAGGAGAAATAAATGTGATAGCTTTTTGAAAAATTATATAAGGAGGTGTGGAAAAATCCTTTTTGCCTTTGCACTCAAGAATCATCTAGCGAGTTGTTTGGAGATGAGTTGGTGATTGATTTGTGAAAGAGAGGAAAGTTACAAACTGGTTGGGTTGGTTAGATCTGTGCATGTGAAACTGTTATACTCCATTATTGATGTTTTTGAGCAAGACAAAGGTGTGTGGGAAAGGGGATTGACAACTAGGGTTTTGAGTTCGAGCTAGGGAATAAGGAACCAAGTTTCAAGATTGAGAGAGGTAAAAGCACACATATTTTGATTGAATTGACACCCAAGAGAGCACCAAGAGTTTCCATAAAGGAGAAGAAGGAAACGGAGGTAAAACACAAGGTATAGGACACTCTTGAGAGTCATTTCTTAGAAATGAAATATCTAGAGGGAGTAATCATCAGCCATGATTGAGATTCCCATGTCTGTCAAAGCAAAGTCAACGTTTACAACCATAGGACAACAGATAACAAGGAAGATTTGGATGCATTGTTGAATAGGAAGATAAAAAAATGTACAACGTATGATATTCTCATTTATGATGATTTTGGGGAGAAGCTCCTGAGAAAGGTAAGGGTTTTGCAGCTATATAAACTTCCTTATTTCAAGAATCCTGAGAAGTGTTACTAGTGGCTAATGAATAGAGGCCATGAGGAATTTTTCTATTTTGCTGGGCAGAGAATGAGGATCATATCACCCTTGATTGGTACTTTGACGAGATTGATAAGTACATGCACAAAGGTGAGTAGCAACCTTACTAATAAGGCAGTGATTATAGCCACCAGTAAGGATCTGGGTTATACAAAAGGTATGTGCGGCATGGAAATTTACAAGCTGAGGAGTTATGTGGTTATATAGGTAGCCACATGCTTATTGACAACATTGAATGACCAGGAGAGATTGTCATAAGTGAATACTATGTGGTTACATATTGCAAAGAATATTTCACAGAGAGAAACATATAACTTGGCTGGGTACATTTCCGAAATAATCATCAAGGAGGTGCTTAAAGGTGAGAAGATAAGATTTGGAGCTATTTTGTTGTCTCTTATATTTTTGGAGATTGGAGTGCCCAATGGGCTGAAGAATAAATCTCTTGCAGAGAGATTTAAAAAGTATCTATGTGAGGGGACCATGAGTGGCCCATTCAAACAAAGGGTAGAGATGTGGTACAAATGACTTCACATGGCGTTTGCAAAAGAATAGATAATACCTAAGGAGTTACCCGCAATGGTAGGTAATTTAGCACAGTTTACAATATATCAACATTTTTACATCACATGTTTTATGATGAAGAACATAAAATGGAGTTCATGGTGCAAACTGCTCTACACCTTCACAACATGATTCTTTTAGGCATGAGTTCACATATTTATAGACATGCACCAGTTGGTATTTAATGCAGATAAGGTAGAATGTGACTACCACATGCTGCAAAAGACTTACACTTATCCAAGTACATCTACACACATTGAGAGATTAATTTCATATGATATATCCATGAAACCTGTAAGTTTAGAAGTAAGTGACAGTGGAAAAACATTGATATACCTTCAACTTAATGCTAGGATGGAGAATGTGAAGTATGTAGAAAATTAATTTAAACTACCTGGCCCACCTAAAGGGAAGAAAACAATTGGCACAATGGCAGTTGAGAAGCCTACTTCACTTATACATTAAGAATAAGAGGAAGTTCATGAAGATAGTGGCAGTTTGGATTATAGGGGAAGATGAAAGCCAATAGATAGAGAAAGGAATGAGCATGAGGTAATGCCCCCATCACAGGAGCAAGAGGATGAAGTATTTGAAATTGGAGCAAGATAAATTGATGTGGATCAAACAGTTGAGGAGTCATAGTTCAAGAGGGTATTTTGAAGAACTAGGGCTCAAGGCACATGGCCTTCATAACCACCACGGAGGTCACTTAGGAATTCCCCTTAGAAGAAGGAGCCAAAAAAGAAGATAAAGTGTAAGCTAAAGATTCAACAGAACGAGGAGGATGAATCCAAATAAATCATGCAAGACACTCCATTACGGCCTGAGAATATAGATGAAGAGATGAATAATAATAAATAAGAGGATGTAAATTAGACAAGGGCTGAGACAGAGAAGTTAAATCCATCTATCACACATCAAACCACTCAGGGGATTGAGGGCCCATTATTGAATTAAGGTGCCTGGATTATGAAGAATAAATAGACAAATAAGGAGAAAGAGAGTGAATATTATGAGCCTCCTATAGGGGGATATGTGAATAATCCCAGCAAAATCATACATGTGCACTTCATAGCACTATGGAGATAAAATATCTATATGGATGGGAGCTAATGGATGAGGATATGGAAAATATTTGCACTCGTAAGCAGTTGTCTTGAGCCATACAGACTCATATGGATGAGCCTAACTTCGACGTATATGAGGAGTCCTGCATTTCACACAAAATGAAGAAAATGCCCCATATTTGTCACATGAATGTGAGGCATATAAACATGTTTGATGAGCAGGTAAGTAATTTCTTAGAAAAGGTATCAGCTGAAGCAGAAACATAGACAAAGTGAAAACTAGAAGGGCATTGGTATAAGAGGGAAAAGAGAAGGAGAATGAGATAAATAGGTTGTCAGAAGAGAAGAATTTTTCTAAAGCCAGGGAAGAAGCATTTATAAGTATGGCAGAGGAGGTTGGAAATGAAATTTCAAATATGAAGCCACACTTGTAATCAAAGGTTCTAGAAAAATACCCCTCAATGATGCATTATATACGTACCTTAGTCAAGATGGTGATAGAAGAATATCCCTTGGGTATGCTGACCCCAAAGGACCCTACTAAGGAAGAAAAAAAGGTAAAAGCTACTATTTATAGAAAAATTACAAATTATGAGTCATTGCTGCAAGCCTTAAGGGATGAATTGAAAAAGGAATACCAAGCCTTGAACATGTGCACGACACCAGATGCAATTGGTAGGAAAAGGAAAATTATAGAAGATAATGAGGTCCTTAAATCCATGAAGGATGAGAAACTTGGGCATGTGGAGAGACTTTCTATGGTGGAAGAAAAGTGCAAAGTGCTTGCAAGCACCCAAGAACTACATGACACCCAATTGAAGGAGATAGGAAAACAAATTGCTGGAAAAATGGACTACATGGAAGGTATGATTTCTAGCATGGAAAATATATGCAATATTTTGTAGAATGAAAAGGAAAATATGACTCAGGATGAGCTATATGCCATATTCAAAGATGTATAAAACAAAATAGTGAGGCACTTAGTGATTGGCAGGAATTGGAGGCAAAAATTAAGAATGAGTATCTGGAATTGATACTACTTGTTGAGGAGGAGAGCATTGAGTGATGTCTCATTATTTTTATTGAACAATCTGCATTCTTTAATTTATTATTATTTACTTTGGAGGTATAAGTAGTATTAACCATTTCTGGGGTGGTAATGTATTTCAGTGTGGGGTAATCTTGAGTAGAAGAAAAGGTAGCTCAAGGGAAAAAACTCATAAGAATTGGGCGTGCGGACATAGTGCGCATAAAAGGATGTGGAAGTATAGGAGAATAGCGCATGCCTAGAATAAGTATACATAAGACTTAGCCGTTTTTATGGATTGAGGCTATTTTTGGAGATAAAGTGTAGAGCATGTAAAGGTTGGAGACTTACAGAGCACGCCAAGGCTATTTTTGGAGTTGTAGTAGTTCAAGCACCATGCATAGTTTAGATCTAATAATAGGATTTCTTTTCGGAGTTAACTATAGAAAGTATATTGTTAGAAAAATTACATGCTTTTGTATCCTCTTGTAAAAGCAATGGCTATTGTTAGCATGTAGCCTATTTTTGTGAGGTGCATTGGTGGTGAAGGGAAAGTCCCCATCCCTATATATGTGTATTGATTTGCATGGTTTGAACAGTTCTCATTATTGTAGAGTTATGCTGCTAGTTTTTTCACTCACATAACTCATGATGATACTATTGTAATGTATGAAGCTTCTATGTTTTATAGTATGTAATACAATGGATCATATTGGTTGGATATTGGTGTTAGACATGACTGAATATGGTTCTTATATGGTAAATCTCATTATATTCATTGTTTAGTCTACTTTCATATGGTTTTTAGATCTAGATATGGTTTATGCAACATGGATTATTTATTACCTATTATGAACTGGATATATGTATATGCACAATAATGCTAACATTCTAGAAAAGCCACCCTAAAGAGGGACCTGGTACCTTTTTGCACTTTGGGTGAGTGCTCAGTTCAAGCTAAGTGATGTGGCAGTGCACCTTGGGTATTTACAATGAATTCTAGGCTACATCAATTAGGAAATTCAATATTTGAGGTTTTGTGCAGTCACATGTACCTACATAATGTTGCTCATACCTAGGTGCCTCTGACCTAGTCAAGGCACCCCAATACAAGAAGATATGATGGTTGCACAATTTTATAGGCACAATAACAAAAGTTTCCACCTCTTGTTTATCAATTTTCCAGTTCTACACAGTCCAAGATCAATCACAAAATCAGTTAAGTACTTTATCCCTTCTTTTGCACTTAGGGTGTGAATTTCCATTTTCTTATTGCTTAGGTCAGATATGTACTTTATTGTTTATCATTTTGTTGTGACTCTGCAATTAGGGTTTAACACATATTTTTAGTTTTTGTTAAATTATTTGGTGAACCCATCTCTTTTGAACACTTTTGGTCTTCATTTCATCACTTCTTTCATTATCTCATCATGCACATCTCTATTCATGATTTCTTGCTATCAAATATTGATTGTCGTGCTAAAATCATTACTCTATTGGCTAATACTCACATTCCTTCTACGACTCATTTGGACATAGTTGATAAAACATTTGTGGATGTATTTTGTTAGTAGTTTACCTTTCCATCTATTGTAGATGATAATATTTCTGTTTACGAAAATGATCCTCATCTTTATATACGAGTATGCATCAATAACTCAGGTGTTAAGTTTATTTTATTCGATAATGGATATGAGATCAATCTTTGTCCTTTATCATTTATTCAGAATATAGGCATTTCCGTAGCTAATCTTAGCCCAACATCTATTTCTCTTTAGGCATATGATTCTACTACGCGTCCATGTATCGACACTATTTCTTTTCCTATCATAGTTTGGCCAAAAATAATTCTTCCATTATTCTTTGTTATTGATGGTACAGTTCTATACATTTTTTTCTCGGTAGACCATGACTTCACAAAATGCAAGCAGTGCATTTTATAGTCCATTGATGTGTTAAACACTTACATGAGGGATTTGAATATACAGTTCTTGATGATAGTAATCCATTCCAATATTTCCAGCTAGACCGACCTACTGCATTACCTAATCCAACTTCTTCTACTAAGTATCTTGATGTTGATATGTGACCCACAAACTATCTAGATAACTTACCTCCACTTGAAGGAACTATTTTTACATTAGATGATTTTCCATCTGCTTTAGTATCAATCCATCCTTCTAATAATTCTATGGTGATTTAGTAGGGGTTTGTACATACATCGGATGTCATACCACCTTCATTATATCCTCTTGAGTAACCTGTATCTGTGATTCCTCCTTTGACATGCACTCTTTTCATGAACAAAGCTTACTGGACACACATTCCATTCAATCCCCTCCGCTCTAACACTATTTGCAAACATGAGGGCTTAGATCAGATAGGATTCACATTGGATGATCTCATCTCTCCATCACATGCTCATCATTTATATTATAGATATGTTTGCATTATTAATACTTATGGCCTTTGAGTATTTCATCTACTAGTCTTTGTTACATGCAATTCACACCTTCCACCACTTACTTTCTAGAGATATTGGATTGATTATATTTCTGGTACTTTATATCTTGATCATATTGACATTTCATGCCCTATGCCCCTCATCTGCATTTTTATTTGTAATGATTCATTTATCAGATTTTCCAAAATTCTTACTTGATGGTATGCATATGGATGTCCACTACCACCTTTCACTGATGAAGAATAAGAAATGGGCATGTACCATTTACGTTGTAATGTCTCTTTACTTGATCAACCACATATTATTTCTTACCAGGTCTCTGATGCATCTCCATTCAGCTTTGACCATGAAAATGATGATCTCTTAGATGATGTTATTTGATATTATCATCCTCATACAATTTGGGGGAATCATGCTTATTCTCCCACCCTTCTAGCATTGTTAGGTGTCTTGCATTTCTACTATGTCACTTCATGCTTCAGACCTTTTCTTTCACATGCATTTTACACATCTTGATACACCTGTATCGAAATTACCTGATGATGCACTCTTTTGCTATGGTTCACACTTGACTGTTGATGGCTTACTACACATAAGAACCTCACATTTCACACTCGGTGAATTCATGAAAAATATTTCTACTTATCACACAAAAAACTTCCCTATGACCAAATTTAGTTCAACGGTTCATACTCAACTTCCGAGGGTCTAAATTAAACCTCACCACACTCACTAACTCTCTACGCCATACACTTTGTCAATCATGTCTATCTAGTGCACACATTCAAACCATTTCCCGATGACGCACTCTTGTTATGTGGTTGATTCTTGATTGCTAAGGGAGTATTTATCATTGAACCTCATATCATATTTCATCCACACATGCTCAGGTGGAACACTAAGCCTAATACATTCACTTTTCATTCTATTCCATTCACACTTACTACATACTGTATATATTAGTTGCACATTGTTCTTGTTTTCTTATACTCGCATGATACACTTTGAATACTATGTTAGATGGATACATTGTATGTCATTATATTTTCTACATACACATGCATGTTCACTTGTTTTCTAGTTGTGAATGCAAAATTTACATAGATCGTTACATGTAGCATGAAATATTGATATTGTACCTCTTACTAGTCCCACCGAGGCTCTTGGGGATATATGATTTCATACAAACTACATGTAATACTGTTTCATTTCATACTACTTCCTATTTATTTCTAGCACACTACTCTATATCAGATCATACATGATTTGACATACTTTCTATCTTTCTAATATGCTAACGGGTGCGTCATGTGTATCATTTACCTTGCAGGAACTCTTTGCCACCATGTTTTTCTATTATTATTTGTTTGCCACTATTTTCTATTGCATGACATTGTTTGTAGGCTTTTCCCCATGTATTGCTTGTTCATTGATCATATGATTTTTTCCACTTTGGCCCTGATTATTTTGTGACATTGTGAGCAATGTTCAATGTTTGAAACCCACTTTTTTCCATCTACATTGTCTTTTTATTTGCTAGGTTACACATTGCCTCTATTTGCGTATTTGTCTTGATTACACTAATACATATTTCCAGCCACTTTATTTACATGTGCCTTAGTTTATACTAAGCATATTCCCTTCCCCCTTCAGGGCATCAATTTTAAACCAGCGTATGGTAATCATTTGGGCTGCATACTCCTAACGATGTCGCATGCACCCAAAACGAGGGGGGCATACATTGGGTGTATTAGTAACCGCATTCAACAATACACAATCACAGTTCAAACATATACCATAGAGGAATAATATAATCCTCAGTTATAGAAGTGTCCTAGAATTTGACTTAGGACTTTAATAAAACATGGACACCAACACCTAGATACAACCATGAACACCTGTGTGCTCCTGACCCTTCCTGGGTGTATTTGACCAAGGGGAAGTTATAAAAATTTTCTTAGATCAACATAGTTCACAACAGTCTACACAACACTTTTCAATTTACAGTAACAATCCTCTAGTAATAAGAATGCATTCTAAATTCATTTTCTACTTAGATTGAACTTGATTGAAAATTTAAAAATCAAGATCACACCATCTACAGTGGTGTATTAATCATCGAGAAGTAGTCGGGGTTGAAGAATAACACTATACCTTTCTCCCCAACACTTAAAAACTATCTTGGTGTGATATTTCCCAAAAAAATCATTCTTTTATAACATTTTCAGGATCCTTTCTATCCTTTTTACTCACCATAGATTAGGTGCACATGTTCCTTTTCTCATTTTTACATACTTGGATCAAATTTTTCATATACACATATTTGAATACTATTTTTCTCTTCTCTTTTGTAGGTCCATCTTTATGGGAAACAATAGTCACATTATCTAACACATAAAGTGATGAAAACGTGTACAATGCAACATATACACATACGCATTCCCCCCTAGGGTCACTTCCTCTTCTTTAGCTTCCACCCTTCATTTTATCACTCCATGATTTTTCTTGTTTCCTCAACATACTTTGCCATTTATCTACATGGTTATAAGGTAAAAATATTCTATCTACTATATGTTAACAAGTGTTCACTCAAAAACATAAAATGGGGGCAAATGTAAACACTAAATCACAAACTTTGGTACATTTCTAGGTCCTGATAACATACCACTATCTATATGATTCATAAGCGAGAAAAGTAGTAATTAACATTTGTCTTTAGACATTTTGATTTCTTTCTTGCTTTCTCTATGGTCTTACACACTTCACTACTTATTTTTACTTTCAATGGTTTATCCTTCTTGGGTCTGGACACCAACACCTAGCCAGGACGCTAGCGCCCATGCACCCTTATCCCCTTTGGGCGCCTCAACATATTTGTATCTTATTTGACCCTTTTGGGACTATTATTTCTTTTAGGCATCTTGTTTTCTTGGTATTCAGACTTTGAGAGGTTAATTATGAAATTCAACCAAGGGAATCATATAAATACAAAGATATGTAATCATAATAAAATACCAAGCTCTAAGCATCTATTACTATCACTTAAGGTTATATCCATAAGCATTTCAATGGCATAAAAGCATCCATCTAGCTTCATTCAATGGAAAAGGGACTGCATTTTCTACATACATGCATAGGAGGGGCAGTTCATTTTTCCATCGACACATATATTTACATTGATACATCTAGCTATTTCTTGTTATCACGTGTACTTTCATAGGGCTTCCTAGGGCATGATTTCTACACACATGCACAGGAACTACATAGAGTCTGAAATGTAATGCATTCCTCCATTGTAAGCTCACTCAGTCAAGTAAATTCTAGGGTCAGTATGACTCCCCATTTGTATTTTTTTATTTTTAGGATTTGATGTGTTTTAGGGTTTTCCAATATATTAGCTATTTTGTAGGTTACCTATGAATTCGATGATCAACTAGTGACTAACAAAAATGCTTAGAGAACATCTTATGACACTAAAACAATTCAATTTCTAAGGTTCTACATAGTCACAGATTCCTATAGAAGGTCTTTGGTGCCTAGGCACCCTTGACCAAATCTAGGCACCATAGTTTATGAAGATCTAACAATGTAAATTTTTCTGGGAAGAGTAACAATATTTTCCTCCTACTGTTTATCATTTTTCCAATTTGACACAGTCCAGGACCAATCACGAAATTAGATAAGTACTTTATCCCTTCTTTTGCACTTAGGGTCCCAATTTCCATTTGATTATTGGTTAGGTCTGATATGTACTTTATTGTTTATCATTGCGTTGTGACTCTAAAATTAGGGTTTAATAAATATTTTTGATTTTTGTTAAATTAGTAGCCTTGGTTCGTTCTGTTATGTTAAAATTTTTGTCACTATGTTCTATAGAATAAGCCTCAAGAGGGAGTATTAAAATATAAGACTTATTTATTAGTGTTATGTTAATATTGGCTAAGTGCTAACTAATAAATGGTTATAACTACTTCAACCACTTTATAACCATATTTCACATAATAAAATGATTGATACACAATGATAATGTGTATTTTGGTTTTTCTTCATCCATTCTTTGTTCATTATAATATTTCTCTCTTCGCATATTCTAACATTGAATTTAGAAAGAAAGGTAAATTTAATGCCCCCTAAACAAAACATGTAGATACTATTTGGAAAATATTTTAAAAATTCTTTCAAAATTATGGCGAATCATAGGAATTTTTTTGCGATGTTGGTGAATTTTGGAGAAGGTTGCTACAAGATGAAAATTTAAAAATGTTCTCTATCAGCAGTAATAAGGATGCTACCAACCAATAATATTTTTGATTATGCCAACCAATAGAATCAAGGATAATGCCAAATGATAGTGATAAGGATGCTACTAGTGGGAAACATTTTTGATGTTGTCGATTGATAACACCAAGGATGTCACTGACCAACAATATTTCTTGATGATGTTGGTTGATAACATTAATAATGCTATTAGCCGATGGCATTTTTTGATTCTACTAGATAGTAACATCCTTAATGTTGTTGTTATCCAAAATTACCCCTTGATTATTTTGGCTATAATAGAGTTTTAAAATGGACATAGCCATTCTTACAGGTCTATGATGGCTAAATGGTCATCAAACTCCATTTTACAAATGCACTGACCATTGGTATTAAAAAAACCTGTGAGAGAACAATTTAATATATTAACGAGTTGTTTATAAAATCTGGTTGACATCCATTTTCCCATCAAATTCAACATCACCATCAGTAGGAACACATGGTAGCTAATCAATAGTTTAAAAGGGCTACGTGTCAACATTCCAACATTTCCTAAGCTGATGTGCTTTTTTTTATTTCATATTTCATTGGGTCCAATTAAGTTAGAAAAGGTCAAAGGGACAAGTGACAACCAACCTCAAGGCTAAAATTTTCTAATTCCCTTAAAGTTAAAAGTTGCAATGTGAAGAAATATGGAACCACTTCATTGGATCTATTGCATGTTTGACAATTGCGAAGGCCAAAGGAAAGTCTAAAAATTCTAACAAGCCTAAAGCTACATGTGGATTTCATATTGGCTAGTTCTTCATAGATGTTAGAGGGAGCTATCAAAAATACTAACATTATGAAGTATGTGGAGCTTTCTAATTGGCTCGCACTTCACAATTGTCAGATGATACTTTCAAAATTCTAACAACACATAAAGGATTAAATATTCCTCATTGGTTAATATTTCACACATGTCAAAGGAGCTATAGAAAAGAATGAAAAATGTGAAGGGAATGGAATAATCCCATTGGCTGATGGTTCACATATGTCAAAAGTGAAAATCAAAAGTCTGACATGTAAAGTATGTGGATATTTTCTATTGGATCACACTTTGTAATGACTAGTTAAAAGGAATTTGAAAAGGTAAATTGTGAAAAATACGTGGTAATATTCTATTAGCTTGCACTTATTTGGAGATGACAAGAGCCTAAAGATAGTTTTCTAGTGTGAAAAGGCATGAAAACTCTCTATTGGCATGTATTTCATTAAGGCAGACCAGCTCGCTAAAAGGAAAGGAAAAAGGAGAAGTAAAGAGAAAAAAATCCAAATCCTTGAACCAATGGAAAGAGGACACATGTAAACAAGTGAAAAAAATACACGTTGGAAAAGGATGATCCCTAAACCAATTAAGGGCCACCATGTGTCGAATTCCTGTGCATCTTGACATGCAGAACTTCAAATGACCATATCTTTTTATCCATAGCTCCAAATTTGACAAAATATATATAATTGGAATCCTTGAGCCCCTTAGTTTGGCATCATGAGATTTAGGATTTGATGGCATTCAATGGTAGAAAGTTAGAAAAATGTCATTCTGACAATTAATGTGCAGGACCAAGTAGCTCAACCACTCAAATTGATGAAATATTGGCCCTTACCTTCTCCTACAAGTAAAAGGACATGGGGGATGAATTTGACAGGGTTTCAATGATGTTTTAATACATAATTAATGGTGGTTAAGGCATGAGATCCATGTTACAGGGAAAGGGTAGGTTTTCATTAATGGAAAGATCAAATCGAATATGTTCTCCCTCTTCTCTCTTCCCATTTTTCTATATAATGTAAAGGGAAACTCTTTTGAAAGGGTTAGACATTCTTGTAATGCTTGTGCACTTTGTCTTAAGTGTTGTATATGTGTATATGGGATTGAGATCTCAGGTTTTAGCTTTTGCATGTGAATATTTCCTTTCTCCTTCACTCTAATTTATTGGGCATCTTTCTAAAGCAATAATATACTTGTTTTGTGACTACCAATCAGTCCTATCTTTTGTTTTGTTGTAAATTCATGCCTTTCATTGCATCAATGGGTGTTATGTGAATATTTTATTCTCCTTACAAGGTATAAGTCTATTGTGTATTTTAAATGGTAGTATAAATGAATTTAGGACTGTGATACTTATGTTTATCCTCCATTTTTTTTTCTCCTGTTTTCCTCATTTGAGATTGTCTCTCCACACTTTTCTTGGTGCTATCACCTATCTTAATTTAGGATTTCCCATTTTATGTACTTTTCTCTCTCCCTAGTCCCTTGGATTATTAGAATAAAATTAGATAACAACATTTCCTTCCTTAGGAGTAGCTTAACATTAGGAATAGGAAGAGGAACCAACCTTCTTTAGAGGTTGATATCATTTATGCAAGTCCCACACTTGTGAAATCATACCATGTTTGTCAAAAAGTAGGGATCTATATCAGGAAAATCCCAGGGTGATACTTTTTTGACATAATAAATTTGGCATGCATGGTGGGACATAAGTTAATATTTTAATTGTTGCTAAGTTTTGGTGTGTAGCTTGGTAAAATTTTAGCCTTTTGAGGCTTTTCATTAATGTATGTGACGACTCCAAACAAAATACCTACTGGTTTTAGTAGTCAAAGTGTCTCACATTCATGAGAAGGATCTAGAAAAGGTTTAAAACAATAAAAGAAGGAACTTTTGAGTACCTACATTTTTCACCTGGGAGGAGAAGAAGAATAAGAATAGTTCAAAGGTCACCTTCACCTCCAAATAGAACTCTTTCCACACCACCACTTGGTAGACCTTTCTTGCAAACTAATAGAGTTCTTAGATCTATTTTAATGACACAATAAACAAATCTAGGATTTATTAATTTTACTAGTAGTATTCCTCTTTCTCTTAATGCCCAAAATCCCATTCCAACATCTATACTTAAGAGTATCCCTTTATTCACTTGGGAAAATTATACCACTCTAGCTGACCATTTACAAGACATTGCCAATGTTTGTGCTATTCATCAAATTGTGGAACAAGATGTGGTTATTAAGATTTTAGCTTCTTCATTCAAGGGAAGATCTCTACAGTGGTTTAAGAGTCTAGCAGTAGGATCAATCACTAATTAGAATCATATGGGAACAACCCTTTTCAATCAATTTAGAGAGAAGGTAGATAATATTTCCTCGCTAGAACAACTAACAACTATAAAGAGGGATCCCAATGAACTCATGGTAGAATTTGTTAGGGATAATCTAGTGTTCACATTATATGAGTTTGGTAACTCATTAATAATAATAGAATAGACATAAATATTGTTCTATGAGTTCTTAAAATAAATCATATTATAAAGTTCGTGGTTAGTTTTTTATACCAATAGCTATTACTGGGTTAATATTTATACTCACTTCCTATTTCCTATGATTTTTTTTGCCTACCTTTATGGATATATAATAGCCAATCTATTGTACACTATTTATTATGATGTGAATAATATATTATGTGTTTCTACTACATAATTCTAAACCAAATTCTAGATTTGGTATCAGAGTTGGTCGCCTCACTCATGGTATCTAGATTATTGTCTATTGTACATTGAAGAGTCAAGTGTCTTGTGATGTCTCCACAACCCTTTGTAACCAATCTCTAAATTTTTTCCTATCTATAGCTACTGACAGTCCTTTCTATCATAGGATTTATGTGTCACATGGATCAATGTGAGGGTCCTGCGTGAGTAAAGTTGTTTTATAATTCTACATCATCTCTTAGTCACGCTCATGTGGATACCATAGATCTAACTTGGTTGTTCTAGCATTTGAGATATATAAAGGAAGTATTATACACTTAAATTGAACACAACTCATAGCAAATACAGTTCTTGAATTCTTCCATCGCCATTTATGATATGAATTATTTACTAGCTTCAATCCTTTATTTGATTGATACTCTCTGCCAGATGGTCTGATGAGATCCACTGATGTGATGATTGCTAACAAGGTTGATGTTTTCTGTGGATATGGAGGTGTTGGCAAGGGATGTGCTGCAACCATGAAAGTTCTAGAGTCATTGTAAAATATATTGATCTAATTTTTGCATGCAACCATTTTCTTCAGATCTGAACGTTGACCTCTTAATGTTTACGTCTTACATCTCTTGCAGCAAGCACATAAGATAGAAGTGTAAAATCCTAGAAAAGTGTTTTATTTTCCATCTCAGATTCACCATTGCTACTCATATTAACATCAATTACTGTGAAATCATATCCACCATGGAAGAGGAGGACATTCATACATCACATATGTTCTTCCATTGGATGTAAACATGTAACAAGCTTCCTCAACTCTTGTGCTAGATCAACTCAGAATGAATTTTCATGTGTCTGATGATCTCTCTACATTGGGTAGTCTTTGCTTTTATCGGTCAAGATCTCCCACCTAATCATTTCTAAAAGAATAGTGTAATATGATCTTACGTGTCTTATTTTGATATTTAAGGTAGTATTTTAATCATTTTAAATTTTTAGGTCAATATTATTTGAGTCTAATTACTGTTGTCAATAATAGTTATATATAGTCAAATAAATGGTCATTGGTTAGATCACTCAAATTAGAGTCTTTAGTTTTAATTCATTACTTTGATTCGTGCCTAGAGTAAAAGTTAAAATATAAACAATTGTTTTTTTAATGTTTTGTATTTTTTCCAAAATCTAAAGTATAATTGAAATATTATCGACTATTTCAATCACATGTAAGATTCAAGAGTCATAAAATTGTGTAAAATAGTCAAGTAGGTGATATTAGGGTTATTATTGTTATCCTCTGGCTAGAATCAAGATTCATCATCAAGTCATCAATAAAGTGTGTCGAGAGTGCTAAAGAAAAATATCTCTCTTGTACGGATGCACTTTCAGGTGAACCCAACATCCAATAAATATGTCAAAATTTTGGGAGACATTTTCTACTAAAATCAACATGCAAATTTTGAGCCTCAAATTTCAAATTTGTTGAGTTAAGTAGCATACAATCATAGACATCAGAGGTTGGAGGTTGATCACTGACCTCTCACCAATCACCAAAAATGGGTCTGCACATTGATCTGGTGACATGTGTGCACTGTGGTTTCTATTTTCAGTGCATTTTAATGTTCTTGTTTGTAGTGTGATGGTTTAATGAATAAACCCCTTTCCATAATTTTGGGGAAGATTCATGTTTTCAAAAGGCCCACTTTTGAGGAGCAGGAGAATATTTTGAGGTATACTCAAGGAATGGTTATCCAACTAGTGTAAAGCTTTTGGATCTTAGAGATTTAGAATTTGGGAACCCAGGGAGGAAGGGAAAGTCCCACAGAAACCCAAAGAGGAAGGGAGCATTCCTATATAATTCAACTCGACACTAAGCCTTTATGAGGGTAAAGAGATAATCTATTGATTTTGTACCTAGTCTAAGTAGTGATTTCAGAAGGTGGTTCAAATTCTTAGAAATATGGTAGTTAATTGTTTTCACATTAAGGGGGTGAACATTTGGGAATTCATAACATACTAAGGGGGTGAATATTAGTAATAATCTAATGTTCACATTATATGAGTTTGCTAAATCATTAATAATAATAGAATAGAGATAAATAATACTATACGAGTTATTAAAATAACTCGTATTATTAAGTTTGTGGTTAGTTATTATACTCATAGCTATTACTGGGTTAATTTTTATACTCACTTCCTATTTCCTAAGAAGTTGTTTGCTTACCTTTATGGATATATAATAGCCAATTTATCGTACGATTTTTATTATGATGTGAAAAATATATTCTATGTTTCTTCTGTGCAATTCTAAAACAAATTCTAGAGACTTAAATTTCATATTTCAAAAGACATGGGACAGAATTTTAGTCTCAATAAGACCAACTCTAGAAGGTGATGTTATAAAAAATTTACACCCCCTAAGAATTCAAATAACCCATTTAAAATATGGATTCTTGTATGTGACGTGCATATGACTGTAAAATTTAACATCAAAAACCAATAATAAGGTGGTCATAGAGTGAAGGTTTATAGGAGAGAGAGATAGTGAAAAAGTATCAAATATGTTACCGACCAGTAGTATTCAATATGCTACTATCTGGTAGTAAGTACAAATGCTACTGGCTAGTAGCAGGTACAAATACTACTGACCGGTAGCCTTTAGGGAGTACCGATTGGTAGTGTGACAACGTTGGATTTATGACGTGTAGAAGACGTAAGGAGGCCTTCAGTGACATTTTAAATGATACTGACTAGTAGTATTTTTAGTGCTACCAATCAGTAGAAAAAAGGAGACAATAAGGAGCAGTCAGTCGAAAACAAGGGTGTCGGTACAATTTTTATGGATGCTACCAACTGATAGAAAAATTTTCACTACCAGATGGTAGTGGAAGAAAAGTGTTTGTGCCATGATGAAGCAAGGCACCAGTAGCAGTGATACTTGTTATCGACTAGTTGTATTTATGTGACCAGTTGACAACAAGAGATAAGTTAAAAAAATACAACCTACCAACAAAAGAAAACTTACTCTTGGTTGACACTAGAAATAATTATGCAACCGACCATGAGGGAAAAACATGCTTTCATCTAGGATTAAAAAATGCATATACTTGACTGAATGCAGGAAAAAGCCGAGCATTATTGGAAGCATTACAACGTTTGTTCAACCACAAGTTTAATGAGGTATGGCACCCATGACTTCCCGTGTAATCAAAGTGCTATTTTTTTAGCTTCCCATACATCTTTAATGAATTTTGTTAGTTGGTGAAGTAATTCCTTGGTTCTTCTCTCTCTATATATTATAAAATTCACATCATTTTGGGAGGAGACATTCTAGAATGTAAATTCACTCTTTCAAAATTGTTCCAACATTATTATGAGCTTTAGGCCCCGAATTTGGGCATTTTGTAAATTACTATTAGCTTGTGCCTATATTGTAATGGATTGTACATCATTTTAAGAAATAAAATTGGTGTTTTGTGGCTTTTCTTGAATTTTATTGTATTTTTTCCCTTTTGTTACATTTGTAGGTATATTGTTTATACTATGTTATTTTACAGGATTACAATTCATTGTGCCCCATGAAGATAGATATGTAAATGTTGTTTCAGACTATGGAAATTTTTTCTATCCTCTCCCACTTTTGTTTCTTCCCATTTTCACTCACTTATAATATCTCCACCCCCTTGTTCTTGGTGCTATCGCCCCCCTTAGTTTAGGACTTTAATTGTAGGCATCTCTCTCTTCCCTAGTCCCTTGGAATCCTAGGTTAGTGCTAGAATAGTTGCATTTCCCTTCTAAGAGTAGTTTTAGCATTAAGAATAGTTAGAGGAACCAACCTACTCTATAGATTTGTCTTAAGTTCATGATCCCACACCTAGAGATAAATCTATTTTAGTAAATTAGACTAATTGCCTAGAAAATTCACTTGCGATCATTCAGAGGGTGTTGTAATTTTACACTAATAGTTTTGGAATGATCAATGGGACAAAGAGGTCAATATTTCTAGTTTCATCAAGTTTGGATGTGTATCTTGATGAAATTCTAGCCTTTACAGGCTCTACAGAAGAACATCTAACGACTCCAAGCATCAAGTCAACTGGTTATAATAGTACTAGTGTTCTGAGTTCATGAGAAGGATCCAAACTCGGTATAGAACAAGATAAAAGGGATATTTGAATCTTTACAGCTATCTCTAGGAAGAGGAAGAAGAGGAAGATACATTCAGATATCTCCATCTCTACCAAAAAGGACTCTTTCAACACATCTACTTGGTAGGACATTTCTTCAGTCAACTAGAGTTTTTAGACCAATTAGAATGGATCAAAAACCAAAAAAAATATTTTTTCAATTTCACAGGAATTAGTCGACTTAATCTCAATACACAGAATCTAATTCCAGTGGCAGTATTAAAAAACATTCTATATTTAAATAGAGAGAATCACACAACCCCAATTGATCACATCTAAGACATTGTAAATGTCTATGCAATTCATGAGATTGTTGATATGGATGTGGAAGTTAAGTTACTTTCTTCTTCTCTCAAATGTAAATCTTTGCAGTGGTTCATAAGCTTAGTAGTAGGATCAATTCAGAACTTGAATGAACTATGCTAAGGATTTTGTAACTAGTTCAGGGAAAGGGTAGATAATTTATCTCTTTTGGGGTAGTTGACTACAATCTAAAGAGAACTAAGTGAGTATATGGTTAAATTCAATTTCATATTCCAAATAACATGGGACATGATTCCAATTTCCGTAAGACTGACTGTTGAAGGTGCATTTCTCTATTTCCTTAAATCTCTAAATTATGATATATCTATCATGATACAATCTATGGGAGGGATAGCCTTACCAGGAGCTTATGCCATGGCCATTAGAGTTGAGAATTGCCTAATTCATTTAGGTAAACTTACACCTAGGCCACCTATTCCTATTTATCTAGAAATGGGGAATCCTAGTTCTAACAAGACATCTGAGTTAGCCCTTATTATTGCCCCTAAAAATTAGAGTTCCAATGAAGCTTCTACCTCTTATTATAACACCTCAACTGAACTCTAGGAGGTCATGAAACAATTGTAAAACCTATAGAATGAGTTGGTAACCATCAAGAGGCAACAAGCTAAGACTTTCTGACCCTATCAGCTTCAGTACCAACCTAATAAGAATTTATATCAGTCTAATAGACCTCCTATTAAATATGCTAGTCAAAATCAAGGACAACCTCCTACTGCTAGGAAATTTCAACCATATAATCCTAATACAGCTTCAACATCTATAGCCTTGGTTCCAATTCAGAATAACCTTGCAAAGTAATATGAGTTGCGTTTCCCTTGTGGAAAACCCCATAATCATGAAACATTTTTTAATGGTATGCTAAATCAGGATCTAATGATACAGAGTGTTGGTGTTGCATAAGAGACAAATGAAGAAGGAAATCAACAACAAGAAAAGACTCAAGAAGTAACCTATAATGATACTATTATCTCTGAGAAGTGCACCCTGGTTGAGGGATAAAAATAGGGTTTCTAATCTTGCTTCTCTCCCTCACTTCTATAGATACAATAGAAACACCTCAGGTTTGTGGGTATAACTATTATTGATGTGAGTCTCTGGTATCAAGGTCGGTTCCTTATTAATGTATCCTAAACTAATTTTTAGGGTTTTTTGGAGTTTTAAGGGGTAAAAAGATTGTTGTAACTAAAATTAAAATAGGGTGATACACCAAAATGATTGAGGGATTTTACTGAGTAAATGCACAATAAATTAAGGAAAAAATGATTAAGACTGATCCAATGGGTTTTAGCTTGATCCTAAGGCAAACACTTTACTATTGAGGGATGAATCACAGCAACAATCTAACTAACATGCACACTAAGACTATGCATAAACAATAAATTTGCAGTAAGTTAAGATAATTAATTTATGGAATTGACATTCAAAAGAGATAATAAAAGATAAAAACCAACGCAAATAATTGGAAAGGCAATAATTGGTTCTCATTCAAGGGAAAAACTGGAAAAAGTATGCTTCAACATTCCTACATCCAAAAATTCCTTCTTTGTGCTTTGCCAATGCACACAATATATAACAAAAATAATTCACCCAACCATCCTAAAAATAGGTTGCAATTTGTACTCACACATGGATGTTATTTTTATTCTTTATCATGAATAAATAAATGAATAAAAATAATCACACAGTTTACAATGAGGTAAAAATAACCTTAGTTCCAAAAATACACTTTAGTCAAAGTGCAGTTGACTGCTTTAATTATAAAATAATAAATAAATTGGGTGAATAAGTTTAGCTAACAATAGCTCTTGCTTTGTGTGCAAGCCTTCTCCAATGTGCATGTAATTATTTTCCTTATCTTGTAGGTGATGGTTTAAATAATTTATTTAAATCTCTGATGTGACAACTAAAAATTCACCCACTTGCTATGGAAAATTTGTCTTCTTCTCATTTCTGTCCTCTAGTGATGGCATATAAATACATATTCCTATGTAAGAAAAATAATTCACTCAATAATCCACTCCCTGTAGGGACCACCTATCGGCATGTGCACAAGGAATATACCCTCCTTTGTATGAGGTCCCTTTAACAGGGTTTATGGTAAGTTTGTAATTTCCAAGGTAATGATTTACCCCTTTTGATTTTGGCATAAACATGTGTCTTGACCATATACATTGATAAAGTGATAATCACATGGGAAACTTGCATAGACTTTATCCTATTTGATTATTTGGCCGACTTTGCTAATCATATTGATCCTAGCACAAACTATATAATATAATTTGGCCCCTTTCTTTTACTCAGCCATGCACTTTACTTTGAAAAATTAAGGATTTCCACCTTAATCATTAGTGTCTTTCATTTAACCATGGTACATATTATAATGTTATCATACCCTTTTGAATATTAGTATCATGTAAACATTGGCTCCTTTATGATCATTAGGTGCATGAGATTTATGTCAAATTCAACAACTATAATCATTTACCTTAATAATTTAGTCCCCTCTTCCACACGATGGAGTGACCCTTATGCATTTTCAGTGTATTGTCTAACCCTACCTTGGTTAGGGTTTGCTCTAGTATTAACACATGCACTATCCTTTAACTCTGGTTGAGTTTCCTGGAAACTATGGTGAAGCCATAGTTTTCATTATTGGTCATTGATCTTGTACTTTTGTATCTATGACCATCGATTCTTTAATCCACTGATGAGTTAGATTAACTCAAGGTTTAGTTGGGCGAGTTGAGCCACAAAACATTGAAAACCTATAAATATTTTCATTTTTATGAGATTTATTTGAGTGTGGTGAATCCCTATCAATTTTCTCATAGGCAGCCATTATTTTGATGATTCGATCTCTGTTTGATGCAATTTCAGCCTAAGTTGGGTCTTAATGTCTTACAAAACGTATTTTGTGGAGCTATGTCTCTGGTTATTATTCATCCCCTCTCTGTTTTTACTCGAAATCGAACCATTTCGGAAGGCTCTACTCGTGGCTGCCATTGATAAATTTTTTGAGCTCTCCAGTTAGTCTCTTGGGCATGAACTCAGCCTTTTACTACTTCTAGTTGATGGTATTCTGATTTATACGGCCGTTATTCTACCTTTGTTTAAGTTTTTCTGGGTTTCCATTATCGTGTGAAGCAATCTTTGTTTCAACTGGTAAGTTGTGATTTTTTATATAAATCTCTAGTTTGAGCTCTAGAATGCCATTATTTTGAGTTGGGTTCTCATTTTTGATTTTTTTCCTGCTTCATTCAGGGTTTTATTGGGTTGACCTGTGTAAAATCAATGGGAGTTCTCTATTACTTATGTTTTAATCAGAATAACTAGTTTCTATTTTACATTTGAGGGTCATATTTTGGAGATATGTATTTGTTGAACAAATATATTGTTCTAAGGATAAGGCACATAAAAGATTCATGCACGGGAATAAGGCTCATTTGAAGGTGCAGAAGGATAGGAAAGGAAACATTTTCCAGGACAAGTTGATTTGGGACTCATCCATTTTCATGGATATAGGCTATTTTTGGAGATGACGTGCAGAGCACACCATGAGATGGAGACTTATGCATCACGCAAATGCTATTTTGGGATGAGCATCTACTAAGCCCTATGCATGAGTTCAGGATAATAATAGGATTACTACTACTAATTAACTATAAGATATCTATTATTAGCACACTTGCATGTGTCCATAGTATTGTAAAGGCGCATGGTTATTTTCATCATGCGACCTATTTTGGGAATTGCGTAAGAGGTTAATGGAAAGTACCCACCCTTATAAATATGTATTGAACTGTGTAGTTTGAGAGGGAGAGAGAGACACTGAGATAAAGTTATGATGTTGGAGCTGATACGCACATAAACTTATGGTAATGTTATATGATGAAAGGAGATTCTATGCTTTACTGTGTTTAATATAATGGAGTCTATTGGATGAATAATGGTGTTAAACATGACTGTAATTGATTCTTACATGGTTAATTTTATCATAGTTATTGGTTAATTCATGATTATCTAAGATCTAGATCTGGTTATGCTCTTCAGAACGCTTATGGTTGTTTATAGATATGAATATGCTTATCTTCAACACGCTAACATCTTACAAAAGTAACCCTAAAGAGGGTTCCGGTACCTTTGCGCACTTTGGGTGAGTTCTCAGCTTAGGCTAGGTGATGTGCTAGTGTGCATGGGTTATTCAAGGTAGATTCTATGCTGCATCATTGGTTCCATTTCTAGGAACTATTTTTCAGTTGTTTTCAGGATGGTTCACAATGAAGACATACCATTTGACCCTAGAGAGTGTTGAGGAGTGGATAAAATATTTGGAAGAAGAGTACGCAAGGAGTTTCAGCACTGGATCTAAGTTTGATGCACACGTGTGGGTGGAATAGAATATGTGTGACTATTTGTATCAGAGATTCTTTGCTATCTTTCCAGTATAATTTTATGAGTAGTTGGTTGCTTCTGCATCCAAACAAAATTGGAGGTATCGTACCATTGTTTGGACACAAGAAGAATTTTAGGCCCTTTATGATGCTGATTTGATTTGGAAATGTGTTGTGGATACTTGGTTCCGTGGTGTTTTGAATAACTATACTTTGGAGTAGTCAATTTCCACTTATTGTTTCCCAGAGGTATCCGAGTTCCAACTTTTACAATATCCTAGGGGAACTTACTTACAAGGCATTCCATTGGTGATCAAGATCTTGATGGTAACCATGAACTTGGAAGAAAAACTTATAGCTAGCTAAATCCCACCACACAAGGGGTAGGAGAAAGTTTGGTGAAATATGAAAGACTTGTCAATAGAGAGGAAGAGATAAGAAAGGTGAATTAAGTATAATGAGGTGTGCGAGAGGGAGATAGAGAAGAAGTGTGATGTTACAAAGCAGATGACATTGAGAAGAGAGATGGCTTGTGAAGGATTTGAAGTTAATGCAGGAGGCATGGAGCTAGAGCATTTGGAACTCCCCCATTTGGGAAAACATGACATGAAACCCTCCTTGGCCTCATGTGGAAGCATGCCAACAGAGACGATATGGGCCATGGGTGCACATCTGAATCTACTTGGTAACCTAGCCCTTGCACTTGGTTTTCCAGTATTTCATACATCTAGTAGTCAACATGCTAGTTTGGGCAGTAGGAGAACATGAGTAAATAAAGTGGAAAGTACATATATGGAAGAGAAAACATCTTCTCTATTGTTTGGAGGTACCTTTTTAGGTGCATCATCCACACATAATTCAAGCGCGTAGAATTTTGGACTCACTTCGTAGAATGTGGGGGTTCAGTTTAGTACCACTGTTGGGACACAAGGAAGTATATCTTTTGGTCCACTTCCAACTAAAATTGGAGGATCAGGTGGAATAGGTGGCTCTAGCTTTGGTGGATCTGGAGGCTGAGGCAACACAGGAGGTTCTAGATCAGGTGGGCAGGGTCTGCACCAACCCCAGAACATTTACATAGAGATGTCCCTTTATCTTCTAGACTATAGGGGAATAGAGGATGTTGCTTAACATGTACACATGCGTGAAATAATGTGGTGTGCAAAAGGATCACAACATCTGAGCGCAAGGCCAGTCAGTTTTCCACTACATTGTAGGGGCACGCACATAACTGGTACATGAAGTATGACCTTGATCAAAATTTTGTAGATTATGCAACATTAAAGGATGCTTTCCTTAAGGAGTTTCATATCCCTAAGTTCAAGCAGAAGAGCATAAGTGCACTCAAGGATATTAAGCAGTGCACTACTGAGAGTGTTAAAGAGTATGATTCCCATTTCAAAACACTGTTGTCTAAGCTTTCTTATGATATTAATGTAAGTCATCATGCAAAATGGTTCATTAGAGGTCTTATAACACCTTTTAGAAGGGCACTATCACATAATACATACATTGATCCATGTGAAGCACTTGAGGTAGCCTTGTGCACTGAGGTCGTTGGAAGTAATAACATTGGGATAATCCCATTCCTGGAAGCACAGATTGGAGCTATGGTAAATAAGTTGGAAAAACTATCTACAAATTCAGCACATGAGACGCACACTTAGATTTGGTGTACATATTGTGAGGTAGAATGGAACACCAAGGATAGTTGTCCCCACAGAACAATGCATTCATTATTGTTAAAGTGTGAGATATGTCATTTAAACCATGATGTCAGCTGCTGTCCATTATTACAACGTGTGATAAGGAAGAATGTATCTTGCTATTGTAAATTTTTTTGGTCTACAACTCACAATACAAAATACTATAGGTTGATTGGTAAGATCCATGATGCTATAGATATTATTGTATGACAAAAAGGACTATCATATAACTCTAAAGGAAAAGGTGAGCACCAGCATCATGATCACACTCAATCGTGTTATGATAAAAATGAAGGGCAATTTGAAGGAGGACAAGGAAGAGGTCGAGGATACCATGGTAGATTTGGAGGTCAAGACCGTGGTGGTGGATAAGGAAAGTTTCCTTATGGAATGTGCTTTATATGAGGATCTCCTGACCACTATAGGTGCGAATGTCCTAAAAATATTACTTGTTATTTTTGTGGAAATAATCATAGTTATGAGGAATTCCCAGACTTTTATGAGAATCTTAGTAAGCAGCATAAACATGAGAACAAGGGTGCCGAGATGATTATAATACAGTGCACTGTTGAAAATCAGTGGATGCCAAAGTTGGCACTGGAACCTAAGGTATTACCTATGAAGATTACTACATGCATTGAACCTACACGTGCCAAGGAGGTGTTACAGTATAAGCCTACCATCACTAAGGAGGAGTTCTTGCATGCAAGGTACCTGGATCCTACACATCATAAGGAGGTTTATCAAGAGACCATGGAGGTACTCAGAAATCTTCAGGGTGAAATACAATATTTAAAAGAGCAATCATGGAAGATGGAATAGAAGAAGGTAGAAAATATGGTCTAATCGGATATTGATGACTTGAGAGAGGTATGCAAGATGTTGTACTAGGAGAATATCATTCAATTACTAGGTAATTGGCTAAATGGGAACACTCCATGTATAGGTATTCAGTATGGATGACAGATCCTGTACGTAAATCTTTCGCTCATATCTTGGATTATGAAAAGGAGATCACTCTGAATGTTGTTGTGGATGGATGGCTCTTGATTAATATATTTATTGACAAAGGCGAAGAAGTAAATATGCTTACTTTAGACACATGGGTATAGATGGGGAGACCTCCATCACAACCATCTTCTAATGTGATGTTTATGGCTAATCTAACTAAGGCTACTCCCATCAGAGTTTTGAAGGATGCTTCCATTACTATGCAACGGGCCAAGTTCATAGGGGATTTTGAGGTTTTAGTACTTGTAGAAGTAGACAACTTCCAAGATCTACTTGGACACCCTTGGTGCTACACAAATAATGTTGATCTATGGTTCAACAAGGGATATATAAGTTTTGAGAATAAGGAGGAAAGAGTTATCATCCCTTTAACAAATGAGAAATCTATGCCTTATGTTGATCCTTTGAGTGAGGAAGATCTGAACAGGATTTATGTATGTACCATTCGTGACCTAGAATTACTCGAGCTATCTAAGGAAGGAATCCTCTGGTGGGAAGATGTGCACTCTATTAGTGACACCATAAGTATTGCTTGTGATAATTGGGCTCATGGAACTTATGATATGTTTGGGTGAAAAGTTAGGAGTGTATTTGTGCAAAGGAGAAATCCTTGTTGTATTAGGAGGATAGGTAACAACTCTGTACCTCAGTACACTAGAGAAGGAGACCCTACGGTATTCCTATGCACCATGGAGAAACAATGAATATATCACGTTGAAAGGAGGAATATGTTGGTATACACCCTACGTGGGATAACAACATGCTGGTGGATGGTTCACAGGGATAATATTATAGAATGGAATGAAATTAGAGTTTCTCTAACTACTCAGTTCTTCATGATTAACAAACTTACTCAAATATACACATATCATTGTAGTCAACTTGTTCAGCACCATGTTGAGTAGTGTGAGAGACATTGGATAGAGGGGCATGAAGCTTTACCACCATCCCTGTGGGTGCATAAGTTTTATTCCAATTTACAAGGCTACGTGCGTGCTTGGTATACGTGCATGCTTGGTATGTTCATGTGGAACTACATAGGGATACTGGAAATTGGCAGACCTTGGTTGCAAGGATGACCTAGAATTTTGACTACTTCTCTACTAAACCTCTAGTAGTAGAAGCATTAAGGGATATAGAACACTTAGATATGGTAGAAAATACAAAAGATAAAAAACTTGTTTAGGAGTTACTTGGTGAGGAAGAATCCGAGGCACATTTTGATGAAGAAGAAGAGATACATGTTACGCTACTTAAGGATGCTTTCTTTTAGAAGAAAGAAGGTAAGATGGTCTACCTAGTGGATGATGAAGAAGTAGAAAATATGGATATATATCATTCAGTAGGTATGCGCAAATGATTTTGGATAGTGCGATTAACAAATTACACGCCTACCATGAACCTATGAAGACCAAGAAAGTGAACATTGACATGAATGCTGAACCTAAGGAGGCAATAATAGGGGATTATTGGTCAGAATCTGAAGTGGAAAAAATCATTGAGTTACTACAAGACTTTTAGGACCTATTCCCTAGGGAATACCATGAATTAAAAAGAGTGTATGAGTCATTAGGAGAGATGAAGATTAAGTTAAAGGAAGGAGTGCACCTGATTAGGAAGCAACCTTACAGGATGAACCCTAACCTACGTGTAAAATTTAAGGACAAAATTGAAAAAATGTTGAAATCTGACATCATTAATCCCTTAGAGGAATCAGAGTGGGTTAGCCCCACGGTAATCGGTATAAAGAAATATGGTTAGATTCGGATTTGTGTGGATTATAGGGAACTGAATTCTGCATTTGTAACTGATCCTTTTCTTACACCTTTCACAAAGGAAATATTATAAGGTGTTGCAGGGTATGAAATTTATTCTCTTATAGATGGATTCTCTGGGTATCATCAAGTTTGAATTGCATAAGAGGATCAAGAGAAAAAATAATTTACTACTGAATGGGGATGTTTTACTTATACTTTGATGCCCTTTGGTTTGAAAAATGTGCCTAATTTATTTTCATGCATAGTAGTTTAAGCGTTCAAGTAATTTATTCACAATTTCTTGCAGGTTTATTTGGATGATTGGACAATTTATGGACTTGTTAAGGATTATTGTGACAATTTGTACTTAATGTTTGAACCGTGTAGATATTTAAGCATCTATTTAAACATCAAGAAGTGCATGTATGCTACACATTTTGCTATCTTGTTAGGGCACATCATCTGTAAGGAAGGCTTGTTAGTGGATGCATCTAAGGTTTCCGTTATTGTAGGCCTAGAAGAGCCTACTAGTAAAAGCGAGGTGCGCAGATTCTTGGGTTGAATAGGGTATTACATAAAATTTATCAAATGATATACAAATATTGCCGCACCGCTAGAAGAATTAATAAAAGGAAAATGGACATTCTATTGGGGAGAACCACAACAACGTGCATTTGAGGCGTTAAAGAAGATACTTATTACACCGCTTATTCTTTGTTTTCCTTCATGGAGCCAACCATTTCATGTACATGTGGACACATTTGGCATGGCCATTGGCATGGTGTTAGCACATCCTAAAGAAGGAAGTATAGATCATCCTATATGTTTTTCTAGTAGAAATTTAACTCCTATAGAGCAGAATTATACAACAACAAAGCACGATTCCTTGTTGATGATCTACATGCTGCATAAATTCAGACAATATTTTCTCATAACACATTTTATGTTTTATACTGATCACATATGATTGAAATACTTGGTAAATAAGACCGTTTTATAGGGGCACATATTTCGATGGGTGTTGTTATTCCAAGAATTTGATTTCACAGTTGTGGTAAAACTAGGTAAAAGTAATTTTGGCCTAGACCAGTTATCAAGGATTCAGCCTAGGGAGGACACACATATAATTAAATATACAATGCCAGATGCACAGTTGTATAGGCTACTATGTGTTCCTTTAGAGTTAGAGGACATTGTTGTCTTTTTATACATGGGTATGGCACTAGAAGGAATGAAAGCCTTAGAGAAGAAACAACTTATAATTCATGCGACACCCTTTATGTTGATTAGTGGTGACCTATACAAGTTAGGCTGAGATGAATTATTGTGCCAATGTGTATTGGAGCATGAGCACATGGATATCATGGAAGAAGATCATGGTGGTATTGTAGGTGGGCACTATGTAGGTGACACCAGCGCACGCAAGATCCTACTCATAGGATTATGGTGGGAGACTTTGTATAAGGATTGTAAACATTATTGTAAGGCATGTGATCACTGTCAGCACCTTGGAAAATGTGGGCAGAGGGATGAAATTCCTTTCAAACCTATTTCTAGTGAAGAGCTGTTTGAGAAATGGGCTATAGATTTTGTGGGTCTTATTTCACCAGCCATGCATAGAACTAGATCTCGCCACATAACCACATGCACAGATTATCTTACGAGGTGTGCAGAAGAAGCACCTACAAAGGATTCTACAATAGCTACAACAAATATATTCTTATGGGAAAATATTATAACTAGGTATGGATGTCTGTTAAGTTTGAAAATTGACAGGGGTACATAATTTTTTAATGAAACCATTAGGATCTTATTGGATGAATTTATTGTTTCCCATCACAAGACTACACCCTACCACACTCAGGAAAATGGTACTGTTGAGGCCTTCAACAATTTTTTGAGCCAAAATTTGAAAAAAAATTGTGATATTGCAAGGAAAGATTGGGATGATAAAGTTTCTGTAGTGCTTTGGGTGTATATAACAACATATAAGAGGTTGAACAAGGTCACACCATTTCGGTTGTTTTTTGGTGCAGAAGCAGTTCTTCCTATGGAATTCATGTTACATTCTTTGCACATTGCGTGTGCTAGAGGTCTAGTTGATGAGCAAGTGTTAGAGGAAAGAATTGACAATTTAATACAGTTGGATGAGAGGTGAGCCATAACATGTTGGAGTCAGAAGTAGGAAAAGGCTAGGTAGAAAGCATGGCATGATAGACATATTAGGGACAAAAAGCTTGAGATTGGACAGATGGTGCTTCTTTATGATTCTAAGTTTCTGTTCCTTCGAGGTAAGCTTAAAGTGCATTGGTTAGTACTGTATGTTATCACTCATATACTTGAATCAGGAACTTTCTAGTTAGAGGTGATTGATGGAATATGGTTACCTGGTTACTTCAACGGGAGTAGGATGAATCCCTACTATAAGTGTAACACCCTTGATAATTGTTATATTCCTCTTTTGCATTTCAAATGTTGACATGTGATTTTGTTGATAAAGATGTGTTCTTTTGATTGTTGGAGATCATGCTTGATATGGATAAATCATTTCTGATCTTAAAATCATTAGACTGAAATGGTATGGCTTTCAAGAATCCATTTTCACTTCGAATAGGTGAGTTGCAATTTGGTTTTAAGAGTTGTAAACTTATCTCTTTTTCTGACTCATCCTTGGATCAATTTCAATGATCCAAGGAATGTTTTAAATATTCTTCGCAAAATGAATGATAAATTGACATTCAATAGTTTGAGAGACATGGTAGACTAAACTTTGTTGTTACAAGTTCTTTGGTCTTGTGTGAACATGTTTTCATTCAGTGGTATGTTTGTGATTTCGTCTTTGGGGATTGATCTTGGAAGGACATTACTAACGTAAATGAAATGCGGTTTCTTTTATGACTAAGAAGGGAATAATAATCCTAAACAAAAGGATTATCCTAACAGTATCCTAAACTAGGTAAGAACATCTACTTCCTAGCTATGTTACTTAATTGGATTTTTATTCTTACCTAAGCCTCTTATTCTATTTTGTTGGGTTAACATCCTAACCTAAGATTTTGTGCTAAATGAGTATAAGAGGGAATTACTAAGGTGATGCTAGGCTATTTTAATTAATAACTAATGCTATATGGTTATGAATTGATCTAACATAAGGTGGAAATTACCTATGGCAATGTTTTTAGACCTAAGGTGATTATTGCTAGACTAACCTAATTTTTAAGGGATATATCCTAAACTATTAAAAAGGGAACCTAATGGGTCACATGGCTCAAAGGTGATGGTTCCAATGGCATTAAAGTGATTTGATTGGGTTTAATGCATGGTGGTACTTCCAGTTTTGGCAAGGGCTAGTTGACTTTAGTGGAGGCTTACATGGAGGCTTCACTAATGATGGAATGGAATGTTAGGATGGAATCAGCATTCGCCAGATTTAGGAGGTGGTGGAAAAGAGAGATAAGCGGGTGATTTGGAATTAATGGCATTAATGGACCTTGGTTTTTGTGTGCAAACCATCTTGGAAACTTGGAAGGCGGGTTTGTGGGAGGTTATTTAGTTTTGCATGCATTTTAGAATTTTCTCTGCATGGAGCTAGCTGGTTCTTTGATCCAGCAATTTGAATTTTACTTCATGGCTATTTTTGGTTCATCGGGTCTATTTTCGATCAAGGGAATGTTTATGAGGAATTTGAAGGAAAGTTTTTGGTTTTTTGATCTTTCGTGGAGGAGAAAAAGTGTTGGAAGCTCGGCTGGAAGTCTCCTTCAATTTGGCAGAAGCACTATTAGGCATTAATATTTCTTGCTTTCTTCTAAATGTTTCATAAAAACAATTCTGCTCTCATGAGATTCACTTTTTCATGTTTTGTCTGGTTATTTACTTGTTGGGTTTTATGAATCTCTGTGGTTTTGGATATGAATCCATGGCAAAAATAATGTTAGTTAGAGGAACTCTCTCTGTGCAAGTTCGGTGATGGCATGCATGTGAAACTTGTATGCGAAACTTGTTTTTGTAGCTCTGTTTTTCATTCTGGAACTTGTATTTGAGGTTGTGTTTTGAACTGGCCTTTGTTGTAATATATGGTTCTGAGCTTTATGGGAACCTTGAGTTCTGTTTGATCTTGTATTAGGGCTTCGTGTTTTGATATAAACTTGTGTTGGAGCTTCATGTTGTTCTGAACTGGTCTTTGGAGTCTTGTGTAGCTCTGGATTGTTGTTTGAAGTTTGTATTTGACACTGTACTCGTATTTTATTACTTTTGTAGTTTTGAACTTTTGTGTGTTTGACACTATACTCATTTTTGGTACTTGAGTGTTTTAAAATTTTAATTGAATCGACGTATTCGATTATGTTATGGTATTTTGAGTTGGGTTTTATTTGTATTCAAGTTTAAATCTTATAACTCTTTTATTCGAACTACTTGTTCAAAAGAAAACTGAGAGAGTAGTTTGGCTAAGTTGTTTGGTAATCTCTTTGAGATCTTGAACTGGGAACGTCTTTGTTTGATGAATGGATTTGGTACTTCTATTGGTGAGACTATTTTTTCTTCTTTGAGATGGCAATGGATTTTAATTGGGGGTATTCTTTTCCCCTATGTTTGAGGAAACCCGTGTCTTGGGTTGACTATTTTGTCTGAAAATATGTCTCCTCTGTCACAATTTTGGAGTTGTGAAAGTCTTGTTTTGGATTTCTGTTTCAGTCACGTTGGAGGTAAGAATGGGACATCTCTTGACTTTAAAATTTTTGGGTTTCTACTCTCTCTTCAGATCTTCTTAACTAAGTTCTGGGTTTCATTTGAAAGAGGAGTTTAATTACCTTTAGTGCACTAAATTTTGATGAAAAGGTTACAATACCTCTGTTCAGTTTGTTTTTGAATTATTGTTCTCTTTTGAATCACGAATTACTTACTCTTTGTACTAAGTTGTTGAAGCATTTTAAAGGGACTTCAGTCTTTGAGTTCGTGGAGAATTCTGAACTTGTTAGCTTACTATTCAGGTTTTCTATTTCTTGTTGGATATAGTGAACGAATCTCTGGGTATTTTTTAAGAGAAAAGAATAGGATCTCTTAGGGACAGTATGCTATTTTTGGGACTTTTATGCACTTTTCATTCTGAGAATTGAATTGAAACTCGTGTTTATTGAAAGGTAGAGAATTGTAAGGGAAAACTTGTAATATGTTTTCTTCTTACTGTGAGTTGGTTTTGTGCTCTCTTCTGGGAACTAGTTTATGAACTTATAAGCTGAATTAGAAATGGGAATTCATTTATTAAGTATAATGAAATGAATTATTGTAGACCTTTTCTAATTGAGATTCCTTTTCAGGATAAGTTCATTTTATTGAAATTTTTTGTATCTAATTCTCTTAAGAGATGGAGATTTCTCTATGGTTTTTTGGTCTACTTTGTTCGAATCATTTGTTGTAATGATGTAGGAAGAGAGTATCTGAGTCAATTCTGTTGAATAGAGAATGTAAACTTATTTGGCAGACTGTTTGTTTGACTAATCCTTGTTTATTTGGTTGATATGAGAAGGTTTTGTGTCTTGCACTCTATCTTATTATGAATCCTCCTTGGATGGACTCGAGTAGAGATTAACTCCTGTATGAGTCTATTTTGATTTGTGAACATTGGTTTCAAATCTTTGAATGTTAACTTCTAACATGTAGAAGTAGAGTTAGACTTGCATGTAGACTGTTTGATTCTCTATTCCTTCTTGGATTGATATGGGATTTTGTTCAGATGTATATTTTAAATGTTGAATTTTTAAGATTGTTATCCTTGAAATGAAATAGTTAATTCATGTTCTGAACCTGTTTTTGTTTTTGGATGTTATGTGTTCGGGCATAATATGTAATGGTTCTTCTTCTTCTTTTTCTTAAGTTTTAGATGACTCATCCTAAAGCGAACCATGTTATAAACACTTATTTTGTCTTATTGTAAAGATAAATGTTGTATTCTATTATGAAAGACTTTTGAAACAATGTGATGACAAGATATGTTGTTTGTTTAAAGGTAATTGATAGGATCAATTAAAACTTAATTTGTAAGGTAGATGTTGTGGATTATATTATGCTCTTTGTTTAGAAGTGAATTCTGATTTATTATTGTACTTCTTTCTAGTTGTTATTACTTATGCTTATTTGTATGATATATTAATTGTTTCATTAAAGAAAAGTTGTTTTAATGGAACAATTAGTGGAATGCACTTCATTTTAATGCTTAGTGCTTATCATGCTCAATTCATTGAACTGAGCCATGTTAGCAATTTTTGTAGATGGAGTTCGTAAGTGATAAAAGAAGGCAAAAACTTATATGATGCTTTGGCTGATTTAAGTCTGATTCTGTAAATAATTCTGATTCATTCTTGAGTTGTATTGAAAAATAAAATTTGTATTCTTTTTAGAATGAAGGATGTTGTTATGCAGTATGCCTAAAATGCATAGTCTTGTAAATATATAAGCTAAATATGAATAATAGAAATTTGGAGATTTACTTGCATTGGTTGTGTAAATTATCTTGTAATTTTATGAAGGAGATGGAAATTCTATCTTGTTGATATTCTTTTTATTATTTAAATGCTTATTTTGGTTATCCTTTGATA
Source organism: Taxus chinensis (assembly GCA_019776745.2). Taxonomy (NCBI): domain Eukaryota; kingdom Viridiplantae; phylum Streptophyta; class Pinopsida; order Cupressales; family Taxaceae; genus Taxus; species Taxus chinensis. The sequence goes on along the minus strand of CM034153.1, from coordinate 90,070,529 downwards.
AGTTGGATAAGGGGAAATAGTTCAATTTCCCTAATTAAGATGCAGCTTGTTAAGTTGCATAAGATGATGTTCTTTATCTAAACAATTTAACATAGTAATGGGGTGTGTAATGAACATGCAGTAAAACTATAGAAATTGTGAAAGATAAAAAGGGTATGTTAAAACCTAACATTTAATCATGTAGAGGAAGACTCTTCCTCTCTCAAAAGAATGTAAACTAAAAGGAAAGGTGATATGATTGTTAATCATTAGAATTGATTTCCTATGAAGTTTACTTTAGTTGAACCTATGTGGTTGTTACACCTCCTTGAATGGTTAAGCTACATTATAATGGAACTTATGATGTTGTTGTCCTGTTTTTGGATAACTGATTGTTAAGCCAATTAAACGAACATAAAAAACATTCATAATTTAAGGAAGTTCTTTAATGATTAATTGAATCAAACATGGACAAAGAACTTAAGGAGTGTTGGATTAGGGTTTAGCAAGGTTGCTGTAATCTGTTTTATAATCCAAATTAATTAAATATTAATACCATCCTAGGGGTATGTACATCTCGATGAGGTAGTTTATGTAGGATGTTGGCACACGTCAACTGTAGGGTTGTACCTTCGAGAAGACTAGGGTCTTCTCGAGGATACAACAATGTAGTTGACATGTGGCAACACCCTTTTGCATTGATCATCTATATCTACACACATTTGGACTTGAACTTAGTTTCTCTCTAGGTCTAGTTAGTAGCATGTTTAAGATAAGGAGTAGCCCTCTAAGACTCAGGGTACCTTGGCACATTTGGTTGAATTAGGTTGACCAAGTATGCTCATTTACCCTAAGTCTTCAGGAGCATCTTCTTATAATAAATTATGTTGTTAAACTAGACTAGGGTTAAACCTTGGGCAAGTGGACTGACATAAGTCACTAAAGGACATTCTAGATAAAAAAAGAGTGGGGTGAAGGATGTATTCTGGATTGACGAGTATGCCATCAAGGAATAGTAACATGAAAAATATGTTATAAATCTTTGGACAAAGTATCGTAAGTTGTTGGTTGTGTTGTCCTCTGTCACCTAGTCTAAGGATCGTGATGCAGATGAATATTGGTAGCAGATATTCAAATAGGTTCTTTGGATAGATCACTCAATACCTAGAATAGGGTAAGAGAACCAATTATATGTAGTATATGAAAAGTATTCAATACTTAAAGTTAAACATGAATAGATTGGTAGTTCACCGAGTCATGAAATGAATAGATTGGTAGTTCACTGAGTAATTTACAACTGCATATGGTCATCTGTTATAAGAATGGTTGTTATGGAATGTGTGTTCTAAGTTATGTATTTAGAACAGAGAACATTGTACTTGTAATTTTTTCCCCCTGTTTCTAAAGTCTTAAAATGGGAATGTTACAATAAATAAGCCTTCTTGGTATTTGTAATAACGCAATATTTACATTTAGAATAGATTTTCCTTTATGTATTTCCTTCTTTGTCTCTATGCTTTATTAATTTAGTTTTGTGTTTTGTGTAATAAGTGCATTTGCGCATAAGAAGATAATTACCATCTGAAGTATTTTTAGTGCACAGGACTGCACATACTATGATGTAGCCTAGAATTTATAGATAACACCTATTCGTGTTGGCACATCACTCAGCATAAGTTGAGCACTCACCCAAAGAATGCAAAGATACCAGGTCCCTCTTTAGGGTTTCTATAGTAGGATGGTAGCATGATGAAGTAGTAAAGACATATACTTAGAAACTAATCCATCATTACACAGTTGTCCAAAACCAGATCTATAAAGGCATGCACTTAAGTATTAATCATTAAGAAATCAATAGCATGCAATAATAAAACATACAAGACACTTGGTTTGGCCAACATTCCTCATATATTAAGCATAACAATAGTACATAAGCTTCATACAATAATAGTCATGTGCGCATGGATCTGTTACAATTATCCAATCACATGCACTCATGAATCTCTAATTCTCTACCTGCATACACAACTAAGTGATTCATTACATATATATAGGGTGGGGACTTTCCATTCACCATCTATCTATTCCAGAAATAGGTCACATGCTAAGAATAGCCATGTGCCTTTTACAAGCATAGCCACATATGCAAGTGTGTTATCTATAGATCACTAATAGTCAACTGAAATGCTAACTCTATTCTTGGATCATCTACATGCAAAAGTGCTTCGGTTCTATATTCTAAAGATAGATGATGCGTGGTGCACAAGTCTCAGTGTTGATTGTGTGCTCTTCACACCAGCTCCTAAAAATAGACCTCCTGCCCAAAAATGGCTAAGTACTGAACTTGTCCTTCTGTGCACTAGTTGTTCTTGTCTTTCTGCTCCTTTGAATCCGACCTGCTCTCCTACATGAACTCTCTGTGTGGATTCTGCTAATTATTTTCTCTGATCAACATTACCCCACACTAAATTCATTGTCACCCCAACAATGGTGATGTCCAAAACTAAATAAAGAATGGTTGAATAAAAAAATGTTGAATGAGTCTTACACAAAGAATGGAAATGAATTAAAGAATCAAAGAATTGTTTAGGATTCAATCTCCTCTGTTTCTTTCTAAAGTATCATCTTTGGATACTCTACCCTAATCTCCACCTCCAATGTCTGCCAGTCAGTAAGTGCTTGTCCATCTTTCTTTGGAGTACCTACAAGTACCCTCCAGTTCATCCTGAGTTACATCACCCTTTTCATTTTTCAACACCAACATAACTGACGACATTGAGGTATGTGCCTCTTCCAGCGCATCCATACTCTTTGCAATGAGTTTTCCCAACTCATCTAATCTTTCCTTGTGTGGTTATTGTGCTACTACCAAGGCCTCGCACTTCTATTTTACCACTGTTAATCTCTCAGCATGGCCTAAGGTCTCATCCTTCATAGCTTTATGCACCTCACTGTCCTCATCCATTGTCTTGATCTGAATAAGAGCTTCAGGGATTGTGCAGATGTTTAAGGCATTATCTACCTTCTTCAATTCATCTTGGAGTGCTTGCAGTAATCCTTCATATGCTGCAATCTTGTGTGCTACCGCTTATTTAGTGCTTTCCATGTCCTCTTCAGCATTTTTCTGCCCCGGTATCCTTACTTCTTCATCTTCTAATATTAGATTCACTAGGGTATACACATAGTGCATTGCTGAATGGGAGGATTCTGGTACCTTTGACTCCAAATGTGGGCATGATTTCATCACTGAATATCCTATCTCTTCTGCCATACTTACAAAAGTATCATACTTTTGCTGAGTCAAGTCCTTCTTTTGTTTCAGGACCACTATTTCCTTATCCTTCACCTCCAGCTCCCTCTGTAATGCTTTGATTGTGGCGGCCTTATCTACATTTCACCTAGCCACCTCTACTGACATCTTCACAAGTGCTTTGCTCACTTGTTCATTAGACATAATAGTCAATGTAATTGTTATGTGCCTAAGCTATGACACTTTTCTCAGCTTCCTCAACACACAAGACTCCTCACATATATCAAAATCTGGCCCATCCATGTGTGTTTTCATGGACCAGGAAAGTTGTTTCCTGGTGTGCATTGTCACCATATCCTCGTCCATGAGCTCCCACCCATATAATTCTTTTTGGGCTACCATGTTCTGGAAGCGGGCTTGGATAATCTTCTCTTTGTCCTCAGCATACCCCATTAGTGGCACACTATACTCTTCATGTGCCCTACCTGTCCTTAGCCCTTTTGGTACTTTGGCCTCGAGGTTGGGTGCCTGAGTGGTGTCGAGTGTTGCTTCATATTTTTATTTTTATTCTCCTTTATTCTTGGCCTCTTCATTCTCGGCCTCTTCACGCTGCTCTTCTCCCACATCCTGGGGCTCTTGTTCTACTTCTTGTTGGGTCAGAGATGCATGCACGCTCTCTCCTAACTCTTCTACCTCCCCGTTGAGCTTTAATTTCCTTCATCTTTTCTTCTCTACAGGCTCTTTGATGGTCGAGAGGCATGGTGACTTTCTTACAGCCTGAGAGGTTTGTGCCCTGGTGCATTTAAACACCTTCTTAAACCTTTGATCTTCCAACCCCTCCTCAGTGCCTTCCTAGTCATCCTCCTTCCTAGGTGGAGTGTCTGCGAGCTCACCCTCCTTTTGCGTAGTCGGCTACCTTCTCCTCCTCACCAAGCCCCCACTATCTTCATCCTCTTCTTCTTCATTATCGACTTGGATAATATTTGATGGCTTAGGTGCCAAGATTTTTTCCATTGTGTGCAGTCCCCTCGATGGCCCTGGGAGCACGAATTCATTCTCCATGTATTTTTTCTTCTCCATATTTTTCTTCAATTGTATGTATACCAACACATCTCCTATGTCACCAACTGCGAGACTCACTAGCTTGATGCTCAGTACTTTAAACAGAATGGTTTCATTTTACGCGCTCCACCATGGATATACATATTTCTTTCTTAGTGTATGGTAGTCATAGTATACCTTATCCACATTGAATATCAGCCTTTGTGTATCCTTGAATATGTGCACTGACACTTGAAAGTATCTTTTTGTGAAGGTGTACGGGAGTTTCCACCATGGACTCCAAGTTCCATCTGCCATTGAGAAGCGCACGATGCAGAAGTGTTGATAGACTGTAAACTGGACCTACTTCCCTAACACTGAAGGTAACTCCTTGTGTATTCTCCACTCCTCCTCGAAGGCCGTATAGAGCCTATCATACCACTTCTCTACTCTTTTCTTGATCTCGTCCTTCATGGACCCTTTGCATAGATACTTCTCAAACCTTTCAGCTGGAGACCTATTGTCCATGGGGTACTGCCATATATTTTCCTTGGGTCCATCTGGTACCCCAATTTCCATGAATAATAAAGATAAAAGCACAGAGCCAAAACTTATCTTCTTTCTGGTGCATGCTTCCTCTGCAATCTCCTCTACAACATATTCAGTGATGTTGTATATAACCCCATCTACCATGTGCCTTGCTATGTGTAACCATAAGGAGTTCACTTGTGACCATCTATCCTAGTCATTCAATTTTGTCACTAAGTGGGTTGTTGCCTTCACCACTGGGTAGTTCTTCAATTTCCCAATATCCATCCCGCACAGACCCTTCATATACCCCAACTCGTGATGGGTCTCTGTGATAGCAGCCTTGTCTGCTAAGTCATTCTTGATATCCTCCCCTGATGCCTTTAATCTTGTTACCAATGATATGAGTGTGGAAGAAATACTCACCCTTATTCCCACAAAATATAAAAATTCTTCATGGATGTGGCTCATCAACAATTTTTACAATGGCTCGTACTTTCCAAAGTATGGAAGTTCATCAAGCTGGTATACTCGAGCTCTCTTCAATAATTTTTCTCCAGAGTCATCATATATTGGCATGTCTTCTACTGTGCACTTATTTGTTCTGGATGTTAATAGAGCATCCAATTCCTTCTTGTTATCAGAATTTCTATGGTTGTATTCACTTACTTTGCTTCTATGGATGTGGGACTCCCATTCTTGTTCGATAATCACTCCTTATGGGTATTACATTTTTGAGAAGTTACTCTCAGGAGCCATTTCTTCTTCTTCCTCCACCACCATTTTCTTCTTTCCCTTTGGTGTTGTTGCTACTGCTTTTTTAGGAGCCATTTTATCCCTTGTAAAAAAAAATTGATGTTGTCTCTATGTTTGTTTATGGCAGATCAAACCCTAGCTCAATTCAAGTGTGCCCTAACTTGAATCGTGAAAACCCATGTGCCCTAGCTTGTTTATTCCTTCTTTACTTACTTCAAACCATTTCACACTCAGGGATCCAAGCTCTTACTCACTCAAATCCTCCTCTCACATCTAGTTTCATGTTCTTCACACCTTCAATCGATCACTCAGCTCTTCACATTTATCTCTTATGAAAATTCACACAATCACAAAGGTAAAAATGAACTTGCATTCCCTTCTTATATAGATTTTCAAATTTTTATGCATTAATTACTCCTCCACCTACCAAATATTTTTCATTTATTGTTCAATCTTGTTGTTTCTGCATGGTACATCTTCACACCAAAGCTATAACCTTCTAGTACGCCTTCCTACCCTCTATCACAAACTTCTCTTCAGTGCATGCTCTAGCACCCAAGTACCTCGTCACTACACCTTTTCCTGATAGTTACCATGGCCACCGCTTACCTCACGTTATACTTTTCTTTCATTCATCTTCATCCTTGCTTAATTTTGAGAAGCAATATTTTGTAAAGCACCCTTAACAGCTTACTTTCTCGACATCTGCAGCATTCTCACTTGCATTCTTCACAGCTTTATGCCTGGGAGTTACCAAAAATCCACCCCACACTAAAAGTATGTGCAATCCTCTGCACATCAACATGCTTCATATTGTAGTTAGCTTCATGCACACTTTTTACACACAAACAAGAACTAAATTGACAATGCATAGTGATGATGAAAGAAACACATTAAGGAAATGCATAAAGAGAAACCTAATCTATTTGGAAATACTACCTTATTACAAACACTAAGAAGATGCATTTATAGTATGGCTTCAAGCTAATCCTGTTAAAGTAACCGGGAAGCCGTGTTCCATCAATTGCTTCTAAATGGTAAGCACCTGACTCAATTATGTGAGTTATAACATATGGCCCCAACCAATGCACCTTGAGCTTCCCTAGATGGCGCAAAAACTTAGAGTCATACAGAAGTACCATTTGTCCAACCACAAGTTTCTTATCCCTGATATGTCTATCATGTCATGCCTTCTGGCATGCTTTCTCTTGTTTTTGACTCCATCGTGCTATGGCTCGGTGCTCATCCAGTTGAACCATTATCTCAATCTGTTATTCCAAATCTTTCTCATCATCTAGACCTCTAGGAAGAATAGCTTCCATGCCAAACACCAACTGAAAAGGTGTGGCTTTGTTCAATCTCTTATATGTTGTTCTATAAGCTCAAAGAACAACAGATACTTTATCATCCCAATCTTTTCTTCCAACATCACATATCTTGGTCAATGTGTGGCTCAAAATCTTGTTGAAAGCCTCAACAGTTCCATTTTCCTGAGGGTTATAGGGTGTAGTCTTATGGTGGGTAACCATAAACTCATCTAACAAAATTCTGATTGTCTCATTTAAAAAATGTGTTCCCCTATCACTAGTTAAACTTAAAGGATAGCCATACCTTGTAAGAACATTCTCCCATAAGAACCATGTTGCTGTAGCCATTGTAGAATCCTTATTAGGTGCTACTTTTTCTCATCTCGTAAGATAATCTATACAAGTAATGATATAGCGTGATCCAGTCCTATGCGTGGCTAGTGAAATAAGCCCTACAAAGTCAATTGCCCATTTCTCGAAGGGTTCTACACTTGTAATTGGTCGTAAAGGCATCTCATCCCTCTGTCCTGGTCAACCTAGACACTGACAATGGTCACATGCCTTACAATACTCTTTACAATCCTTATATAATGTTTCCCACCACAAACTAGCAAGTAAGATCTTTCATGGTGTAGCATCACCTACATAGTGGCCACCTAAAATACCTCCATGTGCTTCCCCCATTATATCATTTCATTCATTCTCAAATACACAATGATGTAATACCTCATCTCTACCTAACCTGTATAAGTCACCACTTATTAACATGAATGGTTTCGTGCGTATAGCAAGTTGCTTCTTCTCCAAGGCCTTCATGCCTTCTGGTGCTATACTAGTCCTTAGAAAGAAAACAATGTCCTCTAATTCTGATGCCACATGTTGTAACCTATATAATTATGCATCAGGCATGGTCTCTTCTATTGTTTATGCTTCTTCACCTGATTGAATTCTAGACAAGTGATCTGGTCCATAATTACTTTTCCCTGGTTTTACCACAACTGTAAAGTCAAACTCTTGAAATAAGAGTATCCATCTACATATGCACCCCTGTAAGATGGGTGTGTTCACCAAATACTTTAAGGCCATGTGATCTGTATAAAACATGAATGGTGTGGCCTGTTGGTGCCATTTTTGAGCTTGCACCTTGTTGCCCTAATTTTTCAAATCTATATCTACTTGTTCAAAAGCATGTTTTATCCTTCGAATTGGTGATCTACAATTCTTCCCCCCCCCTCCAGTTGGAATGCTTTATAAATGCTCACAAACTTGTTGTTTTGCCTTAGTTTCAAAGAATAAACCAAGTTTGCCCTTTTTTATGCCCTATTTTTTCCAAATTTTGTGCGCTATGTCATTTTTCTCTTTGAATCGATCATGGAAAAATTGAAATTTATCAAGTCTTACTTATGTGTAATTGAAAATCCAAATCCCAGATGTCGGGAAATGTTCAAAAAATCATGCTTCAGTTGATTTCAAATCGAAAAATTTGCCATCCTTGATGAAAAAATTGAATTCTAAAGCATCCCCTAGAATTTTTTGCGTTTTGACGGTCAGACGGGCATCATTTTCCCATAAAATTCATCCTCAAAAGGTATTGGCAATGTTGGTGGGTTTTCATTGTCCGAGGTGCAGTAGGAAATGTTTCTAACTTGTCATTTTTTGATTTTTTTTGGCAAAATGGCAAATTTGATCCCACAACTCTGCCTACCTTCATCATTACCTACATGGCATGTTTTGATTTGCCAAGGAGATACGAGGGAGTTGGATCTCCTTAGAAAATTTTGAGCTTTTATCTTACAAAAGTCTCTAAGTCAAAATTTTGCCCGAAATCCCACAGCCAACCAAAGGAGGACATGTGGAAGTATTTTTGGTCAGAGGAGATGCGAGTGGCGGAGAAAAACTAATGAAATTTTGCATTTTTTGGTTCAAAGGGTTAAAGTGAAAATTTGGAGGGAAACCCTGCGGCCAATCATGAGTGGACACGTGTCCAAGAAAGATCAAAATGGAGGAGCGAACTAGATTGGGGAGTTAGAGTTTTTAACTCTATTTTCCAAAGTTGTAAAATCATTTGTTAACCCCACTCCAATAAGGAGAGGCAACATGGCAGTTTCTTGGGTAGAAGGGATACGGGTGGCAGAGAAATTTGGTGAATTTTGTGTTTTTGGGGTCAAATGGCTAAGGTGAAATTTTCGACCACAGCCCCATGGCAAATCATAGGTGGACACGTGTCCAAGAAAAGTCAAAATGAGGGGGTGGGGGTCTTGGTGACTTTAAAGTTTTTAACCTCGAATGGTTTAAAGTCAATTTTTGGGCCGAAGTTCCATGATGAAGCAAGAGAGGACATGTGTCCAAGAAGGCAAAAATTGAAAGAAGGGGCAGAGGGAAAACTTAATAAATTTTTGGCTTTGTTTTCTAAAAATTAAAAAATGAGATCTAGTTCCGCTCTAATACGAGGGAGACACGTGTCCAGAAATGTGTAAATGGAGCTTTGAGGGTCATTAAGGTTTTTTTCCTTTTTGGAAAAGTGGTTTAAAGTGAAATTTTGGAGCGTAGCCTCGACAAGGAGGAAGTTTTTGTCTTATGTGGGAACATGGGCCTTCGGAGGTAAAAAGGAAATTTTGCCTTTTTTGGTAAAATAAGTTGAAATTATGAAAAGGAAGCATGCCTCTACGCAACCAATCCAAGTGAGACACGTGGCACATTTTAAAGGTTAAAGGGGAGTGTAGGCCACTGATGGAAATTTGTGAATTTTCAAAAATTTCCAAGGGAGGTATGATGGAAAAAAGAGAGGGACTTGGTCCCCGCAGTGAATCAGCAGAGCGCCACATGGCGGGGATGATTTCAGAGTTATGGGCTTGTGGAGGTTTTTTGGAAAATCTTCCTTTTTCCAAAAAAGGATTAAAATGTGCAAAATTGATCACGTGCAATTCCATTGGGACCCACCTTTTGGACACGTGGCAGGCCCAGGAGGGAGGCGGGGACAAAAGTGGCAATTTTTTCCCAATATTTTAAAAAGGTCATAAAGAAAATATTATTAACCCTAGGCCTGGATCAAATCGTATTTTTGCCATGTGTCTGAGCCTTATTCAAAAATTAGAAAGGTAACTCAATATTATTTTCGTAGCCCCGCATCTTCCATGTGGAGGGGCAAGAAGTTAAAGTTGATGGATAAGATCAACGATTCTTGTATGTGCGTCCATCTTGTTTTGGCTGCCATGGGAGCTCCAGGAAGCTTGGAATCATGATTTTTGCATCAAATTTTCATAAAATTTATAGCTATTTTGTGTCGTCTTTGCCTTCCAGGAACATTGGGAGCACTTTCATGATTTGATTCTTTGATTTTTTGTGTTTTTGAGGCAAATTTTTCTCAGGACCAAGAAAAAATGAAAAAAATCAGATTTGGAATTTGTAGAGGTAATTTTAAAAAGGTAAAAAGGTTAAAATGATGAGTAAAAGGTGTTTTGCATGCCTCAAATGATGAAAAACATGCCTCCAGGATGGATAATGATTCAAATTTTTGTAATGATGCAATCTTTTTTGCACACCTGGCAACCTATGAGTGTTTTTCTATTTGATGTCATTTTCATTGAATCATGAGGATTGTTTTGTAACAAACTTGATCCCTTGGCATATTCTTTGCTTGGGAAAGAAGGTTCCAATGTGGAAAGAGGTATATAGTTCATTTTTGAGATAGGAAAGATGAGAAATTAAAATTCACGAGAAAAAATTCTGAGAGAAAGCTCATTTTCTAAGAAATCCACCAAAGAACCAGGTTAATGTCTCATGTGTTGGAACTTCATGTATGTGAGTTGGTTACAAGTGTATAGCCATCAAACAGCTTTGAGATTGTTATGAAACTTTCCTCTGCTGTTGAATCCAACAAGTTTTGGAGTTAAATCTATGTTTTCTTTGGGCAATAAGATGTCTATTATCATTTTTAAATACCTACAAGTAGTTTTTCATTGTTCTTGTTGCAATCTTGCATTGAAAGTCTTTACTAAATCACACAGATCTCATTATTATTGATAGCTTGGTGGCACTTGTAGTTTTATTTGTCAGAAGAGCTTTCATCTGGCAATAAAAACAAGTAGTTTAAAATCACTTCTCCTTCATTTGTCAATTGAGATTGCTTGTAAGCCTTTGGGGGTACCTTAGGCGTGGTTTGATCAAGGATTTTGTGTTTAATTGGGTTCTTTACTTCAAGATTTTGTGGTGAGGTCTCAAATATTGTGTGAAGAGTGCAACCTTGGGCTTCCATTTGTGCATCTTCTGGTTGAAAGAACATCCTGATTATTTGAAGTATTTTATCTGATAGTTGTTCAAATATTGTAGAGGTTGTCAAAGATGTGATCTATCCTAGTTTTTCTTGTCAATCCGCCACCAAAAATTATCTAAACAACAAATATCCTATTGTGTACTATCCCTGATTTGCATTTGTATACCCATAGAAGATCAAAATTCATTTGCAAAAGTATGTATATCATATCAGTATTTCAATGTCGCAAGTAAACGTTGCCTTGTTTTGAGAACATACCCATGTTTTGAGAAGTGACAACTCGTGAGAGTTCATATCTTGGGTGTTGATCATGTTTTCATCAAGGTCTTCATCATAAATTTCAAGAAAAGAGAAGGACATCTTCATCTCCTTCACCATTGCAAGGTTACAACTAGGTCCTCTTACCTTGGTTATAAGGCACAACCTAAAATAGCTTGGGCAAGATCAAGTCCTATTGGAGTGCTATCCATTTCTCCACAAATCTGAGTGCTAGTTAGATCATACCCCGACTACCAACGACATACAAAATGGTCTATCTATCTTCAAGCCTCATGTAATTTCATTGATGTTGTTCAGCCTGAAAAGGAGAACAAATTTGGGTACCAACAATTTTCTGGTGCCGTTGCCAGGGACTTCTTGGAATTTCTTGGTGTTTTTGAAGTGTTTGAAGAGTTTTCAGCATTTTTGTATTCGAGTATTTGAGTGCTACATTGTTAAAATATCATTCTATGCTTCAGATCTGCAAGTTTTAAGAAAAGGTTTCAAGCTCTTTCTGCCCTTTTTCATTTCCCAGTAGTTTATACACTTTAGTTGCATTGTGATTAATTGATCTAAGAAGAAGAAGGTCTACTTTATAAATCTTTGAAAAAATTTCAGTTGTAGCAAACATTTGACAGATTACTTTAGTGCATTTGCACAACTAAGGTGAAAGTCCTTAGTGGCGACTCCATGCTGATTTGATCTTGAAAATACCAGTTGTCTTACATCTGTGTCATTTATACTTTGTTGCTCAAATCTACAAAATTGGAAGGAAGAAGATCTCTCTTTATCAAGGATTCTGCTAAGAATTTGTTTACAGATTCAAGAAACTCAGAGCTAGAGGGAAGAAAAGTGTGGAAAGTGGTTGGAGACTTGGCTGCAAGAAAGGAGATCCCCATTGTTGAGTTTGAAAGTGAGCAGCCTATTATTGAGGACTACAATTCTTCTTCAAGTAAATCTGATTCTGAAAATCTTATTTCTGATTTGAATTCCCCATTAGGTGAAGGACCTTCTTGTGCATTTGAAAGGCTTACTCCTAAATCTGCTCATGTATTTTCTAAATTTGTTAGAGATCATCAAGAAGGAGATCCCCTTAAGAGAGATCTGTTTTGAAGGTTACATTCCCATTCCCCAAAGACCTCTCACTCCTCATCATTTTGTTTCTCCTCCAAGATCACCACCACAAAATAACATGGCTCATCCTCCACCTAGACCCCCATTTGTTGTTAACACCTTTGGTCCTATCAATTTTAGAGGAATGGTTGGATATCCAAATGTTGTCCCACAAGATGTGAGAAATAGGTTACCAAAGTTTCAAGGTAGCAATTTTATATCATGAGATCGACATCTCAAGCTTTTTGTTAACATGATGGAAGATTTTGAGTTATATTTTGAGGATGTCTATGTAAAATTATTCTACACCTTGACTCATGGGTAGAGATGAACAATGCATTTAGACTACAATATGGAGACAAGACTGATCCTAGATTCCTCTTGTCTGAGTTTGAGAATATCAAGAAGAATCCAAATGAAATGGTTCATGATTTCAATACAAGGTTTAATAAAACATTGAGAAGGCTACCTGTTATTTTAAGGCCTTGTGATGAATCTTGTTTAATCAAGTATGTAGATGCATTTGATAAAAAGGCAGCCTATTACTTGAGAGATGATAACCCTACAAATTTGAGGCAGGATTTTACCATGGCATTACAGATTAAAAATAATATTAAATCCATTGGTAAACCTCTCAAGAGGGATGGTGTGAAGTTGATAAACCCTGAGAAACCTCAAGTTAGCAAGGGTGCTTATTTGGAAGATGTTGTCAAAACTTTGGCAGGGGCTATCAAAGAAATTTAATACAAATTAGCCCGAGCTAAGAAAGGAATTGGCCAAACCTCACAGGGTCAGCAAAGAGCACAAAACCATGATAGATTTGGCAATCACCCTAGGGGTGATCAAATACAATATGATAGAGGTAAAGGACCTATGGGAGGGGGAAATAGACAACCCCAAGCACATGAAAATAGATCGGTGCCTGACCCTCTAACTGTCAGGGTTACTGCATTGTTGAAGAAGTTGTTGATATGGATTGGTGTGATAGATGTTTTCTTCCTCATCCTCCATGTGAAATGGACCAAAAAAATTTTGAAGATGATAATGAGGATGGAACTGATGATGACATTTGCATGGTGGGATTCTCTTTAAGCTCATAACAAGCAACAACATCAACAGAGGTAATAAGTGCAAGGACTGCTACAACCTTTTGGGATTTCATAAAGTGGGTACCACTTATTTATCTCTTTCTCAAACTCATGATATATATGTAGTTGAAGCCTTTGAAATTCCTAATAATGACTTTGAATATCTAAGAGCTTTGATGATCAATAAATATGATGGCGGTATCCCTTCGGAGGAGGATAGACAGTTATTAATGAATGTTGTTGTTGGTCAAGAGAAGGAGTATAATACTAGAAGCAAATTTGTTAAAGGAGTTGGTCCTCAGGCTAAGCCTAAGACACCCTTGATCACAATCATTCCTAAAGAAACTCCTAGGAGGGAAACACTTTCCAAGAACTCTGTTGTCCCATGAAAAACTCTCAGTCCTCCTCATGCCCAATCTACCAAGAATCCCTTCCAATGTTTTCCTACCAAAGAATGTTCCAGATGACATAGCCCAAGTATTGAGCCAAATCAAAGTGATTGTTCCAATCATTTAGCTTCTTTGAATACCTGAGCACAAGAAGAGATTATTTGAATACTTCAGATTGAAGGAAGAAAAGAGTACCCCAAATAGAAATGTTAACGTTGTTGAAACTCCTCCTCCAATCATTGCAGATCTTGGAACACCACCGGCATTGGAGGATCTTAGGGAAAGCTCTTGAGGTGTATTTTGGAACATCTTTGGTTGATTTCCAATTGAATGTTGATCCATTCTTTACAACTTTTCTCATAAACGATAGGCTACTTCACAATTGTATGTTTGATTCCGGTGTATCATGTAATGTCATGCCTCTAAAATTCATGAATGAGTTGGATATCAAAGTGACAACAGCCTATGGGAAGTGTAATGCCATGGATTCAAGGGAAGTACCAGGTGGTTGGTTGTGTGAAGGGTTTACTAGTGCAACTTGTAGCCTATCCAGGGTAATAATTTGAAACTTGATGTTGTAATTGTTTACTACCCTGCCAAATGGGGCATTCTTTTGTCAAGAAAATGGGCTGCAAGTATTGGTGGCAGCATTCAGATGGACATGTATTTTTCCATCATTCCCATTGAGGGAAGCCTTGTCAAACTTTATGGTGAAAATAAGAGGTTGCACCCTGATTGAAGATCCTAATAATGCTTCCTATGAAGTGTTGTTTGCTGATGTAGATGCTAAGAATTTCATTAGTTATGCTAATGGAAAATAAAATAAGATGGAGAAATCAAAGTGCCTTGATATAGTAGGTTCTCCATAGACCTTTCTATTTGATGGATCTTGCTCCAAATTTGGAAATGGTGCTAGTATAGTTATGCTTTCTCCTAGTTTGGAAGAGTTTGTTTTTTCCTTAAAACTTAATTTTGAATGCACTAACAACATTATTGTGTATGAGGCATTGTTGTTGGGGTTAAGAATTGCATGGAAGTATGGAGTGATAGACATTGTTGCAAAAGGGGATTCAGAGCTGGTTGTCAAACAAGTAAGGAAACTATATACTATAAAAAATCAGAGTATGAAATAATATAAGCATGTAATTTGGGATCTAATTGAAATGTTTGATTCCTTTAACATTATGTATCATGACAGTGGTCTCAATGTTGTTGCTGAAAATTTGGTAGTGCTCGGTTCTAGATTTGGAAATTGCACCATTTCACCTTATTGTGAATACAATATTGAAGAGCTAACCAGGTCTACTGTCCCTGATAATGTGAAACATTGGCAAGTTTTTAATGATGATTCTCAAGTGCTAAGGTTCTTACAAAACAAAGGTGATTTTGTAGATTAGAATATTGATTGGGAACCAATGGTATGCATGACTGAACAAAGAGAAACTTTTTTTGAGAAAGACATCATCCAATTGAAAACAAACAACATTCCTAGAGGCCTTGTTGCACTAGAATCAAATTTTAGCAATGTTGATTGCATCATCAATAGAAGTATGTCTACCTCAAGGGCTATAGAATAGAAAAACTTGGGCACTAATGGTAAACCAAGGAAGATTTGGTTAGGCAGCAATTTAAGTAAAGAGGAAAAACAGTCCTATGCCCAACTCTTGAAAAAATATCAAGACTGTCTTGCTTGGTCCTATTCCGAGATAAAGGAATATAAAGAAGACTTGTTTCAACATGAGATCCCTCTTGAGCCAAAGACTAAGCCATTCAGATAGAGGAAAAGGCCAATTAATCCACTTCTCTCTATGAAAATGAAAGAAGAATTAAAGAAATTGAGAGATGGAGGTATTATTCAACCCACTAGATATTCATCTTGGGTTGCAAACCTTGTGCTAGTCAGAAAGAAGAATGGAGACATTAGAATTTGTGTGGATTTTAGAAATCTAAGTAAAGCATCCATGAAGGACAACTACCCCTTTCCAAATATGGAAAATATGTTGCGGCTAGTGAGAGGGTCTGATTTTCTTTCCACATTGGATGGTTTCTTAGGATATAATCATGTGGTGGTCAAAGAATCAGAAAGACTTAAGACAACATTCACTACTCCTTGGGGGACATATGTGTTTGTTAGGATTCCCTTTGGTTTGATGAATGTTGGTGCCACTTTTCAAAGAGAAATGAATTTTGCTTTTTTTGGTTACATCAATGACTTTATTGTAGTTTACCAAGATGATGTGACTATGTTTTCAAGGTAGAGAGGTGATCATTTGCAGCACTTGGAGAAGATGCTGATTAGATGTAGGGAGTATGGAATTTCTCTTAATCCAAAGAAGTGTCATTTTAGCATGCAAAAGGCCAATCTGTTGGGACATATTATGTCTAAAGATGGTTTTATGATAGACCCTGAGAGAGTGGAAGCAATCAATAAAGTACCTATCCCAAGAACCAAGAAAGGCATCCAATCTTTCTTTGGTCAGATTAATTTTATTAGAAGGTTTGTTTCCAACTTTGCTGAGATGACTCTTCCAATTACATGCATGCTAAAGAAGGACCAAGTTATCAAATGGGAGGAGGCTACCATTCAGGATTTTGAAGGAATAAAGGAAGCACTTAAGCATGCACCTATTTTAGCAGCTCCAAACTACAAGAGGCCTTTCCAAATATTCTCCTTTTCCTCTGAGTATACCATTGCTTCTGTTTTGCTGAAAAAGGATGAGAATGGGGCTGAGAGGCATATTTCCTTCTTTAGTAAGGCTTTACAAGTAGCTGAGATGAAGTATACAATCATGGAGAAACAAGCATTTTCCTTGGTGAAAGCAAAAAAGGTTTTCAGGCCTTATATATTGAGTTCAAAAGTTGTTACTTATGTTCCCCACACCATGGTGAAAGACATCTTATCAGAGATGGATATCTCAAGCAAAAGATGTAGGTGGGTGAACAAACTGCAAGAGTATGATATGGACATCCAAACCACAAAGTTGGTACGTGGTTTGGGTCTTGCTAAGCTCATGGCTGAGAGCAACTTGCAGAATGTAAAAGTGAATCAAGTAGAGGAAGAAAGGGAAGATATCCTTGAGAATTTGATGAGTTCTGAGTGGTACAAAGATGTGATCTTCTACCTCAAACACCCATGCTGCCCTAGTCACTTGAATAAAAATTAAAAAAAAAAAGCCCTTAAGTTGGCTTCTCAAAAATATGTTATTACAGACCTTGGGCTGGCTTGGAAGAACCCTAAAGGTGTCCTCTTGAAATGCATAACTGAAGATGAAGCTCCCAAGATAGTTGTTGATTTCCATGGGGGAGTTTGTGGAGGAAAATTTGCTGGAAGAGTAACAACACATAAGATTTTGAGAGCTGGTTATTGGTGGCCTACTCTCTTCAAAGATGTAACCTAGCTGGTTAGAAAATGTGATAGTTGCCAACATTTCTCTAGAAGACTGAAAGCTTCAGGCTCCCTTCCTTTACATCCTGTATTAATTGAAGCTTCTTTCAAGAAATGGGGGTTGGACTTCATTGGTGAGAATTCAGATCCTTCTAGTGCTGGCCATAAGTGGATTCTTGTAGCCACTGATTATTTTACAAAGTGGGTTGAAGAAATCCCATCTAAAAAGGCAACACACCAAGTGGTAATGGACTTCTTGTTGAATCACATCATATGCAGATTTGGAGTCCCAGTCAAGATTGTAGCTGATAATGCCATGTGATTTAGAGCCAAACCTTTAATGGTAATGTGTAATGAATATGGAATCAATCTGACTTATTCTTCAAACTATAACCCCCAAGGGAATAGACAAGCTAAGTCCAACAATAATAATTTGTCGAAGATCATTAAAAGAACCTTGCAGCAAAACAAGAAGAGATGGGGTGAACAACTGAAATTTACAGTTTGGGATGATAAGATAACTCCTAAAAGAGCTACGGGTATGAGCCCATTTAAATTAGTGTGTGGAACTTAGGATTTACTGCCTTTACATCTATAGTTGTCTTCATTTCAGTTTGCTCAGTAGTTCGAAGATCAAGAGCTCAATCCATATAGAGCAAGGATAAATCAGATTTTTGAGCTTGATGAGGAGAGAAGAGCATCCCATCAAAGGCATGTCAAATTTAGGGAAAATTGAAGAGATTGTTTGACAAAAAGGTCACTCCTAGAGCCTTTAATTTTGGGGATCTGGATTTGTTATGGGATAGCAGGCATGAAGACAAGGGAACACATGGAAAATTTGATGCATTATGGATGGGCCCTTATGCCATTGATATCAAAATTGGTGAACATACCTTCTTTCTCCAAGACTTAGATGGGGAATTACTAGAAATACCTATTAATGGTAGACATTTAAAGCATTTCTTGGATTAATCCCCAAATTTGAGGTATGCACCAATTATACAGTCGTATAGTTTTTGTTTTTGCTGTTTTGTTGGTGTGTGGTTTGCCCTTGTTCTTGGCAGCCATTCTGGTTGGTCTCTTAGTTTGTTTTTGATGGATGGTTCTGGTTTTTTGGGCTGCCTTACATTTTGACTCCTTTTCCCAATGGATATTTTAGCACTTGGTATACGTTTTGTCCTTGTGGCACTCACTGGGAGTGCCCATCCCCAAGCAGGAGCCGATGTTGGTGCCATTTTTGAGCTTGCACCTTGTTGCCCTAATTTTTCAAATCTATATCTACTCAAAAAAAAATTATCCTTTGATTTGATGGTCTTTAATTCTTCCCCTCCAGTTGGAATGCTTTAAAAATGCTCACAAACTTGTTGTTTTGCCTTAATTTGAAGGAATAATCCAAGTTTGCCCTTTTCTGTGCCCTAGTTTTTCCAATATTGTGGGCTCTGTCATTTTTCCCTTTGCCTGATCATGGAAAAATCGAAATTGATCAATTCATACTTGTTTGTATTTGAAAATCCAAATCCTAGATCAAGAATGTTGTAAAAACATGGTTTAGTTGATTTAAAATCGAAAAATCTACCATCCTTGGTGAAAAAATTGAATTCTAGGGCATCCTTTGAATTTTTTGCATTTTGATGGTCATATGGGCGTCATTTTCCCGTCAAATTCATCCTCAGAAGGTATTGGCAACGTGGTGGGTTTTCATTAGCGGAGGTGCAGCGGGAAATGTTTCTAACTTGTCATTTTTTTATTTTTGGCAAAGTGGAAAATTTGTTCCCACGACTCCGCCTTCCTTCATCATTGCTTACGTGGCATGTTTTGATTTTCCAAGGAGATGCGGGGGAGTCGGATCTCCTTAGAAAATTTTGACTTTATCTTGCAAAATTCTCTAAGTCAAAATTTTTCCCGAAACCCCGCAGCCAACCAGAGGAGGACATGTGGAATTTTTTTGGTCAGAGGAGATGCAGTTGGTGGAAAAACCTTGTGAAATTTTGTGTTTTTTGGCTCAAAGGGTTAAATTAAAAATTTGGAGCAAAGCCCCACAGCCAATGATAAGTGGACACGTGTCCAGGAAAGATCAAAATGGAGGAGCGGACTGGATTGGGGAGTTAGAGTTTTTGACTCTATTTTCTAAAGTTGCAAAATCATTTGTTAGCCCTGCTCTAATTAGGAGAGGCCACGTGGTAGTTTTTTGGGTAGAAGGGATGTAGGTGGCGGAGAATTTTTTTGATTTTTGTGTTTTTGGGGTCAAATGGCTAAGGTGAAATTTTGGACCATGGCCATGTGGCAAATCAAAGGTGGACATGTGTCCAAGAAAAGTCAAAATGAGGGGGCGGGGGTCTTGGTGACTTTGAAGTTTTATCGGCAACCTTGAAGGGTCGAAGTCAAATTTTGGGACTCAAAGTTCTAGTGACAAGCTCACAAGTCCCAGGACACATGTCCAAGAGGGAAAAATGGCTAAGAAGGGGGCCAAGGGAAAACTTAATAAATTTTTGGCTTTGTTTTCTAAAAAGTTAAAAATGAGATATAGCTCCAAAACTAATTCGAGGGAGACATATGTCCAGAAATGTGTAAATGGAGCATTCAGGGTCATTAAGGTTTTTTAGGCCTTTTTGGAAAAGTGGTTTAAAGTGAAATTTTGGAGCGCGGGCCCCAACAAGGAGGAAACGAGTGGCTTATGTGGGAACGTGGGCCTTCAGAGGTAAAAAGGAAAGTTTTCCATTTTTGGAAAAATAAGTTAAAATGTCTCAAAGGACGCAATCCTACTGTGACCAATCCAAGTAAGACATTTGGGGCCAGTTTCTAAAGGTCAAAGCGCGAAACGCAGGCCAACGTGTCTCGGAGTTAGGCACACTGTCTCCACCAATAGGAGAGACTCAGGCAGAATATGAAGGAACAAAGAGGAGCCTGTAGAAGCCCACCACGTGAATCAGTCTGATGTGATTTCAAGAGTGAGATAAAGGAGTCGAATATTCAAGATGCGTGATGGATGCCACATGGACCCAGTACAGAAAAATTTCCTTTTTCCAAATATTGTGTAAAATATGCACGACCATTGATCTTCAGATAGCCATATGGGGCTTTCGTCTGGAAACTCAAATGGCGGGTCCAGGAGAGGATTTTTAGTACAAGATATCAGTGTCCAAATCTTCTCAAAAGGTCATCCATTAAATGTTTCTGACCACTAGTTTTGGGGGCTATCCAAGTCATCTCACATGCTGCCATGATGAAGAATGGGCATCTTATCTAAAAATCCTAGTAAGGAAAACTTACAGGGCATGGGTGTTGCTAAATCCGAGACTCTTCCATTTTGGTAGGTCAAGGAGTTCAATGCATATCTTAAGGTGGTCGAAGAAGGATTCATATACGTTTCCCTCTCTTCTTCTCTCTTCCAATGAGAGCTCTAGGAAGCTTCAATGCATTGCATGGGTGGTCTGGAACAAAGTTCATCAAATTTATCCCTCTCTCTTGTCTCTCTCATGTTCTTCTAAGAACATTGTAAAGGAGGTCACATTTCAAAGGGTTGGTCATTGTTTCTTTCTGCCTCCTCTCTCTTTCTCCCTTAGGGTAGAATGTAGAGTCTACACCTCCTTAGATGAAAATCTGTAATGCCATTCTCTTAGCCTCTTTACCAGGTAATTTGAAGAGGTACTATGTGAATTTGATGGAGCAATTAAATCTATGTTTACAATGCATCAAATGATGAAAAACATGCCTTTGTTGGATAATGATCTAGATATTTCTAATGATCTCACCTCTCGTTGTTGTAGGGTATACTATGGCATGCTCTGAATGTTTATTATAGGTTTTGGGAGCTGTCACTTTCATGGGTTTCGAAGTGGTGTTCCTTGTGAAATCTACCTCTGAGTCCCTATGGTGCATCTTGTTCACCCTCTCTTCTACTCACCTCTCTCCACTGTCAGGTAGTTTGAGGTCTATGATCAACCACTTCCTTTTCTGAGAAATGTATCAACGCTTAGAGAGATTGAAGCTCTCTTGAGACCAAATTCTGAGAGAAAGCTCCCTGTCTCCTTAGAACTATTAGATTAGGATTAGAACCAGATTAATGTCCTACACTCGAGTAGGAACTTCATGGTAGGTGAGATTAGGTTAGCAAGTGTATAGCAACTTTCTCTGGACGGCCAATCTCAAGTTGTTATGAAACTTTCCCAAAGCTTGAGTTGATAGTCCAACAAGTTTTTGGCAATCAGACCATCTATGTTTTCATTTTAGACTCAAGATGATTTGGTGGTGTTGTGATTCTGCACTAACAAGTACATCGCTAGTAGTTAAATTCATTGTTCTTAAGTTGCAATAGAGTGTAAGTATTTACTAAATCATGATAGATCACCCATTATAATATTGATGACCATTAGTCCCACATTACACTTCCTACTTTTCAAGAACTGATTTCATACTGGCACTGAACTGCAAGTAGTATGGAATCACTTCATCCTTCATTTTTCCACAGCTTGAATTTCTAGTAAGCCTTTGCATGATGGTACCTTACATGTGGTTATGATCACACCATTTTTGTGTCTACCTGACTTCTACTACTACTATGATTCTTTATCAGGTGCAGGTCTCATATCAATGTGATTTCGAGTACAACCTTGGGCTTCCATTTGTGCACCTTCTACATGAGAGAACCTCCTCTAGCATTTGAAGTCCATTTTACGTGTACAATTTTCATCAATGAATTTTATTGAGGTTGTCATAGTTCCATTTGATCCCAATACATCTTGAATCTATATGCCAACATTAATGGATCTGACTAAGATAGGGTCCTACCATGTACTGACAACTGATTTGCATTGTGTCATCCACAAAAGATTCTCATATTTACTAAAAAGTATCTATCTCGGATTACCACTGCCAATGTCTCTAGTCACATTTTCCTATCTCACATTGATATCTTGCACATGTTTCCTCACTATTGTCTACTTATGACTTGAGTTCAGATATTAGGGTGTTGACTACATTGTGGGCATCATTAGATCTCCAAACATATTGATATATCATTTCCCATGCCATTGAAGTCATGTCTTCATTTGCAATAACTCATTTCTAGGATATTCACAATACCTCATCTCACCTTGGTACACACATGGTTGTACATTATCTCAACTTTCAGTGATGAGATCAAGTCCTGCTATGGAGTGCATGAACAATTTATTCACTAAACCTGAGTGCCATTTTACCATATCCCTAGCTACCAATGCCATACAGAGTATTGGTCTAATCATGTTTGCGATGCTTCACCATTCAGTTTTGACCAAGAAAATGATGACCTTTTAGATGAAATTACTTGATCATTCTTATCATCACACACTTAGGGTATCACACTTATTTCACCCTAGTATAGACATGAATCTTGTTTCTCATCAAATATCATCTACCTATTTACACACAACATGCACATGTTGATACACCATGGTATCATCAATAGCCGATAGACACAATCTTTTTCTTTAGTTCATAATTGATTATTGAGGGCATATTTTACACATGAACCTCACACACTACAAATTACATACAAATTCATCACCCTAAAATCAATGTGCTTGCGACATATTCTTCATATCACACATATTCAACACCTTAATAATCAATAGCTCTCGCACCTGCTCATCAATACAAACTCAATAAAAAAAATTAAACATATACCTTCCTTGCATCATTGACACAATACAGATGATGCTTAGCGTGGTTAGTACTTTCACAAATATATACCATTCATCACATACTATACATCACATAACACATTTCTCTTGCATGTAATCAACTTACTACACACAATGATTGTTAAACTCATCACCTACAACACACGTAGTGCTTTTCATGACATATCCCCTCAACATCACCTATGTCTCTCATATTACATGATACATCTCTTTTATGAGTAATCAACACAAACATCTTACACAACCAACACATATACAACATATTACACATCCAACTCTTAAACATCTAGACAATCAACATGACATATTCAACATATCCCTCACACACAATGTAACAACCAAAAAATACCAACACAAGGACAACACAGTGAAATACAGGATAACTTCTTTTTTTTTGACTTGCTTTGACTCAACACGACACAACATGTCGTCACAAGGTTACAACCAACACCAGGAACCACTTGTTATGGGGGAGACCACAAGGTTAGCACGAGAACGTTCACGCCTATCAAGGACAATGTACTCTTCTTTTGACAAGACAACATGGAAGTCCAATCCACATGACACACTTACAGCTAGGGCAAGCCATAGTAAGAAATGATTGGAGGTTATTTATTTTGATAAGACACCCTTTAGCTCATGACTTAAGTTTTCAGAAGGATTCAATATATGATTCGCACAAATTCACCTTACCAACTGAGTTAATTTCTTATACACTGTAGAGAAGTTCACTTAAAATCTTCACTTTACGACAATAGAATTGTTTAGTTCCATTACTTAATAAAGGGAATAATTAAATTCCACAAGGCTATCTGTCCATACTTACGCTACTAGAACTTGTTCATTACCTTGCTACAACAAGAATTCGTGTTCAACAAAATCAAGAGGAACTTACAAAGTATCCTGGGAAGGAGTTAAGGTCGAGTTAAATTCCTCTTTAAGATGTCATTAGTTATTACCAAGGTTTAATTGGAGCTTGGGGTTTTATACGTAATTATTAACGCTTTTACTTAGGCTTAACTGAAAGAGTTTATCAAAAGGAAACTACTTACTTTCAAATAGGCTGAAAGATAATTGTGTGGTTTCTAAATTTCCTTCTCTTACTTGTTAAATCTTATTAGAAACTAACTATTGTTTCCTTTAGCTTGTTTTAGGCGTTCTCCAAAAAGAGTAGTGTTCACTAGTTTAGCTAGGGATATCAATTTATAAAGATTTACTTTACAAGGATAGTTTCACCTTTGAGTACTTCAGAAATCTCTTGTTCTCAAGTAAGTCATCTCTATATTATTTTACCTGAATACACATATTTTTGTTAACTTCTATAAGGGTTAACCATTCCATTTAATTTTACTTATATCACATCATTACAAGGTGTCAGAGAGTTTTGACTTAACACTTTATTCTAAAAAAAAAACAAGGTATTACAATATTTATGCCAAGGTAAGGATTGAATATCATTCCTCACCCAAGATAAGTTACTAGTCTAACAACAAAAGGGAAAGAACACTTCACTACGTAGTTTTCTGAACATACCAAGGAAAGAGATCTTCTAAACTCCTTGCAAGCAAAGTTACAAAATTTACAACGCATTGAACTTTCTACAAAGAAATTTATAATTTGAACTGATGAAACTTTTACACTCTTTTCCTTTAATCTACTCGCATAATCCATCTGCACAAATATTTACTAGAGTCAGTTCGCTAGAACTGAGCATGATAAGATATAAACCTCACCTAATAATTTATGCCATCTAGTATTTAAATAAATGAAAGTTTGCAATACTCCTTATCAAATAAATTTCTAACATACATTTAAAAATTAACTGTACATCTCATGATAATACATTTCCTATTCATAAATGTTCACTTCCTTAAGTTTTGCTTACCTAAGACACAATTCCAAGTGACTAGATATACAATCTTAACCATGCAATCAATCATACTCAAATTGCAGTAATAATAATGATGCTCACCTAATACCCTCGACCTACTTCACATATTTAAGTACCCAACAATATTATCTTTCAATTAAATAAAAGCACCAACGACATTAAGCTTATATAATAAATACAAGTACCAATTTTATATTATTCATCGATATTACCCAAGTATCAAACCTTCATAGAAACTCAGTGATATGAAGTATAATTTGGATATTTATTTCAAAATTTTAAGGATATACTTATGTTAACAAAGATTCCACCAATCCACAAGTTCGTATAATATTTAGGTATCCTTTTGGTTGTTTATTCCATGTCTCTATATATTTCTTTTAGTACAAGGGTCCAACTCATTGGAATGAGCTACGATTAACGACATTGTCATGTTTTGCTAATATGTCCAAGATACATTTGACTAACTAAGATAAGTAAGCGTAGTCCAAGCCACTATAAATACAAGTACCAACATTATCTCAACTCCCAGTTGAGATGCAAGTATCAAATTTTAGCTAACATAATAATCATTGTAAATACCACAAAATATTCCATTCGTTAGCCAAGTATTGAAATAACATAATTATCCTTACTGGCTTACATGGTATGCACAGTCCCATTATGGTAGCTGTTACCTTTACTTGAGGCTATGCATGAATCCATTTTATGGTAATTATCTTAACTTCCTTATTCATCTATTTTTCTACCAAACGTCTATCGACAAGCTTCAAGGTCAAGTATAAGATAAATTTATAATTTCATATTTCAGGCATTGCCTGAATTCATATGCAAGAGGGCATCACATATCAATCAAACTTGAGGAATGTCGATGTATTCGATGTTACTTTAACCGATTCAAGGATCCAAGTAGTGTCTCAAAATTAAGCCAAATAATTATCCACAGAGGATAATGACTTGCGTGCATAACATATTCGTAGAGGTCATAGAAAACCCATTAACGCATGCTTCAGGAGGGTTCCAATCTAATAATAAGCTCATAGTAATAGTAATAGTAGAGGTCCCAGTGAGGGGTTTTCAATAATCCCCAAGGTAAATGATAATCAAAAGACTCAGATGGAGCTATCTAGAAGACCAATTAAACTAGTATGACTCTTCCCAAATGGAAGCCCCAATCCTAGTGGTAGTTTAAATTATTATAAAACCACGGTAAAATCCAAATACAGTCATATCGGAATTTCCCTTTTTCAAGCCATGTTCTACATAATATAAACAATACAATAAAAATTATAAACCTCATTCATGCTCCATACTATTTTCTACAGAAACCATCATTCAAAGGAATAATCAGGGCAAAAGAGAAACCAACATTGTAAAATCAGTAGGCAAGAATCAATGTAGAGATTTCTTCTACTTCAAATAGTAAATAAAATAAATTGTAAAAGGGGGAGAGGTCAGCTCATGCAGTTATGATTAAAAGTCATTTGGAAAGCTCGTCTTTTTTTTTTTTTAGCATCTCTTTCAAGAAGGATTCAATATGTGTAAATACATTTTATATGATATCCAGAGTCCAAACGCTATCTATTTAGTAAAATAAAAACACATCCACATTCCAAAAGAAACCCACATCTACAGCATTCGAACAAAGTTGCAGATATTGATTTATCCAAATGCTAAAGGAAATAAATCATTAAGAGAGAGGGTTAGTCTTATCATGCCTGTTTGGGGCTTCCTCAATGCAGCCACATCGAACCAAGGCTCCAGCAGCATCAGAAATGAAAAATGCCTGGCCAGCAGCAACTAGAGTTCCTTTCCTTCCTGGAATATCATCTAAAAGTCCCATACATGCGAGCAACAGAGCATGTATCAGGTTATCAGCATAAACCCAATCATTTTTCACCCTAGGCTCCCCTATTGTGAATGTTAGGAGGCCCATTTGTGCTAAGCGGAATATTCTTAGAAGATGCCGCTCCTCACCAGGCCCGTAAATTGCTTCTGATCTAATAGCACATGTATAAAGTTTCTTTCCATCTCTTTTACTAGCACCCCCGACACCCAATCTTAGGTTGGTAGAATAGATGAACATACTTCAGCTTGTAATAGAGGATATATGTTGTACATAATGTCACTTGGGCTGCATAAATGTGTCGAAATATTTCGTTATTGACTTTACTAATAATTATTTTCATATTATTGTCAACTACAAAGAAAGACAACTGAATCACCAAACAATTGCATTGATGCTGCTGGTAAACATACTTCAACGATATACCATTACTTTTGAGGACTAACTGTTTAGCCAAAGCTTTACTACACCAATAGGGGTCAACATGATCCTCCAGTGAAAAATATCGCAATGCTTCATTGCCATTAACAATCTCCTTTCCTCCATATACAACATTATATGTGCTTGTATATATAAGTCTCCTCACACCATACTTAACGCAGGCATCCAATACAAGGAAAGTCCCATTTATATTTAGTTCATCAATCCGTCCCGCTTGAAGCATTTCTTTACCCGACATGCCATATGAAGCAAGGTGGAAAACACAATCTGCTCCTCGCAGAGCTTTCTCGACGTCCTCATTTCGGCTTATATCACCTGCGATGCAAACGATGCCGTTACGATGGAGTTTGGTGATCCAGGGAGAGTCCTTGCGGAGGTCGAGTGATCGAACCTCGTCGGCTCCGCGTCGCATTAATTCCAGGCATAGCGCGGTTCCAACAAACCCTGCGCCTCCTATAACCACGAAGGTATTGCCTTCAATTCCTTCGCTCTCGCTCAACTGCATCTTTTGAGCCTCAAGTTTCTGAGCTTTCGGCTCTCCTTCCTCCAAAACGCATCAGGAACAACATAAAACCATGTCCAGGATCTACGCACCAGCATAAGGCGTGAGGAGGTTTCATTGCAGCCAGGGAAGACAAAAAAAAGACGCGCCCAGGAGGAACCATGAAGAAAAATGCCTGGACAGACAATATTTTGATGGCCTCTCAACCACTCCACATGCAGTCCAACAAAAGGAAATCTCAAGTGGCCAGAGAAGGATAATGCAGGTAGTCAACAAGAAACATAGAAGATTTGCAAATCAGGATTAATAAATGAAGTGCGGCCACCAGCAAGAAAGACTCCAACACATCTAGAATTTAATAACTCCACCCTCCACACAGTCAGTCAGCAAAAATGAGGCCCCTAACAACAATAAAAATAATAATTCCCTCCAGCCCACGCCAAGCATGGCATCAATGCAAAAAAAATGATTAAACAACTGGTGGTGAACCAAACCCCACACCAAGAAGGAGATAAAGCTGACCAAGACAATTTTACAAGTCTCTGGATGAGTAACGTGGCCTAAAAGGCTTTAATAATTGAACACAAAATTTTATAATTTATTTACACAAATAAAAAAATATAACTGACACGAATTCATTTATTATTACAATAGTTTTCTCCAAATAATTCACATAAGCTAAAAGGTATAAGAAATTTTGTATGATTACTATTCAACCCGAGAAGATTAAATCGTGTACAGATGAGCAAGCAAGAGGAAGTAAGAGTCGAATTATCCATTACTCACAAAGATTAAAACAACATACGAACAAGCTTAAGCAACCAAGCGAAGAAAACTAGAGGTTGACATTCAAAAGCAAATACGAAGCAAGGAACGACCATGGCACCAAGACGAGTAATCCCTTCCTCAGCACGGAATGGGGTTCATTCTACAAAGCGACCAACCAAACAATAAAATCGCTTAACAATAATTAAATTAAAACAACATTGTTATCATTATATACTATAATTATAAATAATTTCTACTCACATCAATAATGACCAATGATCCAGCTTAACCATGCGACAACAAGATCCTTCTTTAATTAGGTTAACACACAGGACATTACACAGTCCACACACAGAGGTGTCAATGATGACTTAAGAACGCAAGAAGGAGAGGGAAGGTGCTGAAACATCACTGAAAAAAGATCTAAGACAACGGAATACACATAGCCATTTGATGCTCAATAAGAGGGTCATGCGACAAGAACTAGGGTAAACTCCGAACGGGGCATTACATGTACCTTCCTTAAACTTTATCTTCATTTCTCCAAGTGATTTATGCACGCCTTTGAGTTCATGGTACCCTCTTGGAAATAAATCCTCATAGTCTCTAAGTAACTCTATGATCTTCACCACTTCTGACTCTGACCAGAAATCTCCAATTATCACTTCCTTAGGTTTGGCTTCTGTTCCAATATTCACTTTTGTTGTCTTCATAGGTTCATGATATCCACACGTATCTACATTTGCACTGTCTAACACCTCACGTGCTCCCTGTGAATGATCAACATCCAAGTTCTCATCTTCCTCATCATCGATTATGTAGACCAGCTTCCCCTTTTCTTTTTCTAGAGTAGTGCGCTCAAGTAGTATAGAATCAACTACTTCTTCAAAATGTGCCCCTGTCTCCGTCTCACCAAATAACTCCTGAATAAGCTCTTCCAATTTCCCACTATATCCCATGGTTAAGTTCTTGATAAAGCTTAATGCCTTGTCCACTAGTGGTTTAGATGAGAAGAAGTCAAAATTATGGATCATCCCTGCAGTCAAATTCTACCAATTGCTAGTTTCTCTATATAATTCAGCATACACATACCAAGCATGCATGTAACCTTGTAGAGTAGAATACAACCGATGCACCCAAAGTGAAGGTGGTAATGCTTCCTGTCCTGCTGTCCAGAGTCTCTAACACTACTGGATATGATACTAAACAGGTTGATCACCATGATAAAGGAAATTATTTGTAGGTGCATTACTTCTTGAAAACTTGGCTGATAAGGTGGTCCCAATCTCTCCCCATTCCAAAATATTCTCCTTGTGAACCACCCACCAGTGCACTGTTGTCCTGCACAAATTATATGATAGCATATCTCTTATTTTAATCTAGTCAGCCCAGTTTTCCTCCATGGCTTGCAAGAATTCAGTCAGATCTTTAGTTCCAGTATATCAGGGTACTGAGTGACCTATACATCTGACAGAGCAAAAACCCTTTTTGCAAGCAACCGCATGCTTAACTTTACACCCCACCAACTCATAAGTACCATGAGCCCAATTATCACAAGCAATACTTGTATTATCACTGATAGACTGAGAATATTCCCAATGCAGGACTCCTTCCTTAGATGGCTCATTGACCTTAGGGTCCCAAATAGCACGTATATAAATTCTGTTCAAGTCCTCTTCACTCAAAGGTTCCACATAAGGTATGGACTTCCCATCTGTCAATGGTATTATAACCCTTTATTCCTTGTTCTCAAAGCTGATATACCCCTTGTTAAATCTCAAATATGCATTGTTTGCATAACACCAAGAGCGTCCAAGCAAAGCCAGAAAGTGATCTACTTCCACAAGCACCAATACTTCAAAATCTCCTGTGAACTTGGCCCCTTGTATAGTTATAGATGCATCCTTCAAAACTCCTATGGGAGTGTCTATTTTTGTATTTGCCATGAACAATACATTAGAAGATGGCTATAATGGAGGTCTCCCCATTTATACCCATACATCCAATGTAAGTACATTAACTTTTACACCTGTATCAATCAAAATATTGCTCAATAACCAACCATCCACAACATCATTCAAAGTGATCTCCTTGTCATAGTCAATGCTATCAGGAGGGAGATTCACATGTAGTATTTGTCTTCCAGTCTCAGTTCCCACATGTGGAGTATTCCCCTTCAACCAATTTCCCAATAAAGGAATAATATTCTCCTGGCACAACATTCTACATACCTCTCTAATGTTTTCAATATTAGACGGGGTCTTTCATGTATCCTTATGCTCCAATTTTCGAGACTACTCTTTTAAGTATTGTATTTCACCCTAAAGATTCCTGAAAACCTCCATGGTCTCTTGATAAACTTCCTTCTAATGATTTGGATCTGGATACCTAGCATGAAAAACCTCCTCCTTAGTGATTTTCAGTTTCTAGTGCAATACCTCTTTCACGCGTGTCGCTTCAGCTCGTGTGGTAATATTTACTGTTAGTGCCTTGGGTTCTAGTGTTAACTTGGGCATCTACTAATTCTCTACCGTGCGTTAGATTCTAACCATCTATGTACCTTTGTTTTCTTGCTTGTGTTATTTACTGAGATGCTCATATAAGTCCGATCACTCTTCATACCTATGACCCTTTCCACAAAATGAACAGGAGATATTCTACGGGCATTCATGCCTATATGGTCAGGTGAGCCGCATGTATAACATGTCCCATGAGGGAATTCACCTCTTCCTCCACCTCGTTCTCATCCTCCATATCCACCTTGATATCCTCATCCTCTTCCAAGACCTCCTTTAAGTCTTCCATCATTCCTGTCATAGCATGCTTGATTATAATCCCTATCCTGGTGCTCATTCTTTCCTTTAGAATTATCAGCCACACTCTCCTATGAAACCCCAATATCAATGGCATCATGGATATGGCTAGTCAATCTACAATCTTCAGTATCATGGGTCGTAGACCTGCAGATCTTACAAAAAGAAGATACATTCTTCCTGATCGCGTGTGCAGCAAATGGCAGTGACTAGCATCATGATTGAAATGGAAAATATCACAGTCTAATAGTAATGAACATACATATCTATGGGGAAAACTATCCTTGGTGTGGCCTTCCACTTCACAATCTGTACACCAGATTCCTGAGCACATCTCATGAGCTAAATTCGTTGATAATTTCTCCAACTGTTTCACCGTAGCTTTTATCTGAGCCTCTCAAAATGGACTAACTCCAGTGTCAATACTCCCAACTACCTCAACGTGTAGATCTACTTCTAATGCTTCACGCAGATCGGTATGAGTATTATGTGATAGTGCTCTTCGAAAAGGAGTAATCAATCCCCCAACAAACCATTGTGCATGCTGATTTGCATGTATATCATATGAGAGTTTGGATAAAAGATTTTTAAAATGGGCATCATACTCACGTACACTTTCAATAGTGCCTTGCTTAATATCCTTAAGTGTACTTATACTCTTTTTCTCAAACTCTGGGATATGGAATTCCTGTAAGAAATCATCTTTCAATGCTGCATCATCACTACAAGTTTGATTGGGATCAAACTTCCTATACCAGTTGTGTGCATGAACCTATAACATAGTATCAAATTGACTTACCTTGTGCTTAGAAGCCATGATACCTTTCGCACACCACAATATTTCACACATATGAACATGTTCAGTAGCATCCTCAATACCTCGGTACTCTGAGAGATGAAGGGACATATCCATATAAATATTCTGAGGTTGTTGTGGGCCTTGACCACCCAATCCAGAACCTCCTTGGTTTCCTCTACCTCCAAAACCACTAGTTCCACCAGAAATAGAACTACCCATACCTCCCAACCCCCCACCTGAAGTTGGAATAGGGCCCATAGATGCACTCCCCTATGCTTTGACCGTAGTACTATACTGAACTCCTATAGTCTGTGAAGTAGTCCCAGTTCTAGAGGTGAATCCCACATTTGGAGCGCTCATATACTATGTAGATGGTGAGCCTGAAAACATACCTTCAAAGAATAATGAAGCTGTATGTCCTGCCATTGATGTAATTGTTGTCTAACTTGCTTCTGCTCTTTCACTTCCCAAATGAAAACTCTATTTACCTGTTATATTAGATACTAGAAAACCAAGCGCTCGGGCTAGGTCAGTAGGTTTCCTTAGATGCACACCCACGGCCTAGGTCATATCTATTAGCATGCTTCCATGTGAGGCTGAAGAGGGTTCTTTATCATGCTTTCCTAGATGGGGGAGTTCCTAATTCTCTAGCTCTTCATCATCTTCATGAGCCTCAAATCCTTCACGATCCATTTCTCTCCACAACACCATCCATTCTGTAACCTCTTTCTTCTTACATAATTACCTCTCGCATGCCTCATCATACTTCATCCACCTCTCTTCCCTCTACCGTGCTTCCATTAGGTCTGCCATCTTTCACTAATCCTGTTCTTACCCCCCTGTGTGGAGGTTTTTTGCTAGCCATAGGTTTATCTTCCAAATTCAACGTTACCATCAATATCTTGATCGCCAGTAGAATACCTTACAAATACATCCCTCTAGGATACCATAGAAACTGAAACTCAGCTACCTCTGGGCACGAATAATTCGATATTGAATACTCCAAAATATAGCTATTTAGAACACCACGAAACCATGCATCTACTGAGCGAGTCCAAATAAAATCAGCGTCATATAGCATTTGAAATTCCTCTTGTGTCCAAAAAAGTGTGTGATATCTCCAATTCCGTTTAGACACATATGCATTCAACCGCTCATATAATTCTACTGGGAAGATAGCAAAGAAGCTCTCGTATAAACTGTCATACAAATTTTGCTCTACCCAAGTGTGTGTACTAAATCCAGATCCAGTGCTAAACGTTTGTGCATATTCTTCATCCAGATCGTGAATCCATTCTTCAACACTCACCAAAGTTAACCAGTATGTCTTCATCACGAACCATCCTAGAAAAAACTGAAAAAGAGGTCCTAGCAATGGAACCAATGATGTATCCTAGAATTTATAGATAACACCTAGTCATGCTGGTACATCACTCAACATAAGATGAGAGCTCACCTGAAGTGTACAAAGGTACCAGGTCCCTCTTTAGGGTTACTGTAGCGGGATGGTAGCATGATGAAGTAGTAAAGACATATACTTAGAAACTAATCCATTATTACACAGTTATCCAAAACCAGATCTATAGAGGCATGTGCTTAAGTATTAATCATCAAAAAATCAATAGCATGTAATAATAAAACACACAAGACACTTGGTTAGGCTAACATTCCTCATATATTAAGCATAACAACAGTACAAAAGCTTCATATAATAATAGTCATGCACGCATGGATCTGTTACAATTATCTAGTCACATGCACTCATGAATCTCTAATTCTCTACCTGCATACACAACTAAGTGATTCATTACATATATATATAGGGTGGGAACTTTCCCTTCACCGTCTATCTATTCCAGAAATAGGTCGTATGCTAAGAATAGCCACGCACCTTTTACAATCATAGCTGCACATCAAAGTGTTCTATTTATAGATCACTAATAGTCAACTAAAGTGCTAACTCTATTCTTGGATCATCTACATGCAAAAGTGCTTCAGTTCTATCTTCTAAAGATAGATGATGCGTGGCACGCAAGTCTCGGTGTTGATTGTGTGCTTTTAATGCCAGCTCCTAATAAATAGACCTCCTACCCAAAAATGGCTAAGTACTGAACTTGTCCTTCTACACGTTGGTTATTCTCATCTTTCTGCACCTTTGAATCTGGCCTGCTCTCCCACATGAACTCTTTGTGTGGATTCTGCTAAGTATTTTCTCTGATCAACAAGAGAACATTTTACTTGAATTTTTGTTTTCCCCTTGTTTCTAAATTCTTAAAATGGGAATGTTACAATAAATAAGCCTTCTTGGTGTTTGTAATAAGGCAATATTTACATTTAGAATAGATTTTCCTTTCCGTATTTCCTTCTTTCTCATTGTGCTTTGTTAATTTACTTTTGTGTTTTATGTAATAAGCGCGGTTGTGCATTAGAAGCTAATTACCATCTGAAGTATTTTTAGCACACATGACTACACATATTATTGGTGTGGGGTGGTTATACATAACTGGGTACACATGAAAACAAACTGTTATAGGTGATATATACATTTGGAAAGAAACTATTTGAAATAAGATGACTATAGATGGAGATAAATGAACGAACAATATAACATGAGGTAAGCAGCAGCCATGGAAACTACCAGGGGAAGGCGCAGTGGTGAGGTACTTGGGTGCATGAAAGAGTGCTGAAGATAATTCTATAGCCGTAAGGTAGGAAGGCACGCTAGAAGGTTATAGCTAGGGCACGATGTTTCACTCGGAAATGCTTCGTTCCTTTTAGAAACAGATAAGGTTAGGGTTAGGAGGAATACCTGTAGAATGTCGAGATGATGTGCGCGTACCGTAGAGAAAGATCAGGTTGACTGCGGAGAACTCCTTTTTGTCTGGGAAGGACTACTGGTTTTTTTCGATGAAGGTGCTGTAAAATATCAATTAAATTGCTTGGCTGAACTGGGTAGGGGAAAAGTTGATCTCCTTGGCTGCCAACTCTTCTGGTTTCTTCACTCGTCTCTACTTGGTCAAGTGAAGTTTTGGACTCTGTTCCTCGCTCGCAATGCTCTCTGTTGATCCAGAAATCCTTCGACTGATCTCCAAAATGAAATTTCGATCCGTTGTTTTGGTTTGGGGAGCCCATTTACAGGGAACCGATGGCAGTTGCGTAATCGACGATGGTCGAGTAGGAACCGGCATCGGTTAGGAAAAAGTAGGCTATTTTTAGTAAAATAGCCCACCTTCCCTGTTTTTCTCCCGAGGGATCAGTTGCGGGCTTGGTCAAGTGGCTAGAAGGTCGGCTTTGGGTGCGAGTAAGGAGGCATTAGTTATGGATGTGAGTCTAGACCAAGTCATGGGTCTTAATTAGGTTAGTTTAGGGTTAGGGCTAAGTCATGATGAGGTGGCAAAGTGAGGTGGCGGGTAAGGTGATGTGGATTTATCAATTACAAGGTAATTAATAAATAATTGTGTAAAGTTTAGGTAATGAGGTTAGGTTGCGAAATGGGATGCGGGTCACAAGGGGTCGTGAGACACGAATTTGGTGTCTACATTAGCCCCTTATTGTCGTGTAGCTTGTTTTGTTAAAGCTGCGCGAACAATAATATGAAGTGGTTTCTCATGTTAAGGATATAGGTAATCCCCCTCAAATCTATCACCGATGGAGTGAACGGGAAATCAGGGATAGGGTTGATAAAGGGTACATGTTGTAGAGAGGATGGTAAGGTGGTAGGGAAGGTCCAAGGAAGCAGACGCATGTTGAAATGCAACAGTACGACTAGGGTATATGACTTGACGAGCAAACCAGCGATGTATAGGCAAAGGTCGATAGTTTATCCAAACAAGGGTGATATAATCCTGGTATCCAAGGCATAGGAAGTAGCTCCAGGGTATATAACAGGTAAGGTACATGAACGTTTAGGCATGTTCGGCAGTACCAAATGGTTGGTTTGGTTGAGATAAACGTCACGGTCTAGGCCTAGGCAAAGTTGGTCGACAGATCAAGTCAAGGACCCTAATCGTGCTAAAACACGAACAGGTGAGCTCGATTGAACCAAAAACTACCGGATGGGTGGATAAAGTGTATGGTGTTGATTTTGGGTAAGGTATGGAAGTGGTACAGTCGTGGGTTGGGCCAAGTTGTTGGGTGGCGGCATTTGATCGGGTCAAATAGCGAGGGCAAGGCCTTGGGTCGGGCCAAATGGGTAGGTTGAGGCCTTGGGTCGGGCCGAATAGGTAGGTTGAGGCCTTAGGTCGGGCCAATTAGCGAGGGCAAGGCCTTGGGTCTGGCCAAATGGGTAGGTTGAGGCCTTGGGTCGGGCCGAAGGTAGGTGGAGGCCTTGGGTCGGGCCGAAAGAATAGGTAGGTGGAGGCCTTAGGTCGGGCCAATTGGTAGGTTGAGGCCTTGGGTCGGGCCGAATAGGTAGGTGGAGGCCTTAGGTCGGGCCAAATAGGTAGGTGGAGGCCTTAGGTCAGGCCAAATAGGTAGGGCGAGGCCTTGGGTCGGGCCGATTGGTAGGTTGAGGCCTTGGGTCGGGCCAAATAGGTAGGGCGAGGCCTTGGGTCGGGCTGATTGGTAGGTTGAGGCCTTGGGTCGGGCCAAATAGGTAGGGCGAGGCCTTGGGTCGGGCCAATTGGTAGGTTGAGGCCTTGGGTCGGGCCAAATAGGTAGGTTGAGGCCTTGGGTCGGGCCAATTGGTAGGTTGAGGCCTTAGGTCGGGCCGGACCAGTGAACAAATGTTGTGCAGCAAAGGTGGACAGAGGCGATATTGGTGAAAAAGAGGCAAGGAGTAAAGAATGGCAAAGAATGGGGTGAAAGTTGGGTATCAAACCGATGTTGATTCCGCATGACCGATATCGATTAAGGGACCGATACCGGTTTCTTAGGGCAAAAAAGAAACCGACATCGGTTAAGGTCGAAAAACCTATAAAAAGAAAAATACGGCCTGTCATTGTCACTTTTTTTATTTGCAATCCAAATTGACTTGTCTGACGTGGAGAGTTGATTTGGAGGGGTATTGAGTGAGGTGGAGCTATTTGATTGGCGGAGAGAGTTGATAGTGGGCCCGAATAGTTGAGGAGGCAGCAGGTGATTGGCCGGGGACCCAACATATCAGGATTGGAGCCATGGCACAGGCAGGAGGAGCTGGAGGGGCTGGACCAGCTGGACCGCCACCACCCATCCCACCACGACGATGTGTCGTCGTACCGGTAGGTTCTAAACTCTTTATTTTATGCATTTGGTTTTGTATTAAGTGAGATTGGGGGTTTGGGTAGGAATTTAGTTGTTTTAGGAAATGAGGAGTAAAATAGACATAATTTGAAAAAGAGAGAGGGTAGATAGGTAAGATAGGGTAAGGCGGCTAGGTGTGTAAAATTTGGGGGTGTTTGGGTTGTGGGTAGATGGGTAAAAATAGGTGAAAAATGGTGTTTGGGGGCCGCGCGGGGGTTCGGCTCGGGCAGGAGATAGTGACCGATGTCGGTCACTAGGCGACCGGCATCGGTCGAAAAAAAAAGATGGTAAGGTTGGGTTGTGTTTGGGGGTAACCGGTGTCGGTCGCGCATCGGCCGGTATCGGTTGGGGTTGGGATGGGTGGGGGATTTTTTGTGGGTTGGGTGGTTGAGTGGGTGGGGTTGGGGTTGGGTTGGTTTAGGGTGTGGGTTGGGTTTGGGTTGGTGTGTGGGTTGGGTTGGGTGAGTTGGGGGTTTAGGGGCTAGGTGTTTGTTTTGGGTGGTTGGGGGTTGGGTTAGGGGTGGGGTTGGGTTGTTGGGTGGTTGGGTGGGTGGGTTGGGTTGAGTTGGTTGTTTAGGGTTTAGGGTTTAGGTTCTAGGTTTAAGAGGGGTTGATATAAAAGGGGGTTTAGATGATAAAGTAGATGTTATAATAAAGAGTGGGTCTAAGAATGTGGGTTGGTTTTGCAGGCACGTCAGCAGTTGACGATGCGTGATAGGATGCCTCCACTATTGAGTCGGATGAGGCCACACATATCTGCGGCGCATTGGGCCATCATGCGCGAGGTGGGACTCGGCGGGGTCCAGAGGTACAGAGCGATAGAGAGAGATCACAGTCTGATGGTCGCCCTCATCGAGAGATGGGATCCGGCGGCCAATGTGTTCCATCTGCCGACCGGGGAGATGACCGTCACATTAGAGGATGTGTATCGCATCCTGCGGCTACCGATCGAGGGAGAGGCCGTTTTCCAGGTAGATTCAGAGACTGCCATGGATAGCATACTGCAGGTTTTTGGGGATGCAGCCACGCTTCTTACGTATCATAGCGCGAGCATTGGATATGGTGATATGTACCGTGCACACAGACATGAGACACGGCTTGCCGTATTGATGATGATAGGGATCACCTGCTTCGCCCTCCTGGATTCAGAGGGAGGCCGCTTCCCACGGGCATTGATGGGGGTGCTGCTGGAGATGGTGGAGGAGCACACCTGTTTTGCATGGGCACCAGTGTATCTGGTGCAATTATACAGGGAGTTATGGGGCTATCGCCGGAGGAGGCGATTTAATATTTGTTCTACATTTTTGTTGCACTGCTGGGCATATGAGCACATCGTATGCATCAGGCCAGTAGGGCTACCCCAGCAGCCAGGGCCACAGGTCGTATACCGATATGGCTTTCAGAGGTGGTTGGGGGTCGTGGGCCAGCCACGAGCAGTTGTTGCAGGTCGGGACGTGGTCTATTATAGACACTTGCTAGAGGGCCTTACAGCAGTAGACATTGTATGGAGACCCTACAGAGGTCACCAGCCTGGCAGAGGAGCCCGCATACAGCTGCGCCTGATCCAGTATACATTCTGGATAGCAGGACGGAGGCCGGGAGAGTACGAGCGGATACCCCTAGAGAGGGTACGCAGGCAGATGGGGCTGCGACAGGACGAGCCACCTCCCTTCCCTCAGTACAGGAGGGATGATGTAGAGGCCCCACTGCCAGCGCCACAGCCTTGGGATCCAGACTGGGTAGCGGAGAGACCAGCAGGTGAGGGTGTGGATGATGCCGGGTGCACGGGAGCATACAGGGTGTGGTGGGCTGGGCAGAGAGCAGCGAGGATAGTACCGCCTGCACAGCCAGACTTGGCTGCAGTTACGGCAGAGAGAGATCAGCTCCGGGGGCAGGTGCAGCTATTACAGGGACAGTTAGCTGCTGCACAGGCACAGATAGGGGTCTTACAGGGGCAGCTAGCCCAGGCTCAGGTATAGGCATAGGCAACACCACCACCAGCAGCACAGCCACAGGTGCAGGTACAGGTACAGGCAGCCGTACCAGTAGCAGCACAGCCACAGCCCCAGATACCACCACGGCCACAGGTGCAGGTACAGGCACAGGCAAGCACCTCCACCAGCACCACAGCCACAGGTGCAGGTACAGGCTCAGGGGATATTGGTGTTAGGTGCCAAGGGACCAGCCCCAGTTCCTTCAGTGGCGCGAGATCGCTATATGGAGGTTGAGAGCAGAGGACCGATATTATCAGGATATTCTTGATAGTACCGGAGTCGAGTATCAGGCATATGCAGCTTATAGAGCAGAGACCTCGCACAGCTAGAGATCTCAGGGAGGGACAGCCACAACTGGCGTGTCCGTGACAGGCAGGAGATGAGAGGCACCACAGGGACCAGCGGGGAGAGGTGCCGAGGGCGGTGGGGAGAGCTGATAGATCCCCGACATGGTTTTGTATAGGGACATGGGCACCAGTCTGCGAACCGGTTGTATTGATAGAGGCCTGCGTGCCTACACTTATTCATTGTTTTGATTCATTTATTTATTATATACCGGCCTGCGAGCCGAGTACGGGTTGTATATTTGATACCGGCCTGCGAGCCGAGTATATTTTTGATATGAGAGACCGGCCTGCGAGCCGAGTCGAGATTTTTGGTAGGTATTGCGGCCTGCGTGCCGGCTTTGGTATGTTATGAGATCATAGAGGCCCCGATGTAGGGCACATTGTATTTTTGAAAATTTGTATATATATAGAGACAATGTTTTGATCCACATGCAGTGTTCAAAATGTGTTGAAATATGTGGTTAATGGCTGGTAATAGATAGAATGTGTGATGAGTTTAATTGACATGTTGATAGATGGATGATGCTGATGTTTTTGTTTGTTTGTACGTATATATGAATGTCAGGTTATGTGATGAATTGGTGGTTTTGTGACATTGTGATATATGTAACTGATGAGTTGGATCCAAATGATGTATAGATTGATAGTTTCTTGATATCCGTAGTTGATGGTTTGTGTATTTGTGAAAAATAAATGATATTTAATGAAAATGTAATGTTATATGTGGTGGATGAACAAAATGTGGTAAATTGTGTGGTTTATGCAGGAAAAGAGGCGGGCGCGACAAAAATTTAGATGAGAAATGAAGAAAAGAACGCTGTTTCAAAAAGGATAGGTGTGTAACCGATATCGGTTAAGGTAACCGATATCGGTATCTAGTATGACCGATATCGGTTACACGTAACCGATACCGGTTATTTAGGTATGAGCTTTTCTAAAAATAGAAAAGCTAGGGTGGCAACTTGAGTTGTAATTTTAGAGCCATGCAAGAGGTTAAATATGTGAACGCGACGCTTTTTGACGACTGAGACAAGTATTTGCATGAGAGATTTGGGTGAGAAGGAGAAAAGAGACAAGGAAAGTAAATGTGATCCGAGGTTCAGAAGGCAGAAAGACAAAGTTGAAAAGGGTGGTGATCATGGCAGAACGAGGAGAAGCATCCAGCAGGCAAGGACATGAGGGAAGACAAGGGCCACCTCAAGCTACTGCAACCCAAGAGGTATTGTTTTGTTTGTGATTTGACTACTGCATGTTTCGTGAATAAGATGGGGCAGAGTAGGTGGGTAGATATGAGAAAGACAACATGATAGCCAGGGGTATAGATGAGGTGCGTGTTATGGGGTAGGTAATTCGGGGGTTTTGGGTATGTCTGTATGTATATCGAAAGAAATAAACGATCAATTTATTGTCGTAGGTGGTTGTTTTTAGGGAAGGTGTATAAAATTGACAGTGACCGGTAGCGGTTAGAAGAGAACCGGTATCGGTTACTGAACCGATACCGGTTATGTATAACTGATACCGGTTACTGGAGGAATTTCTAGAATGTTTGAAAAAAAAACCCTAATGGATTGAATGGTTGTTTGTTGTTTTGGTGTATGCAGGCGGAGGCAGGGTTGAGGATGAATGATAGTGTGCCAGCGCTGTTGTCACGAATCCGAGCGGATGTAACACCAGCGGAGTGGATGTTGATAAATCATTTGGGGTTAAGTGGGATTCGATATTATTCACGAATCACACGTAACCATGGTATGTTACAGGCGCTGATTGAGAGATGGAATCCTGAGACAAATACCTTCTATCTGCCAATAGGTGAAATGACAGTAACATTGGAAGATGTGTTTTGTATATTG
Source organism: Taxus chinensis (assembly GCA_019776745.2). Lineage (NCBI taxonomy): Eukaryota > Viridiplantae > Streptophyta > Pinopsida > Cupressales > Taxaceae > Taxus > Taxus chinensis. The sequence goes on along the minus strand of CM034153.1, from coordinate 90,029,010 downwards.
AGACTCCCTATTACAGGAGAACCAGTATATCAGGCACTACCTAGCGCGGGGCGGGCAGCGATAACAGAAGTGTTTGGTCCATATGCACGGGACTTAACACAACGAGGTTTGTCATTCACATATGGGGTAATGTATGCAGCACACCCTGAGGAGACAAGGTTAGCAGTGATTTTAATGATAGCGGTAGGGTATTATGCGTTACCGAGGGCAGAAGGGGGAAGATTTCCAAAGGCATTGATGGGTGTTATTTGGGAGATGATAGAAAGGAACGTGACTTTTGCATGGGCACCTGCATATTTGGCGGAGCTATACAGGGGTTTATGGGCTTGTAGGTGAAATCACAGGACAACGTTGGATTGCTCATACTTATTACACTGTTGGGCCTATGAGCACATTGTTTGTGTGCGACCAATAGGCCGATCCATCCAGGCAGGAGAGACCGGAGTACAGAGGTTGAGATTCCGACGATGGGTCCAGACAGAACAAGAGGCAAGATCTCAGGCCGTGCCGGGTGACATTGAGTATTACAGGCATGTATGGGAGAGGTTGACGGTTGCGGATATCTGTTGGAGGCCCTACGGGAACTATATGGTAACCGAGAACATAGCTGAGGAGTTGAGAGATGTAGAGCGATTGAGGTGGATCGCGGGGCACAGGCCAGGTGAATATGAGAGGATTCCTATAGATCGCGTGCGGCGATAATTTGGATTTGTGCAGGACATACCACAGGCTTATAGACCATATATGAGGATCGATGCCGAGGCAGCATTCTCACCCCCCCGGCCAACACCTCCAGAAGGGCCCGAGGAGATAGCTACCGATCGCAGTGTAATGGATGCAGGAATGACAGAGGCCTATAGGTTATGGTGGGTAGCAGAGTTGCGAGGTGTACGCGATCGCCCTGACATAGCTGTGATTACAGCAGAGAGGGATTGGCTGCAGCGTTTGGTTCAGCAGCTCCAAACGCAGGTGAATGAGACAAGAAGATTGTTAGTGGTTGCGGAGTCACGAGCAGCGAGACTAGAGGCTGGAGTTCTCCATGCGAGAGGGCGTATTCATATGTTACAGGAGAGATTGGCAGATCAGTGGGCGGTACCAATAGCCGCGGTACCTTTGAGGACAGAGAGGCCTGGCGAGAGGGGTCGACGATCACGATCATCACCTAGGTCGGGATGAGGCGTGAGGGTCTAAATAAATGTTAGCAAGGTATGAGGATAAATAAGAGTACCGACCTGCGTGTCGATGATATAGAAGATGTATTTGTTTAACATCTAAATAAAACGAGATATGTATGTTGATTTGCGTTATAATAATAAGAATGTTGTCGTTTTGACTTTCGGTGTTTTGAAAAAGGATCAAAGAGGAATGTGATTAAATAGAAATACACCAAAATATTTATATTTACCACACATGATAGGTTATGGTAGGGGATGGTCGAGCTAACCTTGGGAGACCCCATGTCTCCGAAGTGCTGCCTACATAGCCCATTGCACAAAGCAAGGAAGGGCCTCAGACCGATGTAGTTCTCCCTTAGGATCAGGGAGGGGTGAATTTAGGCAATTTGGTATGGTTTAGGCAATTGGTCGTTTGGTAAAAATAATTTGATGTTGGTAGGGTAATGTTGTTGGTGCTGGTAGGATAATGTTGTTGGTGTAGGTATAGGTAAAGCAAAGGTTAGCATACCCAAGTAGTAGGGAATAGTGTCCTGATTAAGATCAACACACAATTCTAGATGCGAGGCAAAGTGGAAAGAGTGCTCCGTAGGTGAGAAGAGCTAAACAAACCACACAACGTAGAACGAGCCTGAAGCCCTAAGTGCCGTGCATAGACGAGAAGTCCATAGTTGAAAAGAGTTGTATGATCACAATATATCAGGTGTACGTTACGTCCCTTGAGTTGAAACAAATGGTGAGGTGAGGTGGATGATATAGCTGAGGTACAAAGAACTTGTTACAAACGAAAGAGAACCTACCCTAAATAGACAAGTCCATGACCCAAAAAGTTCTTTTGAATGAGGCTTTTATTTTATTAAATATAGACTGATCGATGCGGGAAGTCTACAAGGGATATTGATTGTTTTATTCTTGAGGTCTTCACGAAGCTGATCAATGCGAGAAGCTTCTGATAAAGGCTGACTGTGTATAGCTGTCCTTCGGGGGAGCAGTCTATTTATAGTAGCAGAGATGATTTTAGTGCATAGCTGTCCTTCAGGGGAGCAGTCTATTTATAGTAGCAGCAATAGTTTGGCATATAGCTGTCCTTCGTGGGAGCAGTCTATATTTAATTTTAGATGACTAGATGTTCTTTTGGCATGAAGCATCTAGTTTAGTAGGAAGTTTGACTCAAGAAAATCCCTTAAGAATACGGCTTATTTTAATACTTTGAAGTCATGGACTAGACTAAAAAAGGGGAAGGCATTATCAAGGGGAGGTGCGAAGTGATTTCGATTTTATTTAGAGATATAGAAAACAAAGTGTATGTAGCGGTAAATGAGCTCAAGGGACGAGCAGTAGGTAGATAAGAAGTGATATAACACTAGATTCAACAGTAGAATGGGCGAAGATGTAAGGCATTAAGGGGTTCAGGCTCAGGTTTACCATTAAGCGAAGCTAAACGATAAGTGCCTGATCCATAGGTGTGAGTGATTATATAAGGCCCAATCCAATTGGGAGCAAATTTTCCACGTTTGCTCTTTTCTAGTTTGGTGACATGTTGATTCTCTTTGAGGACAAGATCACCAACCTTAAAGGTACGCTCATGAAGTCGCTTATCATAAGCACGCTTGATGCGTTTTTGATAGATTTGAAGGTGATCGAGAGCTGTAAGACGGCGTTCGTCAAGAAGCTCCAATTGGGCTAACCGCTCTTGGCGGAAATCATCGTTGGTGAGAATATCCTGAAGAGATATTCTAAGGGAGGGTATTTGTATTTCGAGAGGCAAAACAGCCTCGGTACCGTATACCAAAGAAAAAGGTGTGGCATTAGTAGAGGTACGAATGCTAGTACGATAAGCCCAAAGGGCAAAGGGAATGTGATCGTGCCAATTTCTTCCAGATTCATTGACAACTTTCATGAGGATTTTGGTTAGAGTTTTATTAGAAGATTCAGCCTGACCATTGGCCTGCGGATAGTAAGGCGATGAGAAACTAAGTTTGATACCAAAGTTGTCACAAAGGTCTTGTAACAACTTGTTTTTGAAAGATTTACCATTATCTGTTATTAGGCGATGAGGAATACCAAAACGACAGATAATGTGATGGTTAATGAATTCGACAATTTTTTCTTTTTTGATTGAAATGAGTGGGATGGCCTCCACCCATTTTGTGTAATATTCGGTCGCTGTGATTATCCAACGGTGACGTTGTGAAGAGGTCGGGTGAATCTCACCAATAAGGTCTAAACCCCATTGTGAGAAAGGCCAAAGATCACGAGCGACTTGTAGCGGGTGGCTAGGAGTATGTTGAAGATTGGCATGTTGTTGACACATGACACAGCGCTTAACATATTCGTAGCAGTCGTTATTGAGAGTAGGCCAATAATAACCTAGGCGAAGGATTCGTTTAGCCACGGCAAGGCCACTAAAATGTCCACCACAAATCCCATCGTGTACTTGTTGGATGGTATGAGTGGCCTCAGCGTTGGTCAGACAGCGAAGGAGGATGCCATCAAAGCCACGTTTATAGAGGAGTCCTCCCATGACAACATAACGCGAAACACTTTTAAGAAAAGCACGTTTTCCGTTACTAGTAAGGTCAGGTGGGAGAACAGAGATTGTAAGGTAGTCGTGAAATTGGTGGTACCAGGTATCCTGCGAATTAGTAGACACAGTATTTATCATGCAAACTACCGGGGTTGAATAGGATGGTGCAAAAAGTTGCTGGACCACAACGAATAATTCAGAGTCAGTTGGTGCGGCGGGAATCTGCGAGGCTAAGCAAGCCATAGTATCCGCAAATTTGTTAGTGGAGCGGGGAATGGTTTGGATAGAATAGTGAGTAAATAAGGTTAGAAGTGATTCCACGTGGTGTTTGTACTTCTGAAGTTCCTCGTTTTTACATTGGTAGCTGCCCATAACTTGATTGACTACCAATTGAGAGTCACCAAAGATATTGATAGATTTAATGCCTAAGTGTATCGCAACTTGGAGACCCAGAACAAGGGCCTCGTATTCCGCTGTATTATTAGTGCAGGGGAAATCAAGCCGGAATGAAAGAGGCATAGGTTCAGCGTCAAGAGGGATGAGAACAACGCCGGCTCCTCCGCCGCGCTGGCACTTAGATCCATCGAAGAAGAGGGTCATTTGATACGACTCTTCTCCGAGCGAAAGAGTGGCGATGAGTTCGTCGGGGAAGGTAAAATTGGTAAATTGTTCCCCAGGTAGAGGGGCCTCCGCAAGTTGGTCTGCAAGAGTTTGTCCTTTGATTGATTTCTGTTGTATAAACTCAAGGTCAAGGTCGGCGAGGAGCATGAGCCATCGAGCGATGCGTTGGTTTAGGTGTGGTTTGGCGTACATATAATGAATGGGGTCTGTGTTGGTGATGACGAAAGTTTTGTGATTCAGGAGGTAATGTCGGAGTTTGGTGGCGACGAATGATAGGGCCAGGCACAATTTTTCTACATGTGTATACCTAGTCTCGTAATCCACGAGGGTACGACTTATATAATAAACGGCCTGCTCTCGGCGTGCCGAGTCTCGATGTGCGAGCATAGCTCCTATAGCATGGTCAGTGGCGGAAAGATAAAGGTAGAAAGGGCGGTCGTCCTGGGGTGGGATAAGCACGGGTGGCTGCAAGAGATACGTTTTGAGAGCTTCGAAGGCTTGGTGACACTCCTCACTCCATTGGAAGGCAACATCCTTTTTTAGAAGGTGATGAAAAGGGTGACATCGATCCGAGAGTTGGGAGATGAAACGCCGGATGGATTGAAGTTTACCCTGCAAACTACGCAATTGTTTGAGGTTTTTGGGTGGGGGCATTTCTAGGATAGCTTTTACTTTAGATGGATCGACCTCAATGCCACGCAAAGAGACGATAAAGCCAAGAAGTTTTCCCGAAAGAACACCAAAGACACATTTCTTCGGTTGAAGGTGGACAAAATATTGTAACAGGCGATCAAAAATAATGGTTAAAACATCGAGATGTTCACTACGATGTTTAGACTTGCCGAGAAGATCGTCGACATAGTCTTCAAGGATAGTGTGCATAATGTCATGAAAAATGTAGGTCATAGCCCGCTGATAGGTAGCACCAGCATTCTTAAGGCCAAATGGCATGACACGATAACAGAAGGTTCCCCAAGGAGTTATGAAGGTAGTTTTGTGTTGATCGGCAGGGGCAACCAAAATTTGGTTGTATCCTGAAAAGCCATCCATGAGAGAAAGCATTTCATGGCCCGTAGTGAGATCAACAAGTTGATCAATACTTGGGAGGGGGAAGTCATCCTTGGGGCAAGCAAGGTTAAGATCCCGGAAATCTGTGCATATCCGAAGTCCCCCTGTCGCTTTAGTGACAGGTACGATGTTAGAAATCCATTGAGGATAGTCAATAGGCAAGATGAAGGAAACAGAAAGGAGTCGTTGGAGCTCCTCTTTGACCAAGAGAGCAATGCGTGGATGCATTTTTCTCAATTTCTGTTTGACTGGTTTGGAATCGGGGTTTAGGGTGATGTTATGGACGGCAATGGTAGGATCAATTCCTGGCATGTCAGCGTAAGACCATGCGAAAGCTTGGTTGCGAGCACGGAGAAAGGTAGAAAAGGCGGCTTGTTCTGATGTGTTAAGGGATTGTCCAATCTTCACTATGTGAGGATCTTCCTCCGTGTGGATGTTGATTTCTATAGTAGATTCGTTCAGCATAGTTTGGGTTTCAGATGGTAGGGCGCGTTGAATATAAGAATCATCCGCGCCCAGGTAAGTGAGGATGGAGTCGTCATCCTGGCATTCAACAACATTAATCAAAGGCGAATCCTCTTCGATCATGTCTGGATACAGAAGGGGAAGAGAAGATGGGTCCTCATTATCGCGTTGATAAGTGAGAGGACCTATGAAGATAGCATTTATGAAAAAAAAAAGTTAGGAGGGATAGATTCAGGGTCCATCGATTCTGTGGGTGATGATGGCAAAGTGGGTGATGATGGTTCGGTAGGGGCAACGTCTTCCTCTTCCAGGATACAGCTGACAGGAGGTGTCTCCTGTGTAGGTGTTTCGGAAAAACCGAGACCACTTCGATCATTATGTTTGCGTGTGGTCACGGGAATGAGTGTATGTCGGCCTTGTTCGTAAAGGCCAAAACCAAAGCCTTTCCACGCACAGCGAGTCAAGAAGGTGAGGGCGAAACGACGATTTGTCAAGTATTGAAAATCAGATTGGAAGGGAACCACACCAAGAGGAGGTTCAGGGGTAATGGAGGATGCGTCAACACCCCCATACGTTAGGTTAGTGCGGCAATGGGGTGGTCCGTAAGAGATTACCTCCCCCACGCGACGGTCGTAGGTGGGATGCGCATGTAATTGTCCGTACTCCTGCGGGGTAGGGAAAGAACTAACGTTATATAGGCGGTACTCCCCCAGCGTGAGGCGATGAAAAACATCTACTAAGGGGTCGGAGGTTGGGATGTTAGCTGCGGGAAGAGAAGTGGTTTGTGCGACGGTGGTTTCATCAGTTGAAGGCGTAGGTGCAGTTGAGGTGGATGGTTGAGGTACATTTGAAGAGGATGGTTGGGTTGAATGTATGGGTGTCTTAATTGGTATAAGCACATCGTTTGGGCGGTATAACATATTGCAAGTTTTGAAGGGGGGAGGATCAGCTTTTACAGTGTAGGACTTCCCCTCGTACTCAAATTTTATGCATCGATGTAATGTTGAGGGAACGCATCCCATGGCTCGGATCCAAGGACGACCCAGCAATATATTATATTGGAACTCTCCTTCAAGGACATAGAAGAGTTCGGGTAAAGTACGTGGGCCTACGCGAATGTTGAGGATCACGGTGCCTAAGGTAGAAGTAATAGCGTCATTGAATGACCGCAACATGATGGGGTTGGCACACATGCAACTAGAAGGGATGTTCATTTGTTGGAAGGCTTTTGAAGAGATGATGTTTAGGCTAGCGCCCCCGTCAATCATAACCCGACGTACTCGAATGTCTCGGACGTAAGCGGAAATGAAAAGGGCAGGGTCAGGGTCTTCTGCACCAAAGTCGATAATTTCATCTTCTGAGAAACTAACTGCAGCGGCTTGTTGTTTTGAGACAGAAGTGGTGGGGGAGATGGATTGTTTGGTGAGAGAGGCAACGTGATTGGGTGTTAGAATGGAGGCAACGGGCAGGGTTTCGTTGGGTAAAACCTCTATCCCTTGAAGGATCTCAACGAGAGCTTGTCGATGAGATTCAGAAGTCTGAATGAGATCATATAGTGTCATTTTTACGGGCGATTGATGAAGCTGTTTGATCATGGTTCGGTGGGCAACTCCATTAGAGACGGGATAGGCGGGTCCGCGAATAACCACTTTAGGTGGTGGTGTAATCGGGATGGTTGAAGGAGAAAGAGATGCCGCAGGTGTGTTTTCTTTCGCTTTCCCATTGTTTTTCTGTCCTCGAGTAGCGACACTAATCATATTAATCTCGTAGATCTGAGATGAGGAAGATGGTTGGGATAATTCATGGTCTTCAAGAGGTGGGGTGGTAATAATGATAGATCTTGGTGAGGCGGGGATAGATGATATAGTAGAGGGAATTGACGCTAGAGGTCTCTCCCTTCGTAAGTTGTCTTTCTTAATCTTTCTATCCGGGAGAGGTGACTGACGAAGGAGGGTTTTTAGAGCTTTGCATCCCTCCACATCATGTCCTGGTGTGCGGTGATAAGCGCAGATTTTAGACTCATCGTAACCCATAGGTCGGGGTTTAGACGGGTCATAAGGTCTAAGTGGAGGTAGGGAAATGGTCGCATTCTCCACCAACATAGCAAGGATTTTGGCGTAAGATCCTTTGAGTGGGTCAAAATCGGAAGAGGATGAGGGTATTGATTGTGTGGGTTTTGGTAATGTTTGGGCGTGTTTAGTTCGTATGGGTGGTGGTTTAGCCGAGGGGTGCTGACACATGTTTTTCACTAAACGTGGTTTCTTGGACACAGAAGTTACGTTCAGCTGGTTAGATGATGAGGCTACAGATGGCGTGGTAGCGGGAAACAACCACGGAGAAAGGGGAGTGACAGAAAATAAATCCTTTGATGATGGGATTGGTTTAGGGTTGATAGGTGGACCGGATACGCGGGGTAACGATGTTGTGATACCCTTTGATCTCTGTATAGGTGTAGAAGGCGTAGGTCGTTTTGCAGAAAACAAAGGAGGTATGATATATTGGTGTAATGTGGAGGGATGAGGTCCCAATATGGAAGGTGGGTGTGACGATGAAGGTTTTAATTGTGATAGAGGCCCGGATTGCGTTCGTCTCCTAGGTGGCGGAACGGATTTATTTTTGGATAGATCGAGTCGCTTAGGCGGGTGTGTTAGACTGGGCATTGGTGAGGTCCCAAGCGTAGGGGAAGATCTGGTTAAGTTGATAGAAGTGGACGGGGCATTTGGTAGAGGTGAGGGGGGTGAAGGCGAGAACAGGGGCATTTTAAGCTTCTGTAAGCACTTCGGGTAGATGGTGGAGACATCAGGATCAGTCATTTGCATTTGAGTAGAAAAAGGGGTACTCAAACGTTCCCATAGGGCCTGTCTATCTTCTGTGGAATGACAGTCTCCAGGTGTGATTTGTAATTTTGGTACGGAAGAAAGGTGGGTTGTAATTCCAGTCCATTGCGGGTGTGACACAGGAGGCAGATGAGGCACTGTATCAATAGATGTTAGGAGGTCAACCGGTCGTTGAAAAGATTTAGGCGATGAGGGACTAATAGGTAGGAGGGCGTGTTCGAGGAGATCTGTCATGTTAAAAGAATGTGGTGATGTTAGTGTAAGAGATTTCTCGTCTAAGGATGTCAAAAGGAGTGGTGAGCCTTCCTCTTGTGTAGCAAGAGTGGTAGAAGGGGACGTTTGGGAAATAGATAAATTAGATAGCATCCGCTCACAGTCTTGTAGGGATGTGGTGTAAGAAGACTCATTGATGGGAAGGGAAGCCTGGGCAGTTAACTCTTCTATGGGTAAAGGAACGATTTCACTTTGGCTTGATGGTGGTAAAGGAGGTTCGGGCTCCTGTGTTAGTGAAGAGGCTTGATTCAAAATTTTCTCGATAGAGGCTTTTGGCTGAGAATCGAAGACTGCATGGATCTCATGAACACTCTCCTCAGCTAAGATATCTTGGTTCACGTTGCTGCTGGACGAGTGATTCGGGAATGGCTTGTTGAAAATTTTCAGATTTCGGTTAGCAGGGGCGTTAGGATTATCGAGTGTTATATCCCCTGCGTCAACCATTTCCTGCACTATGTTTTTCAACATCTTGCAGTTTTCATGACTATGTCCTTTTACGCGGTGAAAGTTACAAAAGTCATTTTCTTTGTACCAGGAAGGTATTGCGCGGGTGGAGTCAAACCCAGAGTGAGGTTTAACAGGGGGCAAGGTGATAGCCCCAGCTTTGAGCAATTTCTCCAATATCACACCATAGGTTTCTCCCAAGGGAGTGTAGCTGATGGGTTCGGCTTTGTATTTATAGGTGGTTTTTGGTGGAGTATTGGACGGTGGTTGGGATTTGACCATCACCGCGTGGACAGCTCCTTTTGATTTAGAAGAGGTGGACGCGTGAGGAGTGGTGGTATTTGGTTTATTGGTAGAATCAGGAGTTCGGAAAGTGGAGTTCTTGTTGCGCAACCGCAATTTCTCTTCCTCTAAGGCTCGAATTTCTAATTTTCGAGCCATAGTAAAGGCCTCGTCGAATGTACGGAAAGTTTGGATTTGGAGGGTAGGGGAGATGTGCTTAGCGCAGGCCCGCGTAAAGAGTTCGATAAGTTCGGTTTGAGGCAAGGCATACGTAAGTTGGTTGATAAGGCCCCGCCATCGTCCAACGAAATCTGCGATAGATTCGTCCTCAAATTGTCGGATGGCATAAAGGTCGGTGATAGATACTTTCTTAGCAATGTTAATGGAGAAATGATCCAAGAAAGATTGGGCTAGTTGGTTAAAAGAGAAGATCGAGTGCTGGGTTAAAGCACTGTACCACTCCAGGGCGGGTCCTGATAAGGACATAGGGAAGGTGCGGAGTAACAAGGCGTCATTATGGGCAATCAAATAACAAGCATGTCTAAATGATCGCAAGTGTTGTTGAGGATCCTCCTTACTATTAAAACGAGTAAATTTCGGCAACTCCCATTGAGGAGGATATGAATGAAGGGGGACAGAAGGGTGAATGGGCTCCCGACAAACTTGTTCGTATGTCAAGGCGCTACGACTTCCCGAAACCGAAGCCTCCAGATTTTGCATTTTGTCCATCATTTGTTTGATGAAATCAGTGGTTGGATGAGATGATGGTGCACCAGAATAGGGATGTCCCATATAAGGTGTTGAGGTTACTGGATACGTGTATGGGAATGAAAAGGTAGGCGGAGCTTGAGAAGGAAAGCTCGTGTGGATAGGTGGCAGAGAGCAAGTCATGAATGGAGCAGTCTGCAAAAGAGATGAGGTAGGGGCAGTTGGTGGTAACGATACGTGGGGTCCAAGATTAACAAAAGGAAAGCTAATCGGGGTCGTATGAACCTCTGCAGCTGTCGGATTGGGAGACGGGGCTAGAGATGCAGGAAGCAAGGCGGTATTATCAGGAGGAGTGGGAGCTAAATGAGCAGCTATACTGATAGGCATACCTACAAGGAGCTGACCATCAGGTGTACGGTCAGGGGTATGAGACAAATAGTATTGTACAGCGCTGGAATTAGCATCCAGAAACTTGGCAAAGTCCTTATCTCCCACAGGAATTTTTGGAACCTCACTGGTATCAGTAGGATTCCCCATAGAAGGTGAAGGGGGTGATTCAGGCAAAGAAACAGAGCAAGCGTGTGAAACCATGGCGGCGGCTTGTTTTCGAGTGATAACAACCATGGACAGCAGTTCACGGTAAAGTTTCAATCTATCAAGAACAAAAACAACCCCAGAATGATGAATTTGGCAAGTTGCTGGTTTGTCAGGGGCTGATGGAGACAGTAACCGATATCGGTTTACTAACCGCTGTCGGTCACAGGGGAAACGACGTCGGTCCCTTAACCGATGCCGGTGTCAAAAATCTAGGATAAGAAGATACAAAGGGCTGCTAATTTGATTTTTAGCAACGTTGAGTATATTTATCAACTTATTGATCACAAAAGACAGAGTATGACAGAGAAAACAGAACAGCAAACAAGCAAGATGCACACGCAAATCCAGAGATTAACCTTAGGGTTAATTTTAATTATTGTGGGCTTATGCCTTTAGACGTAGAATGATGTCAGAATCCTAAACAAGAGACTTAGGGGAAATGTCAAGTTGTTTTGGCTTATAAGGTTACCTCAATCGGGCAGAGGAATACCGCGGAAAAAAGGGGGGATGTTTGAGCTGTTGTGTTAATTGTGAAGTGATTCGGTATGTGTTGTGCAGTGAATGTAAGATTAATTTCCTGTCAATACCGTGGATATCACCCCCACGTGTACGACCTGTTACTTAATCTATGTTCACTAGAATTGAAAAACAACAGGCAGGAATGCAATGCATGTGTTTTAAAACCCAAATCGAAAGTGATATTCGATGAAGCAAAAGAGATGACTTTTACTAATGCAAGATGCAAAAACAAAGCAAGTTTTTTTTTTACCAGAATAATAAAATACCTTGTGAATATCTCTAGAAGAAGAAAACAGCAAGTATGCTCCCTATATGAAAGCAAGCAAGAAATAAAGATAAACCCAAAATGGGTCCCACCGGGCGTGCCAAAATGTTTCACTCGGAAATGCTTCATTCCTTTTAGAAACAGATAAGGTTAGGGTTAGGAGGAATACCTGTAGAATGTCGAGATGATGTGCGCGTACCGTAGAGAAAGATCAGGTTGACTGCGGAGAACTCCTTTTTGTCTGGGAAGGACTACCTGCAAATAAGAACACAAGACCACAAGATTTGATTAAACAATAAATGAGGAAACTGCCTTGGGCCCAGGAAATGTAAAACTTCCTTTCGAAGGTGGTCAGTTTCCCTGCTAACGTGAATTAACACAAAAGACTGTAAAATATCAATTAAATTGCTTGGCTGAACTGGGTAGGGGAAAGGCTGTTTTTCCTGGTTTTTGATCAAAGGAACCGATGCCGGTTACCTATAACCGATGCCGGTTACTGATAACCGATACCGGTGGGTTCTAGGATCTTCTGGGCTGGTTGTGGTGTTTGTAATGGCTGGTTTTTGGATAGTATTAGGAAATGGGATGGTTAGAAGCAAAAGAATGACAGTTAGAGGCAATGGTACGTTGGATAATGGATTCAGAAACGGATTTGGGAGGACTGTAATTCCAAAAGCATAAGAAATGTTATAATGGAGGACATGCAAGATGTAACTTACTGGTTTTTGATGAAGGTGCAAGTTGATCTCCTTGGCTGCCAACTCTTCTGGTTTCTTCACTCGTCTCTGCTTGGTCAAGTGAAGTTCTGGACTCTGTTCCTCGCTCGCAATGCTCTCTGTTGATCCAGAAATCCTTCGACTGATCTCCAAAATGAAATTCCGATCCGTTGTTTTGGTTTGGGGAGCCCATTTACAGGGAACCGATGGCGGTTGCGTAACCGACGGCGGTCGAGTAGGAACCGGCATCGGTTAGGAAAAAGTAGGCTATTTTTAGTAAAATAGCCCACCTTCCCTGTTTTTCTCCCGAGGGATCAGTTGCGGGCTTGGTCAAGTGGCTAGAAGGTCGGCTTTGGGTGCGAGTAAGGAGGCATTAGTTATGGATGTGAGTCTAGACCAAGTCATGGGTCTTAATTAGGTTAGTTTAGGGTTAGGGCTAGGTCATGGTGAGGTGGCCAAGTGAGGTGGCGGGTAAGGCGATGTGGATTTATCAATTATGAGGTAATTAATAAATAATTGTGTAAGGTTTAGGTAATGAGGTTAGGTTGCGAAATGGGATGCGGGTCACAAGGGGTCGTAAGACACGAATTTGGTGTCTACACAAAAGCACCTGCAACAAGTACAAAAGGAAAGAAAAATTTAGAAGTGGAGGTCAAGATTGCTCCCAAGAAATTTTTTTTCAGAGATGCAATACCCAAAAGGAGTAATAGTTGGTCGGGATTTGGATTTTCATGTTCGACGATGCAAGATAAGTGATTATAACCATCATACTACTGATAACAAAGGAGAACTGGATGCGTTGTTGAACAAAAATACCAACAAGTGCACAATAGATAATATGCCAGTGTATGATGACCCTAGAGAGAAGTTATTTAAGAAGGTAGGATTCTATCAGTTGTATGAGCTCCTTTATTTTAGAAAACTAGAGGCCTTATACCAATGGTTTATGAGTAGATTTCATGAGGAATTTTTCTATTTTGCTAGAAGAAGGGTGAGGATCATAGCAGCTCTGATTGCCACATTAATAGGGATGAAGGGCACATGTTCAGATATTGTAAGTGATCTAACTAATAAATAAAATTTGATAGCCACCAGAAAGGATTTGGGATACTCCAAAGGTCCACATGGCATGGATATAGATAAATTGAATTTTTTTCCTATAGTGTAGGTATCCGCACGTCTACTGACCAAGTTAAATGATCAAGAGAGATGGTCACTAGTAAAAACAATGTGGCTACATGTTGTAAAGAAAATGTCAGAGGGAGAAATTTACAACTTGGCAGGCTACATTGTAGAAACCATCATTGAGGAAGTGCACATAGGAAAAAACATAAGTTTTGACACTATTCTCTTGTCTCTTGTTTTTGTTTAAATTGGACTGCCCGATGGTCTAAAGGACAAGGTTTGGGAATATCCTATAGAGAAGAAGTATCTCACAGAGAGGTTTGAGAAATGCTTGTGTGAAGGTTCAATGAGTGGGCCATTAAAGAATAGGTCGAATATGTGGTATGGCCAACGTCACGCAGTGCTTAAAGAGGAGTGGCACATTCTGAAGGAGTTTCCCTTGGTGGTAGGAAACATGAGGTGTAGAGAGTTTTTTTTAGATGGGTGATGTATGCCATTTCTAATTGTACCATAGCTCATGTACCGTAAAAAGCATGCATATGGTGGATGTCATAGGATAGTTTTGAAAATGGGGTCTTAAACCATTGGCCTCTTTTGCTATTACAAAATCACTACCTCTACGACCCATGATACTAAGGATTGCAGGATGATTGAACAGATCCATGATGTTATTGATCTATGTGTGTGCTAGACAAGCCTTGCAAGTAGTTCCAAGGATGATGATCATCTCTATGAAGGGCATGCATATGGAGGGGCGCTTGGAAGAGGTTTTCATGGGGGATTCCATGGTCATAGTAACTGCGATGGAGGGAGAAGTGAGTTCCCGTGAGGAATCTATTTTAAGTGTGGGTATGCCAAGCATTACAATCACGAGTGTCCTGATTTTTTGTAGTGCTCGTGGTGTGGAAAGAATAATAAGTACGAGGAGTGCCCTGAGTTTTTTGAGCACAAGAGCCAATAGAAATGGAAAGATAAAGGTACTAGGATGGCTAGCATAAAGAAGGATGACACACAGTGGATGCTAAGAGTGGTGCGAAATTCAAGTTTAGAACCTATTTTGATGATGACGTAGGTAGAGGCCACGCGCGCCAAGGAAGAAAACCCTAGTTTCAAGAGAAGTGGTACATGGAAATTATCTGGACCCTGCTCATCAGAAGGAGGTGTATCAAGAGACTATGGATGTGATTTGGAGTTTATAAGGAGAGATCCAGTGTCTGAAGGAGTAGTCAAGGTAGTTGGAGCAGAGAAAGAATGTTGAGACTCCACAAAAAGACATGGATGAGGTCAAGGAGGTATGAAGGATGTTAAGGTAAGATAATATTATTCCCTTGCTAGGAGAATGGCTATGGGAGAAGGTACCATACACTGAAGAGGAGTGCAAGAGACATGTGTTACATGCAAACCTTCCTCATCACAGCCTTGATTATGATAAAGAAATCACACTAAATGTAGTTGTTGATGGGTGACTGCTAAGTAACATTCTAATTGATATGGGAGTTGAGGTCAATGTTCTCACATTGGATTCCTGGAATTAGATGGGAAGGCCTGTGTTACAACCATCTTCAAATGTGTTGTATATGGAAAATAAGACAAAGGCCATGCCCATTGGAGTCCTGAAGGATGCGGTTATAACTATTCAAGGGGCCAAATTCACTGGAGACTTCGAAGTCTTGGCACTCACTGAGGTAGACAATTTTCCAGCATTTCTTGGGTGCCCCTGGTGTTACAAAAACAATGTTGACCTAAGGTTTAACAAGGGGTAAATAAGTTTTGAGTACAAGGAATAATGGGTTAGCATCCCCTTGACGGATGGGAATTGAACATCGTATACTGAGCCCTTAGGAGAAGAAGTCCTTGACAAAATTTATGTGAGCTCCATCAGAGACCCTGAGATAATTCATCGAATAGGAGTTATCGAGTTTGAAGATACTGAATCTAAGAGTGATAAAATTAACATGGCTTGTGAAATTTTGGCGTATGGAACCTATGAATTGGGTAGGTGAAAGATGATAGGATCGGTAACAATAGTAAAAAAGGTGCACTTAGTCAAGAACCTGGGAGGGAAGAAGTTTCCGAATTACTCCGGAGGAGCCTACCCTAAAATTTTCTTGCAAAAAATCGAGGCTCAGTGGAAGAATGAGGATGAGAGAAGAGGGATGCTTAACTACATCTTACTCGGGACTGTGGCACGTTGCTGGGATACACACAATGAGAATCCATTAGAATGGTATGAGGTGAGGATCACATTCTCAGTTAGGTTTTCTAGAAGCAACGCGCCCTCCATCTTACAAGACTACCATGGCAAGAAACCCACCTCGCTCAATATCCAAGCTTGTGAGAAGGCCTGGATGGGAGGTGTAGAAGATTTACCACCCTCATTATGGGTGCATAAACTATATTCCACATTACAAGGTTACGCATGCGCGTGGTATATTCACTCAGAAACATGCCTTCAGAAAGTAAAATGGAAGGAGTTGGCAGCTGATCTCATCAAATATTTTGAGTATCGAAGTACAAATCCATCAATGGATAATGCATTGCAGGTTTTCAAGCACCTTAAAAATGGGGATAATGCCATGGTAGAAGACATGATACTAGATTTTCTAGGTGAGCCTAGTTTGGGGGCACATTTCGATGAAGAGGAATCAAAAGATATGCAGTTTGAGAGTGCATGTATGGAGAAGGAAAAAGGGAAGATGGTTTATGTGATCGATGGTGAAGAAATGGAGATTCTAGATGTTAACCATTCTATAGGTACGCACAAAGTCATAGATAGCATTGATGAGTGATCACGCACCTACCATGAGTCCTTAAAAACTAAGAAGGTTAACATCGGTTTAGAGGCAAAACCTAAGGAAGTTATCATTGGAGACTATTGGTCAAAGAAGGAAGTTTCAAAGATCATTGATCTACTACACAAGTTCCAAGATTTGTTCCCATGTGGGTACCATGAACTCAAAGGCATCCACCATTCCTTGGGTGAGATGAGGATCAAGTTAAAGGAAAATGTGTACCTGATTTCGAAGAGGCCTTATAGGATGAATCCAAACTTACGCATACGGGTCAAGGAGGAGATAGATAAAATGATAGCATCAAGCATCACCATGGCCATTGAAGAATTAGAATGGATCAGCCCCATGGTCATTAGTATTAAGAAGGATGGGAGGATATGGATCTATGTTGACTACAGGGACCTAAATGTAGTATGTGCCATTTATCCTTTTCCCACCTCATTCACTAAGGAAATTCTCGAGGGAGTGGCCCGGTGAAAAGTCTACTCTTTCACAGATGGGTTCTGAAGATACCACCAAGTTATAATTGCAAAGGAAGACCAAAAAAATAAAAATTTCGTCACTAAATGGGGAATTTTTTCCTACACAGTCATGTCTTTTGGGTTGAAGAATATGCCTGTTGTGTTCTCGCGCATCGTGGTACAAACATTTCAGGACTTCATCCATAAATTTCTTCAAGTCTACCTGGATGAATGGAATGTGTATGGGCTAGTTAAAGACCATTGTGACAACTTAAGGCTAATGTTTGCAATATGTCAGTAGTTGAGGATATCCCTCAACATAAAACATGTGTCTTTTCTACTCCCTTTAGAACCCTATTGGGGCATATTATATGTAAGGAGGGATTGTTAGTGGATCTTCCTAAGGTTGTAATTATTGTGGGATTGGGAAAGCCTATTAGTCAAAGTGCAATACGTGGATTCCTTGGGAATATACCTCTCCATTTGAGCAACATCCTAAAGTGAGCAATTTTGTCTTCATTCATATTCGCATTCAAAATCACACACAATTCTCCACGTGCTTTGAATACCTTTCCACGGTGAATTCTTTATTTGTCACGAGACCGTAGTCGTTACGCCACCTTGGCTTATCAGAATCCAACTCCTAATCTTTCACATTGAGAAGCTCTTACAAAAATCAAGATTGCAATCCTCTTCTTGGAAATATGTCTTTCGTATTTGTCACCATCCCGAAGTGTTGTCATTTTTATCCCCTCACAATCATCCAATTCGAGAATGCTCCAACTTTAAAACTGCCCGATGAAGTATTGTGCCTGCTACTAACTAAGAGTTGACAGGGACACACTTGAATGATGTGGCCTTGCTTGATGATCCATAAAATTATACTTATCATTGGTCTTGATTTGTCGATAAATAGATCCAGTACAACGGTCAAGTGAAAACAATTTATGTAGACAAGATTCTCCCATTATCGATCTTTGTCGATAACATTGACTTTTGACTCCGAAGAGACCTATGCCAATAGCTACAATTTATATTGCATAATGAGGAAGTCAGAGTTTGCTTTCAGCTTCGGAGCCATTGGAGTTGAACCACCACACTATGCAGGTGTTCATGGTACAACCATGAAAGTGATGACTAATTCAGAACAAGTGTCGGGAAAATTGTGACTCGCGTTTGGTAGATACGCGATCGCAAAGATCGACTTACATCTATGTGTCCCAAGTTGATATTGGCGATGTTATCATACTTTGAATGGAGCGTCGAGGTGAGTAGAATTGCTCTTGGAACCTATAACGCAACATTTTTCTATTTGAAGATGA
Source organism: Taxus chinensis (assembly GCA_019776745.2). Classification (NCBI taxonomy): domain Eukaryota; kingdom Viridiplantae; phylum Streptophyta; class Pinopsida; order Cupressales; family Taxaceae; genus Taxus; species Taxus chinensis. The sequence goes on along the minus strand of CM034153.1, from coordinate 90,010,816 downwards.
TGTGACTGTGACATAAGCGTGATTTCAAGGCTATTAATTCCTTCTTACAAAATTGCACAAATTGCCTCTGAAACTGCCCTGAGAAAAATAACAAATATTGTTATGATAAACTCTCAGTGGATGAAAAAGTCTATTAAGGTTACCACAAGTTTGTGTGCCAAATATTTTTTTCCCCAATAAAAATTCATTCAATCAAACATTAAAGGTTAAAATTGATTCTTCTGAAACTACTAGGAAAATGCAAGTGTAAAAGCTGTGAAAATTCTGTTTGGTTTTAGCCTGGGGAAAAATACTAAACATCACCCCAAGACATCTACAACCTTAGTCAAGGGGAGCATAGGAATGTGTGAGAAAAATCCAAAGAAAGACTTATTTTATCTTGATAAAATCATCCGAGTTCAAAAATATCAACTCTCAAAGTGAGTCATCTTGACAGGCTTAAAACTACATGCGCACCAGCGAAAACATGCAAACTACAATTTATCTTGAGCTTCGTGAAAAATATTAAACAAAGTGTTGTACACTTTGAATGTTTGAAAATGAAGTACATGAATGATGGGAATAATTCAACGAACCAAACTATTTCTTCTTGAAAATCATGGGATTTTGAGATACAAAGCTCTCAAAGTAGGTTACTTCCGCCAAGCTGAAAACCCACGGCACCCGTTCTTTCGCGTGAAAACAAACAAAGTGAGTTGTTTCTCGGGTTCGTGAAAAATATCAAATGAGGTGCTTTCCGCATTTGATCATTTGGCAAAGGAGATACATCGAAGGTGGGGATGAATTTGAACGAACCAAACCTTTCTTCCTGAATGATCATACGAATTCAAGATATTGACTCCTACAGACGTTGATGGAACTTCAATAGATATAGACCCACTGCACATTCCTTTACGTATCTATCGCGTTCTTTTTTAAAGATTCTTTTCTTCTGTGTGAAATGATTTTTACATCTTGTTTGGCTACGTTTTGGAATGATCATGTGGAAAATAATCTCTACATTGCGTGACCTTAAAAGCCCTTCTTTAATCTGCTTGGTGAATGCGAAGATCATGTTTTTGTGTTATCCTTCGGCAAATATATGAACAATTCTTTTGCTATCCCGTGGACTCTTTACAAATATGTGGAAATCACTGTGCTGAGAGCTGGTTTGTTGTTCCAATCATGTGGACAACTGATTTTCCTCCTCCTTCCTTTCCCTGGCGCGTGGTATTTGTCTCTCTTATTATGCCCAATCCATGAGCGGATTGTAATTCTTCCCTCTCCTCCTACACATGGCTTGTGAATGGATCTCTGTTTCTGGACTTTGTGGGAGAATTTTTTTCTTTTATTTCTTACCTTCCTTGACTAGCGATGCATAGCAAATTTAATTCTTTCTCCCTATGACTTATGTGGATCTCACCTCATTGGATGCTACGTGTTGCTCTCACAAACTTGGAGCAAATGTGTGGAGACTTCAGAGACTGAGTTTTGTTTCTTGATGGCATATGTGTTAAATCTTCTTTTTAAAACTTGCATGAACTGCAATTTGTTTTATTTGGCATGTGGTTGGTAGTGACCTGTGCTAGAAACAGTTGACTTTAAATTGCGTAGAAACTCATTATTTTACTTGCTGTGGACTTCTTCCATCTGCATCATGTGTGGCCTTTGCTGACTGCATGGAAAGCTTACGTGAGAAATTGTTCTTTATGCCTATGAATGGTCTACCAAAATGCGTATCTCTTGTATTGACAGCTGGGATGGGTGCTAAATTGATTCCTTATCTTCTTGACCTATGCGGGGATTATTCGATTCCCTCTCATTGTCTTTTAGATCTAATTCCACGTGGTCCTATGCTTGAACTTCTATCCTTGGTTGCGTGGAAATGTTGTGGACTGCTTATTATCCCTTGTCTTTTTACCCATGCGTAAGATTCTCTTACTTTGGCTTGCGTGGAGGAGCTGTGCTTCCTCACCAATTCATGGAAGATTGTTTTCTAAACCCTTTGGCTATGTGTGAAGATTGTTTTTCCAGAACCTACATGGATTCTTCTTACTGTATTTTAGACTAGGCGTTGAAACTTGCTATTACTCCTTCATAATGGCGTTCGTAGTATGTGTTGTATTGTCCCTACGTGAATAATGCTCTGACTGTTCTTTCTTCTTCCTCCTGAAGTGGGATTATCACTTGGTTGAGCATGATTGATTTTCTTTTGCACTGTGTATTCCTCCTTCACAATGACGTCCGACAGTAAACTGGTTTTTTTTAGGGATGTGATAAAACCATATTATGGGAAAACGTTTTTACAGAGGTAGATAAGAAGAAGTTAGAAATATTGCCAGGAAGCTTTAAAGCTTCTTTCGCATGAATTTTTCCACCGAGTCAATTGACAACGGAAATGGTTATGATGAGCTGACAATACCAGCTTTTGTAACCGTTTCTTATTTCTGTTTGAATAACGGGAGATTTTTTTCCAATTCTGCCGTAGTAGGCATTAATTGCCAGCGTAAGATTGGGAAAAGAACTTGTTCGTTTCCACAGTTGCAATGGAAAAGCAGGCTAACAATTCCCATTGATTTGCCAGGGAAAGTGGAATATCTGAAAGATCGGGAAGCCAGTTTGTCATCCTCGGCAATGGGTTGACGGAATCATCTAAAAAAATCCCACAAGCGGGAAAATAAGAAGTGTTCTCTAGGAAAAAAAATTGTCAATTGAATTTTTAATTAATATTTATTTAATTAAAAACTCCAAAGTTCAATTAAGAATTTATTTTATCATAATAAAGGGTAATAAATAAATTAAAATATTAATTAATTGATTATTACATGCAGTTTGTGACTTGGTGGGAAGAGTTCTCGCCCAAAATGGACGAAAGGAAGACCGGAACATAGTCAGAAGAACATGATATGATCGTCATGGGAGATTGAAAAATAAACCATGTAAAGTAATATTTTTTGAAAAATTTCAAAATTTTCAATCATTTAACGTTATTTAATTTTGCGAAGTCAAAATTAGCTTGATAACAAAAACCAAATGTACAGTAGGTATGCTTGCTCAATAGGAGCCAGGACCAGGTGAGAAACTAAGTAGTTAAAGTGAAATACACATCAGAAGTGTTATTGTAGGTGAAGGACTTAGATGCAATAGTATAAATATGCTTGGGTAATCAATGCAAGCGGAAGCTTAGGATAGGTAAAGCTCTACATAAATAGTAAGAGCAGGAGTATATGGCTTGTGAAAATGGAGAATTATCAGGAGTGATGGCATATTAGGAGTGATGGGTCTGAAATTATTTTCTAGGTGGAATAGGAGCAGGGGTATTAATGACCAATTTTAATGCACGGGCATATGCTTTAATGTTTTGATGCATATGTTTTTGGCCTTGCAGGGATGTATATTGTGGTCATGAAACTTTGATCAGATATCAGATCTGTGAATCTATTTTGAAAGTTTATGTTATTCCATGTGAGTATAAACTCTAATGCTCACTTCGTTACATTATTGTTGACCATGCCCCCCCTGAATGACACAATGCTTTTTCCCTAGATTTTTCCAAACACTCTGCACTTCCTGAAATGTTTTTTATAGTTTGAAAATATGTTAGATGACAGTTGAATCCTCTGATTCAGATGCCTAAGAATACACTTGAAATTCATTTGCCATGCCTCATTTGTGAAGAAATACCCAAGTTTGCCATATTTTGTGCCCTAAAATTTTCAAATTTGCGGCCTATGTCATTTTTCTCCATTTTCCCAATTGTGAAAGGTTAAAATTGATCATTTTTACTCACATGCCTTTGAAAATCCATTCCCATGGTCAAGAAATGCTCGAAATCATGTTTTATCTAGTTCTAATTCGAAAATTTTCCATCCTTGGCAAAAAAATTGAATTCTGGGCACAAATGGAGATTTCTATGTTTTTTGACAGTTAGACAGGTGTTTTTTGGCTGTTAAATTATTTCTCAAAAGTAGGAGGGTACGTGGCATCTTCTTATTGGCTGAGGAGAAGCAGGGAAATGTTATAACTTAAGATTTTTTGCCTTTTTGGAAAAAGGGGCATTTTCGGGCCCAAAACTCCACTTTTTACAAATTTGCCTACGTGGTGGCTTCTCATTGGTCAGGGATTGGCGGGTGGTCAGATTTCCTTAGAGATTTTTGGTTTTATTTTTCAAAAATTTTAAAGTCAAAAAGTGGCCCTTTTTGAAAAAAATTCCCGCATCCAATCAGAGAGTGGACATGTGTCCTAAAAAATAAAAAAAGGAGGAGCAATGTGCCGATGGAGGACTTAGAGTTTTTTGTTAGCTCTATTTTTCTAAGGTTAAAAAATCAACTTTCAGCCCTGCTCTAATCAGAGGAGGACACGTGGAAAAATTTTGGGCAGAGGGGATGCGGATGGTGGAAAAACTTAGTGATTTTTTTTGTTTTTGGGTCAAAAGGTTAAAGTAAAATTTTGAAGCGCGGCCCCGTGGCCAATCATAGGTGGACACATGTCCATGAAAAGTCAGAATGGGGGGGTGGAATTTTTGGTAACTTTGAAGTTTTAACTTCAAATGGATCAAATTCAAAAAATGGGCCGAAGTTCCACAACCAATCAGGAGGGGACACATGTCCAAAAAAGAAAAAATGGAGGAGGGGGCCGATGGAAAACTTAATGGCTTTTTAGCTTTGTTTTCAAAAAGTTAAAAATGGGATGTAGCTCTGCTCCAATAAGATGGAGACACGTGTCCAAAATTTTGAAAAGTTAAAGGGAAGAGCGGGCCACTAGTGGAAATTTAGAATTTTCAAATTTTGTGAGGGAGGTATGAAGGCAAAAAGAGAGAGACGACCCCGCAGCAAATCAATGAGCGCCACGTGGCAGGGATGAATTCGGGGGTGCGGGCCCGCAGAGGTTTTTTGGAAAATTTTCCCTTTCTCAAAAAAGGAGGTAAATGTGCAGAATTATCCCACGTTTTCATTGGGACCCACATTTTGGACATGTGGTAGGCCCAGGAAGGGGGGCGGGGAAAAATGGATGAAATTTTCCAATTTTTCAAAAAGGTTATAAAGTGAAAAATTCTTAACCATGGGCCCATTCCAATCATATTGTGCCCACATGTTTAGGCTTTACCTAAAAATTAAAAAAGTAACCCAATATTATCTTAAGTCCACATTTTCCACGTGGAGGGCCAAGATTAAAAGTTGGGGTAGATCGACGGTTCCTATGCATCGCACCTTTTTGGCCGCCATGAGAGCTCCAGGAAGCTTGGAATCATGAATTTTGCATCAAATTTGATCATTTTTTTGACGATTCTGTGTCATTTTGGCCTTCCAGGATCATTGGGATCACTTTCATGGCTTAATTTGTTGATCTAGGGTGTTTTTCTAAGTAATTTTTGCAACGAGGCTTGAGTAAAAAATGTAAAATTCAAATCTGAAAGTTACAGGAATGAAATTGGAAAGGTAAAAAGGTGAAATGATGAGTGAAAAGGTGTTTGCATGCCTTGATGATAAAAAACATGCCTCCAGGAAGGATAATGATGCGAATTTTCATAATGATTCCACCTTTTGGCACACATGGCATCCTTCAAACGTTTTTCTTTTTGATGTCCCTTTCTGCAAATCATGAGGATTTTTTGTAACAAACTTGATCCCTTGGCATATTCTTTGTCAATGGGAAAGAAGGCTCCAATGCGGCAAGAGATATATAATGCATTTTTGAGAAATGACAAGTGGTCAGAGATTGAAATTCATGAGTAAAATTTTTCATTGAGAAGTCCATCTTCTGAGAAACCCACCAAGAAACCTAGTTAATGTCTTCTGTGTTAGTTCTTCATTATTTTGAGTTGGTTACAAGTGTATAGGCAATCACATAACTCTGAGATTGTTCATGAAACTCTCCCCTGCTGATGAATCTAATGCAAGTATTTTGAGTTAATCTCGCTGTTTTTTTTGGAGCAATATGATGTGTGTTATCATTTTTAAATACCTGCAAATGATTTTCCTTGTTCTTGTTGCAATCTTTGCATTGAAAGTCTTGAAAAAATCACAGAGATCTCATCCTTATTGATATTTTAGTGGCACTTGAATAGCATTATTTTTCAAAAGAGATTATCATCTGGCATTGAAAATAAGTAGTTTAAAATCACTTCACCTTCATTTGTTGAATTGAAATTGCTTGTAAGCCTTTGGGGGTACCTTAGGCATGGTTTGATCAAATATTTTTGTGTTTAATTGAGTTCTTTACTTGTGAAGACTTCCAACTAGTGGTGAGGTCTCAAATATTGTGTGAAGGATGAAAACCTAGGCTTCCATTTGTGCATCATCATCTTTTGGCTGAAAGAACATCTTGACTATTTTGAAGCAAGAGATTATCCTTAATTTTAAGTCTGGAGTAGTTGTTCAAATATTGGAAAGAGAGGTTGTCAAAGATATGACATAGTCAAGTTTGTCTTATCAATATCCCACCAAAAAATCATCCAAATAGCAGATCCTACCTTATAATACCCCTGATTTTCATTTTTGTATGCACAGAAGATCAAAATCCATTTGCAAAAGTATGTAAAACATATCAGGATTTCAATGTCTCTAGTAACCTTTGCCTTATTTTGAGAGCATACCCATATTCAATGTCTCTAGTAACAACTCATGAGAGTCATATCTGAGGTGTTGATCATGTTTTCATCAAGGTCTTCCTCATAGAATCCAAGCAAAAGAAGTAACAACTTCATCTCTTTCAGTCAGATCTGGGAAGTGTTGATCATGTTTTCATCAAGGTTCTCTTACCTTGGTAGCAAGGCACAAGCTAAAAGAGTTAGGACAAGATCAATTCCTATTAGAGTCTTATACATCATTTGAAGGTTCCACACAAATATGAGTGCTCTTACCTTAGATGCAAGGCACAACCTGAAATAGTTAACGACATACAACATGGGTCCTATCTAGAGTAAGTTTCATGCCATCTCTCCATAAATATGAGTGCCAGCTTAGCTTGATACACCCGGAGATACAAATTTGGGTACCATACAACATGGTACATATCTATTCGCTTTAGAGCTTCATGCCATTTCTTTGATGCTTCTCAGCTTGAAAAGGAGAACTAATTTGGGTACCAACACATTACATACCAAATCTATCATCTGCTTGATGTTTCTTCAATTATCTGAATGAATACATTAATATAATTACTCATCTCAAGGATCTTATGATAAATGCATGGTTCATTTCCATTTTGCATCTAATTCTCTATCATAAATGATATATTCTCATGCAAATCACATAAAGGAGGGGCTCGATGCCCAATCACATAAAGGAGGGGCTCGATGCCCGCGCGTGCCTTAGGTGAGCACCCAGTGCCTGCTGGGTGATAGGCCGACGCGTATGGGATTTTATTGTTATTTTAAGGGAATACAAATGAATACATCTTAGTTTCATTTTCGGGACCTCCTTTCAAAAAATTTGTGAGCAATGGCATACATCTTGGTTTCAGCGTTGCGTGATGATAGAGCATCTGACTTTAGAGAGTGTTGAAGCATGGTTGAAGATCATAGAGGATGATTTTTCTCAAAGATTCAACACTAGGCCTAAGTTTGATGCACTTAGATGGGTAGAAGATCACCTGTACTATGAGTTGTATGAGACTCTTTCTGCTGTTTTCCACTAGAACTGTATGAATGGATTTAAACATATACATCCAAATCAAGATGGTACTATATACCATGTGTATGGACCTAAGAGGATTATCAGTTGAGCTGCATGATGTTGATATGACTTGGACACGTGTTTTTGATCATAGGTGGAAGGGGAGTGCTGACAATTTATAGTCTAGAATACACCATTTCTACATATTCTTATCCTAGAGATTGCTAAGTTCAAGTTTCTAAAGGAGCCTAGAGGATCGTTTTTACATGTCATCCCCCTTGCTATGAAGATCCTGATCATTACCCTAAGTTTAGAGGAATTTCCTATGGCCAGATAAGTTTCCCTGAGCACGGGGTGAGGAAGCTAGGTTGAAGGAAGATGGCAGATATTGCAGCTAGAAAATAAAGAGAGGAAAGATGGGTCAAGTATGGTGAAGCTCATGAAATGAAGATGACTAGACAAAGTGAGGTTGCAAGTGTGATGGATATATTGAGGAAAAAATTACAGGAAGGAGTTGAGGTTCATATAGAGGTTGTGGAACCTGAATAGTCTATGTTACCCCATCTTGGCAAGCGTGGAAGAGAAAACCCTTTAGCTTTTGATGAGATTTCATCCCATAGAGAAATAAGAGTTGTCAGCACGTGTCTCAACTCACCTGGTGACCAATCCCTGGTGCTTGGTTTTCCATATCAAGGGAGAAGTGTTAATAACCTAGTTGGTATCAGTGGGAGTGATCGATCTGTGCCTAGGAGGTATAATTTTTCATTCGGAACATCTATGACTGCACATACCATTTTTGTGTTTAGAGGAAGTTTTGGGAAAATTACGAGCACACAAAGTTTAGGCATCGTGTCTGGGAGTGGCACAGGACACCCGACTAGTAGTGGCGCAATATAACAAACCATCAGTGTACAGTTTAGTGGGACATTGGGGACACTGGGCGCGACCACTTCAGGCCCCTTTTTGACTATAGGAGGAGGATCTAGTGGTATAAGACCTAGTGGACCTGGTGGATCGGGAGGATCTAGTGGAACGGGACCTGGTGGGTCTAGTGGATCTGGTGGTGGAGGAAACACCGGAGGAAATCAAGGTTCTGGGTCAGGAGGAAAAGGACCTCAACCACCTCACCAATTGTTTTTCAAGATGTCATTACACCTACTAGATTACCAGGGCATCGAGGATGTTGCAAAACATGTGCACAAATGTGAACTGTTATGGTGTGCAAAGGGAATCACTACCCGGAGTGAAAGGCAAGTCATTTTGTAAAAAAACTGCAAGGGTGTACGTATAAATGGTACCAGAAGTATGACCCAGATCAGACAATGGTGGACTACACCGCATTGAAGAACACCTTTCTAGTATAATTCCATATCCCTGAGTTTGAGCAAGAGAGCATTAGCGTTTTGAAAGATATCCAACAAGGAATGGCAGAGAGTGTGTGGGAGTATGATGCATGGTTTTAGACCCTCTTGTCAAAACTATCCTATGACATCCACCCTTCTCAGCATGCTCAATGGTTTTTTGGAGGATTGATAACACTATTTAAGAGGGCATTATTGCACAAAACTTTCACATACCCACGTGAGGATTTGGAGGCTGACTTGCATGTTGAAGCAGTTGGGAGTGTTGATACCGATGTGAGACCATTCTTGGAAGCTCAAATTTTTACAATGGCCAAGCAATTAGAAAATATGTCTACAAATTCTGCCCATGAGGTTCATAGTGCTCCTTAGTGTACAGATTGTGAGGTGGATGGGAATTTCAAGGACAATTACCCCCAAAAATTGGTACATGCCATAACAATAGACTGTGAAATATTCCATGGGGATCATGATGCAAGTAAATTTCCTCTATTGCAGCATGAAATCCGGAAGAATGTGTCTTGCTATTGAAATATTTTTACCTCTACGACCCATGATACTAAGGATTGTAGGGTGATTGACCAGATCCATGATGCTATTGATCTAGGCGTGTGCTAGACCAACCTTACAAGTAGTTCCAAGGATGATGATCACCTCTTTGAAGGGCATGCATATGGAGGGGTGCATGGAAAGGATTTTCACGAGGGATTTCATGGTCATAGTAACCATGGTGGAGGGAGAAGTGAGTTCTTGTGAGGAAATTGTTTTAACTGTGGGTCTACTGAGCATTACAAGCATGAGTGTCTTGATCTATTGTAGTGCTCATGGTGTGGAAAGAAACATAAATATGAGGAGAGCCCTAAGTTTTTTGAGCACATGAGCCAATAGCAACTGAAAGACAAAGCTGTTGGGATGGTTAGCATAAAGAAGGACGACACATAGTGAATGCCAAGAGTGGCGTGAGAGTCAGGATTAGAACCTGTTTTGGTGAAGATGTGGATAAAGGCCGCACGCGCCAAGGAAGTACCAAGGTAGAAAACCCTAGTTTTAAGAGAAGTGGTACATGGAAAGTATTTAGACCCTGCTCATCAGAAAGAGGTGTATCAAGAGACTATGGATGTGATTCAGAGTTTACAAGGATAGATCCAGTGTTTGAAGGATAAGTCAAGGCAATTAGAGAAGAGAAAGAATGTTGAGACTCCACACAAAGACATGGATGAGGTCAAGGAGGTATGTAGGATGTTAAGGAAAGAGAATATTTCCCTTTACTAGGATAATGGCTACGGGAGAAGGTACCACATACTATAGAGGAGCACAAGAGATAGGTGTTGCATGCAAACCTTCCTCCTCATAGCCTTGACTATGATAAAGAAATTTCACTGAATGTAGTTATTGATGGGTGGCTACTAAGTAACATTCTAATTGATACATGAGCAGAGGTCAATGATCTCACATTGGATGCCTGGCATCAGATGGGAATTCCCACATTACAGCCATCTTCAAATGTGTTGTGTATGGAAAATAAGACAAAGGCCTTGCCCATTGGAGTCCTGAAGGATGCAGTTATAACTATTCAAGGGGACAAATTCACTAGAGACTTCAAAGTCTTGGTGCTCGCCGAGGAAGACAATTTTCCAGCATTTTTTGGGCACCCTTGGTGTTACAAAAATAATTCTAACAAGGGGTACATATGTTTTGAGTAAAAGGAGGAATGGTTCAACATTGCCTTAACAGATGGGAAGTCGGCACCGTATATTGATCCCTTGGGAGAAGAAGTCCTTGACAAAATTTATGTGCACTCTATCAGAGACCCTGAGATAATTCATCGAACAAAAGGAGTTATCAAGTTTGAAGATGTTGAATCTATGAGTGATACAAATAGCATGGCTTATGACAATTGGGCGCATGGAACTTATGAATTAGTTGGGCAATAGCTGCGAGGATATGTAACAAGAGTAAAAAAGGTGCGCTCAGTCAAGCACCTAGGAGGGAAGAAGTTTCCGAATTATTCTGGAGGAGCCTACCCTAAAATTATCTTGCAAAAAATGGAGGCTCAGTGGAAGAATGAGGATGAGAGAAGAGGGATGCTTAACTAAATATTTCTCAGGACTGCGATACATTGGTGGGATACACACCATGAGAATCTATTATAATGGCGCGGGGTGAGGATCACATTCTCAGTTAGATTCTTTGGAAGCAATGCGCCCACCATCATACAAGACTACCATGCCAAGAAACCTGCCTTGCTCCATATCCAAGCTTGCGAGAAGGCCTAGATGGGACGTGGAGAAGCTTTACCATCCTCATTATGGGTGCATAAATTGTATTCCACATTACAAGGTTGTGCGCGCATGTGGTATATTCACTCAGAAACATGCCATCAAACAGTAAAATGGTATAAGTTAATGGCTGATCTCATCGAATCTTTTGAGTATCAAAGTATAAATCCATCAGTGGATAAGGCATTGTAGGTTGTTAAGCACCTTACGATGGGGGATAGTACCATGGTAGAAGACAGGCTACTATATTTACTAGATGAGCCTAATTTTGGGGAATGTTTCGATGAAGAGGAATCAGAAGATATGCAGTTTGATCGCGTGTGCATGGAGAAGGAAAAAGGGAAGATGGTCTATATGATCGATGGTGAATAAATGGAGAGTCTACATGTTAACCATTCTATAGGTACGTGAAAATTCATAGATAGCATTGATGAGCAAGCACATTCCTACCATGAGCCCTTGAAAACAAAGATGGTTAACATTAGTTTAGAGGAAAAACCTAAGGAAGCTATCATTGGAGACTATTGGTCAGAGAAGGAAGTTTCAAAGATCATTAATCTATTACACAAGTTCCAAGATTTGTTCCCATGTGGGTACCATGAACTCAAAGGTGTCCACCATTCCTTGGGGGAGATGAGGATCAAGTTAAAGGAAGGTGCGTGCCTGATTCAGAAGAGGCCTTATAGGATGAATCCAAACTTGCACATACGGGTCAAGGAGGAGATAGATAAAATGATAGCACCAGGCATCATTGTGGCCTTTGAAGAATCAGAATGGATCAGCCACATGGTTATTAGTATTAAGAAGGATGGGAGGATATAGATCTATGTTGACTATAGGGACCTAAATGCAGTATGTGTCATTGATCCTTTTCCCACCTCATTCACTAAGGAAATTCTAGAGGGAGTGGCTGGGTGCGAATTCTACTCTTTCAAAGATGGGTTCTCCGGATAGCACCAAGTTATAATTGGAAAGGAAGACCAAAAAAATACAACTTTCATCACTAAATGGAGAAGTTTTTCCTACATGGTAATGCCTTTTGGGTTGAAGAATACACCTACTGTGTTCTCGCGCATCATAGTACAAGCATTTCAGGACTTCATCCATAAATTTCTTCAAGTCTACCTGGATGAATGGAATGTGTATGAGCTATTTAAAGACCATTGTGACAACTTAAAGCTGCTTTTAGAAATATGTCGGCAGTTGAGGATATCCCTCAACATAAAAAAAATGTGTCTTTTCTACTCCCTTTAGAACCCTATGGGTGCATATTATATGTAAGGAGGGCTTGTTAGTGGATCTTGCTAAGGTTGTAATTATTGTGGGATTGGGAAATCCTACTAGTCAAAGTATAATGCATAGATTCCTTTGGAATATATGGTACTATAGAAAATTCATTAAAGGATATGCCAAGATCGTCGCACCCTTGGAGGAGTTACTTAAGAACAAGATTGCCTTTCACTGGGGAGAGGCACAATGTAAGGCATTTGAAACTTTAAAGGATAGGCTTGTTACTACACCCATACTACATTTTCCTTCTTGGGATAAGTATTTTCATGTTCATATTGATGCCTCAAGAACAACCATTGGAGCAGTATTAGCACAACCTTGTGAGGGGATTGTCGATCATCCCTTGTGTTTTGCAAGTAGGAATTTGACACTAGCAGAACAAAATTACACAAATACTGAGTGCGAAGCACTATCAATGATCTACACACTGCATAATTTCAGGTAGCATTTGGTGGCAATACCTTTTTTATTCTACATGGACCACATGTCATTGAAGTACTTGGTTAACAAACTAGTATTACAAGGGTGCATATGTCGATGGGTCCTACTATTTCAATAATTTGAGTTCACAGTGGTGGTAAAACATGGAAAGAGAAATTTAGGACCTGACCTCCTATCAAGGATTGAATCATGGGAAGATGGGAAAAACATTGAGGATACCATGCTAGATACGCAACTATTTAGGTTACGGCACACGCCCTCGAACTTAGAAGATATTACAGTGTTTCTCAAAACGGGTGTGGCACCAGAAGCAATGAAAGCCTTGGAGAGAAAATAATTTTCTATACATGTCATGACTACATGTTGATTAGTGAATATTTGTACAAGTTAGGCCGCGATGAGGTTCTATGCTGATGTGTATTAGAACATGAGCGCGTGATAATTATGGAAGAATCACATGGTGGGATTGCAGGAGGACACTATGCAGGAAATGCCACTGCACAAAATATTTTACTTGTATAACTTTGGTGGGAAAGTATCTACTAGGATTTTATTGAGTTTTGTAAGGCTTGTGACCATTTCCAGCACCTTGGCAAACCTAGAAGAAGGGATGAGATGTGCTTGAGACCTATAGCCAATGCGGAACCATTTGAGAAATGGGAAATTGACTTTGTAGGGTGAATTTCACATGTCACGCAAAGGAATTGATCGCGATACATCATTACTTGCACTAATTACTTAACGAGGTGGGAAGAGGCAGTGCCTAGGGATTTCACTGAGCAATGACAACTGCCCATATTTTTATGGGAGAACATAATCAGCAGATGGATTCCTTTGAGCATGAAAGTGATAGAGGTAAACATTTCCTGAATGAAATGATCAAAATTTTTTTAGCATATTTTATGGTGGCCCATCACAAGACTACCCCTTATCACCCACAAAGAAAATGGAACTGCTGAGGCATTTAAAAAAATACTAAGTCACAACATTGACCAAGATTTGTGATGTTGGGAGACAAGATTGGGATGAAAAAGTATCAGCTGTTCTATGGGCATAAAAAACAACCTACAAAAGATTGAACAAGGCCACAACATTTCAATTGGTATTTTGCATGGAAGCTATTTTTCTAGTTGAATTCATGTTACCATCACTATGTATAGTGCGCGCAGGAGGATTGGTTGATGAATAAGCACTTGAGGAAAGAATTGACAAGTTAATAAAGTTAGATGAAAGATGATCACTTGCTAGATGGAGTCAGAAGACTAAAAAGGCCAGAAAAAAGGCATTTCATGATCATCATATCAATAATAAGAAGTTTGAGGTTGGGCAGATGGTTTTTTTATATGACTCCAAGTTTCTACGCCATCTTGGGAAGTTGAAAGTCCATTGGTTGGGTCCGTATATCATCTCATGCATCCTTGACTCGGGCGCGTGCCAGTTACAAGTTATGGATGGGATGAGGTTGCTTGGCCATTTCAATGGGAGTAGGATGAATCCCTACTATAAATAAGTCTTCTTGGTGTTTTTCAATAAGGTAGTATTTCCAGTTAGATTAGGATTTCACTTTTACAATTTATTTCATTGTGTTTCCATTTCTCGTCGCTTGTTCCCTTCCGTTGTTTTGTTTTATGCCTTGTGCATTGGTAACCACATTATTTTCAAAAGGTTATGCATGTGTAGAGGACTGTGCATCTATTTTAGTGTGGGGTGAGGATGAAGTAGTGCAAAGTGAAATATAAGTTGGTAGTGGAAGTTGTGCTAAATGGCCCAGTTAGAAGATAAAAAGTGCTTAAGTTTGAGGAAGCACGTGAAATAAAAATGAACGAGAATTTTTGGTGTCTAGATAAGGATTTACAAAGGCCACGTATAAAGAAGGAGAAAGCAGGGAAAACATGAGGTAGGAGAGGGAAAAAATCGGGAAAATGAAAGAAGAGGTACCTTCGGCGCTGTAGATGTGCGCATAAGAGTATTTGGTGAATTTTGATTTTTTTGCACTCCAGAAGGTTGTAAAAGATTTTTTTGCATAGGATTTGGCACATGGGTAAGGGACTTAAGGTTGGTTCTAATATAAAAATCCACATTTAATGCTAAGAATGTGGGTAGGTGGCATAACAATTATTGCTGGGAAGAGGAAAAAACTATTAATATGAGTTCGGGAAAGTCGTTATTTTACCTTGCTATTACAAAGTTGAAGCACTCTTGCAAACTAAGGCATCTAGAGAGATTTTTATGAAGAGGAATCAGAGAGATCTAAGTTCATGACTAGGGTAGATCTGTAAACTAGAGTGGAAGGATTACATGGTATGGGGAGAGTTAGTTTGTAGTGTGTCGTGTTGTGGAAGGATTTTTCTAGTTAGGGTTTAGCAGCTAGGGCATGGAGACAGAAGGATTTATTTGCAAAGTTGAGCCCTAGAGTTGAGTAGAGTATCATAACAGAGTGAGGAGTTTTAAGTTTTATCCCAACAGAAAAAATGAAACCAAATAAGACAACTGCTTCACCAAAGAAAAAGGGTTAGGGAAAATAAACCACTACCATCATAAGATCCAATGAGGAATTGTATGTAGAAATGTAGTACCCAGATGGAGTATTCCTAGGAAAGAGTGGGTGTTACACTAAGACAAATGGCCGTAAGCGATTATAACCATCGCACGAGCACAACATGAGAAGGAAATGGACGTTGGATCTGGTTCATCCAACTAAAAAGAGGACACCAGATGGGATGTATATATATATAAACGAGGTAAAATTCAATTTGGAGAAGGCAAGGCTATTACAACTATATGAGTTACCTTATTTTGGCAAGCCCGAGTGACTATATCAATGGTTGATATCATGCGTACATGAAGATCACTTCTATTTTGTAAGCCGCAAGATGCTGCATAAACACCTTAGTTGATATCTAAATTCACTAGGTCTAAATTGTGAAGGGGAATCTATGGACGACAATTTACAGTGATAAGGAGGTCATCAAGGAAACTATGGAAGCTTACGACCACAAAAAGGGTTCACGGTACTTTGACATCGCATAAATTATAGAACCTATTATGAGAATGTCCGCACATTTTGTCACCAAGCTCAATGATCAAGAAATATGGACACAAGTAAACAAGGCATAGTTAAATGTATGCCGAAAGATCTCAGAAGGAACCATCTATAACTTACCTACCTATTCATTGTGAATGAGATCATAATTATCACACAATAATGGAGAAAAGATATTATTCAGAAACATTATCCTCACCATCATCTTCTCGGACTATTAGAGTGATCCGATGGGCCATAGAAGTTCATTCGGGAGTATCCATAAGACAATCCCTCGCCTGCGATGAAGAGGTTTGATGAATTATACTTGTGAAACCATGATAGTCCACTCACAAAGGTGCACCTAGAAAAGTGGTACAAGTGAATCACGTGACACATTTGGGGTATGAGTGGAGAATCCCTGAGTAGTTTCCCGCACTCATGGATGTGACAGGAAGAGTTTGTAGTTTATCAACATTTCTACATTGGTAGTTTTACATTAACAAATGGGACTAAGATTCCATTGTGCAAGCTACCCTTCTCCTTCACCGTACAATACTTCCAAGCAGGGGTCAACCAGTTTAAGGAGGCTAAAAGGCTAAAGTTCGACCCTAGTGAGGTAGAACTAATATCACCATGAGCTGCACCAAAATCTTGTATACCATAAGAATAACACATATGTGGAGAATAATATCTCCCATGAAGTACAAATGATGAAGCCATTGATGTTACCGATCACTGGAAGGACCAAAACAAGGGTATATCTGCGCATAAGGCAAAAGTTTGAAAAGTGCGTTTACCTAGAGAATGATGTCTCCATTCCAACAGACCCCATAGGGGGGAAAAAGGCTACGCCAAATATAAATGAAAGAGAATAGGTGTAGGAGAAGGCACCAAGTGTGAAAACCACGCAATTTAGGGGCACACTGGAAGCAAGCACTAAGTCTAGCACTTATGTGCGTAGGAAGAAATCCCCAGTTAAAGGGAAGACCCTAGAAGAAGAGGCACCAGAACCTGAAGAGCTTCTCACACAAGAGGAATCACCAAGGAAGGAGTCACCTTTCGAGGAGAAAGAGAAGGAATAATATCCTATACTTGAATCACCAACTAGGAAAAAGCAGAGGGTGACGGAGAAATTTGATTCGGAGGAGATCCTAGAGAACTAATTAGGTGAAAGGGATGATGACAAACACGAGGGAACTCAAGACCATCTAATGTATAATTTACATGACTTTGAGGAAGAAGGAGAGAAAGAGAAGGATGGTGAAGAAGAAGATGCTCAGGGAAAGGGGATGAGCGAGGAAGTAAAAACGAATGATCAGAGGACCCGAAGCCTCACAAAGGAGAATATAGAGGAATCCACAGAGAGAGAAGTAGTTGACATCATCAAAGACCTAGTGGATTAGGAGGTATAATGCAATGTAGATGAAATCCTGAAGGAGGTAGAAGAGGAAAGTGTGGGAAATAATATGGTAACATGGGTGGAGATCCTAGTCTAGATGTAAGCTTCCCAAAAGCTACGTGCACAAGTGGGAAGAGCTTAGCAGTAGAAAAAGGGTAAGGGATGAGCTTCTTCAATGATCTAAGAAAGGTTGTATGCACATGTTTCCAAAGCACCATGCCAATGGAACAACTCCTTTCTATGACTTCATTTGATGTAGAAGGATCGTATCCATGAACCAGGAAGATGTTATCTTGGGAATTTGAGTCCCACATCGACGAACCTAAGTTTGAAGTAAGCCAAGGGGCACTGATGAAGGTTCCAGAAATGAATGGGATAAAACCCTTGGTCAATGCTTACCAATTGATAGATGAGCAGGTCTACAACATGCTCAACAAGGTTTCAATTCAGGTTGAGGCTAGAATTTTTGGAAGGAATGACAGGGTGAAGTTCCTAGAGGTGGAGCTAGAGAAAAAGGAGGATGAACTTGTCAAGAAGAGAAAGGATTTAAAGCAAGAAGAGTTGATCAGTGTGCAGTTGAGGAATGAATTTATAGAGGAAAAGAAAAGGGTGCGTGAAGTATATAAAAATATAGAAATGATCATGGATGCCATTGTCTTGAAGCATCCAAACTTAGCACCACCCAAGTAGAAATATAGAATAACCTTAGAGTGCCTAGAGTATTTGACCCGTATACTCACTATGAAGAGGAAGCCCCTCACCTTAGAATCTGCAAAAGAGGTGTTAGCTTGCCAAAAGAGGGAGGAGAAAATGAAGGTGGTAGAGATTGTTTCCCATTATACCAAACTCCTTGCCAATATGAAGGCCTCCGCACAAGTTACTGAGGCTGCCTATGATAATTATGTTGATATCTAGACAAAATGACAAACATCCTAGTCGCCACACATGAGACAGAACTCAAGGAGTTCCAGGAGAAAAATAAGGGGAACAGAGCGGAGCGGGAAAAGATCCTAGCCGAGGTCAAGAAGAAATCAACAGCTATTGAGACCTTTTAGGGCTTGATCAAAAGTTGGCTAAAGGAATTATACCCAAAGATCACCTGTAGGATGGACATGCTTGAGGAATTGAGTAATAAATTAGAGGATATTGTGGAAATAATGAGCACCAAGGAAGAAGGGATAAGTTTTGAGGATGTGAGGACCCTAGTAGGTGACATCTGTCAATAAGCACAGAGCGAGGTCAATGCCTGGGATAAGCTAGAGGTAGAAATAGGGAAGGATTTCCCTCTCCTCCTTTAACAATAAACAAGTTCCCCATTCTTTCATTCTTTCTCCCAATTATTCATTCATTTATTATTTTTCCAACTATTTAAATCCCACCATTCTTTATTCATTGAAAAGAAGTGTTTTTGAGGATGGAGAATAGGTGTAGTGTGGGGTGATGTTGGGCCTCAGAAATATTGGCTGAGTACAAAAAGGAACACGAGCACGTGGGGCCTAATTAAAGGAGGGTGTGTAAGGTGAAGGTGCATAGGACAGGGTTAGAAGGGTTTAATATAACCCATGGCATGCATACAAGAAATAGGTTTGGGGACTTAGCCATGTTTGATGCTCCTAGTGGTACACAAAAAAATCATGACCCGAATGCACATGTGGAGTAGATAAGGTGCCAGCCTAGAAAATTGATGTTCAAGAAAGGAATATTCCATGCATGCGATGGAAAGATCCAGAAAAACATCATTACAAAGAGTGGAGAAGCTTGGACCTGAGGAAGCCTTCTCCATGGGAGGACCACTTGGACACTTGGACGTTGATCTGATACCTCAGAAGGCATGATGGTGAAGGCAAAAATCTATATATAGAGATGCTCGGGTAGAAGAAGGAAGTGAAAGAGGAGAGGTAAAGCTCTGCATAGAATAAAGGATTCTATGGGTCGGGATTAGGATAATTATAGGAGTGATGGCATATTAGGAGGGATGGGTTTTTGTTCATTTTCTTTGTAATATGAGAGGAACAGAGAGTGATTCTGATGCACGGGTCTATTTTGTAATGGTTTGATGATTTGTTATGGCCTTGAGTTATGTAATTTAGTTATGAAACTTGATCAATATAAATCTATGACTCTATTTTGATTATATGTTGTCCATGGGTATAAACCCTAATGCTTTTTCCTTACATTACGTACCATATTTTTCATTTGCTTGATGTTTCTTCTATTATCTGAATGAACACATTAATATAATTACTCATCTGAAGGCTCTTATGATAAATACATGGTTCATTTCCATTTTACATCTAATTCTCTATCATAAATGATATATTCTCACATAACTCACATATGGATCTGAATATGCTTATCTTCAACGCACTAACATCCTGCACAAACAACCCTAAAGAGGGGCCTGGTACCTTTGTGCACTTTGGGTGAGCGCTCAGCTAAGGATAGGTGATGTGCCAACACGCCTGGGTTATTCAGGGTAGATTTTAGGCTACATAAGTATTTATTCTGGTTTAACCACCATGTTTCTCACAACTTGGTAAGTTTGTATTCCTGAGAATGAAAGAAAATTTGCATATTTCACCTTAAGGTTGTTGATGGCCTCTGTTCTAAAAAAAGGTGAGCCCTTAATTTTTTCTATCTATAAATCTAAAGTACTTGAGCTTATTTTTTCTGATTATTTAGTTATTTTTGCTTGCCCATTTCTAACATTTTGAAAAAATTGCATTTTTTGGCATTCTATGTGAACAACCTATGATTTTTGAGTTGGAAAATGATGTTGGGTGTCATTTTTTTCCTTGATACTTGTGATCCTCTAAGGGTTTGAATATTTTTATAAAAATGGTAAGTCTCTTGATATTCATTCACTATCTTTATAATACTTTGAGCATATATTTTTCGGTTATGAGAAATAGAGATTCTTCTATTTCATTTGTAATCCATGCATTATCTCATTCTCGTTGACTCCATAACTTGGGTAGCTTGATTTCTGGGTAGTTCCCTCTGACTTGTACATTTTTGGGTATGACCATTCTATTAATTTTGGTAGAGCTTTGCAGATTAAAAACACCAAATAGAAAGATAATATAATTGAATTACAAACATCCGAGATATATTATTCATAAAGAGATTACAATATATAGAGATTGATCTTCCTATTGTGGTGGAGTCAAATCTCATCTTGAATCCACTTATCTCTCCACAAATCTCTCAGTTTATCCCTAGGATAACTCACTCAATTCTATCGGTGAGTTGTTTATTACAACTTCACACTATATTATTATTAAATGAGTTTCAAATCTCATTTAAATAATAATACACACAATACAATTTATTAATAATTTTACACAATATATTCGTAGCATTCACTTCCCTATTGTTTACATTATTAATCCCTATTACACACTCCCCTAATGTGAAAAAGGTAAAGAAAAACATTCACAAGTATTCTACTGCTTGTTTGCATCTGCATGCTCATGATCTTGGTACGCTGAACCTCTGTTCACCAAATACGAACCCCTGTTCGACAAAAATGGACCTTTGTCCTAGGTATGATCCCCTTCTCATGAACCTCTGTTCATCCTCTTTAAGAAAAACATGATGCTGATTTTTCTTGTTCTTTTATCTTTCTACTACAACATATTTACATCAGCAGGTTATAAAAGAAAATACAACTCTGAAAAGGAATGTGACATTTGTTCTTATTACAAGAAATGAAACACACAAGTGAAAAAATGCCACAAACTCATTATTCAGCCCCGTCACTTGTGGCTAGCGAGAGGACACTGATTGTCCTCCTTCCTCTATTGCCTCCTGCCTCCATCTGCTACTGCTTATTTAGAATAAAAAATCATCAGAATTATAACCATCACCCAATGGTTCTTCTTTATCACTATCTTCTTCTTCATTAGCAACCAGGGCACTTTCTTCTATTTTTCCATCAAGTAAATCTCGTGCTCTTTTCTTGCAGTTTATAGATAGATGTCCATCTTGTTTACAATAGTAACAAGTGATATGTTTCTTTGTATCTTTAAAAGTTGATCTTTGTTTAAAAGAATATTTAAATCTCCCTTTATTATATGACTTGTTTTTACCATACATTGCAGTTTCTTCTGGTGTACCAGTCTTATTTTCTTCATCTATTAGTGAAGAAATTAGATCTTCTAGGCTGGGATTGATCTTGCTCAAAGTAAAAACAATGTTTGAATAGTGAGATGGCATACTATTCAACAAAACATATTTTGCATCATCATCCTCTACTTTAATTTTTATCCCTGACAATTGATTCAAAATAGACCGAAACTTACTTATATGTTGTACCATGTTTTCTCCTTCATCCATCTAGAGTCCGAACAACTTCTACTTCAAGGTCACTGCTGCACTTCCGGTTTGGGATCCAAACAACTTGTTCAATGTTGTCCAAATGAAATTTGAACTTTTTGAAAGGTCTATATGATGCAAATATGCATCAGACAACCCAAGTCCAAAGATTTATGTTGCTTTACGATCTCTACTCTCCCATTTGGCCACTTCATCAACATCAGTTGGTTTCTTGAATGTTCCATCCGCAATGTCCCACAAATCTTTGTTAATGAGTGTCAACTGAGTTCTTACTTGCCAAGTGTGAAAATCCTTTCCATCAAATTTTTCAACATAACCCAATTTATCCATTATGATTCTCCATAATTTGACACAAATAGGTGTTGGTTTTAACTGAAAATACACCCTTTTTACAAACAATTTAAAATTTTGAAAAACACTTTACTACATTTATAACGAAAAATGAATTTTAATAAACACATGACTCTTGACTTAAACTCAAAGTGACTCTATTGACAATTTGACAAGAGACATAAAATGATACTTGACAAAATTCATTTAAAAAGTAATAAATTGAGATTACTTTTTAAATAACCTAAAACAATATTAGAAAAGCATAATGCTTTATGGCATCTAAACAAGAATTACACAATATGGACAAAAAAACTATAATTTTAATTATAGCTTAAAAAAACAATAGAGCTGTCAAACAACTGAAACGACTAAAACAAACCCAGAATAAAATTGAGGATCACCTGGAAACTGCAAATCAAAACGTGGAGAAAATATATCAGAGACGTAGCAGGAGATCCAAATTTATGCACTCCAATATTCAAAACTTGTCCACAATCAATCCACCCTCACAAAATGCTATTCCAAATTTCTACATTATTTGTAAACTGGGTAGTGGCCAAAGCTTGGCATTTTATTATGATTGATTACCGATTGGGAGTGTAATCATGCCAAATAGACAAGGAGACAACTCGTGATGTATGCAGTCATAGGAACGTGAGCACAGTAGATCTGATAATTATATAAGGCTAATGAATTTACATCTACAGACTTGGACGCAGGCATATGTAAGAAATGGATCTGTTGAAGTCAATGATAATGCACCATAATACTGACATCCTTTGATACATAAAGAATCAAACCATAAATTTGTAATAACAAATAAAATCCAATCTCATTCGTAATGAATATACTCACGCAGGAATAATCCAATTCATTGTCACCATTGAAGAACTAGCACACGACTCACATGGCTAATGGTTGACCTACTCTGATACCAGATATTAATTTTGGTAGAGCTTTGCAGATTAAAAACACCGAATAGAAAGATAATATAATTGAATTACAAACATCCGAGATATATTATTCATAAAGAGATTACAATATATAGAGATTGATCTTCCTATTGTGGTGGAATCAAATCCCATCTTGAATCCACTTATCTCTCCACAAATCTCTCAGCTTATCCCTAGGATAACTCACTCAATTCTATCGGTGAGTTGTTTATTACAACTTCACACTATATTATTATTAAATGAGTTTCACATCTCATTTAAATAATAATACACACAATACAATTTATGAATAATGTTACACAATATATTTGTAACATTCATTCTACTTTGAACTGTACCTTAAAATGGTTTGTTGGATTTGGAGAGTTAAAAGTTGGCTATAAGGTTCACCATTGTTGTTCTTTCAAGCTCTATTTCATTCCATTTTACTTAGTGTCCTGGTGAAGAGATTCTTATAGTTCTGTAACCTCATATTTTAAGGTAAACTTTTGATTTTCACATTTTACAATAGCTCGAGTTAGATATTTATCATGATAATTTGTGCTTCTTACTCTTGTGGGTTACTACTCAAAACCCTTGGCCGTATTTTATAAGTATCTTTCCATTTTCTCATCTTGCTCTTGATGAGTTAGATTTTAGTATTATGAAACTCGACATTACCATTGTTTTCTGAGTTTGAGAGATCTGTGTTCATTCGCCCTAAGTTCAGTTCTGGTTTTTCTCATCTCTATTTTTGCTCAAATTTAATCTCAAGATCTAGGCAAGATTAAATGATTCGATTCTTTATTTGAATGTGTAAAAATATCTTTGTTCTTGAGATCCTTGAAGCTTTTCAACTATAGTTTCTAAAACCTTTGCATTTATTGTGATTCTCTGCTATGATTTGATCCTTGAGCTTGAAAACTTTTGGGTCTTTGATTTTTCGATATGCTCTCAAGGGTTTGAAGATTTAATCTAACTTGGTAATTTTTGGTTCATTGAACTCACCTCTGTTTAGAGCTCATGCATTCCATTTGCATGTTAGCTGGGTTTGGCTTAGTTCTGTTACATTTAAGGGTTTTGATTTATTTACTTGCACCCAAATGCGTTGTGATTTTATGAGTTCTTCGGCAAGCCATAATTCAAAACTCTGTATTGTTTAAGCTTTTTAGCTATTTAGCTCTTTAGCTTTTGAGAATTTTCTATTTGTAAGAAAACTGTAAGATTTCATATATTAAATGGTGGGTCATGAGAGATTTGATCTTGAAAACTAATATTTTTAAATATTTCCCTTGATGAAAGTATGAAAACTGGGATGTTTTGATAGGAGGTAAACATGTAAAATCGTGATAATCTGTAATTTAAAAATCCTTTCATCGCAAAATTGGCATCTGATAGAAGAGATTCAAAGTTCCATGAAGTATAACTGAAAAATATGTTTGTATCTATAATTATCAGATGTCTCATTAAAACTTGATGCTCTTGTATTAGTGTTTGGTTAGCTTCTTGATCATTATATGCCTGAAATTTGTCAATCATCTCTATTTTGAAAAATATTTGTACCTGTGCTCTTGTGTTTTTACATACACCTTGCAAACATCTGGATGCTAAACTATGCTTTGTTTCCATAATCCATCAGTAGGAACTGTTTCTTTGAGAATTTATGAATAATTGATATATCCATATTAAAACTGTTTGCTCCATCCTTTATTGATGCTTTGGAA
Source organism: Taxus chinensis (assembly GCA_019776745.2). NCBI lineage: Eukaryota > Viridiplantae > Streptophyta > Pinopsida > Cupressales > Taxaceae > Taxus > Taxus chinensis. Next base: position 89,986,099 of record CM034153.1, on the reverse strand, counting down.
TAACTAAACCTTTAGAGAAACACCTTAGGGATCTTATTGATACTATGTTGTACTTTTTTTACTTTGTTCTTTTAAAACTTTTGCAAAACCTGTATCTTCCTAATGCGTATAATCTGAAGAATTTATTCTCGTAGACAAGCTAACACCTATAAAATTGATACCTTTATTGACCCTATAGCATTTATGAGATAACAATAAGACCATTATGTACTTGTATCATCTGTTGCAATGTTGTTCATGGTACTTTAAATTGTTTGAGGTGTACTTGCACCCTTCTTGAAGCAGCTGTATATCTCATTTTATAATGTTATGAAATTTATGTAGCTTTGTAATGAAATGGAACCATCATAAAGTCTCATTTACTTCTTCTCATTTTAGTTATCTTTTTAATTTGAAATCCACTTGATGATGCATCTAAGGTGTTCAAAAAAAAATTACCTTCATTTGAATTTTGTACCTTACTTTATTAATTGAGTGTTAGCGACTTGAACACTTTTACTATTGTTCTTTGATCATTGTAAAATGCATGAATGTTGTTTTCTCTTGTAGAAAATTGTATTTGCACACTTAACAAAATAGTTAGAAAACAATAGGCCTTATCCTCTCTTGTATTCCATAGTGACATTTCTTTCTCTTTTATTTTCCATCTATCATGATTTTTGTGAATGCCATGGGCTTTTGCAAGATACTACTTTCTCAAATCTACATCTATTACTTTGATGTACCTTATGCTTTTTGATCTTAAATGATTCATTTGCTTGAAGCTAGTTAGCACATGAATAAAGATTAAACCCTAAGCTCAGTAACTGATGTTTTTCCCTTTTATTTTCTTAGTTACATCCCATGAATTCTGTGGGAAACACTTAATTTCCTCATGAATAAATGATATTATTTCTGTGATTCAGTTGTGTACTTCCTTTTACTTTCAAATCTTATGACATGTAATAATTTATAATAAATTAAAAAACTCAATAATTGTAGTCATTTTTGCCCACATACTAACTTCTAACCCCATGCGCACTGGCCTATCACCTAGCGGGTGTTAGGCACTCACTTGAGGCACGTGCGAGCGCCGAACCCCTCCTTTATGTGAGCATTGTGAGAATATATTACCATCGTTAGAGGATTAGTTGCAAAGAGGTAAATATTCATATACAAGCACAACATGAGCTATCATAACCTTACACCCAAGATTTTAACAACATGAGAAACACCATGACATGAAATATAGAGAACAGATCTACCACATAATGGAAATAACACTAGGGTTTTCAACCCTAAACCAGATATTTAGAACAGATCCATATATTCATATATATCATAGTTTTGGTAACCATATTATAGTCAAAAAGGTCATTACAGACCATACATATATATTAGATGACTCAGACTCATCTCTTACATATATTCCTTAGTATGAAATTCTAAGTATGTCATCCTAGTCCATCCCTTATTACAGACTCTAACACCATATAGAGGTCTATTACATCCATGATATCCCCTAGAACTAATGATATACATCTTATTGTTACTACAAAATCATGTTCTTGATGCATTCCCCCACGATCTGCACCCTCTGTGTATCTCTCTCTTCAGGAGTCTTACTTGATGCCTTCGTCTCCTAGCTCAGGTGTAGATATATATTCTCTACTTCTGATAATATCTTCTTATAACATCAATACCCACCGACATGCCTTCCTTTAGGGGCAGATCAGATGCCAAGTGTCAAGGTGGTCCTCTGATGGTGCATTCTTATTCTGTTCTAAGATCTCCACTTTATATAATGATGTCTTTCGGGAACCTTCTGTAGACCCCAAATTTGGGTCTTACGACACTCTGTGCCCTGCATCTTGTAACGCAACCTAACCCTACCTCACCATATAAACCTTACACACTTAATTATTTATTAATTACCTTATAATTAATAAATCCACATCTCCAACCCTATCACTTCACCTTGCCACCTCACCATGACCTAGCCCTAACCCTAAACTAACCTAATTAAGACCTATAACTTGGTCCAGACCCACACCCATGACTCATCACCCCTCACCCGCACCAAAACGAACCTAATAATGACTTGACCAAGCCCACAACTGACCCCTCAGGAGAAGAGGAGGGAAAGTTGGCTATTTTACTAAAAATAGCCAACTTTGACCTAACCGACATCGGTCCCTATGTGACCGGCGTTGGTTAGGTAACCACCATCGGTTCCCTGTAAATGACCTCCCCCAACCAAAACAAAGGGATCCAAATTCATTTTGTAAGAGAGGGACAAGTGAGAGAGAGAGAGAAGAGGTTGCAGAGAGGAGTATTGAGCCCAAGACTATAACTGAGCAACTAGATCATGGTCACACTCATCCAAACATTAGAAGAGTCATAGGATAGTTTCATTAGCTCACTTCCGATTTCCGGATCATCCCAACTGAGCCTTGCCTTTGCCACTGCATTCCTTGGACCTGCATCCACATCAAAAACTAGTAAGTAGTTTCTTTTATTACCTTGTATGCTTCTAGACACTACTTTGTGAACTTTTGATTCATAATGATTATAAGCTCACTCCTGGATCTACAACCCGGCAGCACCTTGCACCTAACCTTCATTCATCCATCTCTATATTGCCCCAAAGACAACGTTTTCACTCTCTGAGTCTTCTCTATCACCCTACTACTCCCCTCAACCATCTACTAACCTTCTAAACCCCGTAACCACCTCACAACCAACTTCCATTTAAAAGCCTCTAAATCACTACCCCTACTGATATCAGTTATCCCCTACCGATACTGGTTTTATAACCATGGTCTGTTATCCAGTGACTGGCATCGGTCACTATGACTTATACCAAAAACCAACCTTTCACCTATTTACCTCCAAACAATCTCATATCCAGCCTTGTCTATCCCTGTAACTTGATCTGAATGTATCAATAACCAGTGACTAAACAAACAGCATGACATTTTATTATTGGTAGTTTAGTCTCTATTGCTTTTAGTAACAAGGTACCTAAATCGTGATTTCGCAATAGCTTCTTTATTATCATTTGCATTAATTTGTATTAAAAGGGAACTAACCACCTTTGAAAGGAAGTCTAATATTTCCTGGGCCCAAGGCAGTTCCCTCACTTATTTTTTAATGAAAATTTGGTGGTCTTGCGTTCTTATTTACAGGTAGTCCTTCCCAGACAAAAAGGAGTTCCTCAAAATCAATTTGATCTCTCTACGGTACGTGCACACCTTCCCAACACTCAATAGGTATTCCTCCTAGCCCTAACCCTTATCTATTTCTCAAGAGAATGAAAAGATAGAAATAACTCTATTCTGGAACAAAACTCTGTGTGAAACATTTTGGCACGCCCGGTGGGACCCTTCTCGGGTTTCTTTCTTTCTCGCTTGTTTTCATATAGGGAGCACACTTGATTTTTCTTTCTTCTAAATATTCACAAAATATTTTTTCATTTTGGTAAAATAACTTGTCTTTCTTTCGCATCTTTGCATTAGTGAAAGTCATCTTCTTAACCTCTTCTCTTTCTTTGCTTCATCGAATATCATTTTTGTTTTGGGTTTAAAATACGTGCATCACATTCTTGCTTGCTATTTTTAATTCTAGTGAACATAGATTAAGTAACATGTCGTACACGTGGGGGTGATATCCACGGTATTGATGAGAAATTAATCTTACTCTCACTACACAACACATACCAAATCACATCATAATCTACACAACATCTCAAACATCCCCCCTTCCCGCGGTATTCCTCTACCCGATTGAGGTAGCCTTATAAGCCAAAACAAACTTGACATCTCCCTTAGGTATTTTGTTTAGGATTAACATCATCTTGTGTCTAAGGCATAAGCCCAAAGTGATTAAAACTAATCCTAGGGTTAGTCTATTGATTTGCTTGTGTATCTTGCTTGTTTTTTTTTCTTTTTTCTTTTTTTATTTCTTTCAGTTCTGTTTCTCTGTTATACCCTGTCTTAGTGATCACTTCAGACAGTTTGGTGGGTATACTAAGCCTTGTTATCCCCAAACCAGTAGCCTTTTACATTCTCTCTTTACCTTCATAGTGACCGAAATCGGTCCTCTTCTACCGACATCGGTTACACTGACCGACACTAGCTACAGTCTGACCGACATCGGTTACAAGACCGATATCGGTTACTTTGTTTCACAGTTCCTGACAAACCAACAACCTACCAATTCCAACATTTTGTTGTTGTTTTTATTCCTGATTGACTAATTCCCTATTGTATCCTCTTGTCCATAGTTTTTATCACTTGACAACAAGCCGCAGCCATGGTTTCACATGCTTGTTCTGTGTCTTTTCTTGATTCACCCCCTTTGCATCCTATGGGGAATCCTACAGACACCAGTGCTTTTCCCAAGATCCTTGAAGGAGATCCAAACTTTGCCAAATTTTTGGATACTAATGCTAGCACCGTATGGTATTATTTATCTCATACCCCTGACCGTACACCCGACGGTTAACTCCTCTTTGGTATGCCTATTAGTATAGCCACTCACTTAGCCCCTTCCCCACCTAATAACTCTACCTCACTGTCTTCATCCTTAGCCCTGTCTCCTATCTCAGTGGCTTTGGTGGTTCATACTGCGCCAATTGGCCTTCCTTTGGTTAATTTGGGGCCCCACATATCACTACCGTCCATTACCCCTACCTCATCTCTCCCGCAGATTGCCTCTTTCATAACTCAATCTCTACCATCTATCCACACGAGCTTTCCCTCTTAGGCTCTGCCCACCTTTTCATTTTCGCAGACTCATCCGGTGGCCTCAACATCTTATATAGGACACCCTTATTTGGCCACCCCAACACATTCATTGTTGTTACCTTATCAACATTCAACCCCACCATTTTATATTAGTGGCTCTTGGCCCAATCATCCTCCGTTTACGACGACAACACCATCATCTGACCCAACTAATGATTTAATCAAACAGATGATGGACAAGATGCAAAATCTTGAGGCTTCTGTTTCAGGAAGACGTAACACCCTGACATACGATTAAGTTTTTCGGGATCCTATTCATCATTTTTTCCCCCTTCATACATATCCTCCTCAATGGGAATTACCAAAATTTACTCATTTTAGTAGTAAGGAGGACCCTCAACAACACTTGTGATCATTTAGACATGCCTTCTATCTGATTGCTCATGACGATGCCTTACTACTCCGTACCTTCCCCATGTCCTTATCAGGACCTACCTTATAGTGGTATAGTGCTTTAGCCCAGCACTCAATCTTCTCCTTTAACCAGTTAGCCCAATCTTTCTTGGATCACTTCTCCATCAATATTTCCAAGAAAGTATCCATTACCGACCTCTATGCCATCCGACAATTTGAAGACGAGTCTATCACAGATTTCGTTGGACAATGGTGGGGCCTCATCAACCAACTTACTTATGCCTTACCTCAGGCCGAGCTCATCGAACTCTTTACACGGGCCTGCGCTAAACACATTTCTCCCACCCTCTAAATTCAAACTTTTCACACCTTTGATGAGGCCTTTACTATGCCTCAGAAACTAGAGATTCGAGCCTTAGAGGAGGAGAAATTGAAGTTGCGCAACAAAAAATCAAATTTCCGAACCCAAGACTCTACCAACAAACCCAACACCACAAACTCTCACACATCGGCTGCTTCGAAATCAAAAGGAGACGTACACATGGTGATGGTCAAATTTCAAGCACTATCTAATACCCAGCCGAAATCCACCTATAAGTATAAAGCCAAGCCCATCAAGTACACTCCCTTGGGAGAAACTTATGACGTGATCTTGGAAAAAATTCTTAAAGCAGGAGCTCTCACCTTGCCTCCTGTTAAACCTCACTCCAGGTTTGATTCTGCTAGTGCTATACCTTCTTGGTATAAATAAAATGACTTCTGTAACTTCCATCACATGAAGGGACACAGCCACGAAAACTACAAGATGTTGAAAAACATAGTGTAGGAAATGGTTGATGCAGGGGATATAACCCTCGATAATCCTAATGCCCCTACTAATCGAAATTAAAAAATCTTCAACAAACCATTTCCAAACCATTCATCTAATAGTAACACAAACCAAGAAACCTCAGCTGAGGAGAAGAGTGTGTATGAGATCCATGTGGTTTTCAACTCCCAACCAAGGGCTTCCATCGAGGAAATTTTGAATCGAACCCCTTCACCAATGCAGGGGTCATCGCCCCCTTCTCCTTCATTAGGACAAGAGGACAACCTCGCTATTCCTTTACCCATAAAGGAATCAACTGCCCAAAGTTCTCTTCTCACAGAAGAGTCTTCTTAAACCACATCCCTACAAGACTGTGAGTGGATGTTATCCAACCTATCTATTTCCCAAACATCTCCTTCCACCACTCTTGCTGCAAAAGAAGAAGGATTGCCACTTTTTTGGTCATCCTTAGAGGAGAAACCCCTCAAGCCTACATCACCAAACTCCTTAGCCATGACGGATCCTCTAGAACATGCCCTCCTCCCTATCAGTTCTTCATTGCCTAAATCTTTCCAGTGACCAGTTGACCTCTTAACGCCCATTGATACAGTGCCTCATTCGCCCCCTATATCACACCCACAGTGGACCGGAATCACAGCCCACTTTTCTTCCATACCAAAATTCCCATCCACACGTGAAGATTGTCATCCCCTAGAAGATAGACGAGTCTTATGGGAACGTTTGAGTACACCATGCTCTACCCAAATGTAGATGACTAATCCAGACACCTCTACCATATGCCCGAAGTTTTTACAAAAGCTCAAAATGCCTATGTCCTCACCTTCACCCCCCTCATCTCTACTGAATACCTCATCCACCTCTATCAACCTAACCAAACCTTCCCCTATGCTTGGGACTTCACCAATACCCAGCCTGACACACCCACCTAAATGGTTAGATCTATCCAAAAATAAAGCCGTCAATCCACCTAAGAGACAGACCCAATCTCCTCGAGTCCAATCTATGCCTTCGCCACTACTAAAACCCTTGCCCCCGATCACACCGGTACAGCAGGCATGGTTTCAACCCTCGCCATCACACCTACCTTCTATATTGGGGCCTCACCTCTCCACCTTGCCTCAATACACCATGCCTCCCACGTCTTCTTTAACACGACCTGCACCTTGTGTACCCATACAGAAATCCACGGGTGTCTCAACACCGTCACCCCAAGTATCCTGCCTACCTACCAACCATAAGCAAACTCGATCATCGAAGGACTTGTTTTCTATTGGTCCTCTTTCCCCATGGTTGTTTCCTACCATGTCATGTGTGGCCTCATCATCTAACTAGCTAAACATGACTTCTGCGCAGAAGAAGCCATACCTAGTTAAACCCAATCATCAAAATCCCTTGCCAAAACCACCACTGGTACGAACCACTCATACCCAACCATTACCAAAACAATCAATAATCTCACTCACTCAATCAATAGCCTCATCTTCATCTAAATTTGACCCATTCAAAGGATCTTACGCCAAGATCCTTGGTATGTTGGTAGGGGATGCGACCATTTCCCTACCTCCACTTAGACCGTATGATCCATCTAAACCTCAACCTATAGGTTATGATGAATCTAAAATCTATGCCTACCACCGCACACCAGGACACAATGTAGAAAGATGCAAAGCTTTGAAAGCCATCTTTCACCAGTTGCCTATCTCGGATAGAAAATCTAAGAAAGACAACTTACAGAGGGAAAATCCCTTAGCTTTGATCCCTTCTCCTATACCACCTGTTCCCACCTCACCAAAATCTATCATCATTGCAACCCCGCCTCTCGAGAATAATGAATTATCCCTGCCATCTTCCTCATCTTGTATTCACAAGATCAATAGGATTAGCATTACTACTCGAGGTCAGAAAAACAATGGAAAAGCTAAAGAGAGCACACATGCGGCCTCTCTTTCTCCTTCCACCAACCTGATCGCACCACCACCTAAAGTGGTTATTCGTGGACCTGTATATCTAGTCTCTGATGGAGTTTCCCATCACACCATGATCAAACAACTTCACCAATCTCCTATAAAAATGACACTTTATGATCTCATTCAAACATCTGAATCTCATCGGTAAGCTCTAATTGAGATCCTCCAAGGGATAGAGGTCCTACCTAATGAAACCCTTCCCATTACCTCCATCTTAACACCCAACCACGTCACTTCTATCACCAAACAACCTACCTCCACAGCCACCTCTTTCCATGTATAGCAAGCCGCTGTTGTCAGTTTTTCTGAAGAAGAAATTGTCGTCTTTGGTGCAGAAGATCCCGACCCCACTCTTTTCATCTTGGCTTATGTACAGGACATATGGGTACATTGTTTTATGATCGACGAGGGTACTAGCCTAAACATTGTCTCTTCTAAAGACTTCCAATAGATGAATATCCCTCCTAGCTGCATGTGTGCCAACCCCACCATGTTGCATTCATTCAACGATGCTATTACTTCTACCCTAGGCACCATGATCCTTAACATTCATGTAGGGCCATGTACCTTGCCCGAGCTCTTCTATGTCCTTGAGGGAGAGTTCTAATACAACATGTTATTGGGCCGCCCTTGGATCCAGGCTATGGGATGCGTTCCCTCCACCTTACATAGATGCATAAAATTTGAGTATGATGGGAAGCCATACACCATCACAGCTGACGCTTCCCCCTTTAAAACCTGTAATATGTTATACCACCCTAATGATGTGCTTTTACCAGTCAAGGAAACCATTGATCTGACCCAACCATCTACTTCAACCACGCCTCAACCATCCACCTTAGCCGCACCCACACCTTCGACCAATGAAACCACAGACACGAATACCTCTTCCTTCCCCATGGAAAACATCCCAACCTTGGATCCCTTGGTAGGTGTTTTTCAACACCTTACGCTGGGGGAGTACCACCTATACAATGTTAGCACCTTCCATACCCCATAAGAGTATACAAAATTACATGTGCATCCTACCTACGACCATCGTGTGGGGGAGGTGATCTCCTACAAACCACCTAATTTCTGCACCAACCTAACGTATGGGGGTGTCAACACATCCTCTGTCACCCTTGAACCTCCCCTTGGTGTGGTCCCCTTCCAATCTGATTTTCAATATCTAACCAACCTTCGTTTCGCCCTCACCTTCCTAACTCACTGTGCTTGGAAAGGTTTTGGTTTCAGTCTTTATGAACAAGGCTGACATATGATCATTCCCATGACTACACGTAAACATAAAGATCGTAGTGGTCTTGGATTTTCTAAACCACCTACACCGAATAAACCTCATGTCAATTGTATCCAGGAAGATGATGAAGTCACCCCTTCTGAACCATCAACGCCCATTTTTCCATCTTCACCCATGGAGTCAATAAACCCGGAATATATCCCTCCTAACTTTTTTTTTCGTGAATGTTACCTTCCTAGGTCCTCTCACTTATCAACGCGATGGTGAAGACCCATCTTCTCTCCCCCTTTTGTATCCAGACATGATCTAAGAAGACTCACCTTCGATTAATGTTGTGGAGTGCCAGGATGAAGAATCCATCCTCACCTACCTTGGTGCGGATGACTCTTATATTCAACACGCCTTACCATATGAAACCCAAACCATGTTGAATGAGTTGAATATAGAGATCAACATCCACATGGAGGACAATCCTCACATTGTAAAGATTAGATAATCTCTCGACGCATCAGAACAATCCGCCTTCACTACCTTCCTCTGTGCCCACAATCAAGCTTTAACTTGGTCCTACGCCAACATGCCAGGAATCAATCCTGACATTATTGTCCATAACATCACTTTGAAACCAGAATCCAAACTAGTTAAACAGAAACTGAGAAAAATGCATCCACGCATTGCCCTCTTGGTTAAAGAAGAGCTTCAATGACTCCTTTATGTTTCTTTCATCTTACCTATTGACTATCCCCAATGGATTTCTAATGTCGTACCAATCACTAAAGTGACGGGGGACTTTGGATATGTACGGATTTCTAGGACCTTAACCTCAATTTCCCAAAGGATGACTTCCCCCTACCTAGCATTGATCAACTTATTGATCTCACTGCGGGTCATGAGATGCTTTCTCTCATGGATGGTTTCTCGGGATACAATCAAATTTTAGTAGCCCTGGCCGATCAACATAAAACCACCTTCCTTACCCCCTGGGAGACCTTCTACTATCGTGTCATGCCATTTGGCCTTAATAATGCTGGTGTGACCTATCAACAGGCTTTGACTTACATTTTTCATGACATTATGCACACTATCCTCGAGGATTATGTCGATGATCTTCTTGGAAAATCCAAACATCACAGTGAACATCTCGATGTTTTAACCATTATTTTTGATCCCCTGTTACAATACTATGTTCATCTTCAACCAAAGAAATGTGTCTTTAGCATCCTTTCAGGAAAACTCCTTGGCTTTATCATCTCTTTACATGGCATTGAGGTCGACCCAGTTAAAGTCAAAGCTATCTTATAAATTCCCCCACCCACTAACCTAAAGGAATTGTGTAGTTTGCAAGGCAAACTCCAATCTATCCAGCATTTCATCTCACAACTCTCGGATCGATGTCAACCTTTCCATCATCTCGTTAGAAAGGACATTGTCTTTCAATGGAACGAGGAGTGCCACCAAGCTTTTGAGGCTCTTAAAGCTTATCTCTTACAGCCACCCGTGCTTATCCCACCTCAGGACGATCACCCTTTTTACCTTTACCTTTATGCCACTGACCATGTTGTAGGAGTCATGCTCACACATTGTGACTCTGAGCATTGAGAGCAAGTAGTTTATTACATAAGCCATAATCTTGTGGATTACGAGACTAGGTATGCACACGTAGAAAAGTTGTGCCTAGCCCTATCTATTGTGGCCACCAAACTCTGACATTACCTCCTGAATCACAAATTTTTTGTCATCACCAATGCTGATCCCATACATTATATGTACATCAAACATCATCTAAACCAACGCATCACCCGATGTCTTATGCTCCTCGCCAACCTCGACCTTGAGTTTTTACACCATAAATCAGTCAAAGGAAAAACTATCGCAGATCAACTTGCGGAAGCCCCTTTACCTGGGGAACAATTTACCAATTTTAATTTCCCTGATGAACTCATCGCAACCAATTCACTCAGTGATGCATCTTATCCAATGACCCTCTTCTTTGATGGATCTAAATGGCAGCGCGGCGGAGGGGCAGGAGTTGTTCTCATTCCTCTTAATTGTGAACCTATGCCTCTTTCATTCAGGCTCGATTTCCCCTACACTAACAATACAATGGAATATGAGGCCCTTGTTTTGGGTCTCCAAGTTGCGTTACACTTAGGTGTGAAGTCTATTAACATTTTTGGTGACTCTAAATTGGTAGTAAATCAAGTTACTAGCATCTACCAATGTAAAAATGAGGAACTTCAAAAGTACAAAGGTTACGTGGATTCACTTTTGACCTTAGTTACTCATTATTCTATCCAAACCGTTCCACACTCAACTAATAAATTTGCGGATACTATGGCTTGCTTGGCCTTGCAAATTCCTACCTCACCAAATGAATTTGACATATTTGTCTTGGTCCAACAACTCTTTGCCCCATCTTACTTAGTCCCAGATTTTTGTAAGGTAAATAATGTATCTACTGATTCGCAGGATACCTGGTATCACCAATTTCATGACTACCTTATAACCTCTTTTCTCCCACCTGACCTTACTAATAATGGAAAACACACTTTTCTTAAAAGTGTTTCTCATTATGTCGTCAAGGGGAGACTCCTCTATAAACGTGGCTTCGATGGTATCCTCCTTCAATGTCTAACCAGTGATGAAGTCACCCATACCATCCAACAAGTCCATGACGGAATTTGTGGTGGGCACTTTAGTGGCCTTGCCATGGCCAAGTGGATCCTTCGCCTAGGATATTATTGGCCTACTCTTAACAAAGACTACTACGAATATGTTAAGCACTGTGTTATGTGTCAACAGCATGCCAACCTTCAACATACTCCCAACCACCCGCTATAGGTCACACGAGATCTTTGGCCTTTCTCAAAATGAGGTTTAGACCTTATTGGTGAGATTCACCTGCCTTCTTTGCAACGTCACTGTTGGATCATCAAGACAACTGGATATTACACTAAATGGGTGGAGGCCATTCCACTCATTTTAACCAAAAAAATAAAATCGTTGAGTTCATTAATCATCACATTATTTGTCGTTTTGGTGTTCCTCATCGCCTGATAACCGATAATCGAAAATATTTCAAAAATAAGCTATTACAAGCCCTTTGTGACAACTTTGGTATCAAACTCAGCTTCTCGTAACCCTATTATCCACAAGAAAATGGTCAAGCCGAATCTTCTAACAAAACCTTAACCAAAATTCTCATGAAAGTCATTAACGATTCTGGGAAAAACTAGCATGATCACATCCCCTTTGCCCTTTGGGCTTATCGTACCAGCATTCGTACTTCCACTAATGCCACACCATTCTCTTTGGTGTATGGTACCGAGGCTATATTTGCCTCTCAAAATACAAATCCCTTCCCTTAGAATATCTCTCCAGGATACTCTCACCAATGATGACTTCCGCCAAGAGTGGTTAGCCCAATTGGAGCTTCTTGACGAGCATCGTCTTACAACTCTTGACCACCTTCAAATTTATCAAAAGTGCATCAAGCGTGCTTATGATAAGTGAATTCATGAGCATACCTTTAATATTGGTGATCTTGTCCTCAAAGAGAATCAACATGTAACCAAACTAGAAAAGAGCAAACGTGGAAAAAGTGATCCTAATTGGATTGGGCCTTACATTATCACTCACACTTACAGATCAGGTACTTATCATTTAGCTTTGCTTAATGGTAAACCTGAGCTTGAATCCCTTAGTGTCTTGCATCTCTGACCATTCTACTATTGAATTTAGTGTTACATCACTTCTTATCTACCTTGCGCTCGTCCCTTGAGTTCATTTACCACCTCATACACCTTGTTTTTTGCATCTCAAAGTAGAATAAAACTCACATGGTTTGATCATAACCTCCTCTTAAAGATGCCTTCCCCTTTTTAGTCTAGTCCATGACTTAAAAGTATCAAAATAACAAGTTCTCAATTATACAATTTTGGGATATTCTTGAGTCAAACTTCCTGCAAAACTAGATGCTTCATGCCAAATGAACATCTATACCTCTAAGCTATAAACTAGACTACTCCCTCAAAGGACAGCTATGTGCAACGCCGCATCTGCTACTATAAGTAGACTACTCCCTTGAAGGATGGATATACAAATTCAGCCTCTATCAGAAGCTTCTCACATTGATCAGCTTCGTGAAGACCTCAAGAACAAAAAAATGCATATCCCATATAGAATTCCCACATCGATCAATCTATATCCAGAAAAATAAAAGCCGTATTCAAAATCACTTTTGAGTCATGGACTTGTCTATTTAGGTTTGGTTATCTTTCGTCAGAATAATCACCTTATAACAAGTTCTCTACGCCCTAGCTATACCACCTCACCTCACCACACCATTCTTCAAAACAACAAAACTCAAGAGATGTGACATATATATGATATATTGTGATTATACAACTCTTTTCACCTATCGAATTCTCACCTATGCAAGATACCTAGGGATTCAAGCTCATCCTATGATAATACGTGGTTTTTTTAGCTCTTTCCAACTATAGGAAACTTTTTCCTCTTTTACCCGAATCTAGGATTATGTGTTGACCTTCATCAGGACATGGTTTCGTATTCTTGGGTAAGCTAACCCTTGCTTCACCTATACCCACACCAACACCGCCAATACCTTACCAACACCAACAACATTACCCTACCAACATCAAACTTTTACCAACCAACAAATTACCTAACCACAACCAAATTACCTGAATTCACCTCTCCCTAGTCCCACTAAGAACTACATCAGTCTGAGGCCCCTCCTTGCTTTGTTTAATTGGCTATGTAGGCAGCACTTAGAAGACATGGGGTCTCCCAAGGTTAGCTCGACCATCCCCTACCATAACCTATCATGTGTTGTGTTTTCCTTAAAAATATAAATATTTTCACGTATTTATATTGATAACACTCACCAATCTCCATTTTTCGGCCTGACCCAAGGCTGAAACCAACCAATTGGCCCAACCTAAGGCCAAAACCAACCAATCGGCCCCACCCAAGGCCACAACCAATCGATCGGCCCGACCCAAGGCCACAACCAACCAATCGGCCTGACCCAAGGCTGCAACCAATCAATTGGCCTGACCCAAGGCCGCAACCAACCAATCGGCCCAACCCAAGGCCGCAACCAACCAATCGGCCTGACCCAAGGCCACAACCAACCAATCGGCCTGACCCACGGCCGTACCCAACCAATTGGTCTGACCCAAGACCGCACTAATTAAGTACCTTGACTGAGGCCCGCAAATTACGATTCTATCCATCCATCATGTAGCTATTTGTTCAATCAAGCTCACCTGTTCATGTTTTAGCATGACTAGGATACTTGAATTGATCAGCTGACCAACTTTACCTAGACCGAGACCGTGACATTTATCTCAACCAAACCAACCATTTGGTACTACCGAACATGCCTAAACGTTCCGATACCTTACCCATTATATCCTCTAGAGCTAATTCCTATGCCTTGGATACCAGGATTATATCAACCTTGTTGGGATAAACTATCGACCTTTACCTATGAATTGCTTGATTGCTCTTCAAATCGTGTACCCTGGTCACACTACTACATTTCAATGTGCGTCTGCTTCCTTGAAATTACCTCACCATCTTACCATCATCTCATCATCATTCACCCTTTATCAACCCTATCCCTAATTTCACGTCACCTCAATTTATGATAGATTTGAGGGGGGTTACCTATACCCTTAACTGGGGCAACCACTTCTTATTATTGTCAGTGTAGCTTTACAAGACAAGCTACACGACAACAAGGGGAAAATTTAGACACCAAATTTGGGTCTTACGATGCCCTGTGCCCCGCATCTAATCTCGCAACCTAACCCTACCTCACCACCTAAACCTTACACACTTAATTATTTATTAATTACCTTATAATTAATAAATTCACATCTCCAACCCTGCCACCTCACCTCGCCACCTCACCATGACCTAGCCCTAACCCTAAACTAACCTAATTAAGCCATATAACTTAGTCCAGACCCACACCCATGACTCATCACCCCTCACCTGCACCAAATTGAACATAATAATGACTTGACCAAGCCCACAACTGACCCCTTAAGAGAAAAGGAGGGAAAGTTGGCTATTTTACTAAAAGTAGCCAACTTTGACCTAACCGACATCGGCCCCTACATGACCAACGTCGGTTAGGTAACCACCATCGGTTCCCTGTAAATGACCTCCCCCAACCAAAACAAAGAGATCTGAATTAATTTTTCAAGAGAGGGACAATTGAGAGAGAGAGAAGAGTTTGCAGAGAGGAGTATTGAGCCCAAGACTGTAACTGAGAAACTAGATCACGGTCACACTCATCCAAACATTGGGAGAGTCGGAGGATAGCTTCATCAACTCACTTTTGATTGCTGGATCATCCCAACTGAGCCTTGCCTTTGCCACTGCATTCCTTAGACCTGTATCCACATTAGAAACTAGTAAGTAGTCTCTTTCATTACCTTGTATGCTTCTAGACACTACTTTGTGAACTTTTGATTCATAATGATTATAAGCTCACTCTTGGATCTACCACCCAGTAGCACCCTGCACCTAACCTTCATTCATCCATCTCTATATTGCCCCAAAGACAACTTTTTCACTCTCTGAGTCTTCTCTATCACCCTACTACTTACCTCAACCATCTACCAACCTTCTAAACCCCGTAACCACCTCATAACCAACCTCCATTTAAAAACACCTAAATCATTGCCCCTACTAATATCAGTTATCCCCTATTGGTACCGATTTTATAATCGCAGTCGGTTATCCAGTGACCGGAATCGGTCACTGTGACTTATACCAAAAACAAACCTTTCACCTATTTACCTCCAAACAATCTCATATCCAGCCTTGTCTATCCCTGTAACTTGATATAAAAGTATTAATAACCAGTGACCAAACAAACATCATGACATTTTATTATTGGTAGTTTAGTCTCTATTTCTTTTAGTAACGAGGTACCTAAATTGTGATTTCGCAATAGATTCTTTATTATCATTTGCATTAATTTATATTAAAAGGAATCTGACCACTTTCCAAAGGAAGTCTAATATTTCCTGGGCCCAAGGCAGTTCCCTCACTTATTGTTTAACAAAAATCTGGTGGTCTTGCATTCTTATTTACAGGTAGTCCTTCCCAGACAAGAAAAGATCTCTTCACAATCGGTCTGATCTCTCTACGGTATGCGCACACCTTCCCAACACTCAATAGGTATTCCTCCTAGCCCTAACCCTTATCTGTTTCTCAAGAGAATGAAAAGATATAAATAACTCTATTCTGGAACCCGCCAAGTCTCTAGGATGGGATCTCATCCACTCAGCATGCCTAGTCGGGTCACATTTTTCATCTCGTGCATCTAGAATGCCAAATATGGATAAGTACTTAAACCTTGTTGTCCTTCCTTGCGCACTTCTTGGTTCCTCATAAACCCTTCTTAAACCCTTGTCCTTCATTCTTTTCCCCACGCACCCTTCTTATTCCTGGCCCTGTATGCCTACGCACCCTTTGGCACTTAGAAAATAGTTTGAAGCCCAACATCACCCCACACTAAGCTTGTTCTTCCTCCTCGAAAACATACTGATCCTCTAAAGAATAAAGAATGGTGGGATTTGGACTAATTAAATGAAGAATGAAATAATAAAAAGAATGGAGAATGGAAGAATTAAGAATGGAGAATCTTCTACTGCTGCAAGAGGAGTGGGAAATCCTTTCTCATAGTGGCTCAATCTTCTCCCAAACATCAACTTCACCCTGCGCCTGTTGGAGTAGGTCACCTAGTAGAGTGATTAATTCTTCAAAACTCAATTCATCTCCCTTAGAATTCAATGTATAAATAATCCCCTCAAGCTACTTACTAAGGTTATCGAGCACACCCATTCTTCGTGTGACTTGTGGGTATAGTTAGTTAAGCTGATTATTGAACAAACTTTGCAAGGTTTTGATGGCTTCCATTTTCTTCTCAAATTCAGCTAGGATTTTCTCCCACTCTACCATGTTCCCATTATTCTTATCCTGGAACTCATTTAGATCTGCCTCATGCGTAGCAACTAGTATACTTTCTACTTTGTCCCTATCATCAAAATTATCATATACAGCCTCAGCCATGTGCACAATGATCTGTATAATAGAAATGAGTTCATAATATCGATTGAATGTCTCCCCGATATTTTGTTTCTCTTCCTTCTTCTAGTGCTCTAACACATCTTCTGTTGAATCCAAATCGAGTGGTTTCCTCTCCATGGTAAGGATGTGTGTTATGTAACTTCTGTAGCATGACTGATACCTATGATGACTTCTACTATAGAAGGTACAAACATTGACGGGTGATTTTGTCTTAAGACAATATACTCTTATGACTTAGGAAATCATGTTTATAGTAAACAAGAAATTATCCGTTGGGAATAGGTACATTCTATCATGTTTTTGCTTAATTGAAAATGAAGCAATCCATCTCTTTTATGGAGAATAAATTCATTGCTAGAGATTATGAATTTGAGTTTCAGTTTTCATAATTTATGGGGTTTCAAACATCATTACCTTAGATCAATTCCATTTGTAACATCTTCGGCATGAATGTTACTATTATGAATTCCACTTTTTACATTGCAAACGTTGACATGTGATTTGTCTTAGGAAGGTGTATTCTTTTGAATTTGGAAATCATGTTTGTAATGGATACATTATTACTATACAGGGATTCATTCTTACTGTACTTCTGTTTACTTGTAAATGAAGCCATTATGCTCTGTGATTTGTAAGTTGTGAACCTGTACAGTATTCATATTTATCACATGTTAACACCAACACCTTGAATCAATTCCATTGATCCAAGGTATGCTTCAATTCTTCTTTATTATCATCTTGATAACTGACATTATGAAATGAAAAGGTAATGGGGAACTGAGTCTTGTTTTGGTGAAGATTATGAGGAGCCTTCTTCTGGTGTCCTTACTTTGCATCATGTTGTAAACGGTGAACTTGGACCTCCTTGATACATATTTTATAGCGTTGAATAGTGTAAAAGGATTAAGAATCTTCTGCAGGACTAATAAGGTAAAACCCTTAACCTAAGTTGTAATATCCTATCCTATATGGATTCTAATCTAAGGTAATTCAGAACTACCTTAGACCTATTTTCTAAACTACTAAGAGTTATAACCTAACCTAAGATAGTATGATTTATGGTTATGAAGTTTTGAACTAACCTAAGGAAAATACTAATGACCTAAGAACTAAGGTAGAATCCTAGCTAATGTTAATCTAGCCTAAAATATTACTAAGAAAAAAAGGGGAAACTAAGGGTTACATGGAAAGTGGGGAGTCAATGGTAATGGTTTCCAAGGAATTTATGGGAATTGATTTCTGTTATTACTTCTTTAAATCTGCAAAGTTTGGCAGAGCCATGGAGAGTTAGTAGGATGCCTAGATGGAATCATTACCAAATATAAATACATCCAAATTTTTGAAATAGAGCTTGTAAAATTTGAAAAGGGAGGTGGCATAGAGAAAGATGAGGGAAAATGGCATTCATTGCATTGATGACCTCGGTTTTAGCAGATTTTGGGGAAAGTTGTTTGGTCATTTGTTCTTTTTGGTTTTGATCTACATGAGGGTTTTGGTTCTTCGAACCAGAAACTCTATTTTTGATTCTTTGTGATATTTGGCATCTCTGAGCTATTCCTAAACCTGTGGAAGTATAAAAGGAAGCAGTAAGATCAGGTTGTTGACATTGTTTTGGAAAGAGGAGATTTTGGAGGCTCGGCTGGAAATCTTCTACAAATCAATAGGAAGCTCTATCAGGCATGATAGGCTATTCTCATTAAGTTGTTATGATTTTTACTAAACGTATTCATAAAAACAACTCTGATCTTGGAAACAAATAGGTTTTTGTTTGAGATGTTTATTTTGCATTTATGCTTGTATATTTGTTGTATACTTCTGCTTGAAATAGCTGATTGATAAAATAAGTTCTAGGTTTGTGCCCTTGTTGGAAAAATGAATGAGTTTGACTTTAACTCTTGTGTAAACTAAATTTTACCAAATCTTACATATTTCTATTGACTGTGCAATACGGTTAGAGAAATGCACTATTTGATAAAATATTGAGTTAAGTTGTTTCCTTTGTTGGAAGAATGTAAGAAGGGTGACAACTTTTCCATTTCTTGAAGTTGTTTCGATTTATGTTAATCATGTTTGATCCTTACTGATATGGTTGTTAGGAATCTATTTTTTTGTGGATTCAATCTTGTTGGAAATAACAATAAAGAATTCTTACCTTTTACTATGATTGGGATGGATAAAATCTAAGAACTCCATTGAGTATGTTTGAAACATTTGGTAGGAGTCCTCACTATGGAAGGATTTTGTTTCGAATTTGTTCTTCCTTACTTGAAATTTGATAAATTACGATTTAGCCTCTTCTGGAACTGTTTGATGGCATGTTGGTTTTACCCACCTGTACGTTATGATATGGTTGGTTACTGAAGGAATGGATTATCTTAAATGAACTAGGAAGAAGTTCATTTTTGATTATCTTAAGGAAATGAGTTACATTGTTTTCAGTTTATTCTTATCCTTTGAGTTGATTTTGAATACCTATTTAGGGGACTATATCTCCTTGTTGTTCCTTATTTTGTTTGAAAACTAGAATGAGATTTTCCCTCTTGAATAGGTAGTCTATTGCATTGACTCCTGAGGGAAGGGGAAAAACTGGAGTAACTTGAAGGTAAGTTGGGACAATCAATTTGTATTCATTTGTCATCATTTTTGTGAATTGAATTTTGAAAAGAAATCATAATTTCATTAGGATGTTTACCTCATCGCTCTCTCTCTTTGCTGGGAAAAATGAGAGAAATTCCTTGCAGATGCTGTCTACATCGGAATGAAATTGATAATTCAGTTATTGAACTTGTTTCTTAGGAAACTTTTTTTAGCTTCTCAGTCGCAATGATAACTTTTTTATTGCTGTAGTTGTTCTCTTTATCAGATGAGAAGCCTTCTCTTTTGATTTTCGACTTATATATGTTTGCATCAATTCAAATTCGACTATGTTAATTGTGTTGCAATGGTTGTTGAATTTGAGTGTTGCTAGGTATGGATCTATTTCGGTTTTCTTGGGATATTGACTGTGTTTTTTCTTTTAAATGGGATGGATTATTGAGACCCTATCTCATCCTGGTTGTTGACTTCCTTCTCTCTTTCCTGAGTTGTTGAATACAATGTTGTTTTCATTGAACTTTGAAGGAAGAATTAATCTATTTCCTTTTTCATTTGTTCACTTTTCTCTCATCTGTATTACTCATGTTCCAAGCTGAGTGGGTAATTATAGGGAAAACCTACAGTTCTTCACCTTGAACGGATAATTGAAATTGGAATTGAAATTGGGTTAGTATCGGAAAGAAGGGAACTCTTGCTTTAGGATGTTATTGGTGCATCCTAAATTCCATCCTTAAAGATTAAATGAATTTGGTCTTTGATATTATCTGAATAATTACGTTAAAGTTGCGTATTGTGATTCATTGCTTATTTAAATAATTCTATTTTCAGAGCTGTTAGAGTTAGTACATTTCTTCGAACTAGTTGCATGAATCAAGAATGAACTATAAATATTTATAGTAAGAATGAGATAAGTAATTAGGATGAATTATTACTTATATGATGTAACTTTCTTATGAAATCATTGGTTGAAGAGTGTTGATTAGATCTTGATCTTTACTTGATGTAATGTGGTTGTTCACTCTGTTCTTCCTTTTATGATCCTTATTTCTTTATGAGGTATGTATCTGTATTGCTTTACTGTTTCATAAAAGCATAGTTCTTTTTATGAAACAGTTATGAAACAGTTATCATGCTCAGTTTGATGAACTAACCCATGCTAGAAATTGTTGCATATGGAATTCATAAGTGAGAAAAGAAGACAAGTTCTTTTAGGTGCTTCTTATGTTTACCTTAGGGCTGGATCTTTTATGAGGAATGATAACTCTTCTTGAAATATAATTGAAAAAGGGAAAAGTTGTATTTTGTAAATGAACTTATTAATGTTGATTGGTATGAAAGATGTCTGGGATGATTAGAATTGTAAAATATGTATTTTACTTTGATGAATGGAAAAATGATTCATTGTTATTTGTACTTGATGTGTCATTCTCTTTGCGTATTATGTAAAGGGAATTTGTAAACTTATCCTTATTCTCTCATGATCATATCTGTTTTGAATATTTTCATTTGGACTCCAATGAAATAGATAAAAGGGAATTGATATTGTATTCCTTTATTAAATGCAAATTTTAAGTTGGCATGTGTTCAGCCCCTAAATTATTTAGCTAAGTACAAAAAGGTGTGCAGGCACGCAAGGCCTAGTTGAAGAAGTGCACATAAGGAGAAAGTGTGCAAGGCAGGGTTTTATAGGGGTTTTAGAAGAATCCATGGTGTGCACATGGGTGGAGCAAGGGTTTTGGGACTTAGCCATATTTGGAATTTTGGGTAGGACATGTTATCTCTTGAAAGTGCACAATGTAGAGAGATGGCTGCAGATTTTCTAAGCCTATAAAATTGATCTCTCTCTCTCGTAGATACAATGGAGACACCTCAGGTCTGTGGGTATACCTATTGTGAGGTGAATCTCTAGGATTAAAATGTTGGTTCCTTCTTGGTGTATACTAGACTGCTTTCTAGGATTTCTAGGGTAAAAGATGACTATAAAATAATTAAAACTAAGGTGATACACCAAATTTGTATGAGAACTTTGACTGAGTAAAATGCACAACTGATTTTGGAAGGATTCTTGATGCACAAAATAATTAATGTCTTTTTTTGCAAAATATCTTAGGGCAAAACACTTTATTATACTGAGGGAGATTCACAACAGTACTAATAAGTTAACATGCACATTAAACTTAAGCAGAAAAGACTAAATTTTGTAGCAAGGTAAGGTGGTTTTTTTATTAAGTGTAAATAGTTTTGAAGGGACTATACCCTGTATACAAAAGGGCTAAAAAAGCCAGATATCAGACTAAAGAGAAATAGCCTAGAGAAGGGAAAAACAACCAACCTCAGAGGGCTCATTAGCCAGATAAAACAAAAAATTATAAGAAAGGATCCAGACGTATAATGATCAAAAAAATAGAAGAAGAGATCAAAAATCAAATAATAGATATCTATCATAGAATATCTCCGCCAAAAAATAAGCTCCAGATCCACCAGTCATCAGCAACTTCGCAGCTAGTAAACAACAACACAACACCACAATTACTTGATAGCTCTGTCAATCTTGGTTTTGATTGCTTGCAACGACATAAAGAAAGCAATGGCTGTGGCCTGAGAGGAGTCTTTCATATCCGCCTGAGCAAGGTAAGGTGGTTGATCAGGGAATTTTCATTCACAAGATTAATATAAACATACACAAGACTAAAAAATAACTTGGAAAGGTATAAAATACTTCACACTCAGAGGGAAAAACTTGTAGAAATTGCTTCAGTACTCCTATATCCAAAAAGTCCTCCTTTGTGCCTTACAAGGGCACACAATATATAGGAAAATAAATTCTCTCACCCTTCCTAAAAATAGCCTAAGGTTGTACTCGTCCATGTGTCCTAATTTTATCCTTTATTTAATAATAAATAAAAGGATAATATAATAAAACTAGAGCATGCAGTTTCAAAATAGGCATTAATGGCCTTAAATATAATACAGTCAAACTAAAGTTGATTGTTCTATTTTTAGGAAAGAATAGATGAATAATTTGCTAATAAATACAATTTCTTGCTAGGAAAGTCTTCCTCCTTTGAGCATGCAAATTCATCTTTTTATTTGTTCTGTCTTCTTGTGAAGCATGCAAAAATATAGCTCTCTGCCTATGAGTAAATAATTACATTAATTGTAATACTTTGCAAAATAATTCATTCTGAAGGGACCACTTGCAATGTGCACATGTTTTGATGTTGACATCTTTCCTGAGTGGTGACATGAGTGACACTTCACAACTTCACTCCAACCTCCTTGTTGGGACCACCTTTAGCTTGCTTGGTTTGGCCACCTTGTGGACTTAGCATAATAAAAGGGGGTCGACCATTTTACATGGCACATGCTAACAATATTCAGCACCCTTTTGATAATAAACACATGCTTATATTTTGAAAATCACCTTTTCGGTGATCATTAGGCACAAAGTGGTCGGATTTTGATTTATTGATATACTGCATGGTATAGTTTGGAATTTTAAAAGTCGTGGCAATGATTAATTATTTCACACGTGGGCTGTCACCCTCCTCACGGTGACTCACCCCGTCAGTAAAATCAGTTGGTGGTAAACTTAAATCAAATGGAGTTAGCTTGGATATTTGTAGCGGAACCTGGGCCTTTGATCTGTGTACTTGTGTTGCTACGCCGTTGATTTGTTTACCTATGGTTAGGGTTTCTGACTTGGCTTTGAATGCAGTCGGTGGTGAACTAACTGTGGTTATTCGTTTTGATCTCTTCTACATGTGACTCATTGTCTGATTTAGAGAAACTTTGATATTGGTGGAATAATGGTAGTTTGTATCCTTCTTTGCATTCCTATGTAACTTCAAGATCTCGAGCTTGAAACTCATTTTGTGACTCATTGTCTAGTTTATAACCTTTGAGGATTTGAGAAGTTTCGACTCAACTGGTGAGATATTACTGTTTCTCTGACTTCTTGATACCTGTTGATGGATTTTCCTGATATACTCAAGATCTGTACTTGTTGTTTGATTTCGTTGATCTGGTATATGCAAAATACCTTGTATTTGACATTTCTGTATTTTTATTCCTCACCCTAGAGGTCTTCCTTTATCCACATTTGATTTCTCTGACTGTAACCTTATGTGAGTTTCCAAGGTTCAATGATGTTGATAATATCATTAAATGAAATGGTTGCTTGTACATCTCTTCCTTCAGTTCACTTTTGAAATGCCTATTTGTAACCTATATTTGCACTTATACTCTTTGATACCTGCAGTAATTTTAAACAATTCTTGATCTATTTTGATGCAATTATCAGGCATAAGCCTTGATTCAGATACTTTTTTTTGTAATAAAATCTCCTTCCATTTGTAGAAAATATCTAGGTTTCAGTTACATTGGTCCTCTTTTTCAGCATGTATATGCTTCTTTCTTCTTCGTTGTAACCTGTATATGTTCTCGTAGCAACTAAAAATTGCCCATAGTAATTAAAAATTACCCGTACCAACTAGTTATTGCCTCTAGCAATTAAAAATTTCCCGTAGCAATTAGTTATCCTTTTATCCCTTGCAAGCGGCCTTTTGGAAACTATAAATAGCTCATCTTGATAGCACCATTTAGAGGGTATAACCTTTCATTCAGGCCTTCTGCTAAAAATTTTGTACTCTTATTTTTGCTTAAATAATGTACTTCCTTTCGATGCTCTCTTTAGTTCACTCAGATCTAAACTACTTGACCGTGAAAGTATAACAGTAGTTGCATTCTTTCTATCGATGAATATGTAATCTGCACCTGCATTTCTGAAAAATAGAAACAAAAACTTAATTGTTTCAGATATTATTTCCAGGGTATATACCTTGATTCAGATGCTTTATTTCCTTTTTGCAATTGTTTCTTACTTAGATGCTTGCTGGAAAATTTGAAATGTTGATTTTTCATTACAAAGCCTTGGCAAAAATTTTCTAGAATATTTTCTTTAATACATTTCCAGAAATAGTAGTTGTATTTCTAGTCCAAAATATAGAAAATGACACCTTTCTTGTTGGACTGATATAGCAAATTGAAAACTGGAAAGATGTTAGCTGTTTATCTTGATCATATCATGATTTTTTGTTTCCTGTATCACTTATCTGATTTGCATAGTTCTTTAAAGCATATAGTAATTAAAACAACATGATGAAAAGTTGTAAATGTCCATTTTACATGGTGAAGCCCTGTCAAAATTTTCCTAGAATCCTCTCTCTCATCCTATTTCAGCTGTAATCCCTTTCCTATCTAGCCTCAGCTTCTTGAAATCCAATCCTTCCTCTTCTGCTGTAACTTGAAACAAGTGTCTTCTTTCCTCCAGTCTCTCTTTTGTACTGTTACTTCTTCCATTTACAGAACAGTTACTGGAAAACTTAAGTTACATTCTTCTTTCTAGCCAGCATGTATCTATGATTTTTCAAATTTTCATGACTACAACCTATACCTGCACACTTAAGAAATCAGTTAGAGAAATAATTAGGCTTTTTGGCCTCTCTTATGTCTATGTTTTCTTCTTTTCTTTCTTTTCTTTTTCTTCTTCCTGAGTGCAATAAAGCATGTATGCATTTCTGATCTTCCAGTAGAATATATCTCTTGTTTATTTGAGATTCATATGCATGAAATAAGATAGTGTAGGAATATGATTTAATCCCTGAGCTCATAACTGACAGTTAATTTTCCTTTCCTTCCTTTTCAGGTACAATGGCCTCTTCAACAAAGATGAAGAAAGTGGGAGCAAAGATGCTTTGATCAAAGAAAGAAAATCCCAAGGCAATGATGGGTTAACTCATACTCTTTACTTTCTCCTTCATGCATGTGTACTTTTTTTTTCAGTAGCTGTACTTTACTTTTCAGTTACATCCCATGCCTTGTGTGGGAAACATTTGATTCTCCTTATGAATAAAACATTGAATTCTATAAATGAGTTGTATATCTCTTTCTACATTTCTACTTTCTGTATGGATTGTATAATGAACTAAACAACTCAGTAACATAATTGAATGTCTTAATCATGAAGGAAAAGTTTAAAGAACCTATAACATTCAATAATAAACTCTGATTTTCTGAAATCTGCACTTATGTTTGCTGTTCCAAAACCAAACAAATTCATCTATTCTAAAATTCGTTGTCTTCATCAAGACAACACAGCTATCCTTCAGACTTTTGTGTTCTTTTACTAAAGGCATCATGAAATTGCAGACTATGTGATTTATTACGTTTTGTGATAGTACACATAACTATAGATTTCATGTAATATTTTAAATAAATCAATAGTAACGATATAATTTGTTATAATTTCCCCTAGCTTTAGTATAATTAACCAATGCTATCCGTCGTAACAAAGTTTCAAGTTGCCCATTTCTACACAAGTGTAGAAATTGTCAACATTTCTGGCAATCCTATGGGGAAAGCTACCTGCTAGCTCATATACCAGTGCCTTACTCTTGTCCATTGGGCATGGAGTCTGAATATGTAACCAAAATCTACCTTTTCTGAAAGGTTCAACCCTTCCAAAACAAACTAAAGCTGGGAAAAGATCTAGAAAACTAGAGCACATGCACGAATGCACTTATTGGAATAAAGAACAATGAAATGTGTAGAAACTACACTTATTGAATGGAAATCCTAATCTAACAATCACTGTAAGTATTTCAATAATAGTGTTTGAGAAACATACCATTCATAGGAATGGGGAGTTCCTCTCCATTTAGCTTTGAAATTTTAAAAGCATTGTGTTCCTTGCAAGCTGATATCATATAAGGACCACTCAAAAGTGTATCAAACTTTGAGTGTCTTCTTGGCTGTACACGATCAACATTCTATTTTAACACAATATCTCCTTCATTGAAGACTCTGAATTTGGCTCTTCTTGTCAAAAATATTCTTCAATTTCTTCTGATTCTTTTCCATATTTAAATGAGCTTGATCTCTTAGATCTTGTAATTTCATTAACTCTGCATAACGAAACCTACAATGGTTCATTCTCAAGTAGCTCCATTTGATGCAGAAAATCTAATGTGGGTAACTCAACTGAAATAGGCATTCTCACTTATTTTCCATACACAAGTTTGTACGGTGAATTACCAACTGATCTCTTAGGATTCACTCTGTCAGCCCAAAGTGTTGAATTCAACATCAAATGTCAAGCTCTTTGATTATCCTGGAGTGTTCTTCTAATGATCCTTAACATATTTTTGTTAGTGCTCTCAGCTAAGCCATTACCTTGTGGGTAATAATTAGATGAAGAGCTTAAATAGATTCCATGGTTGACAGCCCAATCTGTTACTTTAGCACCAAGAAATGCTAGAGCATTATTTGATATGATAGTTGCCAGAACACCAAATCTACAAACTATACCTTCATAAAAGGATAGTATTGAAGTTTCATTAGCATATTTCAAGGCTATTGCTTCAGTACATTGTGTAAAATAATCTGTAGCATTTAAGATCCACTTATGTCCTTATGAAGAAGGTGGGTTTATCATGCCAATAAAGTCAAGACCCCACTGCATAAAAGGTTGATCAACTGAAATAGGTTGTAAAGGAAGCGAAGCTAAACATTATTTTCCAACAAAGAAAGCACATTTTTTACACTTTCTGATCCATTCAAAACAGTCCTTAAATATGCTAGGCCAATAGTAACCTACTTTCATGAGCTTTAAGGCTATATTATGTGCTGAGAAGTGACCTCCTACAGGTCCTTGATGGAATTCTGATAATATTTTCTGAATTTTATCATAATCAACAAATCACAGCAAGATTCCATTTATATCTCTTTTAAACATTACACCATCAACAAAAAGATAAGGAATAACTTGTAACCTGAAATACCTTCGCTTATACTTATCCATACCTTCCGGATAGGTGCCATGTTATAAATAGTTAACCAAATTATTCATCCACCTTGATTCCTAAATTTCTTGAGAAGGTTTAGGTTTGTGATTTTTTGGTTGCAACATGATATTTGATTGCTGATATATAATTTCAACATGTTGTTCTGAATCTTTAGGTTCTGCAGCTTGTTTTTCCATATCAGCGATTAGATGCTTGTATAAACCTTTACCTCAAATTGTCTTAGCAACTCGGATATCAACATCATATTCCATAACCTTCGTTATCCAGCTTGCTCTTTTCTCATTCAATTCTTTATTTAGCAAGAAAGCTTTCACACTTGGATGAGAAACAAGAACATGAATTTTATTGTTTGAAAGCATGTAATTAAAATTATTTAGTCCTCTGGCTACTGAAAGTACTTATTTTTCAAGGAATGTGTATCTTGTTTCATAATCATGCAAACTTATTCCAAAGAAATCAATTGGCTGCTCGATATTCTCATCATTGACCTGAGTTAGAATAGCTGAGATTGTTTTAGCTCCTACAAGTGCATACATTATAAAATCTTTATCAAAATTTGGATTTACAAGAGTAGGATCCTGAGAGATAGCTATTTTGATAGCTTCAAAACCTTCTCTCCCTTCGTTGGTCCAAGAGAACATTTTCTCTTTCTTTAACATAGTTGTTAATGGTTTAACCAATGCTACAAAATCTGGAACAAATCTTCTAACAAAGTTGATTTTTCCTAGAAAGCTCTATAATACCTTCTTGTGATGAGGTAGTGATAGTTGTGATATAGCTTCAATTGTGAAACGGTCAATCGCTAAACCTTGCTTAGAAACAATATGGCTAAGTAGTTTACCTTGATGCACTGAAAAGATAGACTTTTTGGGGTTCAAGGATATTCCAAATTGCCTACATAACTGAAAAGTCTGCCTTAAATGCATTAGATGTTCTTCAAAATCTTTTGAAAATACAGTAACATTGTCTAAATAAACAAGGACGCATTTATTTAATAGGCTGCGAAAATCCATGTCCATTGCACGTTGAAACTTTGCACCAGCATTTGAAAGACCAAAAGGCATTATTTTGTAAGCATAAGTACCCCACTTGGTGGTAAAAGTTGTTTTGTATCTATCCTCTTCTCAAACTAAAATTTGATTGTATTCACTGTAACCATCTAGAAGAGATAATCTATCTGAGCCTGAAACTGTTCTCAAAATCTAATCCATATTCGGTAATGGATAATGATCTTTTAACAATGCTTTGTTAAGATCTCTGAAATCCACACATAATCTGATTTTACCGTTCTTTTTTCTAACAAGAACAAGATTTACTACCCAACTTGAATGATTAACTGGGAAAATAATTCTTGATTCAATCAATTTTGATAACTCTTTCCTCATAAGAGGTTTGATTCTAGGATTTATAGGTCTGTGTTTCTACCTAACTGGTTTAGAATTTGGCTACAATTCAATGGTATGTTGTGCTAAAATGGGATCAAACCCTTTCAAGTCTTGGTATCTCCAAGCAAAAACATCTTTAAATTCCATGCAAAGATTAATAAAAGATTGTTTTTCAGCTGAGGAACATACCTTTCCAAGGAATAAATTCTTTCCTTCATCAACTAAAATCTCTTTGTAATTATCAGCATGAGTTGACATCTTAGTTTTGTCCTTTCTTAACTGGTCGTTAGTGCTAAAGATGTCTTCAAATGTGACAAGTCCTTGAGGCAATTTGTTTGTCTTTAATTGAACAATCTGGTCACCGTATAAATGCTATAATTTATCCTGATTTACTGCAAAAAATTTAGCTTCTTGCTATAAAAACCTACAGATTTGATCATCACTTTCAAAAACTTGCCAATTTGATTCGTTAACAAATATAGAGGGCCTAACAATTAGCTTACTATGAGGCTGAATTTTGCTATTTTCTATCTGTTCCAACACTTTGAAACTGACACCGACTTCTATGAGTCTATCTGCGTGCTTATTTTTAGTTCTAGGAATAGACTGAATATTAATAACATCAAAATATTCCATTAAGTCTGAAACTCTATGTCTGTAAGATTTCATTAACGGATTCTTACAAACATTGAAGCTTTTTACTTGATTGATAATAAACTCAGAATCGCCAAAGATTTGTAATGTACCGATACCTCTTTTTCTAGCCCAAAGTAAGCCATGAATTAATGCTTCATATTCAGCTACATTACAAGTGCATGTAAATTGGAGACTCAGAGCTGTGAAATACCTTTTGTTTGTTGGGGAAGTGAGCATCAAACCTACTCCCTATCCTTTCTTTTTCTTAGCTCCATCGAAATGAAGCTTCCAAATCCCTTCCGTTGAATTATCTATTTTAGACAGCAACAGAAGTGTTGCATTTTCTTCATGCATACAATATACACCAAAAAGATGTTCTTCAACTTCCTTAAAAGGATCATGGGCATGTTCTTCAACTATTTTTTCATCCATAAACATGTTAGAAACACCCTCTAATGCCGAAACCTGAGCTACATCATCGAAATCAGATTGATCCAACGCTGAATAATTGGCCACTGCATTTAGAGAATGAGGCTCAATGTGAAATCTGGCCAACGGTTCTGAATTGATAGTAACCTTAGTGCCATAACATGTGGTAAAAAACAAGAAGGACCAATCTGAAGAGAGATAACCTCCTATTTTCACTGTAAAATCTCTAGATAAGCACAAAGCAAAATATGGAGGTAAATCCACAACATTAACATCTTGCAGGATGGAAACATTCAGGCAAG
Organism: Taxus chinensis; assembly: GCA_019776745.2. Classification (NCBI taxonomy): domain Eukaryota; kingdom Viridiplantae; phylum Streptophyta; class Pinopsida; order Cupressales; family Taxaceae; genus Taxus; species Taxus chinensis. The sequence continues at coordinate 89,955,574 of CM034153.1, read as the reverse complement.
CATGTAACGTTACCTCTAAATTTTTTATCATACCAACCGTATTAGTTGTAGTCCCATCAAGCTGTAAAACACTCTTTTATGTAGGCTCATACTACAGGCCCAATTTTTTCGCAATTGCTTTTGGCATAACTGTGCTACTTGCACCGCTGTCCACCATGTAGTTATGAACTAGATTTTCTCCAATAATCAGTGATAGATAAAATGGTGGTGGTTTCTTTATGTCATGAGCATTTAAAAATTTCTGAACCATCCATCTAACCCCTTTCAGGTGGTCTTGATCAAGTGTTCTAAGGACCATATATGTCTTTTGAACCTCTTTTTCTACTATTTTGGAAGAAATTTACAACTAAGCTAGTTCATGAGAGAGAAAATCTTGCTATCCTGGAATGCTTAGAGCATCCCACATCGAGATGTTAACATTATGATTTTTCATTACATCAACCATATTAAAAGAAGCAACCGTTTTAGAGATAGATTCAACTGTTTTAGCATAAGCTTTAGCAAAAACTGATTCTACTTCAGTAGCTTTAGATATCTGAGGAATAAATAATCTTCTTGGATCAGGTTGTAGCTATTTTTGCTACTCTTTACCAGCTGTAAAATTTGTTGTTCTTTGTGGGACAACAGACTGCTAGCTGGTTTTGGGATTGTAGATGTTGAATTATCAGTAACAGTGCGCAACACAGGTCTATTTTGTTGTTTTTTATTCTCAGTAGCCTTCTCTTGAGCTCTAGTGGTAACCGCAATGAAATCTTCAACATTGAAGCTAACCAAATTCTATTCAGGTGCTTTCTGAACATGATTTTCTTGCTACCCACTCTCCATCTGAGGCATGAATAATGCTTCAGATTGAGGTTGTGCAACAAGATTCAGGTTCGGGAAAGCATTTGGGAAATTTGCAGCTGAATGATACTAATCGCAAGGTTGGCACCACTCCTCTGTAGCCATATTAACTGGAACTAAAGCATTAGATGTACTAGGAATGTTCAGATTAAATTGCCTTTGCTGATAAGGCTCCTATACTTTTGATTCTATTGGTAAGGCTGCCTATTTTGTTGATTCTGCTGATAAGGAGCCTGATAAGAGTCTGTTAGGCAATGCAAGTTTGTTTTCAATTGATGTCAGATTATTTCCCATTGTTTGCAAGGCCTTAAACATATCTGGGGATGGGGCTGCAATAGTAGGCTCTACAATTGTAATAGGCTATGGAATAGGGGCTAAATCTACCAAAAATGGCATTGTAGGCCTTGGTGCTAATTTTCCAGCCTGAATAAGGTTGTTTTCAGCTTTTATAGCAATGTCATAGGCATCAGGAAGAGTACCACCTCCCATGGATTGAATCATAGTTGAAATATCACTATTTAATGCTCTGAGGTAATAAAGGAAAGCATGATCAGCTTGAGGTTGAACACTTGCTGGGATTCTTCCCCAAGTCCTAGAAAAATGAATGTTGAAACTAGACATATACTTATGAGATGCTCTTTTGATAATAGATAGTTGTTCTATGAGGGATAAATGGTCTGAATTTTCTTGGAAATTTTTTAACAGTTTTTCGCATAAATTATCCCAAGATCTTATGCTTCCAATCTCTAGGTTTATATACCATTACAAGGCTTGTCATCTAAAAGATGTAGCTAAAATTCTTAAAGCTATGTCTTCATGAGTGATATTATGGAATGCACATATGACTGTAACATATTTAATATGTTCAGATAGGTGTAACTTGATTTTCACCAGTAAATAATGGCTAAACTTTTCATGACAGCATTGGGAATATCATGGTAAACTGGAGTTAATAATGGATTGCCTTTAGTAAAGGTCACTAAATTTTTGGGTGGTTGAAGGGCCATTGGAAAAACTATGATATGGATTGTAAAATTGATACATGGTGAAGGAATATTAGGAGGAGGGTTATCAAAAGCAGGTCTATTATAGGGTAATGTACTACCAACTCTTCTCCTTCTAACATAATTCAAAGTTAAATAAACAAACTCAGGAGGAATTTCTCTTACTGATGATCTTGTAGTTACTTTAGGCATGGAACATGCTGCAATACTGGTCTGAAATCAACTTTGCGGAGTCGCCAAAAGATCATAAAATATTTAGAATAAATTTCTGTAACTTGCTCCTAAAAGCAACTTTTATTTGGTGTAAATATACTCTAGATCTGCTCTAGAATCTGTAACTTACATGCAAATCTGATTAATTGTTCCACCGAGCGTGCCAAAAAATGTTATCTCTCAAAAGTGCTCCCTGTAGAGAGATGGATGCAGATTTTTTTCAGCTTGCAAAATTGATCTCTCTCTCTCTCTCTCGTAGATACAATGGAGACACCTTAGGTCTATGGGTATACTTATTATGAGGTGAATCTCCAGGAATTAAAAGGCCATGGTTCCTTCTTAGTGTATACTAAACTGCTTTTTGGGAGTTCTAGGGTAAAACATGGCTATAAAATAATTAAAAATAAGGTGATACACCAAATTTGTTTGAGAACTTTGACTGAGTAAAATGCACAACTGATTTGGGAAGGATTCTTGATGCACGAACCAATTAATTTTTTTTTCAAAATATCTAAGGGCAAAACACTTGATTATACTGAGGGAGATTCACAACAGTACTAATAAGTTAACATGCACATTAAAATTAAGTAGAAAAGACTGAATTTTGCAGTAGGGTAAAGTGGTTGATTAGGGAATTTTCATTCACAAGATTAATATAAACATACACAAGACTAAAAAATAACTTGGAAAGGCATAAAATACTTCACACTCAGAGGGAAAAACTGGTAGAAATTGCTTCAGTACTCCTATATCCAAAAAGTCCTCCTTTGTGCCTTACAAGGGCACACAATATATAGCAAAATAAATTCTCTCACCCTTCCTAAAAATAGCCTAAGGCTGTACTCACCCATGCGTCCTAATTTTATCCTTTATTTAATAATAAATAAAAGGATAAAATAATACAACTAGAGCATGCAGTTTCAAAATAGGCATTAATGGCCTTAAATATAATACAGTCAAACTGAAGTTGACTGTTCTATTTTTAGGAAAAAATAGGTGAATAATTTGCTAATAAATACAATTGCTTGCTAGGCAAGTCTTCCTCCTTTGAGCATGCAAATTTGTCTTTTTCTCTGTTTTGTCTTCTTGTGAATCATGCAAAAATACAGCTCTTTGCCTATGAGAAAATAATTACATTAATTGTAATAATTTGCAAAATAATTCATTCTGAAGGGACCACTTATAATGTGCACATGTTCTGATGTTGACATCTTTCCTGAGTGGTCACATGAGTGACACTTTACAACTTCACTCCAACCTCCTTGTGGGGACCACCTTTAGCTTTCTTGGTTTGGCCACCTTGTGGACTTATCATAATAAAAGGGGGTCGACCATTTTACATGGCACATGCTAACCATATTCAGCACTCTTTTGATAATATACGCATGCATATATTTTGAAAATCACCTTTTCAGTGATCATTAGGCACAAAGTGGTCAACTTTTGATTTATTGATATACTGCATGGTATAGTTTGGACTTTTAAAAGTCGTGGCAATGATTAATTATTTGACATGTGGGTTGTCCCCCTCCTTACGGTGACTCACCCCTTAGTAAACTCGGTTGGTGGTAAATTTAACTCAAATGGAGTTAGCTTGGATATCTATAGTGGAACCTGGGCCTTTGATCTGTGTACTTGTGTTGCTACGCCATTGATCTTTTTACCTATGGTTAGGGTTTTTGACTTGGATTTGAATGCGGTCGGTGGTGAACTAACCATGGTTATTCATTTTGATCTCTTCTGCATGTGACTCATTGTCTGATTTACAAAAACTTTGATATTGGAGGCATAATGGTAGTCTGTCTCCTTCTTTACATTCCTATATAACTTTGAGATCTCGAGCTTGAAAGTCATTTTGTGACTTGTTGTCTGGTTTACAACCTTTGAGGATTTGAGAAGTTTCGACTCAACTGGTGAGCTATTACTGTTTCTCTAACTTCTTGATACCTGTTGATGGGTTTTCCTGATACACTCAAGATCTTTACTTGTTGTCTGATTTTGTTGATCTAGTATATGTAAAATCCCTTGTATTTGACATTCCTGTATTTTTATTCCTCACCCTAGAGTTCTTCCTCTATCCACATTTGATTTCTCTGACTGTAACCTTATGTGATTTTGCAAGGTTGAATAATGTTGATAAGATCGTTAAATGAAATGGTTGCTTGTACATCTCTTCCTTCAGTTTTCTTTTGAAATGCCTATTTGTAACCTGTAGTTACACTTATACTCTTTGATACCTGCAGTAATTTTTAAACAATTCTTGATCTATTTTGATGAAATTATCAGGCATAAGCCTTGATTTAGATACTTTTTTTTGTATTGAAATCTCCTTCCATTTGTATAAAATATCTAGGTTTTAGTTACATTGGTGATAGGCCGATGCGCATGGGGTTTCCTTGTTCTTTGGTGGGTGTAAAAATGTCTACATCTTGGTTTTTTTTTTCAGGACCTATTTTCAAAGTTATAATGGAAAATGACATGCATCATGATTTTTATAATGATTGATGACAAAGCATATAACTATGGAGAGTGTTGAAACATGGTTTAGGAGCACGGAGGATGATTTCACTCAAAGATTAAACACTGGGCCCGAGTTTGATGCAAGAAAGTGGGTGAAGGAGAACCTCTACCATGAGCTATATGAGTCATTATTCTGCTACTTCTAAGTAGAATTACATGGGTGGATTTTGGTGTATGCATCTAGAACAAGCTGGTTTTATAGACTAGACGCATGGGATCCAAGCTGATTATCAGAGGCTGTAAGACATAGATCTGACTTAGACGTATGTCATCGACCATTGGTGAAAAGGAGTGTTGGTTAGCTATACCCTGGAGTACGTCATTTCAACGTATTTGTTCCTAAAGGTTTTTGAGTTTGAATTCCTAAGGGAGCCTAGGGGATCATTCTTGCATGTTATCCCCCCTGGCAATGAAGATTCTGATCATTAATTTGAGTCTTGAAGCATTTCCCATGGATGGATAAATCCCTACTTAGAATTGGGAAAGGGAGATAGGGTGGATAAATATGGTGGACGTAGTGGATGAGAATGAAAGGGAGGAGAGGTGACTAAAGTACAGTGAAGCTTGTGATAAGGAGTTTTCTAGACAATGCAAAGTTTCTAGTGTGATGGATTTATGGAGGTGGACATTGCATGAAGGAGTTAAGGTTCACGAAGAGGATGTGGAACTGGATTAGTCTGTACTACCCCATCTTGGAAAATGTGGGAGAGAAGCCCCTTCAACCTATATAATGATCATTCATCGATTGGAGAAAGAAGAGTCTTTGATGTGCATCTGAACCCACCTAGCAACCAACCCCTGGTGCTTGGTTTCCTAGATCAAGGTAGTAGTATTGTAAACCCAGTTGGTATTGGGAGGAGTGATTGGTCTACACTGAGACAGTATAATTTCTTGTTTGGAACTTCTATGGCCACATAGTCAATTCCAATGTTTGTAGGGATCTTTGGTCAAAGTGCAAATACACAGAGCTTGGGTATCACATCTCGAAGTGGCGCGGGGCATTTGAATGGTAGTGGGAAAGTTTCAAACCTAATTGGCATGCAGTTCAGTGGAACATTGGGGAAGCTAGGAGAGACCACCTCAGGTACCTTACCAGCAACAGGAGGAGGATCTGGTGGACTTGGAGGCATAGGACCAAGAGGAGGACCCAATAAGTTTGGTGGTGGTGGAAACACCAGAGGAAACTAGGGATCTAGATCCAGTGGAAAAGGGCCCCAACCACCCCCTCAATTGTTTTTCAAGATGTCCCTACAATTTATAGATTACCGTGGCATTGAAGATGCTTTCGATCATGTGCATAGGTGCAAGTTGTTAAGGCACGTGAAGGGGATCACTACCCCAGAGTAGAAGGCGAGTTATTTTGTAACCACGTTGCAAGGGCACATGCATAGCTAGTATCACAAGTGTGATCCACACTAGATAGTGGCGGACTATACTGCGTTGAGAAATTCCTTCCTAGCAGAATTTCACATCCTAGAGTTTAAACAAAAAAGCATCAGCACCCTAAAGGAGATTCAATAAGGGATGGAAGAAAGTGTACGAGAGTATGATGCCCGGTTTAAAAATCTCCTATCAAAATTGTCGTATGGCATCCATCCATCTTAGCATGCCCAATGGTTTATCGAAGGGTTGATAACACCATTTTGGAGAGAATTTTCACATAAAACCTTCATAGACCCGTGTGAGGTGTTGGAGGCTGCCCTATGTGCCGAAGCTGTTGGAAGCATGGACATTGGACTAAGCCCTTTTCTGGAGGCACAGATTGTTGTTATGGCCAAGCAGCTTGAGAATCTATCTACAACTTCGACACATGAGGGTTGTAGCAGATTATGGTGTATGGAATGTATAGTAGAAGGACATACAAAGGATAGCTTCCCTCAGAGACTAGTACGCATCATAGTAATAGATTGTGAGATCTGCCATGAGGACCATGATGCAAGTAGGTGCCCCTTTTTGTAGTGCGCCATCCAAAAAAATGTGTCCTAATACTGTAAGATCTGTACCTATACAACCCATGATACCAAGGACTTTAGACTAATCGATGAGATTCATAATGCCATCGACATGGGAGTATGGAAGACCAGCCTCACAAGCGGTTCCAAGGGTGATGACCTCTGAAGGGTGTGCGGATGGAGGCACGCATGGAAGAATATTTATAGGATGCTTCTGTGATCGGGGTAACCACAAAGGAGGAAGAAGTGAGTTCCCACATGGAACTTGTTACAATTACGGGTCCATAGACCATTATAAATGAGAATGCCCTAACTTATTACAATGCTCATGGTGTGGAAAGAAGCACAAGTATGAGGAGTTCCCTGAACTGTATGAGAACATGAACCAACAACACCGAAAGGAAAAAGGGGCTATAGTGGTAAGTATCAAGAAGGATGATTCTCAATGGATGCCTAGAGTGGTGCGTGAATCAGGGTTAGAACATGTCTTGGTTATGACGCAAGTGGAGGCTACACGTACTCGAGAGTTTCTAAAACAAAGAACCTTATTTTTTAAGAGAGGAGGTGGTGCATGGGAAGTATCTAGAACCTACCCATTAGAAAGAAGTGTACCAAGAAAATATTGATGTGATCAGGAGTTTACAGGTGGAGATCCAACATTTAAAGGAGTAGTCAAGACAAATGGAATAGAGGAAGAGTGATGAAGCTCCACCAAAAGACCTAGATGAAGTCAGAGAAGTATGTAAGATGTTGAGACAAGAGAACATTATTCCTTTTCTTAGAGAATGGTTGAGGGAAAAGGTACTCCGCAAAGAAGAGGGGCGCGAAAGGTAGGTATTGCATGCAAATCTTCCTCCCCATAACCTTGATTATGACAAGGAAATAACACTGAATGTAGTTGTTGATGGATGGCTCCTTAGCAATATCCTTATTGACATAGGAGCATAGGTCAATGTACTAACTCTGGATGCATGGCACCAGATGGGAAGGGTGAGATTATAGCCATCTTTAAATGTGTTGCATATGGAAAATAAAATAAAGGCTATGCCCATTGGGGTTTTAAAAGACATCGTTATCACTATCTAAGGGACAAAGTTCACCGGGGACTTTAAGGTCTTGGCGTTGGTCAAGGCAGATAACTTTCCAACCTTACTTTGGCACCCTTGGTGCTACAAAAACAATACCAAATTAAGATTTAACAAGGGATATATTAGTTTTGAGAACAAGGAGGAGTCGGTTATCATTCCCTTAAAAGATGGGAAGTCAGCGCCCTATACAGAGCCTTTAGGAGAGGAGGTCCTTGACCAGATCTATGTTTTCTCTATCTGGTATCCAGAACTAAACCACCCATCAAAGGGGGTTATCCAATTTGAAGATACAAATTCCATAAGTGATACTACCAATATTGCATGTGAAAATTGGGAATACGAGACATATGATTTGGCTGGGAGACAACTGAGAGGATCTGTGACAAGGGTGACAAAGGCACGTTTGATCAAGTGCCTAGGAGGAAAAATGTTACCAAGTTACTCTAGAGGGGCAAACCTTGAATACTTCTTATAAGAAATGGAGTCCCAGTGGGGGGATGAGAGAGAAAGATGGGGGATGCTTAACTACAGCTTTCTCGGGACTACAATGCGATGGTGGGATACACATCATGAGAGCCTCATTAAATGGTGTGAATTAAGGAACACATTCTTAGTAAGGTTCTCATGGAACAACATGCCCATGGTCATTTAGGACTGTTATGGGAAAGAACCTGCCTCATTCCACATCCAGGCATGTGAGAAAACATAGATAGGAGGCACAGAAGCATTGACACTCTTGCTATGGGTATATAAACTATATTCCACATTACAAGGATGTGCACACACCTGATACATCCATTCAGAGACGTGCCATCAAACAAGAAGCTGGTAGGAGCTGACAGCTGGCCTCATCCAAGCCTTTGAGTATCAAAGTACAAAACCCACCATGGACAAAGCATTACATACTGTCAAGCACTTAACTATGGGAGATTGCGCCCTGACGGAAGATATACTATTGGATTTTCTTGGTGAACCAAGTTTGGAGATGCACTTTGATGAGGAATAATCTAAGGAAAGGAAGTTTAAGCACGCGTGTGGAGAGAAGGAAAGAGGAAATTTGGTCTATCTGATTGACGGTGAGGAGACATAAAACCTTGATGTTAACCATTCCATAGGTGCGCGTAAGGTGATAGATAGCGAGGATTAGAAATCACATGCCTATCATAGGCCCTTAAAGACAAATCAAGTTAACATTGGGTCAGAGGATGAACACAAGGAGGATATCATTGGGGACTATTGGGCGGAAAAGGAGGTCTAAAATATCATTGACCTATTACACGAGTTCTAATATTTGTTCCCATGGGGGTATCATGAGTTGAAAGGTGTCCACCAATCCCTTGGAGAGATGAGGATCAAGATAAAAGAGGGTGCGCACCTAGTCAGGAAAAGACCCTATCAGATGAATCCTAACATGCACGTAAGGGTGAAAGAAGAAATTGATAAGATGATAGCGTCAGGCATCATTAAGGCCGTGGAAGAGTCGGATTGGATAAGCCCCATGGTTATCATCATTAAGAAGGATGGAAGGATATGAATTTATGTTGATTACAAGGACTTGAATGTGGTGTGTATTATTGACCCATTTTTGACCCCGTTCACTGAAGAAATTCTTGAGGGGGTAGCTGGGTGTGAAATCTACTCCTTCATAGATGGGTTCTCTCGCTACCATCAAGTCAGGATTGCAAAAAAGGACTAGAGGAAAAAAAAAAATTCCACTGATTGGGGAAGGTTCACATACACAATCATGCCCTTTGGGCTGAAGAATGTGCCCATGGTGTTCTCGCACATCGTTATATAGGAATTCCAAGATTTCATCCACAAGTTTCTCCAAGTGTACTTGGATGACTTGACTGTGTATGGCCTGGTGAAAGACCACTTTGACAACCTAAGGCTGATGTTCAAAAGATGTCGGCAGTTGAGGATATCCCTCAACATAAAGAAGTGTGTCTTTTCCACCCCCTTTGGAACATTGTTTGGGCACATAATTTGTAAGGAAGGATTGATGGTAGATCCCATGAAAGTCACTGTCATTTTAGGGTTGAAATATCCTACTAGACAGAGCATTATGCATGGATTCTTTGGCATATGGGTTACTATAGGAAGTTCATCAAAGGGTATGCCAAGATTTCCACACCCTTGGAGGAGTTGTTAAAACATAAGAGTTATTTCTAGGTTGTGTAAAGCATAGGAGACACCATGCCAGATGTGTAAATTTTTAGATTACGGCACATGCCATTGGAATTGGAGGATATCACAGTCTTCCTAAAGACTGGCATATCACCAAAAGGGATGAAATCCCTGGAGAGAAAACAATTAGCCATTCATGCCTCCCCCTACATGCTGATTAGAGGGGATTTTTACAAAATGGTCCGCGATGAAGTTCTTCTCCGATGTGTGTTGGAGCATGAGCGCATATAAATTATTAAAGAATCACATGGTGGAATCATGGAAGGAAACTATGCAGGGACTCCTACCGCACAGAGAATATTTTAATGGCTGATGAGAGGTGTCTATTGTGGGAAAGCATTTATCAAGATTGTATTGAGTTTTTCAAGGTTTGTGACCATTGTCATCACCTTGGAAAACCTAGGAGAAGGGATGAAATGCCTCTAAGACAGATAGCTAGTGTTGTGCCATTTGAGAAATGGGCAGTTGATTTTTTAGGGCCTATTACACATATCACGCGAAGGACTGGTTCACATTATATCATCACTTACAATGACTATTTGATAAGGTGGGTGGATTTGTAATTTTTCAGCCTGGCAACTTGATGCCCACATAAGGAATATACCTTGCGATAAAATATTCTAGAAGACTTTTTGTGAGTTGAAGGACATGAATCTAGCTATGATGCATGACTTCGGTCTACCATACTGCGATAGTTGTAATGGATCTGATGAATGTAATGAGGTTATCCAATATGATTAAGTATAAATGTAATTGATTCTGGTTCATGTTTATATCTCTATAATTTTGTTCATGAATGTTTTTGGAATGAATATATAAACCCTTGTATATTTTATTTCAGATTTAGTTCTATAATATTTTAAGTATTTCTCTATTTGGAAGGACTGCATTAGTCTAGAAGCCGTTCTGAGCTCTATGATGAATGTATGTGTCGTTTCCATTCTCACTCATTAAGTTCTCATCATAGATGATGCTTTCCCACTTAACTCACATAAAAGAGAGACTCGACACCTACACATGCCTCGGTTGATCACCCAACACCTACTAGGTGATAGGTTGGTATGCATGGGGTTTCCTTGTTCTTTGGTGGGTGTAAAAATGACCACATCATGCATAGATGAACATTTATCTAGGTCACTATGGTTTATTAGTTGACATAAATAGAAGAGTAAATTACTTAAGATTTATTGTATAAAATAAATGGTTGCAATGAACCCTAACTAATATAAGTCAAAGGAAAGACAAACATCATGTAGGGATAAGCATTATGTTAAGACATTTTGAGAATAATACTTAAATGATCTTCAGAAAGAGGATAGTATACTTATTCTTATTAAATTGTAATCAGAATAAGGTAACTGAAAAATAATAATTATATATGCAATAAATAGACTTCATCTTAATGAAGTCTATTTTAAGGGAATCTGAATTTGAATCCAATCATGTTTAAACTTGGTTAAGTAAGTTAATCTTAGAGTTGGTATCTTGATTTTGTTTATAAGTCAAAATATTAAATTAAGATACCAAAGAATGAAACACAAACCTTCGGAAAAAGGGTTTGGTTACAGATTTATCTGCATGGATATTGTAAATCAATTATGGCTAGCAACCTTAATGATCAAATAAATTAGGGATTCAGCATGGTTGCTGAAATTAAATCTTGATTAAGGAAATAAGTAAGTAATTAACTTCTTATCTGGATATGTACCTCCAGATGAGGTGATTCCATAGGATGTTGGTACACGCCAACTGTAGTATTGTGTCATCATGAAGACTTGGATCTTCATTAGGGAAAATTGTTGCAACTGACATGTCGCAACACCCTTCTGAATTGGATCATCTAGATCTACATAAACTCATACTTGACTTTAGTTATACTCTAGGTCAGTTTAGGAGCATGTTTTTGTATAAGGGGTAACTCATGATGACTTAAGGTAACTAGAAACACGCAATCGACCTAGGTCGATTGAGTATCTCTATGTACCCTTAGTCACAGTGAGTGGTTCTCTATACCAATTTATGTTGCTAACCTAGGTTAGGGTTAAACCTTGGACAAGTGGACTAACAGGAGTCAGTGAAGACCATTCTAGATAACAAATGAAGTGGGGTGAAGGACATAGTATGTTTGATGAGTATACCATCTAGGAATATGAACATGAACAACATATGAAAATATTTGGCCAAAGTATCACAAGCTACTGGTTGTGTTGTCCTATGTCACCTAGTTTAAGAAGCATGATTTTAGATGAATATTGGTAACAAATATTTAGATACGCCTCTTAAACAAAACACTTCAATACCCAGAAGAGGGTAAGAGAACCAAGTATACTTAGTATATGATACATTGAGTTAACATGAGAGATTGGTAGGAAACCGAGTCATGAAATGAGAGATCGGCAGTTCATTGAGTCATTACAGTTGCATATGGTTATCTGTTATGAGATTGATTAGCATGAAATGTGTGTTCTAAATAAATTATTAAAATGAGTTTGTTACATCTTGGTATTAGAGCTAAAGGTTACATCTATTAGACCTATTGTTTCCATAATCTGATAAAACTTAAATTTTCTTGTTAACAGAAAATGGTTAGAATAAGACGAAACATTGCACACAACCCACCACTAGGTGGAGAAGTAGCTACTGCCCAAAAACTCAATGAGATCTTTGTTGCCTTGTTGGACACAAGAGATCATTTGGTTGTACTTGAACAATAAGTAATGGTCAATGAGGAGGAGGAATAAGATGTTGGTACTAACAATCAGACACCTCCTGTGGACAATGTCAATGGGGGATACCCAAACATTGATAATAATAATGTAAACATACCTAATTAGCATGAGAATAAAAGGCAAGATTAATAGTTGAACTCTCTAATGATAGAAAAAGTATAAGTCCACCTAATTTTGATGACACCACATTAGGAGATGGAGCTAAGAATTGGCTCATGAAATGGAGAAGTACTTTGCAATAAGGAACTTCTCAGAGGAAAATAAGGTAATATGGGGAGCATATCAGATTTCCCATGAGGCATCTTCATGGTGAGACAGCCGTAAGGATGAGTTGAACATTGTTGAAACAAACATAACTTGGGATCAATTTAAAATTTATTTTAGGCAACGATGGCTGCCATAATTTTTCTATGATCAGAAATGACTGAATTTTAGAACTTATCTTAGGGAAAATTAACTTTAAGAGAGTACTGGGAAAGGTTTACTAAAATCCTTAAGTACGTACCTCAGTATCAAACTGACGAGAAGTTCAGGATATGAAAATTTATCATGCGATTGAATCCCATTATAGGTGGTGAGGTGTATGTTCACAGCCCAACCACTATGGAAGGGGTTGTTGAAAAATCCATAAGACAGGAACATAAATTAAAGGAAATCTCTACTCATAGGGAGGAAATAAGAAAGAAAGTTCCAAACTCTTCTTTGTCTATTACACATAAAAAGGGAGTATGGAAGAAGTTTGGTATGAAAAACAAATTTGTTATGGATAACAATAAGAAAACTTCAACAAACAAACCTGTTGCTAGCATGCGAAATAGCTTTGTCAAGAACAATAATAATGGAAAGAAGTCCTATGGGAGCCAGAATGATAACTTTAGGACTGGGAATAAATTTGAGCCTAAAAAGGGACCTGTAGGAGGCTGTTTTGATTGTGGAAAGGACCATTACGCAAGTCACTGTCCTTTGAAAAAGGATGACCACAATCAGGAGCACAAGATACATGCTGCAGTGGATGACAAATAAGCTGAAAAGCAAGTCACACCCATAGAAGTTCTAGGTAAGTTGTTTGACATACCTATGACTATAATTTTTGATATTGGAGCTACTGAATGTTTTATTGCTACTAAGTTAGCTTCAAAATTAAAAAGAAAAGCTATAGAAATGGATAAATCACGGGTTGTATATTATGGAAATAATATTGTTTATACAGTTAATTTGTGTCTTTTTGGAGTAGTCCTTGACTTACCTAGTTCTTCCACTGAGGTTGAAACTTATGTTGCTCCTTTGGGGTCTTATGATGTAATCATATGTGTTAATTGTCTAGCTGAGCATAAGGCAAAGGTTGACTATTTTGAAAAACATATTAGTTGTTTGGATGATCTGTAGAAAACACCATACATTCAGGGTGTGAAGCATGAGATTTCAGTTATGAAACTGTCAGCTATACAACTTAAAAGGGCCAAAAATAAGGGTTATACCTTGTATGCAGTAAAAAATTATGAAACTACTGAAGAAAGTAGTGATTTGATGGAAATATATCCATTGTTGTGAAATTTCAGTGATGTGTTTCCGGAAGAATTACTAGGTCTTCCACCCAAATGGGAGTTTGAATTCATGATCGAGATCAAACCAGGAACCGAGCCTATTTCCAAGGAACCTTATAGAATGACTAGCATTGAATTGGTAGAGCTTAAGGTATAGTTACATGAACTTTTTTCTAAAGGTTTTATTAGACTGAGTGTCTCGCCTTGGGGAGCACCAGTAATATTTGTGAAAAATAAGGATGGAACACTTAGATTGTGCATTGATTATAGGATGTTAAACAAAGCAACAATTAAGAAAAGATATCCACTTCATAGAATTGATGATCTGTTTGATCAGATGCATGGTGCATCAGTGTATTCTAAAATAGATCTTTGATCTAGATATCATTAGTTGAGAATAAAGGATGAAGACATTCATAAAACAACTTTTAGAACAAGGTATGGGCATTATGAATTCACAGTTTTACCTTTTGGGTTGACGAACACACCCGCAACTTTTATGAATTTGATGAATAATATTTTTTAAGAATACTTAGACAAATTTGTGTTTGTATTCTTGGACAATATTCTCATATACTCTAAAAGTATTGAAGAACGTCATGAGCATTTGAAGATAGTTTTGGAAATATTGAGAAAGAGAAGGTTGTATGGAAAGTTGTCTAAATGTTCTTTCTACAACATGAAAGTGCACTATTTGGGTCATGTGATAAGAAAGAATGGAATAGTGGTAGATCCCTCAAATATTGTAGCTATAACTGAGTGTCCTACAACCAAAAATGTACATGAAGTCATAAGCTTCATGGGTCTTGCTAGTTACTATAGGAAGTTTCTTAAAAAAAATTCTAAGATTGCTGCGCCAATAACTTCATTACAGAAGAAAGACAATAAATTTCTCTGGAATGAAAAATGTGAATATGCTTTTAAGATTCTTAAGGTTCAGTTAACTACAACACCTATTTTTACTGTACCTGATCATAATAGAGACTTTAATGTTGTAACAAATGCATTTGGAGAGGGTCTCGAAGGTATTCTATTGCAAAATGATCATGTCATAGCTTATGAAAGTATAAAACTCAAGTTACATGAATTGAATTATACTCCACATGACCTAGAGCTTGCTTCCATTATTCATGCACTTCAAGTATGGAGACACTATCTTCTTGGTATACCTTTTGAACTAAAAACTGATCATCTTGGGTTGAAGTATATTTTTACTCAGCCGAATCTGAATGCAAGACAACAAAGATGGTTAGAATTTAGTTCTCAGTATGATTTTGATATAATTTATATTAAAGGTAAAGAAAATAGAGTACCAGATGTTCTAAGTCGTATGAAGCACATTTTTGCTCTTATAATGTTGAGAACTCAGTTTAAAGATGAAGTGAAAAGTGTCATGGAATTTGATTCTTATTTTCAGCAAGTAAAGACAACATTTGCTACAGATCCAAATGATGTGAGATACAAAGGTTTTCATTTTGACAATGAGGGAATCTTGTGGTTTGAAAACAGGGTATACATACCTTTGGAAAAAGATTTAAGAAATAAATTATTAGCTGAATTTCACAATTCACCATTTTCTAAACACCCTGACATTACGAAGATGTTTGCTGATATAAAACAACAATATTTCTAGAAAGGGATGAAAAAGGATGTGATGGAATTTATGACACACTGCTTAGAGTGTCAACATGTTAAAGATAAACACATGCATCTAGCTAGTTTATTGTGTTCCTTACATCATTCCACAGTATAAATGGCAAGTGATAAGTATGGATTTTGTCCAAGGGTTTCCTATGTCAATAAATAAACATGATATTATTCTAGTTGTTGATAAACTAACAAAAGTAACACATTTCATTTCTGGTAATCTAAAGGATGATTCACCTGTTTTAGCAAGAATATTTGTGCATGATATTTTCAGCTTACATAGAGTACCTGAATTGATCATATCAGATATAGATCCAAGAATGACATCTAGATTTCTAAAAACACTTAATGCAGCCCTTGGGACTAAGCTGAATTTTAGTTCTGCATATCACCCAAAAAGGGATGGACATACTGAAAGAGTTAATCAAGTTTTAGAGGACATGTTACAAATGTATTGCATGGATCAACAGTATAAATGAGAGGAGTACCTTTCATTAGTTGATTTTTCTTATAATAACACATATCACACCTCTCTAAAAATGGCACCTTTTTGAAGCATTATATGGAATGAAATGTAGAACCCCTGTTAGTTGAGACAACATTGAGGATAAAGAGGTGATAGGACCAAAAATCCTTATAGAAATGGAATAACATGTCAAAATGATTCATGAACACTTGAAGGAAGTTATAGATAGGCAAAAGAGATGCAGACTTAAAGTAGGTTGATATGAAATTTAAACTTGGTGAGAATGTCTTTCTTCAGGTTAAGCTAAAAAAGAGCTCTATAACTTTTGGCAAGGCTGTCAAGTTATCACCTTGGTATGTGGGACTCTTTGAAATTATTAAAGTGATCAACCCAAGATCTTATCATTTAGCTTTACCTCATGATTTATCATGAATGCATGATGTTTTCCATAGTTCTTTGCTTAAGAAATACATTTAAGATTTATTTCATGTGTTAAACTGGAATTCCTTGTAGGTCCAAGACCCAGGAATAATCGTAGTTAAGCCCATTCGAGTGCTGGAAACTCACCAGTTGCACTTAAGAAATTGTGAAATAAGTCAATGTAAGGTCCAGTGGGACCAGTTTAATGAAGAAAGTGCAACCTAGGAAAATCTCGAAGAAATGAGAACTTTTTTTCCATATTTTTTTTATCATAATTGATTCTAATGACTGATAAAATCTGAATTTTTTTTTCATGTTTTGCCATTAAGTCTGCCAGACTTGGACAATTACTAAGCTATTTAACAACTATTTTGAAATTTTAACTTTTCAAATTTAGTTCTATTATGAACATATGAATGGGAGGATGATAATTAAATTTTGTCCTAAACTTTAATGGTTTGATTAAATTAATCATTGGGATGATGATTCTTTTAAGTAGGAAGGTATGTAACATCTTTGGCATGACTATTACTATGATGAATTCCACTTATGACAATGCAAATGTTGACATGTGATTTGTCTTAGGAAGGTGTATTCTTTTAACTTTGGAAATCATTTTTGTAATGGATAAGTTATTACTGTATAGGGATTCATTCTTGTTATAATTTTGTTTACTTGGAAATGAAGCCATTCTACTCTGTGATTGGTAAGTTGTGAACCTGTACAATTTTCATATTTATCATATGTTAACAGCAACACCTTGAATCAATTCCATTGATCCAAGGTATGCTTCAGTTCTTCTTTATTATCATCTTGATAACAGACATTCAGAAATGAAAAGGTAATAGGGAACTGAGTCTTATTTTGGTTATGATTACATGGAGCCTTCTTTTGGTGTCCTTACTTTGCATCATGCTATAAATGGTGAACTCAGAGCTCCTTGATAAATATTTTATAACGTTGAATAGCATGAAAGGATTAAGGATCTGATGCAGGATGAATAAGGTAAAAACCTTAACGTAAGTTATAATATCCTATCCAATATGGATTCTAATATAAGGTAATTCAGACCTACCTTAGACCTATTTTCTAAGCTACTAAGAGTTATAACCTAACCTAAGATAGTATGCTTTATGGTTATGAAGTTTTGAACTAACCTAAGGAAAATACTAATGACCTAAGAACTAAGGTGGAATCGTAGCTAATGTTAATCTAGCCTAAACTATTACTAACAAAAAAAGGGGAACCTAAGGGTTACATGGAAAGTGGGGAGTCGATGGTGATGGTTTCCAAGGCATTTATGGGAATTGATTTCTGTTATTAATTCTTTAAATATGCCAAGTTTGGCGGAGGCATGGAGAGATAGTAGGATGCCTAACTGGCATCATTACCAAATATAAATCCATGTAAATTTTTGAAATAGAGCTTGCCAAATTTGAAAAGGGCGGTGGTGTAGAGAAAGACAAGGGAAAGTGGAATTCATTGCATTGATGACCTCGGTTGTAGTAGAAAAAACCACCTAGGAGAATATGCAAATGGATTTTTGGGGAAGTTATTTGGTCATTTGTTATTTTTGGTTTTGATATGCATGAGGTTTTGGTTCTTCAAACTAACAACTCTATTTTCAATCCTTTGTGATCTTTGGAATATCTAATATATTCCTGAACCTGTGGAAGTATAAAAGGAAGCAAGAAGATCAGGTTGTTAACTTTGTTTTGGAAAGAGGACATTTTGGAGGCTCGGATGGAAATATTCTACAAATCAATAGGAAGCTCTACCAGGCATGATAGGATCTTCTCATTAAGTTGTTCTGCTTTTTACTAAACATCTTCATGAAAAAAAATTTGCTCTTGGAAACAAATGGGTTTTTGTTTGAGATGTTTATTTTGCATTTATACTTGTATATTTGTTGTATAATTATGCTTGAAATCGATGAATGATAAAATATGTTCTGGGTTTGTGCCCTTATTGGAAAAATGAATGAGTTTGGATTTAACTCTTGTGTGAACTAAATTTTGCCAAATCTTGTATATTTCTATTGACTGTGCAATACGGTTAGAGAAATGCATGGTTTGATAAAATATTGAGTTAAGTTGTTTCTTTTGTTGGAAGAATGTAAGAAAGGTGACATCTTTTGCATTTCTTGAAGTTTTTTTCAATTTATGTTACTCCTATTTGATCCTTACTGATATGGTTGTTAGGAATCTCTGTTTTTGTGGATTCAATCTTGTTGAAAATAACAGTAAAGAGGTCTTACCTTTTACTGTTCTTGGGATGGATAAAATATGAGAACTCCTTTGAGTCTATTTGAAACATTTGGTAAGAGTCCTTTCTATGGAAGGATTTCACTTCGAATTTTTTCTTCCTTGCTCAAAATTTGATAAATTACGATTTAGCTTCTTCTAGAACTGTTTGATGGCATTTTGGTTTTACCCACCTCTACGTTATGATATGGTTGGTTATTGAAGTAGTGGATTATCTTAAATGAACTAGGAAGAGGTTCAATTTTGATTATCTTAAGGAAATGAATTGCATTCTTTTTGGTTTACTCTTCTCCTTTGAGCTAATTTTGAATACCTATTTTGGGGGTTATATCTTCTTGTTGTTCCTTATTTTGTTCAAAAATTGGAATGGGATATTCCCTCTTGAATAGGTAGTCAGTTCCATTAAATCCTAAGGTAAGGGGAAAAATTAGAGTAACTTGAAGGTAAGTTGGGACTGTTTCACCTAATTTCTTAGTTTTTCTGATAAGTATTGACGAAATAGATAATGTAAAGGGTGTAAGAGGAATACCTGTTATAGACAGTTGAAGTTTGTTATGCATCTACTGACTCCTCGATCTAGATATGACTATTATAGCTTCATTTTGGTTGGGAGGAACTACTTGAAAGACAAAGCAAGATCACAAAACAAGAGTTAAATGATATATGACAGTGGCCTACATAACATGTGCTAGTTCTAGGAAGTACAATACTTCTTAGCTAGCTATCAGTCCAATGTTTAAAACAAATTAATGTAAAAAATTAAATAAAGTTCTATTGCAAGTAAATGATTTAGGTGCTTCACTTAAATACAATAAATGAATCTAAAAGTAGTGGGCTAAGCTACAATCAGATCCAGAGAGGTAAGGTGTTGTCACAACTGTAGGTATTAGTCAGGGTACTGGTCAGGGTATAATTCTGGGTCAATAGGCTAGGTGTTTAGTATTCTATTCTGGGTCAAGGTGGGGAACACAGAGACCAATGTCGGTCTGAGGGGTAACCGGTGCTAGTTAGGGGTGACCGATGCCAGTCACTGGTATTTTAACAGAGGTCAAAATAGGGGTCTGAGAGAGGTGTTTTCAGGTTGTCAGAAGGCTAAATAGGGTGTTGGTGAGGCCTAGAAGGCAAGAAGGTCAGGAGATGGGTTTGGCAGGGTTTTGGTAGAGGTGAGAATGAGGTCTGAGGTGAGGTAAGGAGAGATTGGGTGAGGTTAAGGCACTATAAGGTTACTGACGCCGGTTATGGGATAACCGATGCCGGTTACTATAGAATGTTGGGAATCCTATAGAAGTGGTTCTGGGTTTCCTTTGTGATTGCACAAAGGATAGGGTTGGTTGGGGTGAGTTTACGGGAGGGGTTGACGGGATTTGGTAGGATTTGCAGGGGTGTGGGGAGTATAGGTGTGAAGGAGTGGTCTATGAGAGGCTTCATATAACCAAAGTACATGTATGGAAAAGAGGAATGTAAATGCAGCTAATAAGGAGAAATACAGTGCAAAAAGGAAAGGAAAATTGAAGAGTAGAGAATTTCTACTTACCTTGAAGACTGAGTGCATGTGGATGTGTAGGAGGATTGGAGGTGCTGGTATGGAGCTGAGTGATGTGGAAGAATCACCAAGTGCTACAGGGCTCTTGTATGGATTTCTTGGGCTCTTTCTTGCTTGGTTCTGCTCAAATCTTAGCTGGGATGTGTATTGGATGGCCTCTGGATGGATGTTGGTCATTTGTGTGTGAGAGAAGATGTGTTTTACTTGTTTGCATGTGAGATTCTTCATTTTGAATGTGCTAACCTCAAGACTGAGGTAAGAAACAGGCATTAATTGGTAACTGATGGTGGTTACGGTCTGACTAGCCTTGGTTCAGGGTTGACCAATGTCAGTTAAGGTGGGATTCCCTAGGCATACTAAAAATAGCAGATCGTGGCTCTAATGGTCACCAGATCTCACTATTCATTCAGACATGAGCGGGAGTGGCCATTGTGTCTGTGAGAATGAGGTTTAGGTCTTTAATTTTAGGTTGTTAGTTAGGTTTTAGTTATTTAAGGAAACTTTTTAATAATAGGCTTAGGGTGAGGTGTCTAGGTGAGATGGCTAGATGAGGTGGAGGGGTAGGTATTTAGTTAATTAGGGTAATTAAATAATAATTATAATGAGTGTAAATGATCAATTTAATTAAATTAATTAAATTAATATAGTATGGGGTGAAAGAGGGCCATGGTTACGTGAATGTGTTTAGGTTGATTGATAGCAAGGGGCTAGGGGGAGCGTGGACTGATTTTGATGTCTACATTTTGCCCCTTTTTTTGCATTGCTTGTACTAGTAAGTGATGTTAACAAAAATAAGATGTGGTTGCCCCATGTGAGGGTGAAGGTGATCCCCCTCAAACCAGAAACTAATGAGATGGCAGAGAAAATCGGTGAGTGGTATGATAAAAGTGGATGTAAAGAAGAATGATTAGAAATGGGGAATGGGGTAAAGGGAAAATTAGGTAAACAGGTAAACGAGCCAAGATCAAAGGCGGTGGCAGTTGAACGCACACACACATAAAAACTACGACACAGTACCAGGTTGAAGAGCTTGCAAACTCTACATTCTCTAAGGTCGATAGGTTTATCCAAAAAAGGTTGAAGTTATTCTGGTATCCAGGTATAGGATAGGGTCAGGAAAAACAACATGGGTTAGGTGTAGGAACGTTTAGGTATGTTCTGGTACACCAAGGTTGGGTCAGGATATACATCACGGAAATAGGCAAGGTAAGGTCACAAGGTCAAACAACATGAGCAACGGTGTCACAAGGTATAATGAACACATTGGTTTAAAGGTCACAAACAATTTTCCGGGTCCAGGTAGATAGGTCACAGCACAGGTAAGGCTGAGGTAGGGGTAAAATAATGAGGTGTCAATGACTGATGAGGTGAGGTTGAAGAAAGTGGAGGGCCGAAGGATAAGGTAAAGTGGTCCAAGGAGGTGTAGGTGAGGCAAAAAAAAAGATTAGGCATCCAAATAGGAGTAAATGCTAGGACAATGTTATGCAGGGTAACCAACATCAGTTGCTATGAACCGATGATGGTCTATGGGAACTGACGGTGGTTAAATAGGGCATCCGATCATCATCGGTCAAGGGGAAACCGACATTGGTCGAGTCAGGTAGGGTATAAAAAGTGGAAAACCCATGTTTTAAAATTCATTTGTGACTTATGAAAAGGGAGAAAAGGACAAGAGGAGAGAAACAAGGATGAGGAAAAATGAGTACGTCAAAGAGCTTGGTTGGTGAACCACGTAGGTGGGATTAGGTGAGTGAGAGGGGGGGCCATGAGATCGGATCGAGTGAGGTGATTGGTTGGGAGAGTTGGAGGACATTCTTAGATGGTAGAGGCTGGAGAGGGATTGGGAGGAGCGGCGCGAAGGCCAGAGGTTCCACCACGATGGTAGCAGCATGATGAGGTAGGTTTTTAACCTTTATTATTGATTGTTTGGTTAATTTTGGTGAAAATATATGAAGTAGAAAAAAATGGTGGTTTAGGGGGGAGAGAATTTGAAAATAAGAGAAAAAATGGGGGAAATGGGAATGGGGGGGTAGGGGGTACGTTAAAAGGAGGATATAAGAATAATTAAGGTTATAAGGAGGGATTTGGGTGGGAGAATGATTAGGGGGGAGAAAAAATAGGGTTGAGGGATCGTAGCGGGTAGCACGACATTGACTGACGTTGATCGCCCTGTGGTCGACGTCGGCAGGTAGTGACTGGTACCGGTCATAAGAACAGTGACCGATGCTGGTCAATGGGAGACCGTGGTCGGTCAGGATTCAACCGGGGTCGGTCAATGATAACTGGCATCGGTTGGCCTAAGGTTAAATTTAGACCAAAAAAAAGAATAAAGCAAGAGTAGGGAGGGAAATTTGGGTAGGTGGGTAAGGGTTAGGGGAGATGGGAAGGGTTTAGGGAAATAAGGGTGTATGGTGGAGGGGGAAGGGTTATGGTAGATAAGTTAGGGTAGATGGGTTAGGGTAAATAGGGTAGGGTAGATGGGCTAGGGTAGATGGATTAAGGTAGATGGGTTAGGGTACATAGGTAAGGGTAGATGGGTTAGGGTAGATAGGTTAGGGTAGATGGGAAAATGACAAGGTTAATGGGATGGGAGTGGGTAAAAAGATTAGGTCAGAATGTGGGGTAAGTAGAGTAAGTTGGGAAGGTAGAAATGGGAAGGGTGGGGCATGGGTAGATAGATGTGGTGAAAGTTGGGGGTTAAGAGGAAGGGTAAATAATGTAGCTATGGGTAAGGTTGAATAATATGTTTTTCTTGTTGGATAAAGGCCTAGGACTAGCTGCGGATGAGAGACTAGGTGCCGCCCTTACTATTAACAGTACATGCGAGTACAATGTGGGAGGAGTGATAGCACGTCTCAGAGGTAGGGTTGATAGGAGTGAGATGCTACCGGCATGTAGTCTGGGAGGTGATTCTTATGGTTTCCCTCATCGACAGATGGGACTCGGTAACCAATACCTTCTATTTGCAGATAGGTGAGATGACGATCACCCTAGAGGATGTGTACAGGATCCTGTGGTTGCTTATATTAGGGGCATAGGTTTATTCTATCTCCTTAGAGGCGTCTGAGGAGTTACTAGCACCCATATTTAGTGAGGGTATAGAATATATAACATTCCATAGCATGAGCATGAGCTATGGAGTGATATATAGGGCTCATCTAGAGGAGATGAGACTGGTTGTGCTTTTGATGGAGACAGTGTGCTATTTCACACTTCTAGATACTACCAAAATCATTTACTAGTTGTCAGGCTAGATGTACCCTCCTATGTAGAGTACAGAGCACATCAGGCCTCTAGTGAGAGGACTAGATCCCACACTCATAGTGTGGAGAATACAGGGGGTCAACAAGCCCATGGACAGGGTCTTGGTGAGGCTACCAGTGCATGGAGGCCAGCTCCAGAGGTAAGACTAGCAGGAGTTAGGCCCCAGCCATTGATGATAGAAGGGTAGCACCCAGGGGCACAGGGAGAGGAGGAGACATGGGAGACTGAGACGATGGATACTCACCCATGAGAGGGTTGATAGCCCTATATTCCACCTTATTATTGATAGTTATATTTTGGATATATACCGGTCTGTGAGATGAAGAGATTTTGTATTTATTTTTTTGTACATGATACCAACCTGTAAGCCGAAGACATTTTGTATTTATGTTTTTGTACATAATATTGTCCTGTGAGATGAAAACATTTTGTTTTTGGATATCGGCCTGCGAGCCAACGATGTATGAGAGACACATGTATTTTTGAGATGAGTTTACATTGTTGTGATACATTGATATTTATATGAGGAGATATATGAGGTTTATATGATTATGTGGTTATGATTTGTATTCGCTTTATTTTATTAGGATATTGATGGAAACTAGATGAGTTAGGCATGATAGAGTCAGGTCATAGGCATGGATCGAGTCAGGTCATAGGCATGGATCGAGTCAGGTCAAGTTAGGCATGGATTGATTCAAGTGATAGGCATGGATCGAGTCAGGTTGGTTTAGGCATGGTGGATTCAAGGTGGTTTAGGCATGGTAGAGTTAGGTTGTAGGCATGGATCAAGTTAGGTTGGTTTAGGCATGAATGTTCATTTTGGTATGTTGGTAATAAATGGTAATGTAAATGCATGTGATAGTGTAAAATGTGTAAATATTGGTTATGTATGAAAACGTGAAATAAAGCAAGTGGTAAAATTTATGTGATACATGGTTAGTACGTATAGTATAAATGATGTGGACATGGTTTAGATTTCTATGTTTTGATACGAACGGATAATCGGAATAAAAAAAGGGAAAATGGTTAGGGTAAAGAGTGGCTGAGATAACCTTCCAGGGCCCCATGCCCTGGAAGTGTTGCCTACATAGTCCTGATGAAAAGGGACCTCAGGCCGATGTAGTTCTCCCATAAGCTAGGGAAGAATATGAGAAGATAGAAGAAGAGGTAGGTAGGTTGATAGGTAGTTTTGATTCTAGGTCATAGGTATGATTAGGTCAAGGTCAATTAGGTTTGGGTGGAGGATAGGTAGATTGAGGTGAGAGAAGAAAATCCTAGAAAACAAGCGTCGAGGGTCTAGTCTTATATAGGATGATCAACAGTTAATGAAGAAGTAAAATATAAGAGGAAGCAAGAAAGCCACCTAATTGGCAATGATCAAAACGTGTGAACCACATCTGTAGATAGGCTAGAGAATGTAAGACACTAAAGACATTACATGATTGATAATTCTAAGGGTGACGAATAGTCACATGATCACCAAATGTCATAAGTTCAACAGGTCCCTTGAGGTATGAAGTGCAAAGACAACCGAAAGGAGGTGAAGGTAATTAGGTCATATGTTATGAAGCAAAATTCCTTGGGAAAGAAATCCAAGATCACAATAGGCAAGTCCATGACAAAAAATTTTACTTTTCTTTTTCTTTTTGACTTTTGTTAGATAGACTGATCGATGCGGGAAGTCTATATGGGATGAATATATGTCTCCTTGAGGTCTTCGCGAAGCTGATCGATGCGGGAAGCTTCTGAATTTTTATTTTTGAGAAAAATAGTCTTCTTTGGATATACTATGTAGAGAATTGTGAGCTTTTTATAGTTGTCCTTCGAGGGAGCATTCTACTTATAGTAGCGATGTGAAGGCAGAAGATGTCCTGTTGAGGGATTCATCTTTATATTGGAAGTTTGAATCAAGGAGTTAATCCCTTTATTTTTGGAAATAAATTATTTTTTGGCTTTAAGTCATGGAAAAGACTATAACAAAACATTTGGTTCTTGTTTAGAAGGCAAGGGTGAACAACCATGGGATCTCATCTAAAAGAAGATGAAAAGTATCCATGAGAATCATGCCATGTGTAGATTTGTGGTGCACATATTTAAGAGAAAGAAAAAAGGTGACGAGTAATCACATGATTCTTGTTTACTCGTTGGAGATGAGGTGCGAAAAAGAGAAAGGTGAATGGCACTCAAGGGATGAGCATGAAATAGATAAATAGTTATGTAGGACTAGAAGTCAACAGTAGAATGGTTGAAGATGCAAGACATTAAGGGGCTCAGGTTCAGGCTTACCATCAAGTGAAGAAAAATGATAAGCACCTGATCCATAGTCATGGATCATGATGTATGGTCCAAGCTAATTAGGAGCAAACTTGCCCTGTTTCCTTTTTTTTTCTTTGGTTATGTGTTGATTTTCCTTGAGGAAAAGGTCACCGACCTTGAAGGTGCGTTCATGGACGCGTTTTTCATAGGCACGCTTGATGCATTTTTGGTAAACTTGGAGATGGTTGAGAGCATGAAGACAACGTTCATCTAATAACTAAAGTTGCGTTAAACGATCTTGGTGAATTTCATCATTAGTAAGCATATCTTGAAGAGAGATATGAAGAGATAGGATCTGGAATTTGAGAGGGAAAAAAAACTCGGTACCATAAACCAAAGAAAAAGGAGTAGCAGTGGTGGAAGAGTGAATACTAGTATGGTACGCCCATAGGGAAAAATGAATGTGTGTGTGCCAATCCTGCCCAGTATCGTTAACCACTTTCATGAGAATTTTTTTTAGGGTTTTGTTAGTGGACTCGGCTTGGCAATTGGTTTGTGGGTAATATGGTGAAGAGAAACTGAGCTGGATGCCAAAGGCGTCGTAAAGTTTCTATAGGGTTTTTTTTTTTAATTATTTTCCATTATCAGTGATAAGGTGATGTGGAACACCAAAGTGATAAATAATGTGATGATTGATGAACTCACATATCTTCTCATCTTTCATGGAGATGAGGGGTATGGCTTCAACCCATTTGGTATAGTATTCGGTAGTGGTAATGATCCATTGATGTCTTAGGGAAGAGTGAGGATTGATCTCTCCAACAAGATCCAAACCCCATTGAGAGAAAGGCCAAAGGTCACGAGTAACCTATAAGGCATGACTAGGTGTATGATGAAGGTTGGCATGTTGTTGGGATTTTACACAATGCTTAACGTAGTCACAACAATCATGATTGAGGGTCGACTAGTAGTAGCCTAGGTGAATGATGTGTTTAGCAATAGCCAGGCCACTGAAGTGAACTCTGCATATTCCATCATGAACTTCTTTAATGGTATAGGGGATTTCAGAACTCGTCAGGCATTGTAAGAGAATACCGTCAAAGCCGCGCTTGTAGAGGAGACCACTCATGAAAACATAACGAGAGGCCTTTTTGAGAAAGGTGCACTGTCCATTACGTGTGAGGTTAGGAGGCAAGATAAAAAGGTAAAGGTAGTCCGTAAATTGCTTATACCAAAGGTATTGTTTGTTTAGTGAGGTAGTTCAGATGAGGTTGACACAACAAGGTTTATAAGAATGTCTCGGTATGCATTTCATGGTGACAAAGATGTCAGAATCGGCAGGCGAAGAAGGTATTTGGGAAGCGAGGTAGGCCATGGTATCCACAAATTTATTGGTGGAGCATGGAATAATTTGAATTTTATAGCGATCAAAGGTAGTCAACATAATTTTGACGTAACGTTTGTACTCTTGAATTATTTCATTACGAAAATGATAAACACCATTGATTTGGTTTACTACCAATTGAGAATCACCAAAGATATTAATGGACTTAACATCTAAGGCATAGGTAGTCATGAGACCTAATACGAGTGCTTCGTATTTGGTGATATTGTTAGTGCACTCGAAGTCAAGTTTGAATGATAAAGGCATGGATTCACCATCAAGAGGAATGAGGATAGTGCCTACACCAACCCCATGCTAACATTTGGAATTGTTGAAGAACAAGGGCATTTAGTAAGGGTCATCATCTAAGGAGAGGGTAGCAATGGATTCACAAGGGAAATCAAAATTCGAAGGTTGATTTCCAGAAAGAGGCGCATTAGCGAGCTGGTTAGTGATGGACTGACCCTTGATATATTTTTGATGAATGAATTCGATGTCTAGGTTAGCAAGAAGCATGAGCCAATGTGCAACATGTTGATTTTGGTAATGTTTGGCATACATGAAGTGTAAGGGGTTAGTGTTAGTCACGACATAGGTTTTGTGGTTGAGTAGTTAACGGTGAAGTTTGGTGGCAACAAAAACTAAGGCTAAGAAAATTTTCTCAGGATGGGTGTATCGGGTTTTGTAGTCCAGAAGACTATGGCTTATGTAATAAACCACCTACTCACAATGTTGTTCATCACAATGTGCAAGCATGGCCCCTAAAGAGTGATCGGTAGCTGAGATGTACAGGTGGAAAGGTTAGTCATCTTTAGGTGGGACGAGTACAGGTGGTTGGAGAAGGTATTGTTTTAAGGTCTCAAAATATTTGTGGTAGTCACCATCCCATTTGAAGGAGACATCCTTTGTAAGGAGGTGATGAAATGGTTGACAATGGTCAGAGAGTTAGGAAATAAATTGGTGAATAGATTGCAACTTGCCTTGCAAACTACGAAGTTGGTGAAGGTTAGTGGGTGGAGGCATTTCGAGAATGGCCTTGACTTTAGTAGGGTCAACCTCTATACCACGTAAGGAAATGATAAATCCCAGGAGCTTTCCCGAGAGAACCGTAAAGACACATTTCTTGGGTTAAAGTCGAACACAATACTTGATAAGGTGGTCAAAGATGGTTTTTAAGATAGTAAGGTGTTCAGATCGATGTTTGGATTTTGCGAGGAGATCGTCTACATAATTCTCTAATATACGGTGCATGATGTCATGATTAATGTAGGTCATAGCCCGCTAATACGTGGCACCAACATTTTTAAGCCCAAAAGGGATGACCCGATAGCAAAAGGTTCCCCAAGGAGTGATGAAGGTGGTTTTGTATTGATTCTCCAGGGAAAGTAAGATTTGGTTATAACCCGAGAATCCATCCATAAGCGATAGCATCTCATGGCCAGCGGTAAGGTCAACTAACTGGTCAATACCAGGTAGAGGAAAATTGTATTTTGGGCAAGCAAGATTGAGGTCACAGAAATATAGTGCAAATGTGAAGTCCCCCTGTCGCCTTCGTGATAAGAATGATGTTAGAAATCCATTAGGGGGGTAATCGATGGGTAGGATGAAGGAAATTGAAAGAAGGCATTGAAGTCCTTCTTTGATAAGAAGAGCAATGTGAGGGTGTATTTTTCTTAACTTTTGGTTTTATGGGTTTGGCATCGGGAATGGTTACGATATTTTGGACCACAATAGTGGAATCAATACCAGGCATGTCAATGTAAGACCAAGTGAAAGCATGGTTGTGATCTTTAAGAAAAGAAGTGAGGGCTTCTTGTTTAGCAGCATCAAGTGATTGGCCAATTTTAAGAATGTGGGGGTCGTCCTGAGTGTGGATGTTGACTTCGATAGTCGATTCATTCAACATTGTTTGCGTCTCAGAAGGTAACAACTGGTGAATGTAAGAGTCTTCAGCACCAAGGTAGGTGAGAATGGACTCATCATCCTGACATTAAATGACATTAATAGAAGGAGTATCATCCTCAACCATGTCAGGATACAAGAAAGGAAGAGAAGAAGGAGCCTCACCATTGCATTGATAAGTCAGAGGTCCTAAGGAAATGGTGTTTATGAAAAAAAAAAGTTAGGAGGGATAGATTCAGGATCCATCGACTCTGTTAGTGAAGGTGGTGAAGGTGGAGCAGGTGAAGAAGGTGGAGATGGGTCAATGTCCTCAATGAGTTCAATGCGGGTTTTTTTGGTAGGAAGTTTGGTAAAACTTATTCCACTACGATCATTGTGTTTACGTGTGGTACATGAAATAATGGTGTGACAACCCTACTCATAAAATCCAAAGCTGAAACCCTTCCAAGCACATCGGTGTAGGAAAGTTTGGGCAAAGCGGTGGTTGGTAAGTGACTGAAGGTCAGCTGAGAAGGGCTGGGTTTGTGATGGTGGCTCAGGTGTATAGGTGGAAGTATCAAGTCCCCCATAGGTAAGATGGGTGCGAAGGTGGGGAGGACCATAAAGGAGACACCCTATGCGGTGATCATAGTGAGGATGTTGGTGAAGGTTTCCATACTCTTGTGGAGTAAGGAATGTATTAACGTTGTACAAGTGATACTTCCCCATAGTGAGGCATTGAAAAAAACCTTCCAAGGGATCAGTGGTTGATATGTTGGTAGCTGGAATGGAGGAAGTATTAGAGGTTAGATCGGCAGAGGTACCAGTTGGTTGGGAAAACTGATGTGTGACTGGTGGAAGCTACAGTAGCGGTAGGAATAGAAGAGTTAGGTGAAGGTGAGGTCGCCACGACACTGGTGGATGGGGTCATGGGTGAAGAAGAGGTAGGCAGGGAGGTAGATGCCTTAATAGGTACAAGAACATCATTAGGTCGGTAAAGCATGTTGTAGGTTTTGAAAGGTGATGGGTCAGCTAGAATGGTATAGGAATGTCCTTCATGTTAAAACTTTACACATCGGTGCAAAGTAGAAGGAACACAAGCCCATGACATGAATCTAGGGTCTTCCAAGCAACAAGTTATATTGAAACTCCCCTTCCAACATAACTCTGGATAGTAGAATAACTCTCCAAGAAAAATGCAAGTCCATGACCCACACGATAGACTGTGGAGGATGATGAATGCCCTTGAGGTGTATCGAAGTGATAGCGTCATTGAATGAATAGTTGTCCTTTGAACATTATAGCAGCGATGTGAAGGTATGTTTATGCATGAATCAAGGAGTTAATCATTTTTGGTAAATTGTTTTTGCAAGTCATTTAACGAAACATTCATTCTTGAATGAACAACCATGAGAGGAGATGATGTTAATACATAGAGAAAGAAAAAAGGTATACCCCATTGAATGAATGCATCATGCATCATAAATACATGAGAGGATATGATGTTAATACTAGTCCCCAATAATCATAACACATTGCATATATTATCAATATGGACGGAGATGAAAAGAGCAGGATCTGGGTCATCGGTTTGGTAGGGTACAATCTCTTCATCTGAGAAACTGAGAGCTTCAACTTGGTGAGATGGTGGGGGTGTAGAGGTAGGGGTAATTTGGTGAGATAGGTGACATGATGAGGTGTAATAATAAAAGCTACAGGTGTGGGGTCATTAGGTAAAACCTCAATAGATTAAAGGAGCTCCATGAGAGCTTGACGATGAGACTCTGAGGTTTGGATGAGATCGTACAAGGACATTTTGAGAGAGGATTGGTGCAACTTTTTGAGCATCGCACGATGCGTAACCCCATCATAAATAGGATATGTAGGACCACAAATAGTGATTTTAGGTGCGGGTGTAATTGGTATGTTGGGTATGGGGTTGATTGGTGAGTCGGTTACTTTGTCTGTCCCTTTGTCTTTTTGACTGTGAGTAGCAACGTGAACCATGTTGATTTGAGGCAGAGAGGTGGATGGATTGGGGTTACCATGAAAGGTATACCGGTAGGAAGGGCATTTACCAAGAGGT
Source organism: Taxus chinensis (assembly GCA_019776745.2). Lineage (NCBI taxonomy): Eukaryota > Viridiplantae > Streptophyta > Pinopsida > Cupressales > Taxaceae > Taxus > Taxus chinensis. The sequence goes on along the minus strand of CM034153.1, from coordinate 89,924,280 downwards.
GGGTAAGAGCCTTCTTGTGATGAGTGTCCAACACCGGCATTTAGGAGGGGGTTTAGCAATCTCTTGGATACGGACCATATTGATTTCAAATTTTAGGGGTGGATAGAAAGGTTTTGGAGGTGAAGATGGGGGTTTTGGTATAGGTGTGGTAGGAAGATGTGGGGAAATTGGTGTAATAGGTTCATCATCTAGGAGGTCATCGTCGTCAAAGTTCGGGTCAGAAGGACATAATTGAATGAGGGTAGCCTTTAGACCCTTACAGTCCTCAACATCATGTCCTGGCACATGATGATAAGCAAAAATTTTAGTATCGTCAAACCCTTATGGTTTAGGTTTGAGAGGGTCATAAGGTTGAAGGGAAGGTAGTGTGAGAACAAATATTTCCAGGAGGTTAGCGAGAACAGTGGCGTACGATCCTACCAGTGGATCACAATGCAAAGTGAATGTAGGTTTGGTTAAAAGAATGGGTAGTTGTGGTGGTGCTTGGGGGATGCGGTTTTAGGTTTGGGTTGCACTTCCTTAGGTGGAGGTGAACCGAACAGAAGGAGTAGTAGGTTTAACCACTTCTTTGGAAATTAATGAGTTCTTCGATTTTTGGTGCTTTTTATTAAATAGGGGTGCAGGTGGAGTACGTGATGTAGATGGAAAGGCAGATGGTGGGAGAGGACGAGTGACCCACGGGGACAACTGAGGTGCAATGGTGGGTGTTGGTCGAGGTCGAGAAGAAGGTACAGGTAGAGGGGAAGAGAATGTCATAGGTAGTGAAGGTGGTATAGAAGGCAATGGTGGTATAGGAGGTAAAGAGGTTATAGATGGTGATGAAGGATGTGAGGTTCATTTAAGCTAGTATGCAGGCTGTAGTGAAGGGGTCAGGGGAAGTTTAGGTTTACCCTTGGACGGGACAGATTTTATTAAGGTCGATGGGTGAGGTCCCAGGATGGATGGTAGAGGTGAAGGTGACAAAGGTGTGGTAGGTGAGGTCAGTGTATGTGGCTTAGAAGGTTGGGTTTTTCATTTAGATTGGGTGATAGGTTCATTAGGTATATGAGAAGATGTGACCAAGTCTAGCTTGATAGGAGGATGGGCAGGGTTTGATGTCGGTGCAACCCCTAGGGTGCTAGTGGGTTTAGATACAATAGATGATGTTAGAACATGTCGGCTAGCAAGCAGAGGGTTGGGTGTAGATGAGGACGATGCAACAGAAGATGTATCAAGAGTTATGTTCATGTGTGGTTTGGGTTGTTGAAACACCTTTGGGTAAATGGTAGAAGTGTCAGTGAGAGAGGATTGCATTTGGGTCGAGACCGGGAGTAAAATATGCCCCCAAAGTGAGGCCCAATCAACATAATCTAGGTAGTCAGCCAAAAGTAAAAATGGCACTGTGGTAGAAGATATAGATGTGGAGCGAGTGGTGATTCCCATAAAATGTGTCTGGGAAATAGGGAATTCGCTAGCTTCGGCTTCTGTGGGTAAGAGAGCCAAAAGCAGGTCAGCAGGATCTTGGGTGGTTGATGGAGAATGGTCACCGAGCGGTAACGGCATATCTAGTGGATCCTGGTGCTCCTCTGTGGGTGGAGGAGGTACAATTGGTGATGGCTCACTAGGTGGAGAAGTTGAAGGTGAAATGATCTCGGTGCTAATGAGAGACTCCTCCACGAGTGAATGGGGAGATGAAGGGCCTTCCTCTATGGGTGGAGGAATGGACGAAGTAGGTTCCTGTGTAGGTAGAGGATTTTGGGCTAGGATTTCCTCGATGGAGGGGACAGGAGATAAATGGGAAGCAACTGGTAAGTTAGTGAAGATAGCATGTACCTCACGTGTATTACTATCATTGTTTGAGGCATCACCAGTTTGATCAGTAGATGGGGAATGGTTAGGAAATGGTTTCTTGAATATGTGAAGGTTTTGGTTGGTAGGTGCATTTGGGTTATCCAGGACTAACTCACCGCTTTCGAGCATTCCCTGAACAATATTTTTAAAGGTGATACAATTGCTATCATTGTGACCATTTACACGGTGATAGTTACAAAAATCATTTTCCTTTTACCACCCTGGTATGGGGTGAGAGGGATCAAAACCAATATGTGGTTTGATAGGAGGAAGGGTGATAACACTAGCTTTAATAAGCTTTTCTAAGACAGATGAATATGGTTCCCTAATTGGGGTGTATTTCTTTTGTTCACGTTTGAATTGGAAGGTCTGGACTGGTGAAAGATTAGATGAAGGTTTAGCATGATTGGATGGATGGGCAGGGCCAGCCTTAAGTACCACCGCGTTGGTGGTTCCCTTGGATTTGGAATAGCTCATCTGAGGTTTCGAGGAAGAAGAAGTATCATTTGACTTGAACGAGGAGTTCTTGTTTCGCAATTGGATCTTCTTCTCTTCGATGGCATAAATCTCTAGTTTTCATGCCATAGTGAATGCCTCATCGAATGTTCAGAAGGTTTACACCTGTAAGGTAGGTGAAATGTGTCTAGCACAAGCTCGTGTGAAGAGCTCTATGAGTTCGGTTTGCGGTAATTGGAAAGTGAGTTGGTTAATTAGGCTACACCAACGAAGCGACAAAATCTGTGATAGATTTGTCATCATATTGACACGTAGAATAGAGATCAGTCATGGTAACCTTCTTGATGATGTTAATCGAGAAATGATCCAAGAAGGCTTGGGCTATTTGATTGAATGAGAAGATGGAATGTCTAGGTAATCCACTATACCAGTCCAATGCAGGACCGGTTAGGGACATGGGAAAGGTTCGCAAAAGCAAAGCGTCATCATGGGCAATAAGGTAGCACCCATGTTTGAAAGACCGCAAATGCTGTTGTGGGTCCTCCTTACTATTGAAGCGGTTAAATTTAGGCATCTCCCAATGTACGGGATATGGACGAATGGGAATGGATGGGTGAATAGGCTCATTACAAATCTTGTCATAGGTGAGAGAGTTACATGCGCCGAAAATAGATGCTTCTAGTTTCTGCATCTTATCCATCATTAATTTGATAAATTCATTGTTAGGTTGTGCAGATTGGGTACCTCCTGTAGCGAAAGGAGGTTGTTGTTGGACATATGAAGACTGTGACATTCCATTGTATGGTGGTGTCAAATAAGGAGGTTGGAATTGAGGGATTGACACAGGGGGTATATACCTGGACTAAATGATAGATGAAACAGGAGGTGGCTGGTAGTAGGTATAAGAAGGTGGAATGGTTGTAGTGACTCTGGTAGAGATGGGAGGTAGAGATTGTGGAATAAAAATGACAATGTTTTGAAATGGGGTAGTGGTTACCGACACCAAGGGTGGTTGTGTTGCAACAGGTACGTATGAGACAACAGGTGTGGATAAGGCTATGTTCTAGGTAGTGGATGAAGGTATGGTGGAGACTATGGGTGCAACAGAAGTAGTGGATGCGGCAGTCAAAGCTGGCATGGGGCCTAGCTATGAAACAACATGAGATAAGATAGGTGATGGTAATGTGGTAGGAGGAGGGGCTAGCCAAGAATTGGACATAAGGGCCGGAGGTAGGGATATAGGCAAGCCATAAATCAATTGACCCGAGGCATCCCGAGTGGAGGAATCGGTGAAGTAGAAGTTTAAGGCAGCGGGATTCTGATCCAGGAGTCGTGCAAACTCCGTGTCGCCTGTAGGAATGGTGATAGGTTAATTGGGATCCATGGGTGATGAGATGGAAGGTGGTGAAGGGCTAGGTGGGAGTGGTAGATGGCTAATGTGAAATACGAGGGTGCTTGCCTGACTACAGGTTAGCACCATGTGGACAGGAACTGATCTGGCAAGACTGTATTCTTTCTGAATGACACAGAACACATCAGAACTGGAAAACAGTCAACAGAGAGTAAATTAGGTCAAAAGGTGAGTTGTAAAACAACACAGGCTGACCGACGCCGGTTAGGGTAAACCGATGCCGGTTAGGGTGAACCGATGTCGGTTAGGTAAAACAAGTGCCGGTTACTGTCAGAAACTGACAGTCTGTTAAATGATGGTCATAGACTGACAGTTGTCAAACAAGATGAGATGTAAGGTGACTGTGATTGAGATAATGAAGATATGAAAGGTGACAGGAGCCTTTAACAGCCCAGAAAGTGAAATAGATGTCTTTTGGACAGGTATCCAAAAAGACTACAGACCGACGCCGGTTGGGTTAAACCGATGCCGGTTAGAGGGTAACCAATGATGGTTAAGGATAACCGTGGCCGGTTACTGTGAAATTGAAAAAGAGATGTAGAAATGTGGTTGTGATTTAAAATTTGATGTTGAATCAAACCCAGAAGTATGAGAATGATTGTAGATCTGGTCCAGGCACACTCAAACGAAGTCAGAATACACCGACTATGATTTGGAGTGTGCAAGGAAAAATGAAAATGAAGAATGAAAGCTCACACCTCAAAACGCAAATCAAGTAGAACACTAAGAAAGAACGTTCCTAGAGTGCCTATTCTATTACGTTTGTTCAGCTTATGCTATTTTTGTGGACTGACTGTTATGAACAGAACAATAGAATTTGTTTGGTGAGGAAGGCTTCCTACAAAGAAAGAATTCTAAAGGGTGAGGTTTCAGGAATGTTATGGCGGGGGCGGGCCATCTTCTGATGGTGGACTCGACAGAAGCAACGAGCTGGGGAGTACCTGACAATCCTCAAGATCAGTGCAATCATTGTCAGGATTTCCCAGGAAGGAATTTGTTTCAGAAATGTGTGTAAATTAAATTCTTTTTGTAGTTTGGATATGAATCAAAAGAAGAGAGATGTGATTCTATAGTTCATTTGTTAACCATCAGCTGGGCATGACTTCCAGCGTATAGGTTTCCCTCAATTAATGTGAGCTAATGAGCTAAATCAGAATGCAATGCACTTGTTTTAAACCCAAATCGAAATATGAAGTTCGATGACACAAAGAATGAATGGGAGAGAGTATGCTCTTTCACTAATGCAATACAAATGAAAGAAAAGAAGAGTTCTTTTTAAGTACACCAAAAGAAAGGTTTCTTTTAGAGCAAATAGAAAGAAAAAGAAGGTTACCAAGGAAGAAAATTAATGTGTATGCTTTTCAGAAGGGAAACAGACACACAACTTTTCCTAAGAATGAATAAAATGCAAGGAACCCTGAATGGGTCCCACCGGGCGTGCCAAAATGTTTCACCTGATTTCTTAGTTTTTCTTATAAGTATGGATGAAATAGATAAGGTAATGGGTGTAGGAGGAATACCTGTTATAGATGGTTGAAGGTTGTTGCACGCGTACTGACTCCTCGATCCAGAGATGACCGTGAGAGCTTCCTTTTGGCTGGGAGGAACTACCTGAAAGACAAAGCAAGACCACAAAACAAGAGTTAAATGATATATGACAGTGGACTACCTAGCATGTGCTAGTTCCAGGAAGTGCGATACTTCCTAGCTGGCTGTCAGTCCACTGTTTAAAACAAATTAATGTAAAACAGTAAATAAAGCTCTATTGTAATTAACTGATTTAGGTATCTCACTTAAATACAATAAACAAATCTAAAAGTAACAGGCTAAGCTACGATCAGATCCAGAGAGGGGTAAGGTGTTGTCACAGGTTCAGGTACTAGTCAGGGTATGATTCTGGGTAATCTGGTCAATAGGTAGGATGTTTGGTAGTTCTATTCTGGTTTAAGGTGGGAAACACAGAGACCGATGTCAGTCTGGGGGTAACCAGGTTAGGGGTGACCGGTTAGGGGTGACTGATGCTGGTCACTAGTAGTTTAACAGAGGGTCAAAACCAAAGTCTGAGAGAGAGTTTTCAGGTTGTCAGAAGGCTGAATAGGGTGTTGGTGAGGCCTAGAAGGCAAGAAGGTCAGGAGATGGGCTTTGGCAGGGTTTTGGTAGAGGGAGAATGAGTATTAGGTGGGTTAAAGAAAAAAATGGTGAGGTTAAGGCACTGCAGGGTAACCGACACCGGTTATGGACTAACCGATGCTGGTTACTATAGAATACTGGAAATCCTACAAAAATGGTTTGGGTCTCCTTTGTGATTGCACAAAGGACAAGATTAGTTAGGGTGGGTTTCTAAGAGGTTTGAATGAGCTTGGGTGAGGTTTATAGAGATGTAGGGGTGTAGGTATGAAGAATGGTCTAAGGGTGGTTCATATAACAAATGCATGCATGGAAAAAGTGATGTAAATGTAGTAATAAGGAGAATACAGTGCAAAAGGAAAGGAAATAGAAGAGTAAATACTTTCTACTTACCTTAAGACTGATGCATGTGGATGTGCAGGAGGATTGGAGGTGCTGGTATGAAGCTGAGTGGTGTGGAGGAATCACCAAGTGTTGCAGAGCTCTTGCATGGACTGCTTGGGCTCCTTCTTGCTTGGTTCTGCTCAAATCTCAGCTGGAATGTGTGTTGGATGGCCTCTGGATGGATGTTGGTATGCCTGTGTGTGAGAGAGAAGTTTTTTTTGCTTCTTTGCATGTGAGAATGTTTGTTCTGAATGTTCCAACCTCGAGAATGAGGTTAGAAACTTGCATTAATGGTAACCAATGGCAGTTATGGGCTGACTGACATCGGTTCAGGGGTGACCGGCATCGGTTAAGGTGGGATTCCCTAGGTATGCTAAAAATAGGAGATCGTGGCTCTAACAGTCGCCAGATCTCACTATTCATCCAGACATGAGTGGGAGTGACCATTGTGTCTGCGAGAATGAGGTTTAGGTCTTTAATTTTAGGTTGTTAGTTAGGTTTTAGTTGTTTAAGGAAACTTGCTAATAATAGGCTTAGGGTGAGGTGTCTAGGTGAGGTGGCTAGATGAGGTGGAGGGGTAGGTATTTAGTTAATTAGGGTAATTAAATAATAATTATAATGAGTGTAAATGATTAATTTAATTAAAGTAATTAAATTAATATAGTGTGGGGTGAAAGGGGGCCATGGTTAGGTGAATTAGTTTAGGTCGATTGATAACAAGGGGCTAAGGGGAGCGTGTTCCTTGCAGATGTTATCTACATTGAAATGAAATTGATAATTAAGTTAATAAACTTGTTTCTTAGGAAACTTTTTTTAGCTTTTGAGTCACAATGATAAATTTTGTATTGTTCTAGTTGTTCTCTTTATCAGATGAGAATCCTTCTCTTTTGATTTCTGAATTATATATGTTTGCATCAATTCAAATTCAACTATGTTATTATGTTGCAATGTTTGTTGAATTTGAGTGTTTCTAGGTATGGATATGTTTTGGTTTTCTTGGGATATTGACTATGTTTTTCCTTTTAAATGGGATGGATTATTGAGACCCTCTCTCATCCTGGTTGTTGAATTCTTTCTCTCTTTCCTGAGTTGTTGAATACAATGTTGTTTTTTCTTGAACTCTGAAGGAAGACTTAAGTTGTTTCCTTTTTCATTTTTTTTAATTTTCTCTCATCTATATTTCTCTTGTTCCAAGTTGAGTGAGTAATTAGAGGAAAAACCTACACTTCTTCACCTTGAACCGATAATTGAAATTGGGTTAGTATCGGAAAGAAGGGAACTCTTGCTTTAGGATGTTATTGGTGCATCCTAAATTCCATCCTTAAAGATTGAATGAATTTGGTCTTTGATATTATCTGAAGAATTATGTTAAAGGTGCGTATTGTGATTCATTGCTTCTTTAAATAATTATATTTTGGGAACTGTTAGAGTTAGTATCTTTCTTTGAACTAGTTGCATGAATCAAGAATGAACTATGAATATTTATAGTAAGTATGAGATAAGTAATTAGGATGAATTATTACTTATCTAATGTAACTTTCTTATGAAATAATTGGTTGAAGATTGATGATTAGATCTTGATATTTACTTAATGTAATGTGGTTTCTCACTTTTTTCTACCTTTTATTATCCTTATTTCTTTATGAGGTATCTATCTGTATTGTTTTACTATTTCATAAAAGCATAGTTCTTTTTATGAAATAGTTAGTTGAAAGCACATCATTTTAATGCTTAGTTCTTATCATGCTCAGTTAGATGAACCGACCTATGCTAGCAATTTTTGCAGATGGAATTCATAAGTGAGAAAAGAAGACAAGTTATTTTAGGTGCTTCTTATGTTTACCTAAGGGCTGGATCTCTTATGATGAATGATGATTCTACTTGAAATATAATTGAAAAAGGGAAAATTTGTATTTTGTAATTGAACTTATTAATGTTGATTGACATGAAAGATGTCTAGGATGATTAGAATTTTAAAAATTCTATTTTACTTTGATGAATGGAAAAAAGATTGAGTGCTATTTGTACTTGATGTGTCATTCTCTTTGGGCATTATGTAAAGGGAATTTGTAAAATTATCCTTATTCCCTCATGATCATATTTGTTTTGAATATTTTCAGTTGGAATCCAATGAATTATATAAAAAGGGAATTAATACTCTATTCCTTTATTAAATGCAACTTTTAAGTTGACATGCATAGTGTCGACATCAAAATCAGGTCACGCTCCCCTTAGCCCCTTGTTAATTAATCGATTCAAAATAATTCACCTAACCATGGCCCCCCTTCACCCCACACTAATACTAATTTAATTATATTAATTAAATTAATCCTTATCCTCATTATAACTATTATTTGATTATCCTAATTAACTTAATACCCACCTCTCCACTTCACCTAGCCACCTCACCCTAAGCCTATTATTAACAAGTTTCCATAACCAACTAAAACCTAACTAACACCCTAAAATTGAATGCCTACACCTCATTCTCATGACACAATGGTAACCCCCACTCCTGTCTGGATGAATAGTGAGATCTGGAAGCCATTATAGCCATGATATCTTATTTTTAGAATGCCTAGGAAATATTTCCTTAACCGATGCCGGTTATCCCTAAATCGATGTCACTCAGCCCGTAACCACCATTGGTTACCATTAATCCCTCTTCCTACCTCATTCTGGAGGTTGGCACATTCTGAATGAACAATCACGCATGCAAGCAAGAAGAACAAACATTCTCTCACACACAGACATCCAACATTCATCCAACAGCCATCCTACACTCATCCCAGCCCAAATTTTATTCGAATCAAGCAAGAAGGAGCCCAGGTAGTCCATGCAAGAGTTCTGCAACACTTGGTGATCCTCCATTCCTCATTCACAGACATATAGACCAGCTTCAAGGTAAGTAGAGCATTCCACTCTTCTAGTTTATTTCCTTCTACATGTATTTTTCTATCTAAGCCATCCATAGATCACCTTTCATACCTACACCCCCAAATCCCTGATAAAACCTTACCAACTCCCATCCAAACAACTAGATACCTCACTCCAACCAACCCAGTCCCTTGTGCAATCACAAGAGGAAGCCTAAGCCTGGTTCTATGACATTCCCAGTCTCCCACAGTAACCAGCCTTGGTTATCTTTAATTGGCGTTGGTTACCCTACAGTACTTTAACTTCACACCACCCTTTGCCAACTCAACCCACAATTCATGACACCTCCACTAAAACCCTGTTAAACCTATCCACTAACCTAGAATCTCTTCTAGACCTCACAGGTAACTCATTCAGCTCCCTGACAACCCAAAACATCTCCTTCAGACCTCTATGTTGACCCCCTATCATCTTGTTAGTGATTGGTGTCAGTCACCCTTAACTAGCATCGGTTACCCTCAGACCGACATCGGTCTTTGTGCTTTATACCTTGACCTAGAACAGACCTAACAACCATCTTACAAATTAACCCAAACTACCCAGAACCATACCTTGACTAGTCTTTGCCCCTGTGACAAACATCTTGCCTCTCTAGATCTGATTATAACTTAGCCTGTTACTATTAGATTCACTTGTTGTATTTGAATGAGATACCTAAATCATTTTAACTACAATAGGACTTTATTTGTTGTTTACATTAATTTTTAAAAAAAATAGTGGACTGAAAGCCATCTAGGGAGTATCATACTTCCCAGAACTAGCATATGCTAGGTAGTCCACTGTCATATATCATTTAACTTCTATTTTGTGGTCTTGCTTTGTCTTTCAGGTAGTTCCTCCCAGCCAAAAGGAAGCTCTCATGGTCAGCTGTGGATAGAGGAGTCAAATACACACAATAACCTTCAATCGTTTACAATAGGTATTCCTCCTATGCCCATTACCTTATTTGTTTCATCATTTTCTAAGAAATGCTAAGAATCAGGTGAAACACATAGATGAACATTTAGCTAGGTAAGTATGGTTTATTAGTCGACATAAATAGAAGAGTAAGTTACTTATGATTTCTTATATAAAGTAAATGGTTGCAATGAGCCCTAACTAATATAAGTCAAAGGAAAGAAAAACATCCTGTGAGGATAAACATTCTGTTAAGACCTTTTGAGAATCATACTCAAATGATCTTAGGAAAGAGGATAGTATACTTATTATTATTAAATTATAATCAGAATAAGGTGACTAAAACATAATAATTATATATGCAATAAATAGACTTCATCTTAATGAAGTCTATTTTAAAGGAATCTGAATCTGAATCTAATCATGTTTAAACTCGGTTAAGTTAAGTAAGTTAATCTTAGAGTTAGTATGTTGATTTTGTTTATAAGTCAAAATCTTAAATTAAGATACCAAAGAATGAAACAAAAACCTTCGGAAAAGGGTTTGGTTGCATATTTATGTACATGGCTATTGTAAATCAATTATGGCTAGCAACCTTAATGATCAAAGAAACTAGGGATTTAGCATGGTTGCTGAAATTAAATATTGATTAAGGAAATAAGTAAGTAATTAAATTCTTAGCTAGATATGTACCTCTAGATGAGGTGATTTTGTAGGATGTTGGTTTACACCAACTACAGTACTGTGTCATCATGAAGACTTGGGTCTTCATGAGGGAACACTGTTGTAGCTGACATGTCGCAACACCCTTCTGAGTTGAATCATCTAGATCTACATAAACTCAGACTTGATCTTAGTTATACTCTAGGTCTAGGTTAGAAGTATGATCTAGTTATATAGGGGAAAACTCATGATGGCTTAAGATAACTAGACACACACAATTGACTTAGGTCGATTTGAGTATGTCTATGTACCCTTAGTCACCGCGAGTAGTTCTTCTACACTAGACTTATGTTGCTAACATTGGTTAGGGTTAAACCTTGAACAAGTGAACTGATAGGAGTTCAGTGAAGACTATTCTAGATAATAGATGAAGTGGGGTGAAGGACGTATTCCATTTGACATGTATATCATTTAGGAATATTAACATGAACAGTATGTTGAAAATATTTGGCCAAAGTATCGCAAGCTACTGGTTGTGTTGTCATATGTCACCTATTTTTAAGAAGTAGAGATTTCAGATGAATATTGGTAGACAAGTATTTAGATAGGCCTCTTAAACAGAAAACTTCAACACCTAGAAGAGGGTATGAGAACCAAGTATACCTAGTATACAATTCAATGAGTTAACATGAGAGATCGGTATTTCACAGAGTCATGAAATGAGAGATCGATGAAACTCTAAGTCATAAAATGAGAGATCATCACACCGAGTCATTACAGCTACATATGGTTATCTATTATAAGATTGATTGGCATGAAATGTGTGTTCTAAATTATGATTATTTAGAACAGAGAAAATTATTTAAAAATTAGAATGTGTGTTCTAAATTATGATTATTTAGAATAGAGAACACTATTCAAAAAACAATTCCCCTATTCTAAAGTCTTAAAATGGGAATGTTACACTATTGATCCAAGGTATGCTTCTAAGTTTCATGTGTTTTTGTCATGATGTCCAATTTGGAAAAATTGAAGGGTTTTGGACCTTAAATGTGCAAAGGTTATGTATGATATCCTTCATGGATCTATGCTTCATTTTTGACTAAAGTAACAATTTGGTTCTTGTTTTTATATTATGGTATGATGAAGTTTTCATTGGGGACCTGGGACCTAACTACACTATGTTCCTTAGATATGTAACCTAGTTCTAAAAAGGGTAATTTAACTTAGCTACTAAGTTTATTTTCTTTTTAAGTGATTAAATTAACCTAAGACTAAGGACTTACCTATGGACCTATGTTGATTCTTAAATTAGTGTCTAACCTAACTAAGGGAATGGATAACCTTAGGGGGGGGCATGAAATGACATGGGGAAAGGGGTAAGTGGGCGGCAGTGAATTCAAGGAATTAAAGGAAATTTATAAATCCCTTATCTATTTTTGCAGCCATATTTGGAAAGGGCGGTTGGAAACTTTAAAAGGGTGAGTTGGAATTTTCACCAAAGTCTCGAATACATGTTTTTGTTTGAAATAAGTCCACTCCAAATTTGGAGATGGCGGTGGTGGGAAAGTAGGAAGGACTGACAGTCCTACTCTGCATTTAATTTTTGGAAATTGGTGAAACCACCTAGGAAGAAGATAGAGGGTTTGGTTTTGTCGATTCATTCAGTTTGGAGCTAGAGCTCTGCATGTGGTTGTTTTTGTTTTCAAACCTCCAGTTCGATTTTTGCATGCAATGTGGCAATGCATGAGTTTTTCTTCCTTGCATGGCATGGAAGAAAGAGTTGGCACTTGAGACTATAAGGAGGAGATAGAGGAAGTTTTTGTGTGGTTTTTGCATTTCGAAAGGAGGATTGAGGCTCTGCTTGGATACTTCTATGAATTGGTGAAGGCAAAGTGCTATCAGGCATGATAGGCTCTATCCATTAAGATTTTTGCTTTTACTTAAGTGTTTCGTAAGAACAAATCTGCTCTTTGGAATATACTGGTTTTTTTTTCTGTTGATAAGATTACTCTTCTTGAGGTTTTTCTGTTGTTTATTGGGAATGTTTTTGAATCCATTTGAATGATGGAAAGTATGATCTAGGTTTCAGTTTTTCTTGTGTGGATAGCTGGGTTATGCTTTAATATTTCTGCATGGGATTGAGATCAAAGTCAAAAAACCTTATGTGATATTGTTTGAACTATTTAAATCTTGTAGGTAGCTTGGTTTGCTTTAATCTGTGGAACTTGTTCTAAAATTATCTTGTTTCCTCTCTGTTGGAAAAATATAGTTATTAAAAAAAATTTAAATACCTTGAATTTTGATTGAATCTTACATGATTCTTTAGGGAAGATAACATTCTATGATGCCTGCTTATACATATTCTTTTAGTACTGATGGAATGCTCAAAATTGGAAAACACATCTATTTTCTTATCACTGTCTGTGATTGTGAATCTAGGTTTTGTTTGTATTCTTTCTGTTGCCAAATTTTGACCTTGTGATTATTACGGAAAGATGGATTATTATGGGTTTTTCTTGGCAATTGGTTTAATGTCTCCATGGACTTGTTTAAATGCTTCTAGTTATTATTTTTAAAGCCTACAAATTTATACTTCTACTATTCTCTGGAATTTTTTAGTTGTTTTCACGAAGCCTGATTTTTGGAAGCTCGTAAGGGAAATGATAATCTCTTTTCCACTCTATTGGGTCATTGGGTAACCTATGAAATTATGGCATTTGGTGCTAAGAAGGGAAAAATCCCTTGGGTATTGGTTTACTATATTTCGGTTATTGTTGTCAACTTGAAATTCTGGATAGCTCTATTGACATTGTGTTGATGTATTGTTTTAGCATGATTCTAGACCTTGGGCCTTAAAATTCAGTTTAAGTTCTTACAGAACTTAGGTAATGTCTTCTTCGTGAAAATGGAACAATGACTCCTGTTTTGGTTAAATCATATTGACTACTTCTTCTTCCTATATGGATCTGAGTTAGGAAGACTGTTCAGACTTACCCTTCTGTTAATCTCTTCTTTTCCTCTCTGTGTCTATTGGGAAATGGTTTACTTGTTGTCTTACGTAAATCAAGGCTATCTTTACCATCTCCTTGAATGATGAAAGGTAATGGAATGTTGTTGTTCTTCATTTCTTTCCTTTCTCCTGGTTTGTTGTTCATTCAATTTAAACCCAGATTAGATCTTTGTTTGGGATTTTGGTTTGAAACATTAGATAAATGACCTTGTCAATATATGTTATTGGTTTCTTAAGGTTATCTTTTAATCATACTAGATTTTTGGGGTAGTGATCTCTCTCCCTCTCCTTCCTTTAATATTCTTTCATATTCGAACTTGGAGAAGATGTTCTCTTTATTTGGTCTGTTCGTTATGCAACTTCTTGACTGTCTGGTAAGATTGATTTCAAAATGTTGTTAGGGTAGTTTAACTGAAGTTGAAAATAATTGGATGAAATATTGTGTTTGGATGGAGGTATTTGGATGGTTTAATGAGTTGTTCTAGAGTATAAACTTAACCATTCTAACCACTTAAGGTAATGATAGAAATGGTGTATCTTTGATATTGGAGTGTAACTCTTTTTCTTGTTGGAAGTAACCTTACCTCTTTATGAGGTCTGATTTAGCTTGTTTGGTTTTTAACTTGAATTGGTTCCTAGTTCTGAGTTTGAGTATTAGGATACTCTAATCCGGGACACTTAAATGTTACGATGATTTAGGTTATCCTAAATTATTTATTATGATATTTAAGTTCAATTGTTGGCATCTCATATTTTATAATGAATTTAGGTTAATGAAATATTGAGATGGAAGTATTGTTTTAAATGATCTACTATTGAACTATGCCTAAAATATAGTTAGGATAGTTACTTTCTTCTGTTAAATGGATTTAACTGAATGAGTAATCATGAAAATAAATGTATGAAAGTAGTAGTGAGATTCTGATGAAATGTTACTTATCTGAATTATTGTTTAATTTCTTTTGATAAAAAGACAATAGTATGGAAGGTTGAAGTTGTTATATTTCATGACCTAACCTTACTTTTGATTTGTTGTATATCTCTTTTTCTCTCTATTTTATTTGATTATTGTAACTCCTTTTTGCTATGTCTTTTTGAATTTCTTTAGGATTGTTTCATAACAACAAAGTTCTTTTTATGAAAAAATTAGTTGAAAGCATATCGTTTTAATGATTTAGTGTTTATCATGCTCAGTTCAATGAACTAACCCAGTGCTAGCAATTTTGGAGATGAACTTTGTAAGTGATGAAAGGAGAAAGATCTTTAGGAAGTTACATTTGTTTATCAAGGAGACTAGATATTTTCATGAGGAAATATGGTTCATTGCTGAAATGTACTTGATGGAAAATAAAGTTGTATCTAAAATTGATTTAAATATTGTTGTTTGATATTAGTAATGTCTGAAGTGTTTGGACTTGTAAATGTATAATTCCTCCTTGCTGAATGAAATATGTGTGAAATTTGTTTGTACTTGATGTAATTCCTTTTGGCATGCAATGATTGGAAATAATGAATATTACTCTATTTTACAAACAGTAACATACTTTTATGGTTTGGAATGGAATAAATAGAGATATGAGGTGTTATATGTACTACCCTCTCTAGTGAAGATGTAACTTATAAAGTTGACATTCTTACATTGATATTCAACTATATCACTATGACTATATTTATATCAAATGTTTGTATGAGAGTTAAACTTTGATAATAATTTATAATGTATAATGGGGTTATAATAGACTTTAACCCTTAATAAGGGAAAGGAAATAGAACTCCCTTAAAATGATTCACATTCTTAATTTAAGACCTTTTAGATATGAATCCTGATTGATATATGTAGTTATTGAAGGTGTGCCTTCTCATGTAGACTTACTTAACCAAAATAGGGATGTCAGGAAAGAAAAATGAAAGGGAATTAGACTTCATTCAATGAAGTCAAATATGGAAAAAGGGACTTGCTCAAAAATTAAATAAGTTATGGCTGTATTAAGTGAGTAAATAAATAACACTTCCATGTGTGCTGGCCTTTATGTAAAACATGAATGAGGATGTTATTAGTTCAAATCATAGCATGTGAATTGGATAGAAAGTACATATTTATCTGCATAACTTCATCTATTGCAGTCTTAACTATGAATCTTAAGGATTAAGGAACCTATTTGTTCAGTAGGGTTTTTGCAATTAATCTGTAGCAAGGAGATTAATAAGATATTAATTTTCTATCTAAGGTATGTCCATCTAGATGAGTAAAACTCAGTTGGATGTTGACACACGCCGAATGCAACGTAGTAACTTTGTGATGACTAGGGTCTTCACGAGGATACTATGTTGTAGTTGACATGTTTCAACACCCTTCAGAGTTTGTTCAACTATACTAACATAAATTATGACTTGATCACAGTTCTTCCCTAGGTAAGGATGGGGGCATGATCTAGTGTCGGGGTCAACTCACGATGACTTAGGATAAATAGACACTTCCAATAGACATAAGTCGATTGAGTATGTATAAGTACCCTTAGTCTTTGTAAGCAGTCCTCCACACTAGGCCATGTTGCTAACCTTGACTAGGATTAAACCTTGAACAAGTGGAATGATAGAAGTCAGTGAATACCATTCTAGCTAACATATCAAGTATGGTGAAGGAATTATTCCATTTAACAAGTATGCCATCTAGGAATATAAACATGAACAATATGTTTAAAATCTTTGGCCAAAGTATCACAAGTTACTGGTTGCATTGTCCTATGTCACCTAGTTTAAGAAGCAAGATTTTAGATGAATATCGGTAACAAATATTCAGATAGGCCTCTTAAACAGAACACTTGATACCTCTAAAATGGTAAAGGAACCAATTATATGTAGTATACACATTAAAAAGTTAATACGAGAGATCAGAATGATACCAAGTCATGAAATGAGAGATCGGTGTTTCACCGAGTCATTTACAACTACATATGGTTTTTTGTTATGAGATAGATTGGCTTTGGAATGTGTGTTCTAAATTATGTTAATTTAGAATAGAGAACATTATGTAAAAAAAAATTCCCTTGTTTCTAAAGTCTTAAAATGGGAATGTTACATCTTGGTATCAGAGCTGAAGGTTACAAATCTTGGACCTATTGTGTCCATAATATGATAAAACTTAAATTTTCTTGTTAACAGAAAATGGTTAGAACAAGAGGAAATGCTGCAAAAAACCCACCACTAGGTGGAGAAGTAGATACCACCAAAAAACTTGATGATATCCTTGTTTCCTTGTTGGACACAAGAGATCATCTAGCTATACTTGAACAACAAGTAACGGGCAATGGGGAGGAGGAAGAAGATGCTGGTAATAACAATTAACCACCTCTTGGGGACAACACCAATATTGGAAATTTGGGCTTTGATAACAATAATGTTGCCAATGCTAATGCAAATGTACTCAATCAGCATGAGAATAAAAAGGTGAGATTGGTGGCTATACTCACAAATGATATAAAAGGATAAGTCCACCCAATTTTGATGGTACTACACTGGGAGATGGATCTGAGAACTGGCATCAGATGAAATGGAGAAGTACTTTGTGATAAGGAACTTCTCTAAGGAAACTAAAGAAATATGGGGAGCTTATCAGCTTTCCCATGAGGCATCTTCTTGGTGGGATATCCGTAAGGTTGAATTAAACATTGATGAAATAAACATCACTTGGGATCAATTTAAAAATTATTTTAGGAAATGATGGCTGCCACAACTTTACTATGATCAGAAGATGACTAAATTTCAAAACTTAGTTCAAGGAAACCTAACTATTACAGAGTACTAGGAAAAGTTTACTAATATTCTCAAGTACATACCTCAGTATCAAACTGAAGAGAAGTTCAGGATATGGAAATTCATTATGGGATTAAATCCTATCATAGGTGGTGAAGTATATGTTCACAATCCAACCACCATGGAAGGGTTTGTTGAAAAATCCATAAGGCAGGAGAAAAAATTGAAATAAATCTCTGCACATAAGGAGGAAATCAAAAATAAAATTCCTAATTCTTCTTCATCCCTTGCACCCAAAAAGGGACCATGAAAAATGTTTGGTGCTAAATTTTTCGTTATTGGTAATAATAAGAAACTTGTTGCTAATGTTTGAAACAATTTCGTTAAGAACAAAAATAATGGACAAAAGTCCTATGGAGGAAAAAATAACAATTTTAAGGATGGAAATAAATTTGGGCCTAAGAAAGGACCTGTAGGAGGCTGCTACAATTGTGGAAAAGATCACTATGAAAATTAGTGTCCTCTAAGGAAGGATGAATGTAATCAACAACATAAGATACATGCTGCAGTAGCTGACAAACAAGTTGAAAAGAAAGTTACACCTATAAATTTCTAGGTAAGTTATTTGGTATACCTGTTACTATAATTTTTGATACTAGAGCTACTGAATGCTTTATTTCTACTAAATTAGCTTCAAAATTAAAAATAAAAGCTGGAAAAATGGATAAATCATGGGTTGTACATTATGGAAATAATGTTGTCCACATAGTTAGTATGTGTCTTTTTGGAGCACTCCTTGACTTTCCTAGTTTTTCCACTGAGGTTGATCTTTACGTTGATCCTTTGGGGTCTTATGATGTAATCATAGGTGTTAACTAGATGTTGAACATAAGGAAAAGGTTGATTGTTTTGAAAAACATATTAGTTGTCTAGATGACCTATAGAAAATAACAAACATTCACGGGGTAAAAAATGATATTTTAGTTAGAAAATTGTTAGCCATGCAGCTTAAAAAGGCCAAAAACAAAGGATGTACCATGTATGCAGTAAAAATTTCTAAAACAACTAAAGGGGATAGTGATTTCTTGGAAAGATACCCACTGTTACGAAATTTCAGCGATGTGTTTTTGAAAGAACTACCCGGTTTTCCACCCAAACATGAGTTTGATTTCATGATTGAGATCAAGACAGGAACCAAACCTATTTCCAAGGCACCGTATAGAATGAATACCATTGAACTGGTAGAGCTTAAGGAACAACTATAAGAACTTTTGTCTAAAGGTTTGATAAGACCAAGTGTCTCGCCTTGGGGAGCACCAATAATTTTTGTGAAAAATAAAGATGGAACACTTAGATTGTGCATTGATTATAGGATGTTAAACAAAGCAACTATCAAAAATAGATATCCACTTCCTAGAATTGATGATCTATTTGATCAGATGCGTGGTGCATCAGTATATTCTAAGATAGATCTTCGATCTGGATATCATCAGCTTAGAATCAAAGTTAAATATATTCATAAAACATCCTTTAGGACAAGGTACGAGCATTATGAAGTCATAGTTTTACCTTTCAGTTTGACAAATGAACCTACAAATTTTATGAATTTAATGAATAATATCTTTCAAGAATACTTGGAAAAATTTGTACTTGTATTCTTGGATGATATTCTCATATATTCTAAAAGCATTGATGAGCATCATGAACATTTGAAGATAGTTCTGGAAATATTAAGAAAAATAAGAATGTATGGTAAGTTTTCCAAATGTTATTTCTATGAGACAAAAGTGCACTATCTAGGGCATGTAATAAGTAAAGATGGAATAGCAGTAGACCCATCAAAAATTTTGCAATAACTGAGTGGCCTACACCTAAGAATGTACATGAAGTCAGAAGCTTCATGGGTCTCATTGGTTACTATAGAAAGTTTGTTAAGGACTTTTTAAAGGTCGCTGCACTAATAAATTTATTGCAGAAGAAAGATAAGAAATTTTTGTGGAGTGAAAAATACAAATTTGCAGTTAAGACTCTAAAGAATCAATTAACATCTGCACCTGTTTTGGCTGTACCCGATCCAAATGGAGACTTTACTGTAGTAACATATGTTTCCAAGGAAGGGCTTGGAGGTATTTTATTATAAAATGAGCATGTTATAGAATATAAAAGCAAGAAAACTCAAATTACATGACCTAAATTTTGCTTCCCATGACCTAGAGCTTGCTGCCATTGTTCATGCACTTCAAGTATGGAGGCATTATCTTTTAGGGAGACCTTTTGAATTAAAGACTGACCATCTTGGGAAGAAGTATATTTTCACTCAACCAAATATGAATGCAAGAAAATGAAGGTGGTTATAATTTCTATCTCAGTATGATTTTGACATAAGTTATATAAAAGGCAAGGAAAATAGAGTGGTAGATGCATTAAGTCATATGAAACATATTTACACTTATAACTTTGAGAACTCAGTTTAAGGATGAAGTAAAAAGTATCATGGAATCTAATTCTTATTTTCAGCAAGTGAAAACAACACTTGCTACAGATCCAAATGATATGAGACATAGAGGTTTTCACTTTGATGATGAAGGAATCTTGAGATATGATAATAGAGTATATATACCTTCAGGAAATGAATTAAGGAGGAAGTTGTTAACTGAATTTCATAATTCACCTTATTCAGGGCATCCCAGAATTATGAAAATGCTTGCTGATATAAAACAACAATATTTTTGGAAAGGGATGAAAAAAGATGTAATTGATTTTGTGATACACTGCTTAGAATGTCAGCATGTTAAGGCTGAACATATGCATCTAGCTAGTTTATTATACCCTCATAATATACCGCAGTATAAATGGCAAGTAATTAGCATGGATTTTTTTTAAGGGCTGTTGATGTCAAGAAATACGCATGATGTTATTCTAGTTGTTGATAAACTAATAAAGGTAGCACATTTTATTGTTGGTAATCTTAAGGATGATTCACATATTTTAGCAAAAATATTTGTGCATGAAATTTCAGATTGCACGATGTGCCTGAATTGATCATATCAGATGGAGATCAAGGATGACATATAGATTTTGGAAAACAATCAATGTAACTTTAGGAACTAAAATAAATTTTAGTTCAACATACCATCTTAAAACAGATGGAAAAAGTTGAAAGAGTTAATAATGTTTTGGAAGATATGTTACGAATGTACTACATGGATCAGCAGTACAAAAGGGAAGAGTACCTTCCATTGTTGATTTTGCTTATAATAACACATATCACACCTATTTGAAAATGGCACCTTTCGAAGTATTATACAGAAGGAAATGTTATAACTTCACCACCCATGTTAGTTTTGGATAATTAGAGGACAAGAGGTATTGGACCTGAGATCCTTAGATATGGAACAACAATTTAAGGCCAATTCATGAACATTTGAAGGAAGCAACAGTTTCTTTCTAAAAATCCATGCAAACCAAAGCAGTTGACAAGAAATTTGAACTTGGTGAAAAGGTCTTTTTGCGTGGGTTAAACCAAAAAATTGGACTTTTATAACCTTTAGGAAAGGGACATTTTAGGTCACCTCGTTATGTGGGAACCTTTGAAATTGTTGAAATAATCAACCCAGTGAGCTTATCTGTTTAGCTTTACCACCTGGTCTTTAGCAAACTAGAATGCATGATGTTTTCCATATTTCTTTACTTAAGAAATAGATGATTTTATCACATGTGTTAAATTGGAATTCCTTGTAGGTCCAAGACCTAGAATAATGATGGTTAAACCCATTCGAGTGTTGGAAAAATTTGCCAGCTGACACTTAAGAAATTGTGAAATAAGGTCAATACAAGGTCCAATGGAGCCGTTTAATGAAGAAAGTGCAACAGTCAAAACCTCGAAGATATGAAAAATACTTTTCAACATTTATTTGAATGAGTTGATTCTATTGAATTAAAAAATGATTGGAGATTTTATTCTTAGGATATCAATAAACGCTACCAATTTTGGCAAATACTAAATTCATTAGTATTGAAACAACTATTTTACCTCTGAACAATTATGAAAATTTGAATTTTCTCAAATCTGGTTTTGTTATGAACTTATGGATGAAAGAACTATGATTTGGATTATAATTCTTGAAAAAGTTATTAGATCCAAGTGGTAATCATTAAATATTCATTTTTAGGATGACTATGTAATGTCTGGATGACCTATTGAGCTTCTACTTTAGAAGGTACAAAATTGACAGGTGATTTTGTCTTAAAATGGTGTACTCTTATGACTTAGGAAATCATGTTTGTATCCCAATAAGAAGTTATTATTGGGAATAGGTACATTTATGTTGTGATTTTTTCTTAATTGATGAAGCAATCCATATCATTTTATGTAGAAAATTGGCCTGTTCTAAATTATGAATTTGAATTGGTAGTTTTCATAATTTAAGAGGAATCAAACAATATTACCTTGGACTCAATTCACATTGATCAAAGGTATGCTTCTAATTTACATGTCTTGTTGTCATGATGTCCAATTTGGACAGATGGAAGGGTTCTGGACTTGAATGTGGGAAGGTTATGAATGAACCTCTTTAATGGATCTCTTCTTCGTGTTTAATCAAGTAACAAATTGGTTCTTCTTTTCTATTATTTATGATGAAGTTTTCATTGGGGACCAATGGGACCTAATAGGACCTTGTTCTAAAACTAGTGATGTTATCCTAAGGGTTAAACCTAACCTAAATTATGTTCTTATCATAAAGCAATTAAAATAAAGTTAAGAGGGACCTAAGACTAAAAATATGGACTTACCTATGGACCTATGTTGATTCTTAAATTAGTGTCTAACCTAACTAAGTGGAATGGATAACCTAAGGGGGGCCATATGAAATGACATGGGGAAAGAAGAAAGTGGGAGGCAATTTTCCAGATTCAAGGAAACTTAAGGCAATTTAGTATGCCTTATCTATTTTGCAGCCAAATTTGGAAGACTAAGTTAGAAAAAATTTTGAGATGGATGAGTTGGCATTTATCACCAAAGTTTTCAAGTGTATGGTTTGTTTAAATTAAGTCCACTCCAAATTTGGAGATGGAAGTGGTGGGAAAGTAGGAAGTTGGTCCTACTCCTACATTTAATTTTTGGAAATTGGAGAAACCACCTAGGAAGAAGATAAGGGTTTGGTTTTGTCGATTCATTTGGTTTTAGAACTAGAGCTCTACATGTGCTTGTTTTTAGTTTTTGATCCTCTAGTTCAATTTTTGCATACAATGTGTCAATGCATGAAGGGTTTTTCTTGTCCTTGGTGATGGCATGGAAGAAAATGTAAAAAATCTAGACTATAAGGAGAGCATAGAGGAAGTTTTTGTGTGATTTTTTACATTTCAAAAGGAGTTTGAGGCTCTTCTTGGATACTTCTATGAATCGGTGAAGGTCAAAGCATATCAGGCATGATAGACTCTATCCATTATGTTTTTTGCTTTTACTTAAGTGTTTCGTAAGAAAAAATCTACTCTTTAGAATAGACTGGTTTTTGTTCTATTGATAAGATTAATCTGTTAGGTTTTGTGTTATTTATTGGCAGACATTTCGATGTTTTTTAATGATTTCTTGTTTGATCTGGACCATCCATTTTTGATTTGCACAACATTGAATGCTTTTCCCCAAGTGTGGGACTTGAGAATTGGGAAAAGAATCTCTAAAAAATGTTGTTCCTTCATTCTGAACAGGTTAAATGAAAAATTTGGTAGAGGTTTTCAATCTTCAGATCTTAACTCTAGATGAACTTTGGGGAAACTAGAGATGAAATATTTGAATGTAGACTGAAATTGAATCTTCATGATTCTTCAAGGAAGATATACATTTATGGGAATGGTGAAAATTGATATCCTTTGCTAAAAATTGATTTGATCATAAGAAATAAACACAAATTTTATTCTTATGCTACAATTGCTAAATGTAATGGGATCAAAAACAATGATTGTGAGAGGATTGAGAAAATCTCACAAAAATATACATTACTCAAATCCAAGAACAATTACTTATGCATTACAATGGCTTATATTTTTAAATAAGTTGTAGTCTATATGACTAGGTATGAAAATCTCAAATCAGATACTTTCTATTGAGGAAGAAAAGAGAGGTTGCAAGAGAAAAATTGTCCAACCCTTTGTGAAATGAACCCAAAAATTGGCTTTTAATGGTCAAGGAAAGATTGAGAGGCACAATTCCAAAAAATGGATTTATACAAGTTCAACCACCAATGATAAATCCCTCAAATTTAGGACCTACACAATGATGGGCTTCATGGACAAAAGGAATTTAAAGTACATGTGTTTTGCAGATCCAAGAAACAACTTATGACTTCATTAAATTTGGTGTTTGAAAGTCAGATAATGTTTCTATTAACAGTGCATAGGGACATTTCTCCATTTTCTCATGATTTTCTTCAAAAAACAAAATTGAAGAAATCCATCTCTTAGATAATATTCACCATCTTACCAATGACACTGAACTAAAAATTATGAAGCTTGGAGTTTCAGTTTTCTGAATTTATGGGCAAAAAACATAGGGCATTCCATTGAAATCAAGGTATGCTTCTAGTTTTCATGATATCAAATTGGAAAGATGGAAAATGGACCTTTTCCCCTTCACCATTACAATTTTTGAAAGTAAAATTTTCCCAAAAAGTTCCCACCCCTTATGCCACTCCGAAGGGGTAACCAGTGGCACTCTAAAATTGGGTAATTTAACCACCATATAGTTCATTTTTTTCCCATTACTGGGCCCGCGGGAAAAAATTCAACATTGCACCTTCTACAAACACTTACCTATGGATATGTTGAAATTTCTCCTACGGATTAACCTAACCGAATGGAATGACTAAAATGGGGGGTCTTCTGATAATGACGTGGGCCTGAGTCAACTCTTTTCCCTCTGGCAGTATTTAATATTTTTGTCATCCACATGGAACGTGAGCATTTAAGCTTGGTGCATCAATCTGGATTTTAATTTATTTTGGACAACCTTGGCAAAATAAAAATTTAGATTGTGCCTTTTCTCCCAGTTTCAAATGCTTGTTCAAATGGCAGTCCACTCCAATTTAGAGATGAGGTGGTGGCCAAAAGTTATGAAGGACTTTTGTAGTTCAACCTTGGATTTTGTTTAACTTTATCCTTGGTCCAACCTCTGATGGCCCCACGGATCACTTAGCCACTTCCTATTCGTCGATAGGGCCTTGGCCAAAATTCATTTCTTTTCGCAGATAGAGCCTGCATTCCATGGTGAAAATGTTTTAACTTAACCTCCATTTGATTTCCATTCTACGGCACATGGTGCTCAATGATTGGGTTGATTCCTTCAAAATTTCCATGGTGTGGAAGAAAGAGTTGGCCATAACTTGAGATTATAAGAGGAGTTAGAGGAAAACTTTTACCCTTTCTGGAAAGGAGAAGATTCTTTATCCTGATACTCTGTGATTTGGTGAAAAAGCTTTGAGGCATGAAAGGTGATCCATTAATTTTTTGGTTTTACTTAAGTGTTTCGTAAGAACAACTCTAAGAGAGTCTTTGCCATAAATAAGCAAGGGACATTTTGTTGATAACATTCTGCCGCTTGAGGTTTTTGTGTTATTTATTGGGAATGTTTTTTCAACTCTGTTTGAATGATGGAAAGTATGATTTGGGTTTTGGTTTTTCTTGTGTGGATAGTTGGGTTATTATTTAATCTTTCTACATGGGCTTGAGATCAAAGTCAAAAAACCGTATGTGATCTTGTTTGAACTATTTAAATCTTGTAGGTAACTGGGTTTGCTTTAATATGTGGAACTTGTTCTAAAATGATCGTGTTTCCTCTCTGTTGGAAAAATTCAGTTATTAAACTATTTTAAATACCTTGAATTTTGATTGAATCTTCAATGATTCTTCAAGGAAGATAACATTATGTGATTCCTTCTTATACATATTTACCCTTTTAAGTTTGATGGAAATTCAAGAATTAAAATTAGTGAACGTGTTTATTTTTCTATCATTGCTATATGTGATTGAGAATCTGGGTTTTGTTTGTATTTTTTTTGTTTCCAAAATTTGACCCTGTGATTATTAAGGAAAGATAGATTATTGTGGGTTTTTCTTGGAAATTGGTTTAACCTCTCCATGGACTTTATTTAAGTTATTCCAGTTATTATTTTTAAATCCTGTAAATGTATACTTCTACTATTCTCTGGAATTGTTTAGTCATTTTCACGAAGCCTAATTTTTGGAAGCCCATAAGAGAAATGATAAAAAAAATTCCACTCTATTGGGTCATTGGCTAACCTATGAAATTATGGCATTTTGTGCTAAGAAGGGAAAAATCCCTTGGGTATTGGTTTACTATATTTCGGGTTTTTTTTCAACTTAAACTTTTGGATAGCTCTATTGACATTGTGTTGATGTATTGTGTTAGCCTGATTCTTAGACCTTAGGCCCTTCAAACTTAGTTTCAGTTCTTACAGAACTTAGGAAATGTATTCTTCGTGAAAATGGAATGATGAATCCTGTTTTGGTTAAATCATATTGATTACTTCTTTTCCTATATGGATCTGAGTTAGGAAGATTGTTCAGACTTACTCTTCTGTTAATCTCTTCTTTTCCTCTCTGTGTCTGTTGGGAAATGTTTTACTTATTGTCTTGCGGAAATCAAGGATATCTTTACCATCTACTGGAATAATGAAAGGTAATGGAATGTTGTTGTTCTTCATTTCTTTCCTTTCTCCTAGTTGTTGTTCATTCAATTCAAACCCAGATTAGATCTATGTTTGGGATTTTGGTTTGAAACATTAGATAAATGACCTTGTCAATATAGGTTATTGGTTTCTTAAGGTTCTCTTTTAATCATAAAAGATTTGAGGGGTAGTGATCTTTCTACCTCTCCTTCCTTTATTATTCTTTCAACTTCTCACTTAGTGAAGATGTTGTCCTTCTTTGGTATGTTGCATTATACAACTTCTTGACTGTCTGGTAAGAATGTTTGCAGAATGTTGTTAGGGCAGTATAGCTGAAGTTGAAATTAATTGGATGGAATATTGTGTTTGGTTAGAAGTATTTGGATGGTTTAATGAGTTAGTATAGAGTATAAACTTAACTATTCTAACCACTTAAGGTAATGATAGCAATGGTGCATATCTTTTCAAGATTGGAGTGTAACTCTTTTTCTTGTTGGAAGTAACCTTACATCTTTAAGAGGTTTGATTTAGCTTGTTTGGTTTTTAACTTGAATTGGTTCCTAGTTTTGAGTTTGAGTATTAGGATACTCTAATCCAGGACACTTAAATGTTATGATGATTTGGTTATTTTAACTTATTTCTTATGATATTTAAGTTCAATTGTTGGCAGCTCATATTTTAGGATGAATATTAGGTTAAGGAAATATTGAGATGGAAGTATTGTTTTAAATGATCTACTGCCAACTATGCCTAAAAGATAGTTAGGATAGTTACCTTTTTATGTTAAACGGATTTAACTAAATGAGTGATCATGAAAAGAAATGTATGAAAGTAGTAGTGAGATTATTACGAAATGTTACTTATCTGAATTACTATTTAAATTCTTTTGATAAAAAGAAAATAGTATGGATGGTTGAAGTTGTTATATTTCATGACCTAACCTTACTTTTGATTTGTTGTATATCTCTTTTTCTCTCTCTTTTATTTGAGTATTGTAACTCCTTTTGGCTATGTCTTTCTGAATTGCTTCAGGACTGTTTCATAACAACAAAGTTATTTTTATGAAACAATTAGTTAAAAGCACATCATTTTAATGATTTAGTGCTTATCATGCTCAATTCAATGAACTAACCCATGCTAGAAATTTTGATGATGGACTTCGTAAGTGATGAAAGGAGAAATATCTTTAGGAAGATACATTTGTTATCAAAGAGACTAGATTCTTTTATGATGAAATATGGTTCATTACTGAAATGTACTTGATGGAAAAGAAAGTTTATCTGAAATTGATTTAAAAAATTTTGTTTGATATTAGTAATGTCTGAAGTGTTTGGACATGTAAATGTATAATTCATCCTTATTGAATGAAATATGTGTGAAATTTGGTTGTACTTGATGTAATTCCTTTCTGCCTACTATTTCCTGGTGACCTCTGGTGCTAGCTCGAATGCCAGACCCTTCTGGTTTGGACCAGGGTCCCCCCTCTCTGGGGCCCTATCTCCCAAACCACCCGAATCCTGGAATAAAATCGTGGAGGGTTCCACCTCTACTACTCATACAGACAAGCTCTCTCCAACTCTATCGAATGGGACCTTCTCCCTTTGCATCCCCTCCCACATTACTAATGTTGTTGCTGCCTCATGTGATCTTTCTCTGGTGGTAAAAATTATGGGCCCCAGGCCCCCACTTGAGGATCTTAAAAAATGGGCCCGATTGAAATGGAATCCATGTGGGGTGCTTGAAATAGCAGCGATGCCTAACAGATTCATTCTTTTCTCCTTCAGCATAAAAGAGGATTTCATGTGCGCTCTTCTGGGTGGTCCTTGGTTTTTTGCTAGACGTGACTTCTACTTTAGGAAATGGTCTCTAGGCTTCAACCCACACACTAAAACCATGACCCAAGCTACAATATGGGTTCGCCTCCCAGGTCTCCCCCTGGATTTCTAGCATACTGTAGTTATAGAAGGTATTTCTCTCACTATGGGTTCTTTAATAGTTATTAATCAAGCCACTAAGGGAAAAACTAGATTCATCCACACCTACTTCTATGTTAATGCCGATGTTAGCTGTCCTCTCCCAAAAGAGATAAAGCTCCTATCTGACTTTGGGATCTGGAAGAAAAATATTGACTATGAATATATCCCTCAAGCCTGATCCTTCTATAAAATCATTGGCCATAGAGCTTCTAGTTGTCCATCTAAGCCCCAACCTAAACCCAAAACCCAAATACCCTCAAAAACAAAATAAAATCTATATTCCAAAGTCATCCTCTGATGAGGTTCCAATCATTCCTACTTCCAACCCATTTGCTCTTCTAGAAGAAGGGGAGATAAACATTGACCCTAAAAAGGCCTCTCCATCTGGTCCCCATCCTCTCCCCCTCACATCTCCCATCCTCATTAAGACCCCCACTGAGACCCCCTCCTTGGCTACTCAACCCTACCCCTCTCCGCTTTTGCCTTCGCCTCCCTCCTTTCTCTAGCTCTCCCTCCCCCCTATTTCTATACTTTCCTGTAATCCCCCCTTTTGGATCCCCCCAGGTCCTTCTTTCCCTCCTCCCTCTGACTCCGTGTTCTCCCCTTCATCCCATTCCTTTGATGAAATTTTTAACCCCCATTGGACTCGTAGCAGCAGTAAGGAACTTGATATTAGAGTTGAAAAATCAAGGGGGCATACTCCAAGCAATGTCAAGCTCTAGCAAGAAGTAACTCTTAATGTCACTCAAGGAACACAGAGTACCATCCCCATGGTAGTCGGGAGAAAAACAAAATCTAAGAAATGAAGATCATCTCTTGGAATATAAGAGGTCTCAACTCTCTTCAAAATTAGAGGGTCATCAAAGATATGAAGTTCCAGAATTCTCCTGATATCATTATGTTATAAGAAACTAAACTTTAAAAAGATGATAGACTCATAAAAATTTGGCCTACTGCTTCCTTTGTGCCTCAACCCTCGGCAAGTAATTCTAGAGGTTTATGCACCCTCTGGGACCCCAGAAGTCACCAAGGTGACTGTCTCTTTAAACATCCCAACTTCCTATGCATGCTCTTCCAAGAAGTGGGTTCTGATTCCCCCTGGATTTCCATCAATGTCTAGGCTCTCAATCTGGAGTCATATCATGGAAAACTATGGAAAGACATCTCAAATTTTATCAGCACTTGCGAAAATATTCCCATATTAATAATGGGAGATCTCAACTACCCCTATATCCTTCGGAAAAGCAGGGAGGTGCTCTTGCTACTCCTATCAACATGGAGGCTCTGGCTGACTTCATTTAGGAGAACTCCCTTCTTGATATGGATCTTCACGGGGCTTCCTTCACGTGGTCCAACTGCATAATGGGTAGGAACCATATTAAAAGTAGACTTGATAGATATTTGGGTTCTCTGGATTGGATCTCTCTTTTTCCTAATTTTTACCTCAGTTCCCTCCCTCGGGCCACTTCTGATCACAACCCTCTTCTACTCAGTGCAAACAACAATCTGAATATCAAGAACCCTCCCTTCAGGTTCGAGCTTTCCTAGCTCAAAAATAATAACCTGAACCCTCTCATCAAAAATGGGGGTACTTCAATGTCAATGGCACTGACATGTTTAGGTTTTCTAGAAAACTCAAAGAAATAAAAAAAACAGCTCAAAATTTGGAAGACCACGGTCTTCGGCAGCATCAAACTTCGTAAACAGAAACTGTCGCAGGATATTGCTAGAGTCTTAGCTCAAATGGAGACGGACGGGAGAATGGACCATCTTCACCAACAAGATATCTTCCTTCTTAGTGAATACCACAATACCCTTCAAGAGGAGGATACCTATTGGAGGTAGAGATCTCAAGCCCTTTGGCTTGAGCAGGGGAATCGTAATACCAAATTCTTCCACATCATAGCTTCCAAGCACAAAAGTAGAGATAAAATTAGAGAGATGTTGTCTTCTTCCAGTAACTTATTAACCTATGATATTGACATATCTAATGAATTAGTCTCCTTCTATTCTAACCTCCTTCAAGTAGATCATCCCCCTTCGGAGCAAATAATTTCCACAATGCTACAACATATCCCTTAGCTAGTGTCAGTTGAGATGAACATTAATTTAATAAAACCCTTTGGAATGGAGGAAATCCATAAAGCAATATTCTCCATGAAAGGGGACAAAGCTCCAAGCTTGGATGGCTTTCTTGCTGCTTTTTTCTAAGTTTTCTGGGAGATAATAAAGTAGGATCTCTTCAAGGTAGTTAATGAATTCCAGACTAGTAACAACCTTCTCAAAGAATCGAACAACACTTTCTTAGCCCTTGCTCCCAAATTTTAGGGCTCCAAGGTTGTCTCCAACTTCAGACTGATAAGCTTATGCAACACTACTTACAAAATCATCACTAAGATGCTTGCTTCTTGGATTAAACCCCTAATGAACGCTCTCATCTCCCAAAACCAGAATGACTTTATTAATGGGTGTCTCATCCAAGGTGGTATCATTATGGTCCACGAAGAAATTCACTCAGCCTATCATTCAAAATCCTCTAGAATGATCCTCAAGTTGGATATGTAAAAATATTTTTACAGAGTCAGCTGGACCTTCCTGATTAGGGTTCTGGAAAGTTACGGATTTGATAAAAGATGGTGCAGTTGGGTCTATTCTTGTATTATGAATCCTTACTTCTCTATTCTTATAGATGGCATCCTAACTGGCTTCTTCAAAATTAGTAGAGGAATCCAGCAAGGAGACCCCCTGTCACCCTTTCTCTTTGTTCTTATGGCTGATACCCTCAGCAAAGCCCTTGAGGCTGCTAAACACCAATCTGTCATCTCAGGAATGAAAATCACCTCCAACTTGCCTTCGACCACACATAGTCAATTTGTTGATGACACTCTGCTATTAAGTGTTTCCTCTATGATTAAATCTCATGCACTTATGGAAATACTAACTCTTTATCAAGCTACTTCGCAGCAAACCATCAATTTCAACACGATCAACATATCCTTCATAAATTCTCCTCCTAGGATGCAGAGGAAGATTGCTGATATTTGTGGTTGCAAAATTGTAGATCTCCCTTCCTCCTCTCTAGGCATTCCTCTTTTCAAGGGTAATAAAACTAAAAATCTTTGGAATCCTATCATCGAAAGATATCAAAAAAATCTTGCTTCATGGAAAGGGGTTCTGCTCAGTCAGGCCAGCAAACTTCAATTGGTCAAAGCCACCCTCCAGAGTCTTCCTATCTACTTCATATCTCTTCTCAAATTACCAAGTTTGGTGAAGGAGTTGGTGGAAAGAATTAAAAAACACTTTCTGTGGTCAGGTAGGGAAGAGAAAAAGTGGATCCATCTATTTTCCTGGAAGGAAGTGTGTAAGCCAACCTCTTTAGGTGGTCTTGGGTTAAGACAGGTGGCTGACATGAATGTCACCCTTCTAGCTAAAATTGGCTAGGAAGTCACGAAAGGTAATTCTCACTGGGATCAACTCCTTAGATCCAAATATCTTTCTCCTAATGAGGATTTTATTTCCTCTACCCTAGCCCAGGGATTGGCTATATGGAATTCTATCATCATTTCCCTTCCCATTCTTCATGTTGGCACTAAATGGAGGTTTGGGAATGGAAGACTTATTGATTTCTGGCATGATCACTGGATTGGGGAAAAGTCATTGGACCTCAACCCCTCATGGGATCCTATTAGAAGAATCCTCATTAATCACCATGGTAGGTTTGTCTTTGGCTATTGGACTTTGGTGAATTCCATCCCCTCTTGGAGTATCCTGGATTGGATGGGAATCAGGGAACAACAAAGGAAACTCTTGAATCTGATAAGAATTGAGCTATCCTCCATCTATATTCCCTTTTCCCTTCCTAAGGATGATCTTATCTAGCCCATCTCCCATTCCAGATCCTTCTCGGTTAAATTTTCCTACCTCTCTATGCCTCGTTCCAACTTTGGCCCTCTCCTCAGTAAAATATGGCTAAAAGAAACTATCCCCAAAATTGGCTTCTTCTCCTAGCTCTCCTCAAAGAATTTTTTCCTTTCAGGAGAAAATATGAAAAGAAGGGGATTCTCTCTTCCCATTAGATGTGTGTTATGTGCAAAGGTTGTGGAATCCTCTTCCCATCTTTTGATACATTGCCCCTTTTCCTAAGCTATTTGGAAATGGTTTCTGTTACGTATGGGAGTGCTCTATACCTTTCTCGACTCCATTCACGATACTCTCAATCAATGGTGCTCCCCTTTCTCCCATCCTACCCTGGTGTTGGCTTGAAAACTTCTCCTCCCCCACAACCTCTAGGGTATCTGGAAGGAAAGGAACATAAGGATTTTCAAAGATCAGAGTTTGGATCCTATTCAAGTGGCCAACTAGATCGCTCTGACCTTCCAGGATAATATCAACATTTACTACTGGAACAAGTATCAGAAAAAAATTCAAATATGTAATTCTAAGGAGTGGCAGGTGCTGATGGCAAATATTCCTTCAAGTAAGGCTTCTACTACGGATCGTGTATTTGTACAATGGCTTCCCCCCCGGATGGAGAAAACTTAATACTGATGGAGCCTCTAAAGCAAACCCTGGTAAGTCTGGAGGGGGATCCATCCTTCGAAACTCTTCCGGTTTCACTATCATTGCCTCTACTACCAACCTAAGCTATGGAACCAACCATCACGTGGAAGCCCTGGCCATCCTCAGGGGCCTTGAGTTGGCTCTCAAATATGGCAATGATCCTCTTCAAGTTGAAAGTGACTCTCTCAATATCATCAAACTCCTACAGTCGGCTAACACTAGGAAATGGTCAATTCAAAATATTATTGCTAATATCTGCATCTTGTAAAGGAGTTTCCAGAAAATTCATTTTCAACACATCCTTCAGGATGGAAACAAAGCGGAATATTGCTTAGAAAACATTGGTGTTCTCCTCAAAAACCAACAAAGATGGATAGATAACTTACCGGCAGACCTCCTTCAAATTACCAAGAATGACCTCACTTCCTAAAGTTTGCTTATGGAGAGGAGCAACTGCCTTGGGTGTTAGCTATGTCATTATTATTTTTCCCACAGGTGGCAGTAATGATACTACCATTATTATGACTAGACCATTGGAATTGCAGAAATTGAAGGGGGAGGTGAGTCATACTCATGCGGATTTTCTCATAGGTGGCGCTATTACTTCTCATAAGCACACCAAGTACTGGTGGGAGGGTAATGATGATGAGGCTGATGACTCCCATGCTTTGGGGGGGATTTTTAAGGCCTTCCAGAGTCCCCCTCTTTACACTAATTTTCAAAATTTCAATAGCATGGGTTGCCAGCTGAAACGCATCGAGCCTACTTCCTATAGTGCGGTGAAGGAGGATGAGGAGGTTTGGAGTATCCTTCTAGAGAATGGGATCACCACTTTTCTCGAAAGGATGGAGTTCCACTCGGCTCTGGTCTCCTATGTTGCCATGGCTTCCTAGTCATGGGGACAAGTTCAAATTGGCAACACCTCTTTCACTATTTCCACGAACGTAATTTCCACAACCACTGGTCTCTCGATTGCCGGTGATGTCTACTTCAAATGCTCTCTCCACGTGGAAATGCAGGATTTCATCACTCTGGGAGAAAATCCCATCAAGTATCTATCGGGGTATACTCACGACTCTCTACCTCCTCCATGGGACATAATTTCCAAAGTTATCATGTGCTACTTCACCATCGAATGCTACTATCGCCTGCTCTTTGGCCCCTATTTTTTATCCTTTCGCACCTTCACTGGGAAAAGAACATTAATCTAGACACCTTTCTCTTCTAGTATTTGGAGCATCTTTCCATCTCGCTCATGATGGGAGGGAGAAATCCTTCATCAGGGCTTATTGTACTTACTATTTAAATTTGTTGCCTCACAGGCTAATATTTCCCATTTTCCCCCTAAGTCTAGGCACCACCGTCATACCCCCACGTCTTCTCCCCATCCCTCCTCTGCCTCCCTCCCCTCTTCCAGCCACCATCGTCACCTGTGCATCTCCTCCGATTCTGACTTAGATGTGGCCATCTTGGGCTCATCCCTCAATGGTATCACCCCCTTCACTCCCCTTGCTAGCCCCTCACAACCCCTCGACCAATCCTACCTATTTTTGGAAGATGCTAACACTACCATGGTGGTCTCCCCTATCTCTAGTACCGACCCTCCTCTTGCTAAACTGTATCTTGATTCCCCAGATTTGGAGCAATTGGGAATGAATGAGGTTCTACCTGTTGAAGACCCCACCATCCAGAAAGTTGGGGTCAGTTCATATTCTGCTGACAGTGAACCCTATGCTAACATCTCGAACTTTCCTTCGAATCTTGAAGCTACTCCTGCTGAGCCTACGGAAGCCAACTCTCTGAGGGATAATAGCATGGCTGATCTGGTCTCCTCTATTTTGAACAAGCTCCAACGAGCCTTCACTGACACTACCAAGACTACAATTGCCAAAGATTGTGTGGAGCTCCTCACTCTCGCGGACCAGTTCGCTGAAGACTCAAGCTCCCCTAGGGCTAAGAATGTTGTTACTGAGCTGAAAAAGCTCATCTGATGTTCCTTTTTCCTTTTTTCTTGCTGGATTTTCTCGCAGCCCTTTTTTTGGAATCTTCAAGGGTATTATCGATATGTAATTTTCACTACTAGATCTAGCCTTTTGGGATTTTTTGTATAAGTTTGTGGGACCTTCTAAAACCCTCTTTTTACCCTTTATTAGAAAAAACATGATTTTATGGTTTGGAATGGAATAAATAGAGATCTGAGGTATTATATGTACTACCCTCTCTAGTGAGGATCTAACTTATAAAGTTGAAATTCTTACATTGATATCTAACTATATCACTAGGAATATATTTAAATTAAATTTTTGTATGAGAATTAAACTTTGATAATAATTTATAATGTACAATGGGATTATAACAGATTTTAACCTTTATAAGGGGAAGGAAAGACAACTTCCTTGAAATGAATCATAGTCTTAATTTTAGACCTTTTTAATTTGAATCCTGATTGCTATCTGTAGTTAGTGAAGGTGTGCTTTCTCATATGGACTTCCTTGACCAAAATAGGGATGTTAGGAAAGAAAAATAAAAGGGAATTAGACTTCATTTCAATGAAGTCTAATATGGAAAAGGACCTACCCATAACTTATATAAGCTAGGGTTGTATTAAGTGAGTAAATAAATGACACTTCCATGTGTGTTAAGCCTTCAATGTAAAATTTGAATCATGATGTTAATAATTCAAATCATAGAATGATAAGTGGATAGAAAGCATATCTATCTGCATAACTTCATCTATTGTAGTTTTAAATTTGAATCTTAAGGATTAAGGAACCTAATTTTTTAGTAGGCTTACTGTAATTAATCTATAACGAGGAAATTAATAAGATATAACTTTCTAAGGAATGTTCATCCGGATGACGAAAACTCAGTTAGATGTTGACACATGCCAACTGTAGGATAGTACCTTCATGATGACAAGGGTCTTCAGAAGGATACTTTGTTGCAGTTGACATGTGTCAGCACCCTTTAGAGTTTGTTCAATTAGACTAACATAAATTCTGACTTGACCACTGTTCTACCCTAGGTAAAGATGGGGGCATGATACAGTGTCGAGGTCAACTCATGTTGACTTAGGATAAATAGAAATGCCTAATCAACATAAGTCGATTGAGTATGTCTAGGTACCCTTAGTCACCGTAAGTAGTCCTCCATTCTAGGCCATGTTGCTAACCTTAGCTAGGGTTAAACCTTGAACAAGTGGACTGAAAAAAGTCAGTGAAGACCATTCTAGATAATAGATCAAGTAGGGTGAAGGAATTATTCCGTTTGAAGAATATAAACATAAATAGAATGTTTAAAATCTTTGGCCAAAGTATGGCAAGTTGTTGAGTATGTTTTCATATGTCACCTAGTTTAAGAAGCATGATTTCAGATGAATATCGGTAAAAAATATTCAGATAGGCCTCTTAAACAGAATACTTGATACCTCTAAAAGGGTAAGGGTAAAAGGGTAACATAGTATACACATTATAAAGTTAACATGAGAGATCAGAATGATACTGAATCATGAAATGAGAGATCGGTGTTTCTCTGAGTTGTTTACAGTTGCATATGGTTTTCTGTTGTGAGATAGATTTGCGTTGGAATATGTGTTCTTAATTATGTTAATTTAGAACAAAGAACATTATGTAAAAAAAATTTCCCTTATTTCTAAAGTCTTAAAATGGGAATGTTGCATCTTGGTATCAGAGATGAAGGTTACAGATCTTAGACCTATTGTGTCAATAATATAATATAACTTAAATTTTATTATTAACAGAAAATGGTTAGAATAAGAGGAAATGTTGCAGACAACCTACCACCCAAAAACTTGATGATATCCTTGTTAACTTGTTGGAAACAAGAGATCATCTGGTTGTTCTTGAACAACAAGTAATGGGAAATGGGGAGGAGGAAGAAGATGTTGATAATAACAATCAGCCACCTCCTAGGGACAACGCCAATATTGGAAATTTGGGCGTTGATAACAATAATGTTTCCAATGCTAATGCAAATGTACCCAATCAACCTGAGAATAAAAAGGTAAGATTGGCGGCTGAACTCACAAATGATATAAAAAGGATAAGTCCACCAAATTTTTATGGCACTACATTAGGAGATGGAGCTGAGAACTGGCTCAGTGACATGGAGAAGTACATTATGATAAGGATCATCTCTAAGGAAACTAAAGCAATATGGGGATCTTATCATCTTTCTCATTAGGCATCTTCCTTGTGGGACAATGGTAAGGCTGCATTAAAAATTGATGAAAAAACATCACTTGGGATCAATTTAAAAATTATTTTAGGCAATGATGGATGCCACAACTTTACTATGATCAGAAGATGACTAAATTTTA
Source organism: Taxus chinensis (assembly GCA_019776745.2). NCBI lineage: Eukaryota > Viridiplantae > Streptophyta > Pinopsida > Cupressales > Taxaceae > Taxus > Taxus chinensis. The sequence continues at coordinate 89,887,250 of CM034153.1, read as the reverse complement.
GAACTTAGCCCAAGGAAAGCTAACTGTTACGGAGTATTGGGAAAAGTTTATTAAGCTTCTCAAGTACATACCTCAGTATTAAACTGACAAGAAGTTTGGGATACAGAAATTCATTATGGGATTAAATCCTATCATAGGTGGGGAAGTAGATGTTCACAGCCCAACCACCATGGAAGGGGTTGTTGAAAAACCCATAAGGAAGGATAATAAATTTAAAGCAATCTCTTCCCATCAAGAGGAAATCAGAAATAAAATTCATAATTCTTCTTCGTCCCTTGCACCCAAAAAGGGACCCTGGAAATATTTTGGTATGAATTTTTTTTGTTGATAATAACAAGAAAAATACAACAAATAAACCTACTGCTAATGTATAAAACACCTTTGTTAAGAAAAATAATAACAGACATAAGTCCTATGGAGGACAGAATGACAAATTTAAGGTGGGAAATAAATTTGAGCCTAAGAAAGGACTTGTAGGAGGCTGCTACAATTGTGGTAAAGATCATTATGCAAATAAGTGTCCTCTAAGGAAGGATGACCTCAATCAGCAACATAAAATACATACTGCGGTAGCTGACAAACAAGGTGAAAAGCAAGTTACACCTATAGAAGTGTCAGGTAAGTTATTTGGTATATATTTTTACTATAATTTTTGATACTGGAGCTACTGAATGCTTTATTTATACTAAATTAGCTTCAAAATTAAAAAGAAATCTTGGAAAAATGGATAAATCGTGGGCTGTACACTATGGAAATAATGTTGTCCACATAGTTAGTATGTGTCTTTTTGGAGCAGTCCTAGACTTGCCTAGTTTTTCCACTGAAGTTGATCTTTACGTTGCTCCTTTGGGGTCTTATGATGTAACCATAGGTGTTAACTAGCTTGCTAAACATAAAGAAAAGGTTGATTGTTTTGAAAAACATATTAGTTGTCTTGATGATCTAAAGAAAATAACATACATCCAAGGGGTAAAACATGATATTTCAGTTAGAAAATTGTCGGTCATGCAGCTTAAAAAGGCCAATAATAAGGTTTGCACCTTGTATGTAGTAAAAATTTATGAAATAACTAAAGGGGATAGTGATTTCTTGGAAAGATACCCGCTGTTACGAAATTTCAGTGATTTTTTTCCAGAAGAAATACCTGGTCTTCCGCCGAAACAGGAGTTTTATTTCACAATCAAAATCAAGCTAGGAACCGAGCCTATTTCCAAGGCTCCATATCAAATGACTACCATTGAAATGGTAGATCTTAAGAAACATTTAAAAGAAATGTTGTCAAAAGGTTTGATAAGACCAAGTGTCTCACCTTGGGGAACACCGATAATGTTTGTGAAAAAGGAAAATGAAACACTTAGATTGTGCATTGATTATAGGATGTTAAACAAAGAAATAATAAAAAATAGATATACACTTCCTATAATTGATGATCTGTTTGATCAGATGCATGGAGCATTAGTATATTCTAATATAGATCTTTGATTTGGATATCATCAACTAAGAATCAAAGATGAAGATATTCATAAAATAACTTTTAGGACAAGGTATGGGCATTATGAATTCACATTTTTACTTTTTGGTTTGATAAATGCACCTACATATTTTATGAATTTAATGAATAATATCTTTCAAGAATACTTGGACAAATTTGTACTTGTATTCTTGGATGATATTCTCATATATTCTAAAAGCATTGATGAGCATCATGGGCATTTGAAGATCTAGAAATCTTAAGAAAAGAAGATTATATGGTAAGTTTTCCAAATGTTCTTTCTACGAGACAAATGTGCACTATCTAGGGCATGTCATAAGTAAACATGGAATAAGCATAAACCCATCAAAAATTGTTGCAATAACTGAGTGGCCCGCACCTAAGAATGTACATGAGGTCAGAAGCTTCATGGGTCTCATCGGTTACTATAGAAATTTTGTTAAGGACTTTTCAAATGTCCTTGTACCAATAAATGTGTTGCAAAAGAAAGATAAGAAATTTTTGTGGAGTGAAAAATGTGAATCTACATTTAAGACTCTAAAGAATCAACTAACATCTAAACCTATTTTGGCTATACCTGATCAAAATGGAGACTTTAATTTAGTAACAAATGCTTCTGGAGAAGGGCTTCAAGGTATTTTATTACAAAATGAGCATGTTATAGAATATGAAAGCATAAAACTCGAGTTACATGAACTGAATTATGCTCCCCATGACCTAGAGCTTGCTTCCATTGTTCACGCACTTCAAGTATGGAGGCATTATATTTTAGGGAGACCTTTTGAATTAAATACTAACCATCTTGGGATGAAGTATGTTTTGACTCAGCCAAATCTGAATGCAAGACAATGAAGGTGGTTAGAATTTCTATCTTAGTATGATTTTGACATAATTTATATAAAATTCAAGGAAAACATAGTGGTAGATACACTAAGTCGTAGGAAACATATTTATGCACTTATAACTTTGAAAATTCAGTTTAAGGATTAATTAAAAAGTATCATGGAATTTGATTCTTATTTTCAGTAAGTAAAAACAACACTTCTTGCAAATCCAAATGATATGAGATATAGAAGTTTTCACTTTTATGATGAAGGAATCTTGAGATATGATAATAGAGTATATATATGAAGTAAGGAAGAAGTTGTTAACTGAATTTCATAATTCACCTTATTCAAGACATCCCAGAATTATGAAAATGCTTTCTGATATAAAAAACAATATTTTGGAAAGTGACGAAAAAATACTTAATTGATTTTGTGACACACTATTTGGAATGTCAGCGTGTTAAGGCTAAACATATGCATCCAGCTAGTTTGTTGTACCCTCATAGAATAGTGCAATATAAATGGCATGTAATTAGCATGGATTATGTTCAAGGGCTACCTATGTCAAAAAATAGGCATGATGTTATTCTAGTTGTTGTTGATAAACTAACAAAGGTAGCACATTTTATTGTTGGTAATATTAAGGATGATTCACCTGTTTTAGAAAAAATATTTGTGCATGAAATTTTTAGATTGCATGGTGTACCTGAATTGATCATAACAAACTTCTTTGGCCCATTGAGCACTCCAATTTTTGAGAAGACAATGGCAAGGAGGATATTGCCAAACATAATATTATCCCCTTGTTGTGTGGCGTTGATGGTCTCTTCTGTAATGTAGGCGAACATGTTATAGATGGTTTCTTTTGAAATTTTTTGACACACATTCAGTCAAGCCTTTTTTTATTTATGTCCACCTCTCTTTCCTATTCAACTTGGTTACTAGGTGCGTGGCCATCCTCATCATTGGGTTGGAGATATCTAAGATATCTAAGTAGTGAGACCCCTTATTATAGTCATAATCCTAGAAAATCTCCTTGATGCCCTCCTTATCCTCCAAATCATCATCTAGCAACTCCCTTTCATAGAAAAGGCCAATAAAATTAGAGATTAGCTAAGGGGTTATGAGCATCCTTCAGCCTACGAAGTAGAAGTGGTCCTTGTGCACATGTGACATCAACCATTGGTATAGTCACTTGGGTTTTCCAAAATAGGGAAACTCATAAAGTTGCAGCAACCCAACCTTCTCAAATTTTACCTTCACCTCATCGTTGTATATTGACATTCCTTCAGGTGTCCTTTTATCTATTGGTTGAACTAGATCTAATTCCATCTCTTTCACGGTGGTGTTTGTGTGATGGTTATAATCACTCAATTCCATCTTCTTCACATTGGATACCCATTCCTTTCTAATTAACACACCCTCTAGGTATTGTATCTTTGCATACCACTCTTCATTAAAACTAGTGGTGGTAGTCTGTTTTCCCTTGCCCTTACCCTTATTTGGTGAAACGGGTGCGTTCTTTGGTGCCATATTCTTTTCAGGTTACTAAGAACAAACTCCTCCTTCCTCCTCTTCCTTGCTTTGCTCAAATCTGTAGCCTTCCTTCACGAAAAATCCCTTTTCTCTAGTGCCCTAGTTGCAGAACCATAACCTTGGAAAAATCCTTCCTTCCACAAGAGGGTGTATTAATGGGTTTTGAAAACTCCACGAATCCTCTCCTTTATGCCTGTGTACTTTTTTTCCACCCTGGTTTGTAAATCACACTAGTCACACACTCAAATTTTCACAATTCCCCCTTTCACACAAATCTTCTCCACAAATTCCCTAGTTTGCTAGAGCTCTTCAATATTGTGATAGCAAGATAAATAATAATGTGCCCGAACTTATACTTATAGTTTTTTGTCTATCTCTCGTAATAAATTCCATGTTACCTACCAACGTACTTAGCATTAAATGCATATTTTTCCACTAAAGAAAACCTTAAGAGTTCTTACTTTCATACATAATCCATCCGTAAGAATCTTCAGTCAGTAAGGATTTTTGCATGCCAGAAGGTTATAGAGATTTCACGTTTGCAGTGCCAAAGGCACTTCTTCTATCCTTGACTTGATTTTTTCCCTCACCTACCTCATGTTGTTCATGTGCTTCTCCTCTTTTGTACGTGGTATTTGTAAAGCTATCATGACACCAAAATTTCATCCAACTTTTCCATGTGCGCTCTCCAACCTTACACATTTTTTATCCTTCAATCCAGGCCATTAAAACATGAATTCCACTACCAGCTTCTATTTTACTTCATACTACTCCACCCCACACTAAAACAAATGAGCATTCCTCTACGCATACATAACCTTTTGAAAATAATAATTGGCTACTGGCGCACATGGCATAAAATAACACAAATAGAAAGGAACAAGCAATGAGAAGGGGAAACACAAGGAAAAGATATGCATTTAAGGGAAATCCTAAGATAACTGGCAACACTGCCTTATTTATAAACACAAGGAAGACTTATTTATAGTAGGGCTTCAGCCTAATCCCATTGAAATGGCCTGGTAACCTCATCCCATCCAATGCTTATAACTGGAATGTTCTTGAATCAAATATATATGAGATGATGTATGGGACCAAACAATGGACTTTCAGCTTCCCAGGATGGCACAAAAATTTAGAGTCATATAACAACACCATCTACCAAACCTCAAATTTATTGTTCTTAATATGACAATCATGCCATGATTTTTTTCATTCCTTTTTATTCTTCTGAATCCATCTAGCAAGTGATCACCTTTTCTCTAAATACATTAACTTATCAATCATTTCCTCAAGAACTTGTTCAGCAGCCAATCCTCCTATGCATGCAATACACAACGATGGCAACATGAATTCAACTAGAAAAATAGCCTTTGTGCCAAACACAAATTGAAATGGTGTGGCCTTTTTCAACCTCTTATAGGTTTTCCCTTATGCCCATAGAACTATTGATACCTTTTCATCCCAATCTTGTCTTCCCACATCACAAATTTTTTTCATTGTGTGGCTTAATATCTTGTTAAATTCCTCAACAATTCCATTTGCTTGGGGGTGATAAGGGGTAGTCCTGTCATGGGTCACCATGAATTATGCCAACAATATTCTGACTATCTCATTCACAAAATGTGTACCCCTATCACTAGTCAAGCTTAAAAGACATCCATACTTGCTGATGATGTTTTCTAATAAGAATCTAGTAGCTATCACTATTGTATAATCCCTTATAGGTACTACCTCCACCCACCTTGTTAAGTAATTAGTTCAAGTAATGATATACCGTGAACCAATCCTTCGCATAATAGGTGAAATAGGTCCTATAAAATCAATTTCCTATTTTTCAAATGGCTCCGCGCTAGCTATAGGTCTCAAGAGCATCTCATTTCTTTTTCCTGGATTTCCAAGGCACTAGAAATGATCACAACCCTTGCAAAATTTGATACAATCCTGATAGATACTTTCCCACCAAATCCCTTTGAGTAGAATCTTCCACACCATGGCATTTCCTGCATAGTGCCCTCCTGCAATCCCACTATGTGATTCCTCCATGATTGAAGTGTGCTCATGTTCTAACATGCATCGGTGTAAAACCTCATCACAACCTAACTTACATAAGTCTTCACTAATTAACATGTAGGGCATGACACATATAGGTAACTACTTTCTCTCCAAATCCTTCATTCCTTCAAGTGCCACACCTATTTTGAGAAACACAACAATATGTTCCAATTCATAGGGCGTGTGTCATAGTATAAACAACTATACATCTGGCATTATATCCTTAATACTCTGTGAGTCCTCTCCTGAGTCAATCCTTGACAAATGATCAGGCCCTAAGTTACTCTTTCCTGGTTTCACAACCACTGTAAAATCAAATTATTCAAACAACAGGACCCATCGGCATATGTGCCCTTGTAACACATACTTATTAACTAAGTACTTCAATGCCATGTGATCCATGTAGAATATAAAATGTGTTTCCAGTAGATACTACTTGAACTTATGTAGCGTGTAGATCATTGAGAGGGCCTCTCATTCAGTAGTAGTATAGTTATGCTCTGATGGTGTCAACTTCCTATTGGAAAAACACAAGGGATTATCAATAATTCCTTCACCAGGTTGTGCTAGTACTACTCCAATGGTTATTCCTGAGGCATCAACATGCATATGGAAATGTTTATCCCAGGAAGGAAAGCGTAATATGGGTGCAATGACAAGCATATCCTTCAAAGTGTCAAATTTCATCTGATGCGCCTCTCCCCTGTGAAAGTAACTCTTTCATTTTAGTAATTCCTCCAATGGCATGGTGATCTTGGCATACCCCTGGATAAATTTCTATTAGTACCCCATATGTATAAGGAATCCATGCACTATGCTCTAACTAGTAGGCTCTCCCAATCCCACAATAACAAAAAAAATTATGGGACCCACTGGAAAACCTTCCTTGCATATAATATGCACCAAAAAGGTCCAAATGGAGTAGAAAAAACACATTTCTTAATGTTGAGGGATATCCTCAACTATCAACATCTTTCAAACATCAGCCTCAAATTGTCACAATGTTCCTTTACTAGTCCATATACCATCCAATCATCAACGTAGACTTGTAGAAACTTATGAATGAAGTCTTGAAATTATTGTACAACAATGTGTGATAACATAAGAGGCACATTCTTTAATCCAAAAGGCATGACCATGTAGGAAAATCTTCCCCATTCAGTGGTAAAAGTTGTCTCCTCTTGGTCTTCCTTTGCAATTCTAACTTGGTGATACCCTGAGAATCCATCTGTGAAGGAATAGATCTCTCGTCCATATACTCCTTCCATAATTTCCTCAGTAAAAGGGGTTGGAAAAGGGTCAATGATACATACTACGTTCAGGTCCATGTAATCAACACGGATCCTTATCCTTCCATCCTTCTTAATTCTTATGACAATTAGACTTATCCATTCTAACTCTTTAATGGCCTCAATGATGCTTGATGTTATCATCTTGTCTATCTCCTCCTTGACTTTGACGCAAAGATTTAGATTCATTCAATAAGACCTCTTCCAAATTTGGCATACACCTTCCATTAACTTGATTTCCATTTCTCCCAAGGAGTTGTGAACTCCTTTAAGCTCATGATACACATGCGAGAATAAATCTTGAAACTTACACAATAGATCAATGATCTTTGAAACCTCCTTCTTTGACCAATAGTCTCCACTAGTGGCTTCCTTAGGTTTGGCCTCTGAACAAATTTTAACCTTCTTTGTTTTTAGGGGTTCATGGTAGGCACGTGCTCTCTCATCAGCACTGTCCATGACTTCATGCATACCTTCAGTATGGTTAACATCCAAACTTTCCACCTCCTTTCCATCTATCACAAAGACCAATTTCCCTTTTCTTCCTCTATGCATACACGCTCAAATTGTGCCCCTTATAATTCTTCTTCATCAAAACGTGTCTCCAAACTAGGTTATCCTAATAAATATATAATTTTATCCTCTGCCATAGCACTATCTCCCATTGTAAGGCACTTAACAACTTGTAACGCCTTATCCACCGATGGCTTAGTACTCTGATATTCAAAATCTTGAAGGAGATCAGGCGTTAGCTCCTACCAATTCCATGTCTGTCAGCGCATCTCTGAGTGAATATACCATCCATGTGCACAACCCTATAAGGTGGATTACAACTTATGCACCCATAAAGGTGGAAAGGCTTTTGTGCCTCCCATCCATGCTTTCTTACATGCTTGGATGTGAAAAGAGGTGGGTTCCTTTCCATGGTAGTCTTGTATTGCAGTGGGTACATTTCTTCGAGAGAACCTAATAGAGAACTTGATTCTCACTTTGTGCCACTCTAGAAGGCTATTGTGACGTGTCACCCACCAGCGTGTTACGGTCCCAAGCAAGTTATAGCTGAGAACCCTTATTTTATCGACCTCATTTTTCCACTGAGTCTCCATCTCTCGCAAGAATATTTCAGGGTAGGCTCCTCCAGAGTAACTTGGAAAAGTCTTTGCTCCCAGGTGCTTGAATAAGCACGCCTTTGTTACTCTCATCAGATAACCTCTTAACTATCACCCAATTAACATATAAGTCCTGTGCACCCAATTGTCACATGTCATGCTAGTTGTATCACTCATGGATTGAGCATCCTCAAACTGAATAACTCCCTCTATAGGATTAATCACCTCAGGGTCCCTTATAGAGTGCACATAAATCCCGTCAAGAACTTATTCTCCCAAGGGATCAGTATAGGGTGCTAAATTCCCATCAGTTAAGGGGATGATGACCTGTTATGCCTTGTTCTCAAAACTTATATACCCATTATTGAACCTTAGGTCAACATTGTTCTTATATCACTAGGGGTGCCCAAGTAATGCTAGAAAGTTTTCTGCCTCAGCTAGCGCCAAGACTTCAAAATCCCTAGTGAAATTTTCCCCTTAGATAGTGATAACATCGTCCTTAAAAACACCAATGGGCATTGCCTTTATTTTGTTTTCCATGTACAAAAAATTTGAAGATGGATGTAATGGGTGCCTTCCCATTTGATGCTAAGAATCCAAAGTGATAAAATTGACCTCCACACCCATGTCAATATGAATATTTCTCAGAAGCTAGCCATCAATAACTGTATTCAATGTGATTTCTTTATCATAGTCAAGGATGTGGGGAGGAAGGTTAAGATGCATAACATGTATCTTGCGCTCTACTCTGGTGTGTGGTGCCTTCTCCCGTAACCACTATCCTAGAAAATGAATGATATTCTCTTGCCTTAACATCTTGCATACCTCTCTTACCTCATCCAGATCCATATATGGAGCCTTAACACTCTTCCTTTACTCTAGCTATCTTAACTACTCTTTCAAACATCGAATCTCTCCTTATAGGCTTCGAATCACATCCATGGTATCTTAATACACATATTTATAATGGGTAGGGTTTGGATACTTTCCATGTACTAATTCTTCTCTAAAAATCAATGGTCTATGCCTTATTAACTCCCTATCATGTGTAGCCTCTGCTTGTGTCGTAACTAGTACATGCTCTAGTTCTGATTCATGCGCCACCTTGGAATCCATTGTGAGTTGGCTTTCTTTATGCTTAACATTCCTGTGCCTCTATCATTTTGTTTTTTTTGGATCATATGTTCAAACATCTATGGGAAATATTCATACTTATGCTTCTTCCCACACCAAGAGCATTGTAGTAGATAAGGGCATTTGCGCTTATAGTACTATGTAGACCCACAGTTGTAATAGGTTCCACATGGGAACTCACTTATTCCTGTGCGGTTACTATGACCATGAAATCCTCCTCGGAATCCTCTTCCACATGCCCCTCCATCCTTGCATCCTTCATAGTGAGGACCATCATCCCTGGACTTTATTGCAAGGCTGGCTTGATGCATGCCAATGTCAATGGCATCATGTATCTGGTCAATTAGTCTACAATCCTTGGTGTGATGAGTAGTAGAGGTGTAAATATTGCAATAGCAAGACACATTCTTACGGATCATGTGCTGTAGTAATAGGAATCTACCTACATCATGATCTCCATGGAAAATCTCACAGTCCACCATCATGGCACATACCTATCTCTAAGGGAAATTGTCCTTGGTATGCCATTCTACTCCACAATCTAAGCACCATAGATCACTATGAGTATCACATGCTGAGTTCACAGATAACTTCTCCAGATTCTTCATAATTACAATAATTTGAAATTCAAGAAAGGGGATAACATTAGTATCAATGCTTCTAATAGTTTCAGTGCGCAGAGCAGCCTCTAAGGCCTTGCGCGGGTCTGTGAAAATCTTGTGCGACAACACTCTTCTAAATGGTGTTATCAACCCTCTAAAAAGCCACTGAGAATGTTAAGAAGGATGAATATCATAAGATAAATTTGACAAGAGAGTTTTGAAATGCACATCATATTCATGCACACTCTTTTTCATTCCTTGTTGGATATCCTTTAGAGCGTTGATGCTCTTTTGTTCAAACTCAGGGATATGAAACTCTTCTAAGAAAGCATTTCGCAGTGTGGTGTAATCAACTACGGTTTGATGGGGGTCATACTTATGGTACCATATATACGCGTATCCTTGCAATGTCATTACAAACTAACTTTCCTTCCTCTCCGAGGTAGTGATTCATTTTGCATGCCATAAAATTTCACACTTGTGTACATGCTTTACAGCATCCTCAACACATTTTTAGTTTAGTAGGTGCAAAGACATATTCAAAAAAAATAGCTGAGGTGGCTGAGGCCCTTATCCACCTGATCTAGAACTTTGATTTCCTTTGGTGTTTCCTCTGCCACCAGATCCACTAGGTCCTGTTCCTCTTGAGCAAATAGATCCTCCAGCTCCTACAACACTAGATCCACCTCCCGTAGCTGAAAAAGGGCCTAAAGTGGTCACACCTACTATTCCCAATTTCCCACTAAATTGTGCACCGGCAATTTTTTATATGACACCACTACCAAATGTGTGTCCCACACCACTCCTAGATGTGATACCCAAGATTTGCATAATTGCACTTTTCCCAAATGTTGTTCTAGACAATATTACTCTAAACACATGAATTTATTGTGCAACCATAAATGTGATAAATGAAAAATTATATCTCCTAGGTGCATATCAGTTACTCCCATCCATACCAACTAGGTTAGCAACACTTATCCCTTGATTTGGAAAACTAAACACTAGGGGTTGGTCACTAGGTGGATTCATATGTGCGCTGATGGCTCTCCTTTCTTTAAGTGATGAACTTTCATCAGAATCTGAAGGGGTATCTCTCCCGTGCTTGCCAAGATTGGTTAGCACAAACTACTCAAGTTCCACATCCTTTGCTTGAACCTCAACTTCTTCCTGCAACATCTACCTCTATAAATCCATCACTCATACAACCTTGTGTTGTCTAGCAAACTCCCTTTCACAAGCTTCACTATACTTGAGTCATCTCTCCTCCCTCTCCTTTTTAGCAGCAAGGTCCACCATCTTCCTCCACCCTCACTTCCTCACCTAGCACTCAGAAGAAGCTTAACCGGCCATAGGAAATGCTTCCAAACTTGGGGTAATGATCAATATCTTCATAGCTAGAGGGATAGAACTTAGAAATGATCCTCTAGGCTCCCTTAAGAACTAAAACTCAGCAATCTACGGACAAGAATACGTAGAAATAGCGTATTCTAAGGTATAACTAGTTAGCACTCTTTTCCACCAGTGATCAACAACATGCGCCCAAGTCAAATCAGTATCCTGCAGCCTCTTATATTCCTCTTGGATCCACACACAAGATCTATAGTACCAGCTTGATCTAGATGCATATGTTGAAATCCATTCATATAACTCTACTAGAAAAAAACAAAATAAGGTCTCATATATCTCATGATATAGGTGCTCTTCTACCCATTTACATGCATAAAACTCTAGTACTAAATGTCTAAGAAAAATCATCCTCCATTGTTTTAAACCATGCTTTGACACTATCCAAGGTCAAGCTCTCTGTCATCATGAATCATTTTCACAATAACTTTGAACATATGTCCCGACAACAGAATCAAGATGTGTTAATTTTTACCCACCTACTAACTTCTAACCCCATGTGTGCTAACCTATCACCCAGCGAGCACTTGGCACTCACCCGAGGCACACGCGGGAACCAATCCCCTTCTTTATGTGTGCATTATGAGAATTTATTGTCATCGTTAGAGGATTAGTTGTAGAGAAGTAAATATTCATATACAATCATGAAATGAGCTATTATAACCTTACACCCAAGCTTTTAACAACATGAGAAACGCCATGACATGAAATACAAAGAAAAAATCTGCCACATAATGGCAATAACACTGGGGTTTTCACCTATGAACTAGATATTCAGAAAAGAACCATATATTCATATAGATCATAGTTTCGATAACCATTTTATAGTGAAAAAGGTCATTACAGACCATACATATATATCAAAGGACTCAAAATCATCTCTTACATATCTTCCTTAGCATGACATTCTAACTATGCCCTCCCATTTCATCCCTTATTACAGACTGTAATGCCATACATAGGTATATTACATCCATGATATCCCCTAACACTAATGCTATACATCATATTGTTACTGCAGCATCATGTTCTTGATGCATTCACCCATGATCCACACCCTCTGTATATCTCTCTCTTCAGGAGTCTTACTCGATGCCTTCATCTCCCAACTCAAGTGTATATATATATTATCTTCTTCTGAGCATCTCTTCTTATAGCATCAATACCCAACGCCATGCCTTCCTTCAAGAACAAATCGGATGCCAAGTGTCAAGGTGGTCCTCTAATGGTGTATACTTATTCTGTTCCGATCTCTCCAATTTCTTTAAAGATGTCTTTTGGGAACCTCCCATGTGTGGAATATTCCTTTTTTGACAACCAAGTCTCCAGGATAGCATCTCATCCACTCAGCACACCTAGTCGAGTCACAATTTTCCTCCTGTGCATCCAGAATGCCAAATATTGATGTCCTTAAACCCTATTGTCCTGCCTTACACGCACTTGGTTCCTCATAAACCCTTCTTAAACCCTTATCCTGCACACTTTTCCCAGCACGCCCTTCTTCTTCCTAGCCCTGCGTACCTATCCACCCTTTGGCACTTAGCCAATATTTTGAATCCCAATAATAACTTACTTAATAACACTTAATCATAGGAAATGATCAAATTAAAAATACTTGTAACTTAAAATGAACATCTATAACCTACAATCAGTAAAAAAAATTTCTGCTATGGAGCTTAACATCCCACATGTACTATGATTCCCACTTTCATCAAGGTAATACATTGGTCCTTCGGGTTTTTTTTTTGTTTCTTTGCTGAAGATGAACATGGAATGTCAACACATGTAAGGTGTTACATTCTGTAACAACACACATAGCTGTAGATTGCATGTTGTTAATCAACTACTGCAACTAAAAATATAATGAAAATTGTATGAATTCCTCCTAGTTTGGTCCATCTCATCAATGTATCCCATCAAAAATAACATTTTGAGTTTCCCATTTTTACACAAGTGTAAAAATTGTCAACAGATACTTCACTAGTGAACTGGAAAATAGAGGATTTATTTGGTATAAATAAATCTCCTTCTCAGGGGGTATCAGCCAACACAAGGTCTAAGAAAAGAAATATAGAGGAAGGACAGTCATTAAATGCAAGTTCTACTTAACCTTCTATCACACTCTAAGGAGTTAGTAGCTCAAATCCATCCCCAAACTCACAAAATCAGCCTAGAGTGCTTGTTGTAGCAGTTCATGTTCAAGAGAAAGTGGCACTAGAAAAAGGGAAATGGAAAGATAGTCCATCTATTACATGCTATCATGACCAACTTATCCATTCCAAATGAGGCATCCAGGAACCAAGAAAGGGTGCTCACCAATGCAAATCAACAAGAATGAGGTCAACTAGGTAGGAACATGAAACCTTATCCATGTTATGTATCTCTAATAATTGGGAACAACCTAGTACATAACTATACGATTGACTCAGGGGAAAGTAGCTCACTGATGCCTAAACAAATAACAAACTGATTGGGTCTAAAGTGTGAACTCGTCTAAAAAGGAGTGACATAATTAGATGGGAAAACTATGGGAATCATTGGAATTGTCAAGAAACTAAATCTAATGTTGTATGCATGCCCATATGTCATAGTTCAACAATACATATCAGCGATTGATCTTCCGCCACTCTTTTCATTGTGGTTATCAAGGGATTTCATGGCTAAAATTGACAAGTATCTATCAGTTTGATTAGTCCCACATGATTTTTCAAAAAAGGTATGGAGCTAAAGATACAATTAGATTAAAACCAATTTCAAATTACCACATTGATCCTTACATGCTAAGTCCAAGCAATGCCAGTTGTTCAACCTTTGATCAAGAAGATTTCCAAAACTCTCAAGAAGGAGATATTAAAGTTGGAGGCATTTAGGATTTAACACTTAATGAGTGGGCTCATAAGAGGCATGCTTATGATCCATACAAAGAGACAAAGGAATATGAATTGGGCATCTATTGTTTACATGAGGAAAATCCACCTCTTCCTAACATCATCAAACTAAATAATGAAGATAACAATGAAGTCTAGAAATTTTTCTTCGATGGTTAAAGGATTAGGTAAGGTGTAAGAGGAGGAGAAATAATTATATATCCCAAAGGTAACAAGTCATACTCAACTTTTTGGTTCCAATTTAGTTTCTCAAACAACACAGCTGAATATTAAGCATTAATCCATGGGTTACAATGGACAAGGAAAAGAGGTATCAATAAATTAAAAGTTTTCAGGGACAATGAGCTGGTTGTAAATTAGATTAGAGGACTACATCCTACAAAAATGATATTCTCAAAAGGTATAAATACCGGTTATGGGATCTTATAGAGGATTTTGAGGAATTCAATATTGATTCTATACCAAGGAAGAAGAATGAATTTGTGGATAGGCTTGTTAAAATTGGATCAGCATTTGACATGGTTGAAAGTATATAGAAAGATCAAGTGCAACCTCATATCAAGGTGGTTATGAGACCAACTATCCCAGACAATAACACAAGCTGGAAAGTGTTCAAAACTGATTAAAAAATCATAAATTTCCTTCAAGAGCAAGCTAAGTTCTCTTCTAAGAATCAAGGTAAATTGGAGTTACAATATGTTGATCAAGTAGTCAAGCCGAGAATAAATAAGATGCCAAAAGGTCTAGTTACTCTTGAATCAATATTCAATCCCAATGATCAGTTCTAGAAAGAGAAAGAAAACATCATAGTCAAAGGATAATATTTAGATTCCATTTCAGTGGATGAAGAAAAGGTGCTCTAAATTGGCAAAGTAAGTACTCATCAAGAAAAATATGATTTCATTAAACTTTGTCATGAATTTCAAGATATATTTGCTTTGAGTTATGAATATTTGAGAGTCTTTGATAAAATATTGGCACAACATACTATTGAAGTGGATTTAGAATCTAAGCTGATCAAGAAAAAATAAAGATCGGTAAATCCTCACATTGAGCTTCTTATGAAGAAGGAATTAAACAAGCTCATTGAAGAAAATATTATTTTCCAATATAGCAGTCATCATGGGTAGAAAATTTGGTGTCATTCAAGAAAATAAATGGGGAAATAAAGTTGTGTGTATATTTTTGGGACTTGAACAAATCCTCACTCAAAAATCATTATCCACTTCCTTCCATGGAGCAAATATTGCAAGTAGTAGCTAGTTTGGAAAGGTTCTCTCTCATAGATGGTTACTCAGGATATAATCAAATCATAGTGAAAGAGGAAGACCAATTTAAAAAATATTCACCAAAAAATGAGGCACACACACCTATAGGAAGATGTCATTTGGATTATCAAATGTCGGAGTAAAATTTTAGAGGGCTATGGACATGGTGTTC
Source organism: Taxus chinensis (assembly GCA_019776745.2). NCBI lineage: Eukaryota > Viridiplantae > Streptophyta > Pinopsida > Cupressales > Taxaceae > Taxus > Taxus chinensis. The sequence continues at coordinate 89,871,471 of CM034153.1, read as the reverse complement.
AAGGGGATGATTAACAAGATGGTTCTTTTTTATCTTCAAAATATCATGATATTTTCCAAGAATGTAGCTGATCACTTTTTTACATCAGGAAAGTGTTCAAGAGATGTAGACAATTTGGAGTATCTTTGAATCCTAAGAAATGTATATTCTTGGTGTTGGTATCCAAATTGATTCTCCTGAGAAGGCTGAGTAGCATCACAAGACTTGCAGGATGCTTAGAGACATATGAATCACTATTGTGAGTCATTTTGTAGCTAAGGATGGAATTAAGTTGGCTCATTATCACTTAGATGTTGGAGAAATGGATAACACCTTCATAAGGTTTTGATCTACCCTCGTTGCTTTAGGTTGTGCCTTCAACTAGGGTGAGAGGACCCATTCTGTAACCCTTCTTTACACAAATTTCAAGGGAACCTTGAGAAAATATGATCAATACAACACAATCTAACTCTCACAAGTTGTCACACTAGAGAGTGGAGATGTTTTCTGGTCAAGGTTGGGGTTACTAAAGACAATTGTTGGAACCTAATTGTTTCTGCATATTTTAACAGTAGAATTTGTTAAATCTTTGTGGATACACATTACAAACAGGGGTATTTTTTGTAGGATTTATTATTTGAGAGATTTTTGGTTGGAAGTTAAGCAAGAAAAAGTTGATTTTACTAGATCTTTGAGAAACTTTACAATTTGGAAGGCTCACAGAACAAAAAGGTTCAGAATAGATAAAATATTCCTTCAACCAGAAGGTGTGTATCAATGGGGGCCCAGAGATGCACGGTTTCACACAATATTTGATAATTCAACACAAAGGCTCATGCTAAAAGAATCAATTAAACACTAAAGTCCCATATTCATCACGCCTAAGATACACTCATAGAATTACAAATAATATTTGTTAACATAGTGAAAGTAAAGTGATTTTTAATTGTTTATTTCATTACCAGATGAAGGCTCTTCTCATAATGAAATTGAAAATGCCACAATACCATCACAGAGATAATATATTGTGTGATTTCAAAGGGGATTTAACATAATATTGTAATAGGAATAGAAAAAACTATTTGAAAACACTCTGAAATAGAAGCAGACACAATAATGCTCATAATCAACACAAATTTATTCGTGGTTCATTAGATTCATCAGCAGGGGAAAGTTTCTTTAACAATATCAAAGCTCATCAATGGCTATACACTTAAAACAAACTTGACATGATTAAAATCTAAAACACATGAGATAACTAGGTTTCATCAGACGATCTCTTAGGAAGACAATGGTTTCTCTCAAAATTTTCTTGGAAAAATTAATAACCGACCATTTGCATGACTAATTCATGCCTTTTATAGCATTTTGTTTACATCGAAGCCCTTTTCCCCCCCAAAACAAGAATACTCTGAGGAATCCTTTGTTTGTTACAAATTTTCTCTAAAAATGACATCTAACATATTTACACTCAAAAACTACCAGGTGTACAAAAGATAAGCCTTTTTCAATATTTCCATCGGTTGCTTTTAACAAGGGCATCCGGTCATCACCTTTAGTAGCATATTCATCATCTTTCATGCCTGCAACTTCCTCTTCTTCATTCTCTTCCTCTACATCTTGCTTCTGCTAGATCTGGCATTTTTCTATAGGTGCCTGAGCAATTCTTTCAAAATAGCAACCTTTGCATTCCTCAGATTCATAAATTTAGCTCCACCACAATTCAGATTTGCATGTCACTGACAAAAATGACAAGAGATCATCAGATTAACAAATAAAAATGAAACACATTCGCATCTCTTGAATCTTTGGAGCGTTAATGGCAGAAAAACTAGATGAATTGCATTATAACTACCTTTCACATATTTTAATTTGAGTCATCCACATGGAAATATATGAGCCAAAATGGGCTTGGGGGCACCTTTTGCATTTTATGAATTTTTGAATAAAATGCACAATTTTGATGTTTTGGCTCGCCCCTCCACCTTTGAAATAGGGGCTCGACACATGGCTTAACCTAGGCATCTCCGAGGCCACGACTCACTTTATAACTTTATTCCCTTTTTCACAAAAAAGTCCAAAATTCTCAAATTTCCTTGACGGCCCGCCTTCCCACTTTGATTTTTCAATGCTGATTCAATACATGCCTCCATCTGGGCCCCAGAAGAGTCTCGGCCCATTTTTACACTTTATTCCCTTTTTCCCAAAATAAGGCCAAAACTCACAAAATTCTCCGACGACCCACCTTCCCACTCTGACCTTTAAATGTTGTCATGTGTCCTTCTCTGATCCCCAATGGAGTCATGGTTCACTTTATAACTTTACTCCTTTTTACAAAATAAAGCTAAAAAACTTCAAAGTAATCAGACAATCTCCCTCCCTACTTTGACTTTTCAATGCTGCCACATGTCCTTCTCTAATCCCAGCAGGTCTCGGCCCATTTTTACAATTTATTCCTTTTTTCCAAAACAAGGCCAAAAACTCCAAAGTTCCGCAATGGCCCACCTTTCCACCTTTGACTTTTCAATGCTGCCACACGTCCTTCTCTAATTCACTTAATAATTTCAAACATCCAATCAGGATCCTTTGGGCCTCGAGGCCAATTTGATATTTTTGCAAACATAGCAAAAAGTGACAAGTTTATAAAATAGACCTATCGTGCCTCATCTAATTAGGGATGACCACATACCCGCAAACATTGAGAAAAAATTTGATAGGTAAAAAACGAGTGTAGAAGATAAAAATGCAAGGGAAACTTCATCATTTACGCCCAAAAATGGATTTTTCTTCAAGGACAAAGAAATTGTAAAAAATACTAGGCTCTGTGTAATCCATGACCATAAAAAAGGATTGACCACAAAATCCAAATGAATAAAAAACATTTTCACAAACCAAAAGGGGAAACAGAAAAAACGTCGAACAAGGCGGATTAAGAAATTTTTGGATAAACAAGTCGAGATCAAATCGAGAACCAACACCTAGCACATAAGGGCAAGCTCCTTGGTCACATTATTTCAAAGGAAGATCTGACTATCAATCCTGAGAGAGTTAAAGCTATCCTTTCTATCTTTGCAAATTCACAAGAATGATCTCCAAAGCTTCCTGGGTAGAATCAATTTTTTCAGAAGATTTTTGATTGATTTTTCCACTCTTGTTAAGCCATTAACAATGATGTTGAAGAATAACCTTGCATTCAAGTGGATAATAGAAGGAAGGGAAATTTTTGAGGCTATCAAACATGTAATATCCCAAGCTATAAGTCTCATTAAGCAAAATTTCTCCAAATACTTCATTATATATGCCTTCAGTGGCTCAAACACAATCTATGCCATCTTTGTGTAGTTGAAAAAGGAAGGATCTGAGTAGCCCATTGGCTTCTTCAGCCAGAGCTTAGAATATTATGAGGTGAGGTACTCCTTCATTGAGAAGCATGTCCTTATTATTATAAGAATATTAAAGGAGTTTAGACACTTGGTCTCCATAAAAAATATCTAGTTGCAAGTGTCTCATACTAGAGTTAAGGAATTTATCCTAAAAAAGGACTTAAATGAGAAGAAGGAAGGTTGGATTATTCATGCCATGGAGTACGAAATAGAAATCAAGGTAACTAAATTGGTATGTGGTAAAGGATTATGTGAACAACTGGATTCTAGTCAACATGTTGGGTTAAAAGATGAAAAATAAGTTGTTTTAGTACTCCAAGACGACCAAGAGAAAGCTACAAATTATATTCCCGCTCCTTGTTGGACCTGAAATATGATACATTTTCTTAAAACAAGTCTATGCCCTCCAGAGTTCAGCAAAGGAAAAGAAGGTATTTTATACTCCAATCCATTCCATATGTTCTCATTAATAACATCTTGTTTAAGAAATATGTTAATGGAGTTCTCCTGAGATGTGTTCTAAAAAATCAGATCAAGAAATTTCTACATGATTTCGATGACGAAGAAGCTGGGGGTAATTTTTGTTCACGAGTAACAACCCTCAAGATCATCAAGGTTGGTTATTATTGGTCCAAAATATTTAGTGATTTCTATACATGAATCAGGAAATGTAATAAATGTACATTCTTCACAAGTAAGGAGAAGCTAGCAAAACTTCCACTCCACACAATCTCAGTTGATAAACTATTCATATAATGGGGATTAGATTTCATTGGGGTTATCAATCTGAACTCAAGCTAAGGCCACAAGTGGATTCTCATAGCAATGGATTATTTCACCAAGTGGAATTAAGTAGTGGCACTCAAAAAGGCAAATGAGTCTAGTATATTGGACTTCTATGAGGAAATTATCACTAGGTTTGGTGCCCCAACCACTATTATATCATAAAACACTCTATATTTGTTGGGCACTAAAATATATGAATGAGTTATTAGAAATGGAATCTATCTAAGAAATTCCTCTAATTATTACCCCCAGGGTTATGGGCAAGCTGAGTCCACCAACAAAAATCTCTTTAAGATTATTAGAACAAATCTAGATGAGAATCATATTATATGGCATACCAAGCTCAAATCCGCCTTATGGGCAGATAGAATCACACCCGAGAGGTCTACTGATAGCTCTTGTTAAATACTTTTCAATGGAAGAGAACTAAAGATGCCCACATCTCTTGAGTTACCAACATTGTAGCTTCTTAAGTAGCTATAACTATTTGAGTTAGAGCCCATGGAAGCTAGATATGTAGAGCTCATAGAGTTGGAGGAGCTGATATACTAGGTAGTGTAGACCATGGAGACAGATCAAACCTTGATCAAGAGGTACTTTGAAAATAAAGATAAAGCCAAGGGATTTTAGGAGGGAGATTTGGTACTAAAGTGGGATGCTAAAAGGGAAAAACTAGGTAAATATTCCAAATTTGATGCTATATGAAGTGGTCCTTACATGATTTCAAGGTGTAAGTGTAACAATGCTTTCCAATTGTCTATGTTGGATGGAGAAGAATTACAGACTCTAGTTAGTGTAATCTATCTCAAGCATTAATACTAAAGTAAAGTATCTTCCTTGTACATATTAGATCATATTTATAATTCCTCCAAATAGTTGTACCACTTTTCTCTATTGTAGTATAGGTTTTCTTTAGTAATAAGTTCTTGTGCACAATCTACAAGTTCCATTTGGGATATTATGGTTTTTTTATTTGTAAATAGTTGCGCCTTTGTTGTTCTTGCAATTTCTAGTTTTCAGGTAGGTTATTTTAGTGAAAGCAGTTGGATATCAGCTCATGTAGTTTCAGATCAAATTCATTCCATGCAGTACTTCAGAGAAATTTAGGGGAGAGTTTTCAATGTTAGATCACTTTCAGTTTGCATTCTGACTCCATGCCCAATGGATGCTTCAAGGCAATTGGTCTTTTCATCTAGTAGGAAGATGCCCCATAGAGGTTGCCAAATTGTTATCCCAAATTTGCACCACTTACAAATTCAGATAATCCATTCAAAACCTGAATTAGGGCATGTGACGTGTAGATGGCTGTCAAATTTAACATCAGAAACCAACAACACGGTGGTCACAGAGAGAAGGCTCATGGGAGAAAGCGGTGTTGGACCTTTGTCATGTGCCATATGTGGTGTCATTGATGTCAAGCTAGATTAGTTGATATCAAGTTACATTGATTGCAAAAGGAGTCAATTTGGTAAAGTGAGCAAGTGGAAAATATGAAGGTTGATTGGTAGTGTTAGCTCACAGAGGCTTTAAGATGACTAAAGATAAGTTCTAAGGGACTTATTCAATGTTTGTGTAATCTATGGACATAAGGAGATATCCTCCAAAGTATGCATAAAGTCACAAGACTATAGGAGAAGCCGCAGAAGGATAGTGAGTGCCACAGATAAGGGATGAAGCTTTGAAGCATAATGGAGCCATAATATGGGACGTGAGTGAAATTGGTGAAGCCGTGAATGCAAAGAAAAAACCTTGAAGGTAAAGGAAAATCCACAAAAGTAAGGGAGTCAGAAGCAAAGTCGCTGATAAAAATAAAATCCACGAAGAACTGTGGAAGCCGTGGAAAACTACAAAATCCACAAGTAGAAGAGATAGAGTCAATGACTTAGAAACAATCCACAGAAAGGTGAAAGATAAAAATGATATCCATGAGATATCGTGAAATTCATGAGAAGCATAGAAGAGCCACATATAACTAAAAAGCCACAGAGTGAGAAGAAAATATGCCAAATAAAGAAAAGAGACGCGATACAAAGGATAAAGTCAAAGGAGCTAAGGAAAGATGTGAAATGATAAAATATGGATTGGACAAGGGTTGAAGGCAATCAATTCTATCATGGACAAATGAGAATTGGTTCTCTAAAATCAATGTTGATTCAATTGTCAGGTGATTGCAGCCAGGTGCACGACTTGAACTTCATAAAGAATGAAGAAATTCACTATTCTAGCTGACAACATTTAATGCTTATTGACTTTGGGTAATGCAGTTGAAATTCTCTATGTGATCCCAAGTTTCAAGGTGGAATAAAACTTGGAGAAGGAAACAACTCAATCATCTATGTCACATTGAAAATTGTAAAAAGAGGGAAAATCTATTTTTAGCAATTACTGTTGAGCTGATAAAATATAGCTTAAGTATAAACTCGTGGAAGGATTGGGAACATATACACAAGAAGTGCATAAGCACATGGAAGAATAGTGGAAAAATGATGCACCCAGGATAATTTGAAATCAGGACTTAGCCATTTACAGATCAGGGATAATTTTAGGATGTGGAGTGAAGTGCAAATTTAGTCAAAGACTTGGAGAGCACGCCAAGCCTATTTTGGGTCTAATAGAAGACCCAGCACCATGTAGAGTTCTAGGGCTAATAATAGGATTAGAATTTAGTTGTACTCTTAGATAATCTATTATTAGGACGTGTATGCTTTTGTAAGGGTGCATGGCTAGTATTAGCATGTAACTTATTTTTGGAGATGCATGTACAGTGAAGGGTAAGTCCCCACCCCTATATATGTATATTTTGAATAGGATAGAGGTCAGTTGATTATACTTCATGTTTTGTAAGGTTATGTTATATAACTTGAGCGCGCATAATATGTAATGACATTAATAGATGTACGAAGCTTCTATATTGATAGTACTTAATATAGTGGATCATGATTACTGGATATTGATTGTGAACATGTATCTTACTGATTATTGCATGGTTGAGTTAATCTTGATTCTTTTTTAACGTCATTTTTGCACATGTTATGTTCTATATCTAGTTAATGCACTATGGTTTAATTATTTAGTTACTATGGATCTGAAATATACATTCAATCATGCTAACATCTTGGACAAGCTTCTATAAAGAGTGAGTTGGTACCCTTGTATGATTTGGGTGAGCGATTGGTCTAGGATGAGTGATGTTCCAATGCGCCTTGCACTGCTGGTGGTAAAATATAGGCTACATCTTGGCTCCATTGCTGGAACCTATTTTTTAGTTATTTTCTAGGATGTTGCATGATGAATATGTACTGGTTGACCTTGGCCGGTGTTGAAGAGTAGTCAGATGATCTGGAAGAAGAATATGCTCATAGATTTACTATTGGACCTGAGTTTGATGCAAACATGTGGCTTGAACATAATTTTTATGATGCACTGTATGAAAAATTATTTTCCATTTTTCCTATAGAGTTGTACGAGTGCATAGTTCTTTATGCATCTAGGAGGTATCGTGCCCTAGTTTGGACTCAGGAATAATTCCAAGCCTTATATGATGTGAATCTAACTTGGATGTGTGATTTTGATCATTGGTTTTGTGGTGTCCTAAATAGTTATATTTTGGAATATGGAGTTTCTACCTATTCCTATCTAGAGGTTGCATAGTTTTAGTTTATGTGTGATCCTAAAGGGTCATATTTACACGGTATTCCTTTGGTGATTAAGATCTTGATTGTAACCTCTGAGTTGGAGCACTGCCCTATGGATAACTAAACCCCACCACACATAGGGGTAGGAGAAAGTGTGGTGAAAGATGGTGTACCAAGTAGTAGAAAGGAAGAAAGAAGAAAGGCATCTTAAGTTTAATGAGGCATGCGAGAGGGATTTAGAGAAGCAATGTGAAGTTGTAGAATGAATGGTGTTAAGGAGAGGGATATATTTTGAAGGATTTGGAGCTCATCCATATGACATGTAGCCAAAGCATCTGGAACTCCCCCATTTGGGAAATCAAGGAAAAGAACCCTATTCAGCGTCAGATGCGAGTGCACTAGTTGATACAACATAGACCTCAAGTATACATTTGATCCCTTGTGCTTGGTTTTCTAGTTTCTACAACAATCAGTAATTAGCAAGCTAGTTTGGACAGTAGGGTAGCAGCAGGTAGAGTCTATTTATCATCAATTTCATGAGTAAATCAGGTATCATATTCATCTATGGGGATACAGATTTCTTCTGTGTTATTTGGAGTTTCAGTTGGAGGTATCTTCTCAAACTTGTCATTGGAACAAAACGTGGGCACATAGAACATTGACATCACGTCTAGAAATAGTAAAACTTCACAGACTATGGGGGTTCATTTTAGTACAACTATTAGAGCACAAGTAAGTGCATCCTCTGGTATGTTTCCATATTTAGGGGGAGGATCAGGTGGCTCAAGATCTAGTGGATCTGGTGGTTCTGGTTGTGGAAGAAACACATGAGGTAATACATGTTCTAGATCTAGTGGGCACGGTCCACACCAGCCCTAAGAAATTTATATGGATATTTCACTTCATCTTCCAGAGTATAGAGGGATAGAATATGTAGCTGAGCATGTACACATGTGTGAGATACTATGACATGCGAAAGGAATTACGAATCCTGAGAACAAGGTAAGTCAGTTTGCTATTACATTATAGGGGTGCACACATAGTTGGTACATCCGAACCACACTTATGTTAACTATACCATGCCGAGGGATTATTTCTTACTAGAATTTCATATACCATAATTTAAGCAAAAAAGCATCAATGCTCTAAAATACATCAAGTAAGGAACAACTGAGAGTGTTTGGGAATATGATGCACATTTCAAGACCCTTCTATCAAAGTTATCTTATGATATTCACCCAAGTTAGCATGCCCAATGGTTAGTTGGAGGTCTGACCCATTTTAGAAGAGTGTTGACACATAATACATATACAGATCTGTGCAAGGAAATTGAAGAAGCTCTGTGCGCTGAAGCAGTTGGAAGTATAGATATAAGGGTTAGACCATTCCTAGAGGATCAAATTAAAGATATGGAGAAATAATTGAAAACATTATCAGCTAACTCGGCACACAAGACGTGTATTGGAATTCAGTGCATTGATTGTAAAGTAGAAGGGAAATACTAAAGATATATGTCCTCATCGATTAGTGTGTGCTATCTTGATAGATTGTGATATTTGTCACTTGGATCCTGTAACACCCTGAACTGTGTTACTTCCTCCTATGCATACAAGTGTTGATATGTGATTTCTTTTGTAAAAAGGATGTGTTCCTTTGGTTGAGAAGTCATGCTTGATATGTACTGTATCTTCTTTGCAGATTGTAGATCTTTGACTGAGTCTGAATATGATTAGACTCTTTTATTTATTTCATTTTGCATCTGAGTTTAATCTGATCTCGGAATGAATTATAGAGTTATCCATCTCTAAGATCTAGCCTTGGATCAGTGGAATTGATCCAAGTATTGCTTTACGTTATTCATGATGAATTAAAAGAAAATTATAAACCTTTCACAGGTTGTAAGGTTTGAATTCGTTGAATAAACTAGTCCGGAGTATAACTTAGGTTGATCATGTGAAATGGATTGGTACCTGATATCAAAGTATATTTGGAAGGTCTCGATCATGGGCCAGGTAATAATTCAGTTACATAAGATTCTATATCCTAAGGCAGAACAGGAGCTAACCCTGTTCAAGAATGCATGTTGTAAGTCTTTTTCTAAGCGTGCAGAATCTAGACCTAACTGGAATTATTAATGTTAGTAACCTAAAAATAAACTTAATCTAGGGGTTAGATTAGTGTTAATCTAACCTAGACCTAGGCTAAGAGCTAATGTTCTAAGTTATTATCTATGTGTAAAGTGGTTAGACTAGGTATTATCCTAAATTCTAACCTAAGTTACTAACCTAACTATTGAACAAGGATTTTGGGGACCTATGGAGGGGTGCGAACCATGGGCGGAATTTTCTATGTCATTAAATACAATGGATAAGTATGAAGGATAGGTATTGGCGGAGGTTTTAGAAATGGCTAACCTAAGCTGACGTGGCAGGTCGCCAAAACTGAAAATGGTCTTGAGATTTTATATGTCTATCGCCAACTTTGGCGGTCGGTGGCAGTTGAGTTTGAGCGGGAAACTTGGAGTAAATGCAATTAATGAGCTTGGTAGTTGAGCTCGGAATTCGCGAGAAGGCATGCAATGTGGAAAGTAGTTGTTTTGTTTGGCTTATCGCGAATTTTGGTTTTCCTTCTGCCTGTTCATTGGTTCTTCGCACCAGTCTTCTTTTTGTTGCATGGCAAGTATGAGCTTATCTAACTCTTTTCTCTGGCAAGGAAAATATATATGTCATGGGGAAAGAAAAATTTTGTTGGTCGCTCTAACTTGGAAAAGGAAAAGGAAGTCCGAGCTCTTTCAGTGGTCTGCTTCGGAATTTTGAGCAAATATCCAGGCATGTTAGGCCCTAACCTTTAAAAATCTTGCTGTCTTTCAAGTGATTTCATTAGAACAACTCTGTTCAAATGATTTATGGAAATAGATGATTTTCTATGGATGTCATTGTGTGATTTTGGCACTGTATCTTCATGATGGTTCGATTTTTTCATTTATCCTTGATGGGTGTTTATTAAATTTGAATTGTGGCTTTATTTCTTTGTGTTTACATTCTAGTTTAAATATCCGAAATATATGAAAAGAATGTATGCTCGGCCTGCTCGGCGAGAGCCCATAAATTGTTCTTGTGAGGGATACAGGCCACTGTTATGCTTGTCGATTTTTTTCGTCAATGCTTGTTGTGGAAACTGTCGGAAGAGATACTGTTGGACATTGTTTGATTGTTCAGTTAATTGACCTTTTTCTTTTATAAGCTCTGTCATGGTGGTTATCTAGTGGTGATCATGATTCTAGTTTGGTTTCGTTATAAAATTTTATAGTTATTGTGAAAGGTAACTCACTGTGTTACAGTATTCATTTACGACCTTGCTGGAGTTGTTTTTCCCCTTGCGTGGAGGTTATGGGGATTCAACCCATTGATAGTATTGATATATAAATACATATGATTATTGTATTAAAACGACTCTTTGCAGTCCTCTAAAAGAATCGTATATTATGATCCGTTGTTGAGGAATTAGATACATCTTGAATATTGATAAATTGAATTCCGTGGGAGTCTTGTAGAAGTAACAGGTCATACGACCTCTGTTATTTGTAATAAATTTTGGTACAGACCCCCTGGGTATGCATTTACGTTTCCTTATGTGTAAGCTTGTTCGAGAATTTTGACGAGGATCAGTTGAATTCCTTGTTATGAAATCGGTATTTGATTTGCTTACACCTGATTTTGAATGCTTACTATAGTTGGCATAGATAGAATCATTAACTATTTTTATCTTATACTGTTGTTGGGACTCAGTTGAATTCTTGACAGATAAACAGTGTAACTGCTTCAATTATGAGTGTTGGGTTTACTCTATTATTTGACCCTGTGGATTCCTTGAATATGGGATGATATCTTGTTTTTTTTGGCTTCTGTATAAGCTATACTCCGAATATTGTTTGTGGATTTAGTTTAAAGTCCTTGAGTGGTAATCTGTGTCACTGTTTCTGTATAAGCCTGAGATTGAACATGTGATGTTTATTTGGCCTTGTTGGATTTCTGTGAATAGCTTGACATCTTGTATAATGGCTTTTATGAAGTAGGTCATGGATACCATACTTTCTACTCTGATTTGATTCAGAAGTAACTACGATATTCTATGTTGTGTTTTCTTTAAGATTACATGCCAGTTGATGTGGCTGTGTGTGATGCGTGGTTTTCGTTTAAAATTCTCTCTGCTTAAGTCGTAGGGAGATGTCATTGCTCAAAGGAGTTCGAGTTTCTTGTTGGCTGTGGCAACAATTGAGTTCCTTTGAATTCGACCTTGGGTATAAAAGCCTTACAGTGTTGAAAAGGATTGAAGGGGCTGTAGATTGTTATTGGGATTGTAGGCGTGTTACGCCTTCCTTGCTTTGATATCAATTTTTGAGTATGAATGAATTTAGGAGTTAACTGTACCTAAACAGGTAACGGCAGTAGTTGTCTTCTTGCCTGTCGCTTCTTGCGTGAGGTCGTTCTGAGTCTGCTTGGTAGATAGACACCGTTGTTTGGCATGGGAGCTACTATACTGTAGTTGCATTGTTGTAAGTTTTAAAACAGTGGTGCTGATGATGGACTCGACTGATTTATTTGCATGTGTATTAAGTGAATGCCTTGCTTTTGGAAAGACGGTACAGTCATGAGCTAGTTCAGAGGGAAATATGTATAATTGTTTATTTCTCTTCTGTTGTAAATTATAAGTTGATATAATTGTTTAACTAACATCTGTAATCGTTTTTACATAATGACGGTTTCAGGATTGATATGATATTCCTCTTTTTAAGTTGAATATAATGACTGCCTGATGTTTGTGCATCTTGGGATTTACAATGAATAATTGCTTAGGACACTTTTGTTCTTCTTGATTTCTAATATGTTGATGAAATATTTGAGAAGTGTTTAGGACTATTCTGTAACGATGATAAAGTTACACATTTGTAGTCATTTTTGTATTAAAAAGGCATAGTCTGAATATGTTTACTTGTTTGGTGAATTGATCTCATTTAAACAGGGTGTTTAATGAAAACAATTGATGGATTGCAATTGTTTTAAGAGTTAGTGCTTATCATGCTCAGTTCATCGAACTAACTCATGTTGACTATTTTTGCAGATGGTTGCCGTAAGTGGTAAAAGCATGCAGATCTGATAGGATAATCAGATTGATTAAATTTGATTTATAAGTGAATTACATCTTGATTTTCTAAATGTACCATATAAGGAAAGATGTTCCTTTTTCAGTTGAGTAATGTATCAAGTATGCGGAATGCATACAATGTATTTGATTAGTTCTGAAGGAATGGAAATTGATATTGTTACTTATGTGTCTATATTCTTATCTTGATAGTTTGACCTTCTTCGGTTCAAATTATCTAAAGAGCATTGTTATTATTATATAATTTGGAGACTTTTGTGATTATCAATGTAAGCTTTGCAAAATATAAGACTGAATTCTTATGATTGTTTAGCAGTTCTGGTATGTTCTATCATAAGCTAAATTGAAATTTAGGTAACTGTCTTTGGAAGATAGGATTAAAATATACCTAAATAGAACGCTAAACAAACTGAATTAAATTATTAATCCCTAGTCCTGATTATGACAGGACAACATTTAATTGGATTCTGAATCATTTTTATTTGATGCTAATAAGTATGATATAAATTTAGTTATGAGAACTGATATAAATCTAATGGGGTTCAGATGGCTATCTCATGAGAAATTTATGAGATATCGACCAATTCCGTTGTTTTAGAATCATATATATTCTAAGAGCTCCATGATGAGACCTTGGTCTTAATAACTCATCTGTGTAGTGGGTTTAATTGAGAAAGATCATACTTTGATGAGGAATCCCGGGTTTGGGAAAGGCTAACCTTAAGGGAACGTCTTTATTGTAATTTAAACTCAACGTGCGTAACGCATTGTATTAAGTAGATCTATTCCAATCGGATTTAAAGGTTGACGGCACAAGTCAACTGCAAGGTTATACCTCCGAGAAGATTAGGATCTTCTAGAAGTTACAACAATGCAGGTGACTTATGACGACACCCTTTGCATTGATCGCTAAGATTTACACTTGATCTCGTACAAGTTACTTTTGGACCGATTAGGTATGTGGTCACATTATATGGCTGCCTAGGAGACTCGGAGTATCTTGACACACTGGTTTAATTAGGATTGACCCAGTATGTCATCTTATCCCTAGTCTTCAGGAGCATCCATATGACGTGGTTACCTTACTAATCCGCTCCCGAGCGATTAACTGGGATAAAAGGGACTGACAGAAGTCGGTATAAGACATTCTACATAACATGAGAATGGGGTGAAGGACGTATTCCAGATTGACGAGTATGTCGTTAAGGAATACGAGACATAAGCAGTATGTTTCAAATCTTTGGCCAAAGTATCGCAAGCTGCTGATTGCGTTGTCCTAATTCACCTAGTCTAAGGGATGAGATGCCGATGAATAATGGTATCAATTATTCAGTTAGGTTCCTTGGACAGAGCATTCTGAATCCCAGAATAGGGAAGAGAACCGCAAGAGTGATGTGTTAAATAAAAACGCCAACTCTTATTTCTCATGAATAGATCGGTAGATTACCGAGTCATGGAATGAATAGATCGGAGGTACTCCGAGTCATTACAGCTGCATATGGTTATCTGTTATATGAATGGTTATTTGAATTGTGAGTTCTAAATTATGTATTTAGAACCAGGATGCAATTATCAAAAAAAAAAAAAACTTGTTCTATTGTCTAAAATGAGGATGTGACATCTTGGTATCAGAGCTGAAGGTCGCAGCTCTTGGACCTATTGTGTCCATAATCTGATAAAAACCTGAATTTTCTTGTAACAGAAAATGGTTAGAACAAGGGGGAACGTTGCGAATAATGCTCCACCTGAAGGAGGAGCGGAAACAACCCAGAAACTTGATGAGATCCTTGCTGCCCTGTTGGACACAAGAGATCGCTTAGCTGTACTAGAACATCAGGTGATGGGAAATGAGGAGGATGAAGAAGCTGATAATAATAATCAGCCACCTCCTGAGGACAACCCCAATATGGGTGTTGATGTTAATGCTGTGAATGCACCTGTCCAACCAGAAAACAAAAAGGCCAGATTGGCAGCAGAACTCACTAATGATATAAAAAGGATAAGTCCACCTAAGTATGATGGCACCACATTAGGAGATGGAGCTGAGAACTGGCTCAGCGAAATGGAGAAGTAATTTGCAATAAGGAACTTCTCAGAGGAAACCAAAGCTATTTGGGGAGCCTATCAACTTTCCCACGAAGCATCTTCATGGTGGGATAGCTGTAAAGCTGAACTAAACATTGATGAGACCAATATTACTTGGGATCAATTTAAAGGCTATTTTAGGCAACGTTGGCTGCCACAACTTTTCTATGATCAGAAAATGACAGAATTTCAGAACTTAGCTCAAGGGAAGCTAATGGTAACTGAATTCTGGGAGCGGTTTACAAAACTCCTCAAGTATGTACCGCAGTATCAAACTGACGGGAAGTTTAGAATACAGAAATTCATCATGGGATTGAATCCCGTAATAGGGGGAGAGGTCGATGTTCACAGTCCAACCACTATGGAAGGAGTTGTTGAAAAGGCCATAAGGCAATAACAGAAATTAAAGGCTATTTCTGCTCATAAGGAGGAAGTGCGGAAGAAGACTGCAAACCCTTCTTTAACCTCTCTTGCACCCAAAAAAGGACCATGGAAAAAGTTTGGAAACAAGAGTAAGTTTCCAGGAGATAACAATAAGAAAGAAGCAGTAAATAATCCTACTGGAAACGTAAGGGATAATTTTGCTAAAAATTATAACAATGGGCAGAAGCCCTATGGAGGACAACGTGACAATTACAAGGCTGGAGGCAATTCTGAGCCTAAAAAGGGACCTGTAGGAGGCTGCTACAATTGTGGCAAAGATCACTACGCAAATCAGTGCCCTTTGAAGAAGGATGATCGTAATCAGCAGCATAAGATACATGTTGCAGTAGTAGACAAGCAAGCTGAAAAGAAAGTGACACCTATAGAAGTTCCGGGTAAGTTATTCGGCATACCTGTCACTATTCTTTTTGATACAGGAGCTACTGAATGTTTTATATCTAATAAACTTGCTTCTAAACTTAAAAGAAAAGCTGGAAAAATGGATAAATCTTGGACTGTACAGTATTGTAATAACTCTGTTCATACAGTGAGTATGTGTTTTTTTGGGGCAGTCCTTGACTTACCTAACTTTTCCATGGAAGTTGATCTCTATGTTATACCTTTAGGATCGTATGACATTATCATTGGTGTTAATTGGTTAGCTGACCATAAGGCAAAGGTAGATTGCTATGAAAAGAACATAAAGTGTTTAGATGATCAGTTGGAAACAACAGAGATTCAAGGGGTGAAACGGGAAATTTCAGTTAGAAAACTGTCAGCTATGCATCTTAAAAAGGCTAAAAATAAAGGATGTACTCTTTATGCGATAAAGATATCTGAATCTTCATAAGAAGATGGTGATTACATGAAGCAAATTCCTCTGATACAAAGTTTCAGGGATGTTTTTCCTGAAGAATTACCAGGGTTACCACCCAAGAGAGAATTTGACTTCACCATTGAAATCAAACCGGGAACTGAACCTATTTCCAAAGCACCTTATAGGATGACTACTACAGAGTTAGTCGAGCTTAAGGCACAGTTGCAAGAACTTTTGACAAAAGGTTTGATCAGACCAAGTGTTTCACCTTGGGGTGCGCCTGTGATATTTGTGAAAAAGAAGGATGGAACACTTAGGCTGTGTATTGATTATCGGATGTTGAACAAAGCAACAATCAAGAAACGATATCCACTTCCAAGGATTGACGATCTATTTGATCAGATGCGTGGAGCAGCTGTTTATTCTAAGATAGATCTTTGATCTGGTTATCATCAGTTAAGGATTAAAGAAGAAGACATTCATAAAACAGCTTTCCGAACAAGGTATGGACATTATGAATTCACGGTTCTACCCTTTGGATTAACTAATGCACCCGCAGCCTTTATGAACTTAATGAATAATATTTTTCAAGAATATCTGGACAAGTTTGTACTTGTATTCTTGGACGATATTCTCATTTATTCTAAAAGTGTTGAGGAGCACAATGAGCATTTGAGGATAGTTTTGGGAATTCTGAGAAAAAGAAAGTTGTATGGTAAGTTATCCAAATGTTCTTTCTTTGATTCAGAAGTTCACTATTTGGGTCATGTCATAAGCAAAGAAGGAATTGCTGTAGATCCTTCAAAAATAGTGGCAATAACTGAGTGGCCTGCGCTAAAGAATGTGCATGAAGTAAGAAGCTTCATGGGTCTTGCAGGTTACTATAGAAAATTTGTAAAGGATTTTTCTAAGGTAGCTACACCAATAACCTCATTACAGAAAAAGGATAAGAAATTCTTATGGAACGACAATTGCAAAGAGTCTTTCAAAAGTCTGAAAGACCAGTTGACTTCTGCACCTATATTAGCTGTACCAGACCCTAATGGGAATTTTACTGTTGTAACGGATGCTTCTGGGGAAGGCCTTGGAGGTGTTTTGCTACAAAATGATCAGGTCATAGCATATGAAAGTAGAAAACTTAAGATACATGAGCTGAATTATGCCCCTCATGATTTGGAACTTGCTGCTATTATTCATGCACTTCAAGTCTGGAGACACTACTTACTTGGGAAACCTTTTGAGTTGAAAACTGATCACTTGGGACTGAAATATATTTTTACTCAGCCCAATCTGAATGCCAGACAGAGAAGGTGGTTAGAATTTTTATCACAATATGACTTTGATATTAGCTATATCAAAGGGAAGGAGAATAGAGTAGCTGATGCTCTAAGTCGTAGGAGGCACATTTCTGCTCTTATAACATTAAGAAATCAGTTTAAAGATGAGGTAAAAAGTTCCTTAGAATCTGATGCATACTTTCAACAAGTAAAAGCAGCGCTCGCTGCAGAACCTAAGGATATAAGGTATAAAGGTTTTCATTTTGATAATGAAGGAATCTTGTGTTATGAAAACAGGGTATATGTACCTATGCTGAACGATTTGAGAAAGAAGTTGTTAGTTGAATTTCATAATTCACCTTTCTCTGGACACCCAGGTATCACAAAGATGCTTGCTGATTTGAAACAGCAATACTTTTGGAAAGGTATGAAAAAGGATGTAATTAATTTTGTGACTCATTGTCTGGAATGTCAGCGGGTGAAGGCAGAACGTATGCACCCTACTGGAGTGTTATATCCTCATAGCATACCGCAGTACAAACGGCAAGTAATAACCATGGATTTTGTACAAGGACTACCCATGTCCAGGAATAAACATGATGTTATCCTGGTAGTTGTAGATAAACTGACTAAGGTAGCTCATTTCATCGCTGGAAATCTAAAGGATGATTCACCAGTGCTGGCCAAAAGATTCGTACACGAAATTTTTAGATTGCATGGTGTACCAAAATTGATTATATCTGACAGAGATTCAAGAATGACATCAAGGTTTTGGCAAACACTTAATACAGCTCTTGGAACAAAACTAAACTTCAGTTCTGCATATCATCCAGAAACGGATGGACAAACTGAGAGGGTAAATCAAGTGTTGGAGGACATGTTGCGTATGTATTGCATGGATCAACAGTATAAATGGGAGGAGTACCTTCCATTAGTTGAGTTTGCCTACAACAATACTTATCACTCATCTCTTAAAATGGCACCATTTGAAGCACTTTATGGAAGAAAGTGCAGAACCCCTATTAGTTGGGACAGTGTCGAGGATAGAGTGGTAATTGGACTAGAAATTCTCACAGAAATGGAACAACAAGTTAAGTTGATTCGTGAACGATTAAAGGAAGCAGCGGATAGACAGAAGAGCTATGCTGACCTTAAGCGGGTTGATAGAAGGTTTGAGCTTGGTGATAAGGTTTTTCTTCGTGTTAAACCCAGAAAGAGTTCTATAACTTTTGGCAAGGTTGCCAAATTGTCACCTCGATTCGTGGGACCTTTCGAAATTGTCGAAATAATCAATCCTGTAGCTTATCGTTTAGCTTTGTCACCTGCTTTATCTCGCATGCATGATGTTTTCCATATTTCTTTGCTTAAGAAATACGTTTCAGATCTGTCACGTGTTTTAAATTGGAATTCTTTGCAGGTCCAAGACCTAGGAATAATCGTGGTTAAACCCACACGAGTGCTGGAAACTCGCCAATTGCATTTAAGAAATCGTGAAATACAGTAATGTAAGGTCCAGTGGGACCAGTTTAACGAAGAAAGTGTAACTTGGGAAAATCTGGAAGAGATGAAAATTGCTTTTCCTTCTCTTTTTCAACAGAATGAAATATGTTGACAAAACATTCTTTTATGAACTTTTTTTTTTTAAGTATTTATGAAAGCCAGATGAAGGCAAACATTATTCAGGTTGAATAAAATGTGTTGTGACATTGATTTCTGGAACTATTCAAATTGGAAAATAGTCGCATTGATTTGAGAACTAAGAAATTAGTTGACCTGAAGGTTAATTGAATATGTGGTCATCGGGACGATGAATCTTTTTAGGAGGGAAGCATGTAACACCCTGAACTGTGTTACTTCCTCCTATGCATACAAGTGTTGATATGTGATTTCTTTTGTAAAAAGGATGTGTTCCTTTGGTTGAGAAGTCATGCTTGATATGTACTATATTTTCTTTGCAGATTGCAGATCTTTGACTGAGTCTGAATATGATTAGACTCTTTTATTTATTTCATTTTTCATCTGAGTTTAATCTGATCTCGGAATGAATTATAGAGTTATCCATCTATAAGATCTAACCTTGGATCAGTGGAATTGATCCAAGTATTGCTTTAAGTTATTCGTGATGAATTAAAAGAAAATTATAAACCTTTCACAGGTTGTAAGGTTTGAATTCGTTGAATAAACTAGTCCGGAGTATAACTCAGGTTGATCATGTGAAATGGATTGGTACCTAATATCGAAGTATATTTGGAAGGTCTCGATCGTGGGCCAGGTAATAATTCAGTTACATAAGATTCTGTATCCTAAGGCAGAACAGGAGCTAACCCTGTTCAAGAATGCATGTTGTAAGTCTTTTTCTGAGCGTGCAGAATCTAGACCTTACTGTAATTATTAATGTTAGTAACCTAAAAATAAACTTAATCTAGGGGTTATATTAGTGTTAATCTAACCTAGACCTAGGCTAAGAGCTAATGTTCTAAGTTATTATCTATGTGTAAAGTGGTTAGACTAAGTATTATCCTAAATTCTAACCTAAGTTACTAACCTAACTATTGAAAAAGGATTTTGGGGACCTATGGAGGGGTGCGAACCATGGGCGGCATTTTCTATGTCATTAAATACAATGGATAAGTATGAAGGACAGGTATTGGCGGAGGTTTTAGAAACGGCTAACCTAAGCCGACGTGGCAGGTCGCCAAAACTGAAAATGGTCTTGAGATTTTATATGTCTATCACCAACTTTGGCAGTCGATGGCAGTTGAGTTTGAGCGGGAAACTTGGAGTAAATGCAATTAATGAGCTTGGTAGTTGAGCTCGGAATTTGTGAGAAGGCATGCAATGTGGAAAGTAGTTGTTTTGTTTGGCTTATCGTGAATTTTGGTTTTTCTTCTGCCTGTTCACTGGTTCTTCGCACCAGTCTTCTTTGTGTTGCATGGCAAGTATGAGCTTATCTAACTCTTTTCTCTGGCAAGGAAAATATATATGTCATGGGGAAAGAAAAATTTTGTTGGTCGCTCTAACTTGGAAAAGGAAAAGGAAGTCCGAGCTCTTTCAGTGGTCTGCTTCGGAATTTTGAGCAAATATCCAGGCATGTTAGGCCCTAACCTTTAAAAATCTTGTTGTCTTTCAAGTGATTTCATTAGAACAACTCTGTTCAAATGATTTATGGAAATAGATGATTTTCTATGGATGTCATTGTGTGATTTTGGCACTGTATCTTCATGATGGTTCGATTTTTTCATTTATCCTTGATGGGTGTTTATTAAATTCGAATTGTGGCTTTATTTCTTTGTGTTTGCATTCTGGTTTAAATATGCGAAATATATGAAAAGAATGTATGCTCGGCCTGCTCGGCGAGAGCCCATAAATTTTTCTTGTGAGGGATACAGGCCACTGTTATGCTTGTTGATTTTTGTCGTCAATGCTTGTTGTGGAAACTGTCGGAAGAGATACTGTTGGACATTGTTTGATTGTTCAGTTAATTGACCTTTTTCTTTTATAAGCTCTGTCGTGGTGGTTATCTACTGGTGATAATGATTCTGGTTTGGTTTCGTTATAAAATTTTATAGTTATTGTGAAAGGTAACTCACTGTGTTACAGTATTCATTTACGACCTTGCTGGAGTTGTTTTTCCCCTTGCATGGAGGTTATGGGGATTCAACCCATTGATAGTATTGATATATAAATACATATGATTATTGTATTGAAACGACTCTTTGCAGTCCTCTAAAAGAATCGTATATTATGATCCGTTGTTGAGGAATTAGATACATCTTGAATATTGATAAATTGAATTCCGTGGGAGTCTTGTAGAAGTAACAGGTCATACGACCTCTGTTATTTGTAATAAATTTTTGTACAGACCCCCTGGGTATGCATTTACGTTTCCTTATGTGTAGGCTTGTTCGAGAATTTTGATGAGGATCAGTTGAATTCCTTGTTATGAAATCGGTATTTGATTTGCTTACACCTGATTTTGAATGCTTACTATAGTTGGCATAGATAGAATCATTAACTATTTTTATCTTATACTGTTGTTGGGACTCAGTTGAATTCTTGACAGATAAACAGTGTAACTGCTTCAATTATGACTGTTGGGTTTACTCTATTATTTGACCCTGTGGATTCCTTGAATATGGGATGATATCTTGTTTTTTTTGGCTTCTGTATAAGCTATACTGCGAATACTGTTTGCGGATTTAGTTTAAAGTCCTTGAGTGGTAATTTGTGTCACTGTTTCTGTATAAGCCTGAGATTGAACATGTGATGTTTATTTGGCCTTGTTGGATTTCTGTGAATAGCTTGACATCTTGTATAATGGCTTTTATGAAGTAGGTCATGGATACCATACTTTCTACTTTGATTTCATTCAGAAGTAACTACGATATTCTATGTTGTGTTTTCTTTAAGATTACATGCCAGTTGATGTGGCTGTGCATGATGTGTGGTTTTCGTTTAAAATTCTCTTTGCTTAAGTCGTAGGGAGATGGCATTGCTCAAAGGAGTTCGAGTTTCTTGTTGGCTGTGGCAACAATTGAGTTCCTTTGAATTCGACCTTGGGTATAAAAGCCTTACAGTGTTGAAAAGGATTGAAGGGGCTGTAGATTGTTATTGGGATTGTAGGCGTGTTACGCCTTCCTTTCTTTGATATCCATTTTTGAGTATGAATGAATTTAGGAGTTAACTGTACCTAAACAGGTAACGGCAGTAGTTGTCTTCTTGCCTGTCGCTTCTTGCGTGAAGTCGTTCTGAGTCTGCTTGGTAGATAGACACCGTTGTTTGGCATGGGAGCTACTGTATTGTAGTTGCATTGTTGTAAGTTTTAAAACAGTGGTGCTGATGATGGACTCGACTGATTTATTTGCATGTGTATTAAGTGAATGCCTTGCTTTTGGAAAGACGGTACAGTCATGAGCTAGTTCACAGGGAAATATGTACAATTGTTTATTTCTCTTCTGTTGTAAATTATAAGTTGATATAATTGTTTAACTAACATCTGTAATCGTTTTTACATAATGACGGTTTCAGGATTGATATGATATTCCTCTTTTTAAGTTGAATATAATGACTGCCTGATGTTTGTGCATCTTGGGATTTACAATGAATAATTGCTTAGGAAACTTTTGTTCTTCTTGATTTCTAATATGTTGATGAAATATTTGAGAAGTGTTTAGGACTATTCTGTAACGATGATAAAGTTACACATTTGTAGTCATTTTTGTATTACAAAGGCATAGTCTGAATATGTTTACTTGTTTGGTGAATTGATCTCATTTAAACAGGGTGTTTAATGAAAAAAATTGATGGATTGCAATTGTTTTAAGAGTTAGTGCTTATCATGCTCAGTTCATCGAACTGACTCATGTTGACTATTTTTGCAGATGGTTGCCGTAAGTGGTAAAAGCATGCAGATCTGATAGGATAATCAGATTGATTAAATTTGATTTATAAGTGAATTAAATCTTGATTTTCTAAATGTACCATATAAGGAAAGATGTTCCTTTTTCAGTTGAGTAATGTATCAAGTATGCGGAATGCATACAATGTATTTGATTAGTTCTGAAGGAATGGAAATTGATATTGTTACTTATGTGTCTATATTCTTATCTTGATAGTTTGAACTTCTTCGGTTCAAATGATCTAAAGAGCATTGTTATTATTATATAATTTGGAGACTTTTGTGATTATCAATGTAAGCTTTGCAAGAATATAAGACTGAATTCTTATGATTGTTTAGCAGTTCTGGTATGTTCTATCATAAGCTAAATTGAAATTTAGGTAACTGTCTTTGGAAGATAGGATTAAAATATACCTAAACAGAACGCTAAACAAACTGAATTAAATTATTAATCCCTAGTCCTGATTATGACAGGACAACATTTAATTGGATTCTGAATCATTTTTATTTGATGCTAATAAGTATGATATAAATTCAGTTATGAGAACTGATATAAATCTAATGGGGTTCAGATGGCTATCTCATGAGAAATTTATGAGATATCGACCAATTCCGTTATTTTAGAATCATATATATTCTAAGAGCTCCGTGATGAGACCTTGGTCTTAATAACTCATCTATGTAGTGGGTTTAATTGAGAAAGATCATACTTTGATGAGGAATCCCGGGTTTGGGAAAGGCTAACCTTAAGGGAACGTCTTTATTGTAATTTAAACTCAACGTGCGTAACGCATTGTATTAAGTAGATCTTTTCGAGGTGGATTTAAAGGTTGACGGCACAAGTCAACTGCAGGTTTGTACCTCCGAGAAGATTAGGATCTTCTCGAAGTTACAACAATGCAAGTGACTTATGACGACACCCTTTGCATTGATCGCTAAGATTTACACTTGATCTCGTACAAGTTACTTTTGGACCGATTAGGTATGTGGTCACATTATATGGCTGCCTAGGAGGCTCGGAGTATCTTGACACACTGGTTTAATTAGGATTGACCCAGTATGTCATCTTATCCCTAGTCTTCGGGAGCATCCATATAACATGGTTACCTTACTAATCCGCTCCCGAGCGATTAACTGGGATAAAAGGGACTGACAAAAGTTGGTATAAGACATTCTACATAACATGGGAATGGGGTGAAGGATGTATTCCAAATTGACGAGTATGTCGTTAAGGAATACGAGACATAAGCAGTATGTTTCAAATCTTTGGCCAAAGTATCGCAAGCTGCTGATTGCGTTGTCCTAATTCACCTAGTCTAAGGGATGAGATGTCGATGAATAATGGTAACAATTATTCAGTTAGGTTCCTTGGACAGAGCATTCTGAATCCTAGAATAGGGAAGAGAACCGCAAGAGTGATGTGTTAAATAAAAATGCCAACTCTTATTTCTCATGAATAGATCGGTAGATTACCGAGTCATGGAATGAATAGATCGGAGGTACTCCGAGTCATTACAGCTGCATATGGTTATCTGTTATATGAATGGTTATTTGAATTGTGAGTTCTAAATTATTCATTTAGAACCAGGATGCAATTATCAAAAAAAAAATGACTTGTTCTATTGTCGAAAATGAGGATGTTACAGATCCTGATTCAAGCATATTTACATTATTATAGCATTCTATAAGGAAAAATGTGTCTTGTTACTATAATATTTACAGGTCTTATACCCATGACATGGATAATTTTAGATTAATTGATCAAATTCATGATGTCATTGATATTAGTGTATGTCAAACCAGTGTTTCAAATAACTCGAAGGAAAAATGTGAGCATCATGAGCAGGACCATAATGAAGGGCACTCTGATGGAGGCCATGGCTGAGGACCAGGTTACCACAAAGGATTAAGAGGCCAAGGTCATGGTGGTGGAAGGAGTAAGTTCCCCCATGGAACATGTTATACATGCGGATCCCATAATCATTATAGGCGTGAATACCCTCAGAACATAGTTTATTATTTCTATTCAAAGAATCACAATTATGAAGAATGCCCAGAATTGTATGAACATATAAGCAAGAAGCACAAGAAAGATAATGTTGTAGGAATAGTTATGGTACAGTGTGTCGTAGAATATAAATGGATGCCAAATTTAGCTCGTAATCTTGAGCGAGTACCTATGTTAGTAACAACATGTGATGAGGCTGCGCATGTCAGAGACATTCAAAAGTAGAAGCCTCATATTACTAAGGAGGAAGTATTACATGCCAAGTATCCATACCTAGCACATCAAAAAATAAGTTTATCAGGAAACCATGGAGGTGATTAGAAGTTTGCAGGGTCTCATACAATGTTTAAAAGAACATTCACGGAAGTTAGAGAAGAAGAAATAAGATGAGATTCCTCAGAAGGATATTAATGATGTAAGGGAGGTTTCCAAGATGTTACGATATGATAACATAATTCCTTTGATAGGATAATTGTTCAGGGAAAATATTCCACATGCTAGAGTTGGGAGCAAGAGACATATTCTGCATGCTAAGTTACCTCCTCATAGCCTAGATTATGACAATGAGATCACTCTGAATGCTATTGTTGATGGATGGATATTAAGTAATATATTGATTGATACAACTTCATAGGTGAATGCGCTCACTTTATATGCATGGATTAAGATGGGGAAAACACCATTACAACCATCTTCAAATGTTCTATTTAAGGAAAATAGAAATAGCCCACTCCCATTTGGTTTTTGAAGGAAGCTAGTATTACTATTCAAGGGGCCAAGTTTACTAGGGACTTTGAGGTCTTAGCACTTGCAGAAGCAAAAAAATTCAAAAATTACTTGGCACCCTTGGTGTTACGTGAACAACGTTGATTTTTGCTTTAACAAAGGATATTTGAGTTTCGAGAACAAGGAGGAGAACGTCATCATTCCTTTAGCAGATGGAAAATTTTCACCTTATGTAGAGCCCTAAAGTGAAGAGGATTTAAATAGAATTTATGTACGCACCATTAGGGATCCAAAATTACCTGAAATATTAAAGGAAGGAGTCTTGTAATGGGATGATGTATAGTCCATGAGTGATACTACCAATTTTTCATGTGATAATTGGGCACATGAAAGTTATGAAGTGATAGGGCATAAAGTTAGAATTGCATCTACACACGTAAGAAAACCACGTTGTGTTAGGCATTTGGGTAGCAACTAGGTACTAAGGTATACTGGTGAAGGGAATCCTAAAGTGTTATTATGTGCAATGGAAGTTCAATAGACAGATCAATCAGAAATAAGGAATGTACTCATTTATGCCCTGCGCAGGATGCCAATTCTCTGGTGGATGGTTCACAAGGAAAATTTATTAGAATGTTAAGAAGTGAGAATTACCTTCTTAGAAAGATTCCTCCAACATAATGCACCTACTAAGATATTTGAATTCCATGGGAAGGATTCTCAGCACCATATCCAGAAGTGTGAGAGACTATGGACAGATGGGCTAGAGGCCTTACCACCTTCATTGTGGGTGCATTAGTTCTATTACACCTTACGAGGCTTCACGTGCACATGGTATGTCTATGTTGAATTAAATAGAGAAATAAGAAACTGGTAGGAGTTGACTATAGGTATGGTTCATACGTTTGACTATTTTTCTACTAAACCACCAATGAATGAGGCCTTATAGGTGATGAATATCTTGACATTGGGAGATAGTGCAAAGGCCGAGGAAATTATCCAAGAACTATTAGGAGAATCAGACCTAGAGGTGTGGTTTGAAGAAGAGGAGACTAATACAGAGCAGCTTGAGTGTGCCTACCTATAAAAGGAGAAATTAAATATGGTCTACATAGTTGATGATGACGAAGTGGAAAATATGGATGTTGAGCATACAAAGGGTATGCGCGAGGTCTTAGACAGTGCAGATGAAAAGGCACGTGCCTACCATGATCCTATGAAGACTAAGAAAGTCAATATTGAGACGTATATTGAACCTAAGGAGGCCATCATTAGATATTATTGGTTTGATTCTGAGGTTGAAAAGATAATTGAGTTGCTATGCAACTACTAAGACTTATTTCCTAGGGGCTATCATGAATTAAAATGAGTACATGATTCTTTGGGGGAAATGAGAATTAAGGTAAAGGAAGATGTGTGCCCAGTTAGGAAGAGGCCTTATAGGATGAACCCTAACTTGCACATTAAATTTAAAGAAGAAATTGACAATATTTTGAAATCTAGAATCATTGATCCCATAGAAGAATCAGAGTGGGTTAGCACTATGGTGATCAATATTAAGAAGGATGGAAGAATTATAATTTGTGTGGATTACAAGGAGATGAATTCTTTGTTGTTACTTCCTCCTGAGCATTCAAGTGTTGATATATGATTTCTTCTGTAAAAGGATGTGTTCCTTTGATTGTGAAGTCATGCTTGATATGTACTATATCTTCTTTGCAATTGAAGATCTTTGACTGAGTTGGAATATGATTGGACTCTTTTATTTCTTTCATTTTTTCACCTGAGTTTAATCTAATCTCGGAATGAATTGTGGATTTATCTATCTATATGACTCAGCCTTGGATTAGTGGTATTGATCCAAGAGATGTTTTAAGTTTATTCGGGATGAACAAAAATTATAGACCTTACGCGGGTTGCAAGGTCTGAATGCGTTGAATAAGCTATTCCGGAGTCTAACTCAGACTGATCGTGTTAAATTAATTGGTTCCCGATATCGTAATATCAAGAAGGTCTTGATCGTGGGCCAGGTAATAAATTCATATACATTTATTCAACTATCCTATTGGCAGTGCTGGAGTGAATCCTTTTCGTGAATGTATGTCTGTAGGTTCTTATTCTGAACATTCTAAATGTTAGACCTAAACTGGATTTATTAAGGTTAATAACCTAAACCTAAAATATAACCTATGGGTTAGATTAGTGCTAATCTAACCTAGGCCTAAGCTATAAACTAATGTTCTAAAGTTAGTGACCTAGCGCTAAGGAGGTTAGACTAAGTATTATCTTAAATCCTAACCTATGCTTCTAACCTAACAAATGTTAGTGGAGGAAGGGGACCTATGAAGGGGTGCGAGCCATGGGCGGTAGTTTATATGGCATTAAATGGGATGGATAAGCATAAAGGACAAGGAATTAGTGGAGGTTTCAAACAGCTAGTGAGGCTGACGTGGCAGAGTTGCCAAAACTAGAAATGGTCTTTCATTTGTTTTTTTCCATCGCCAACTATGGTGGTCGGTGGCAATGGAGATTGAGTGGGAATTTTGGAGTTAATACAATTAATGAACTCGGTCTTCGAGCTCGGATTTCTCGGGAAGACATGCAAAATGGAAAACTGGTAGTTTGTTTGGTTTTTCATGCGCTCTGGTTTTCTCTCTGTTTGATCACTAGTTCTTCGCACCAGTCTACTTGGTGTTGCATGGCAAATATGAGTGTAACTCACTCTTTTCTCTGTCAAGGAAAGTTTATAAGGCATGGAAATAACAAATTATTGTTGTTGAATCTAACGTGGAAAAAGAGAAGAAGGCTCGAGCTCTTTCAGTGGTCTTCTTCAGATTTTTAAGCAACATTACCAGGCATGTTAAGCCCTAACCTTTAAAAATCTTGATTTCTTTCAAATGATTTCATTAGAACAACTCTGTTCAGATGATTTTTGGGTTCAGTTGGTTTTTATGGTAGCTTTGTGTGAATTAGTTGCTGTATCTTCTTACTGGCTCGATTTTTCAAGTGAACCCTTGATGGGTGTGCATTGTATTTCAAACAGTTGTTCTACCTTGCTATGTTTTGCATTCCGGTTAGATTTTGTAGAAATGCTTGCAAGGGTAATGTGTGAAACAGGCACTGTTGGACTCCATGAAAAGTTTTCTTGGTAGATATCGACTTCTATGGAAGCCTTGTTGTTTATACTTCTAGAAATTATAGTATGTTTGGCTTCTGTAGAAGCTTTGTCGTGAATACTGTATGATTTTGGATATTGTGGGAATCCTTGAATAGATAGAGTTTTTAACTGTTGTAGAAGTACAGTCATGAATACTGTATGTTATTGGTATGGTAAGAATACTTGAATTTAATATTAATCTTGTATCTTTCTACTTCTGTAGAAGTTTATTTGAAGAATACCACATGGGTAAGAATCCCTTTTTAATTCTGGAGGCATATATTATGTTTTCCTTTCTGAATAATCTCAGTTGTGAATACTATTGTGATTCTTGAGTTGTGGTCGCGTGAAATCAACTTCAATCTAAACCTTGTTTTGAGCATTAGTGGTATGGCTCTGTTGGAGTCCTTAATATGTATCTTGTATTTAGACTTCTGTAGAAATTTAGTTGTGAAGATTGCTGGTGTTGAATTAGTTGAAAACCTTGAATGTTTTCGTAGGAATTCGGCTACTGATCTTGTCCATGCTGTGTTTTCTTTTTAAACTCGACTCTGTATGAGTCCTTGCTACATTCGCACTATCTCGGCTTGGATGAAACTTTGTTGAAAATAATGATTTGATGATGACCTTTATGAAGATCTCGTTGAGGTTATTATTTCCTGAAAGCAACTTCTAATTTACACCCATGTTGTATAACGTAGGGATTTGTTTCAGTTGATCGAAGTTGTGCAGGTTTGTGTTAGATTCAGTGTGAATGTCACTAGGTATGCATATGGAAATGTCATTTGTTTTAATGCTATCTAGCCTCTTGTTTGACTGTGATAAAGAGGTTATACATATGATTTCAGATTTTGATTTAAGTCCTTGTTGTGTTTTAGTAGGGATTAGATTGAGCTGTATGTTGATGAGTGTTTTGATTCAATGGGATTGTTCTTGTGTTTGAGCATGATTACGTCTTCTGTTATCCTGAATATCTTGTCGTGTGCTTGACTGAAGTAAAGAGCTATTAACTGTACCTTGACAAGCGATGGTGTTGGATATTTTCTCATTTGTTGAATAATATGGAAGGTTATGTGGAGTCTATTTGATGGATTATTCATCACTGCCTTGTCACGAGGGCTATTGTGTTGTTCAGTAAGTTACAGGAAATTTTATGTTTGTATTTTGACAGACTGTAATTCTTCTTGTGGTCTCGACTGGCTTAGTCGCAGGCGTATAATGTGGATGCATTACTCTTGAGTGGATGGTACAGTCATGAGCATGATGGGAAGGGACTTTTGAATGTCTCGGTTTCTTTCTCTTCTGATGTAAAGTATATGTTGATATATTTATATTTAATTGTTGGAATTGTTAATACATACTGATGGATTCATGAATTGTTAGGATATTCATTTTTGTTGAATGTAATGGTCTGTCGGATGTTTGCTGTCCTTGGGGTTTAGATGGATAGTTGTTTTGGATACATTTGTTCTTCTTGGTTATTAATATTTATGAAGAAATATCTAAAAAGTATCTAGGACTATTTAGCAACTATAATATGAGTTACGCGTTTATAGTCATGTTTGAATTACAAAAGAGCATAGTCTTAAATATGTTTACATGTTTGGTGAAATGATTTCATTTAAACAGGTTGTTTAATGAAAACAATTGGTGGATTGCAATTGTTTTAAGAATTAGTGCTTATCATGCTCAGTTCACCGAACTGACCCATGTTGACAATTTTTGCAGATGATTGCTGTAAGTGGTAAAGGCATGCAGATCTGATATGATGTTCAGATTGTTTAATTTGGTCTTATGATGAATTATAGCTTGATTCTCTAAATGTACTACTTGAAGAATGATTTTCTTTTTCTGTTGAGTATAGTATCACATATGTTGAATGCATAAAATGTATTTGATTAGCTTTGAAAGGAATGAAAAAGAGGTATTTGTTACTTATGTGTTTGCATTCGTATCTTGATGGTTTGATCTTCTTCGGTTCGAATGATCTTAAGAGCATTGTTATTATTTTACAATATGGAGACTTTTGTGATTATCTAAGTAAGCTTGCAAGGTTATGTGACTGAATACTTATGATTGTTTATTAGTTCTATTATGTTCTATCTAAAGCTAAATTGGAATTCTAGATCACTGTCTTTTGGAAAGCTAAGGTTAAAATAAACCTGAGCAGGAGCTAAACGAGCTAACTAAATCATTACTTCCTAGTCTTGATCTAAGTCAAGACAATGTTTAATTGGATTCTTAATCACTATATCTCGATACTAATAAGTAAGATATAAATTCAATTATGAGAACTGATATAAACCTAAAAAAAAAAGGGTTTGGTTAGCAATCTCATGTGAAGATTGAGGGTTAGTGTCTAGTTTCGTTGATTTGGAATTCTGTATATTCTATGAACTCCTTGAGGGGACCTCTAGTCTTAATAACCTCTCTTGTGTAATGGGTTTTATTAAGGAAGGTAATTCTAAGGTGAGGAACCAAGGGATTGGGAAAGACTAACCTTAAGGGAGCGTCTTATAGTATAATTTTAACTCAACGTATGTAACACTTATTAATAAGTAGATCTTTTGAGGTGGATTTAAAGGTTGACGGCACAAGTCAACTACAGGGTTGTACCTTCGAGAAGATTAGGATCTTCTCAAATATACAACAATGCAGGTGACTTATGACGACACCCTTTGCATTGATCGTTAAGATTTACACCTTAAACTCGAACAAGTTACTCTGGGACTAATTAGGAATGTGGTCACGTTATAAGGCTGCCCTAGGAGACTTGGGGTATCTTGACACACTGGATTAACTAGGGTTAACCCAGTATGTCAGCGTATCCCTAGCCCTTGGGAGCATCCCTATAACGTTGTCATCTTACTAATCCATTCCTGAGTGAATAACTTGGGACAGGAGAGTCTGACAGAAGTCAGTATAAGACATTCTACATAACATAGGAATGGGGCGAAGGATGTATTCTAGATTGACGAGTATGCCGTCAAGGAATACGAGACATAAGCAGTATGTTTCAAATCTTTGGCCAAAGTATCACAAGCTACTGATTGCATTTTCCTAAGTCACCTAGTCTAAGGGATGAGATGCCGATGAATAATGGTAACAATTATTCAGATAGGTTCCTTGGACAGAGCATTCTGAATCCCAAAATAGGGAAGAGAACCGCAAGAGTGATGTGTTAAATAAAAATTCCAACTCTTAATACTCATGAATAGATCGGTAGATTACCGAGTCATAGAATGAATAGATCAGAGGTACTCCGAGTTATTACAGCTACATATGGTTATCTGTTATAAGAATGGTTGTTTTGATTTGTGAGTTCTAAATTATGTATTTAGAACCAGGAAGCATTTTTCAAAAAAATTTTTTACTTGTTTTAATGTATAAAAATGAGGATGTTACACTAAACATGGTGTAAATAGTTCCCTGAAACTTGTAATCACAATGTCCACAATATTCTACCCAATAAAATTCTTATTGGAAGATACACATAATAATTTTCTACCCACTTATCTCAAAATAGAAAACTATAAATGTTTATCCCAAAATTCATGCACATTCTACACACCATTCACTAATTGGAATATGTCCACAACAACCTTCTACATATTAAACTTGCAACATACTAAAATCATCATGAATAACCACTCGTAATCTAGTCATATATATGGAGATATTTTCCATGTGCCTTTCTCTGATAGTGATTCGATAAAATTCCTCCGTGTATTCTTTCACACTAAGTTCTCTTTTTTGGAGTCCTTGTAAAATTTTCAACAAAATAAGTTGATAATCTACTAGAAAAAGTGTCACCTTGATATTTTCCACCATCTTATCGCATGTCTTGATATTGTAGTTTCCCATTGTAACTAGCTGGTCTAAATATGGTCCCATCAAAGATATGCATGGCATTTCATCTTTGTTCATGTAAACTTGAACTTCTTGGGATCTTCCATATCTTCATACTCAAAATATTTCTCCATTTATGTTATCCATTCCAAAATATTTGTTGTCTCCAATCTACCATAGTAAAAAGGGGTATCCAATCTTGGTTTATTCATTACTCTATGAATTACATGAAGAAATCTATCCTCGGGACCATCTTGTACTTCTTATTCCTTTGCATTTGCATTCACATTCACAGCATGTGCTCCCTTTTGTGTTGGTCCATTATGAATTTGATATTCCATAATAACATCTTTAATTTTATGTGGATTCTATGTCCTCCAAACATTCTTACATAATTCACATCATTTTATCCAATTCCTAAACTCATGCACCCTAGTTGTGATGTCCTATATTAATATTCATCTAGTCTACAATTTTTTGTTCCTTTAAACACTCAAATTTTGAAAGTTGTCCTTATACAATGCCAATTTTAGCCTTGTACCCTTGCTAAGAAAAATTCTCACATTCGACATCCAATCTCCTCATCTGCTGTATCCATTCTACAACTTTATTATCCTTACAATATGTTATGTTGTCAAATCTGGAAATATTATTCAATCTAGGAAACATAAAACTTATTATATTCATCACATAAATTTTAGTTTTGATGTTTCTCTCTCTTGTCTAAAACTATATGGAAGGGTCAGAATGTAGGGTTTGATCTTGGTTTAACTTTATGATCCATCCCTTCACAATCACCAACTCTAATTTCAAATTTAAATCATTTTTGGGTTATTTTATCTTCATAGGATTGGCCTTATCATAATATATCACCTACATAATATTATATAAGATATTCATTATCAATTTAAAAATCACCTAACATTCTCATAAGTTATTATTGTAGATATCTTTCCAAGAGCACTTAAAGGGTTCCTAATTCTTCCTAAATTAGTTACAAATCATCTAGACTTGTCCCTACTATAAGTATCAAGTACTCAAATAGGTCAAAGAGTATATCTTCATCCATATACATGTATGTAAAGATCATAAATCCATATCCGAAACAAGAGTAAAGTCACTCCAAGCACT
The DNA here is from genome assembly GCA_019776745.2 of Taxus chinensis. Lineage (NCBI taxonomy): Eukaryota > Viridiplantae > Streptophyta > Pinopsida > Cupressales > Taxaceae > Taxus > Taxus chinensis. The sequence continues at coordinate 89,837,654 of CM034153.1, read as the reverse complement.
GCATAAGGGTTTTAATCAACACAAGGGCTAGGGCATATAACTAAGGAATATCGTATCTCACTACTACTATATTGGGTACATTCTATACTACAAAATTAGCCTACTATATTGGTGTTAAAAGACACTAGGGATCCCATAGGGGGTTGATTATCTATACACACTCACACAAGCACTTAATGGATAACTACACGAGGCTTGATTTTTGCAACGAGGATATATAATACATGACAAATATTGGGATCTTTTAGTTTGTTAATGCTTTCGTGAAGGTTTATTATAGGTTTTTAGGGTTTCTATTTTGTTAAAAGTCATCATAGATCATCCCCAAAGTTGTTCGAATAAGGAGAGAAACATAAAAAACACCATTTCTAAGTAAGTGAAGCACACAAGAAGTTACAGATCCTGACTATCTCCCAGTTTAGAAACTATGAAAATGCTTTCCTTAATAGTATAGTTCCTTCCTATGTTATACAAATTCTGATTTTACAATTTTCTAGTTCTGTCAAGCGAGTTTTAAGCTTGTCATTTTATAGCAAGAAGTCTGAGAGGTGCAAATAGATAACTCTAAATACTTCTTACTCCGCCACCACATACACCCATATGGTTTTGACTCCATAAAGTGCATGCTTGAAAAACTAATTCTATCTCTCCTCTCATGTTTTAAGTTATTTGCTTATCATTTATCAATCATTTAGCTTGTTTCAAGTTTGAATGCAAATATTGTGAAAAGTCATGCATAATTACTGTTGAAAGATAATTAGATCAAAATTTCTATAGTGGTGTAATTCCTCTCTATGGGGGTTAAATTAGAAATGCAGATGAAATAGATGGTATACATCTAGTATTCCTCATCATTTTTTCCAATTAGAAGTAGCTCCCATGGATGTGAGGTGGGAACCATAGAAGCATCAATGTGAATATGGAAAGGTTGTCCCTAATTATGTCATCTCAAAACTGGAGTAAAGTGAACATGAATTTCTCTTTGATAACTTCAAAATACCACTGACATCAAGGAGACCATTCAATATGACACAATATTTTTCCAACAATTGGAAAACATGGGTACAACAATTTTACTGAAATATTTTATGAACCACCTATAGTACCCTACAGATGTCTAAGGAAAAGTCTTGATATCAGTCTAATTTGTTGGCGTAGGTAGTTTAGTTATCACCTCTATCATTAGGGCAGGATCAACCTGTATACCTTTGGTAGAAATATGATGACCCAAGACAATTCTTTGATCAACCATTATCAAAAAAATAGTCATGACTCAAGGAAAGACGGTGCTGCTCACATCTAGTTAACACTTTTTCAAGATGTATTCAAAGATATCCTAAAAATTTGATCCATGGACAGTAAAAGTGATGTCCATATAAACTTTGACATAGTCATTTATAAGGTCTATAAAAATAGCCAAAACTGATCTCTAAAAGGTAAAACCTTGGTACGTTATGAATACTGAATGATAGAATTATATATGAAAATGTACCCAAGGGACAAGTGAAGGTGGTCTTATCCTGGTCAATAGGGAGTGCTATACTAATTTTCCAGCTACACCTAGTAAACCCATCCAAGAAGGAGAAATATTTCTTACCTGCTAGATTGTCCAATCAACCTGGATTAATATAGGGTAGGGGAAAGTAATCTTTCTTGGTAGATTTATTAATTTCCCTATAGTCTATGCAGATTGGGCCACTTACCATTTTTCTTAGGAAATATAACTATGTGGTGATACCCACTTACTATCAGGATGATAGGATGGTATGAATTCTACAACTTCAACAGTTTTTCTATCTGGGATTCTTGACAATGTCTTTCACACCCCATTGTAAATTGATTCTTTTTTTGTGGTTGCCTAACATTTTTAACATCCTTATTGTGTATGGAATGTGGTGAGTGCAGATGCTTGGATGTTTCCATCCCTTTCAATGTCAGTATAATCCCAAAGTGGCAAAGGATTTTGACATGATTCCTCAAGATATATACAACCCTAGTCTCTTAGTTGAGGAGGCGTTCTAAATTTTTACCAATGGTTAGAAGACTTTTCCTATTTCAATAGTCACTTTTTTAGTATCTTTCAGAATATAAAGATCTACATTAGAAATAAAAGAATTCAAGGGGAAAACAAGAGGCTCTAGCATATGTAAAATATGTAATTTCACAAAACAGGGATGGTAGCATGTGAAATATATTAATGTGAAGATAAAAAACCATTTCAAAGAATCGGCTGCAATATTTCATAGATATTACACAACCAAATACAAACAAGAAACTAAGTTGCACAAGTACAACCATATTCCAAATTACATAATCTTCCAATGGAACATCTGGTAAGCACAAATGAATAAATATAAATATACAGGATAAAACATATATAACAACATCCGTGAAAAACAAATATGGTTTAGAAACCATATGGGAACAAGGGTACACAACAAAAAAATATGGTTTATATTATAACCATTATTATTTAATTAATAAAATTAATTAAGGTATAATTATACTATGCATAATTAGACACTAACAAAATAGTCATATTTTCAAGAGATATAACTGTTGGTCATGCTCAAACGTGTACCCGCATTCTCGGATCTTCGAAGGGACGAGGTGTTTGATATCACAATGGAATTTTCCCCAAGTTGTGGGACCTTGTGCATGCTGGGACAAATCTCCGGAGAAGGACGGTTCCTCTATCTATTTCTACTATTACTGCTACTCCTAGTGTTGGAAAGGGGAAGACTAAGCTAACAATGCCAAGAGACCATGGATAGAAAGATAACATGAAAGGAAACTACACTAAAAGGTGATAACACCATAAAAGAGGGATGAACACTATTTGTTTTAAGTGGGAATGATAGGAAATGCATGAAAGGATGATAGACACGAGTAACACAGCTAAATACGTATTTACTAGATCATTCTCACTGGAACACAACTAAATAAGGAACTGGAAAGGAAATGAAATGGTACAACCAGCACACAATGCAAAAGAAAAGGCAAGAAGAAGGAATGTGAACATGTTAGGAAAGAGAATAGTCACAAAATGATGCTTCTATTACTTCCAGAAATGCACAGAGTTGTTACAATGATGGAAGAGACAATATCCACATGCAAGAGCTAGGTCTAGAGATCTACAACTCAAAATATAGAAAGTATGGAGTCCTTAGCAAAATGTGTAAGGATCTATAGAGTGTCCAACATAAAAAATGAGCCTAACTCTTATATTTATAGATGGATCCATAGAAGAAGAAGAGAAGAAGGAGGGAAAACCCGAATTTGAAATACAACCACCAAAAAGAAGCATCCAATGCCTAAAAATCCACCTGGAGATCTATGAAATACATCCCCAAGCCTGTTTGGCATGTTGAAGAAGGAAGGAGGGCGAATCATATCAAATTGGGTGGTTGGAGCAATCAAATTTTCTCATCAATAATTCTCAGAGAGAAATTTTCCCAATACTCACCTACTAGATCCACCAATAATTTGAATTTGAATGTTCTAGCACTGTAGCTGATGTTAGCAGCTCTTTGAAAAGTCCAGGTGCATGCCGATCTGGAGCTTTGTAGCAGAAGATATGACTATCAAAAGATGTCAGAGTCATCGGCACATGAAAAATATGTGGTGCACGCATGGATTGGCTGAAATGATGACCAACTGTGTAAATATTTTCCGTTTCTGCCATGTGTCACTCACTGATTTGTTGTAAGGATTCAACACCCTATTGGTGCACTTTGACTAGCCAGATGTGGGAACACTTACGCATGTTCAGAAGATGATCTGGCACATAAAGGAATGCAGGAGGAGGGCATGCGTAAAGAAAAGGGCATGGCGTAGAAGGGATGCGCGTGTGACACGCATGGGGAAAATGAGGAAAACATGTGAGTAGAGAATGCATGGTGAAGGCACAACCATTACAAGGGTAATGATGGGCACGATGCATGAGAGGGCTAGGGACTTAGCTTATTGAAGCAAGTGTGAGACGCATGCACAAAGAGTGAAGAAGCCACTTAGGAAGAAAGTGAATGCGCAGAAGGTGGGCGTGAGGGAGGAGTGGGAAAAAGAGGAAAAAGGAAAATGGAAGGAGAGAACAAAAAGCATGCAAGAGCACCCAAGGAAAAGAAGGGGTGTCAAGGTGAAACTGTAACCAAGGGAGTTGTGCTAATTGAACTTGAGTGTGCATAACCTTTAATGAGGAATTGAGAGCTAAAATGTGTATACAGGTTATCCAAATAACTAGGAGAGTTATTTGAATAACAATTTTGATGACTTTTCAGGGGCCATCTGCCTGCTAGATAAAGAAGATCAGTAGCATGAAGCATCTATTGGGCATGGAGTTTTCTTATGTAATCATGAAACTGCCCTTGTAGTCACTTATATGATCATTTCTTGAATCTATTCTGAATCTTGCAAGCTACTGAAATAAGATCTACATTCTGGAAGTAACAAAAGAGTGTGCACAAAAAGAACACGAGAAGAAAGAACAATGTACAAAAAAACCATGTACGTGCAACACACTTAGAGGAATTGAAACTACTCTAATATATATAACATGATGCAATAAAACTTAATGCAAGGGTTTGAGATAGATCCCATTTATTGGGATTTGCATTGCGTCTCCATCAAGATGAGTTAACTCGAAAGAGTTAAACCTCCTTGTAGGAACTGATGATGTATGGGCCACTCCAAACTGCATCAAAATTTGAATGGTGCCTTGGTTTAGCTCTGTTAGCATCCCATTTTAAAACCAAGTCCCCATATTTGAAAGCTTGAGGCTTAGCATTTTTGTCAAACCATTTCTTGTTTGATTGCTAATGTTGTTCTAGCTTGATCATGGAAGATTTTCTTAATTCTTTATGTGTTCAAAGAAAAGTTGTAGAAAGCCATGAATTTTGGGGCAAGAATTCCTAAAGAATGCCCAAAGGCTTCAAGCAATAGATCAGTGGCACCATCCGATAAGAATGAGCAAGATTTTCCAACTAGCATACATTATGAAGTAAACACTCAAATTTAAGCTAATTAAAACTATCTCTATTCTTTGAAAGCTTAGAATAATGAACCTAGTAAGCCTTAAACAATCAGTTTTAGTGATTAAGAGAAAGAGATCTCCCCATTATAGGCTTTTGAGCCAATGGTTCTTCTCTTTTACCCTATAAATTAGATTAGCAATACAAAAAGTGAAGTAAATAGCTCAAAATCTAAACTAGAAATGAAACCTAGATGCAAAATGCCATAACCTATGCTTATGAAGAAGGGAGGAATTCCTGGAAATGAGAGGGGGGGTCTAGCCCTATATATAGTTTTCCATTTGGAGAAAAGGGAAACTTTAGTGCATGTGGGACAAACACTAAATTCCAAAAAGCACTTTTTGCAAGTCAAAGCTTACTTTGACTAGGTTTAGGAAGGGATAAACCATGTTTTAAGTTTAGTTAAACATGTTTAGGAGGTGATTAGGGTTTGGAGAGAGTTTTCAAGGGTTAGATCAATCCAATGGAATGGATTGATAGGATAGGAAGGTGGTAGAAGTGGACTGGAAGAAAGTAACAAGCTAATGTAGTTAGAATGAAGCTATTATATCTTGTTTAAATGGTTTACAAGAGGAAAAACAACAAAAGGGATGTCGTAGGAAGAAATTTAGATAGGTCAAACTGACAGTGTATCGTCAGTTTGTAGGGAGAAGCACAAATAGTGTAATATTAGTCATAATAGTGCATTGGCCAAACTACAAGTGTCTACAGTTTCCCCTCTTTGAGGTGATGTAAGCAACGTCACTTCAAAGTAGACAAACACAAGCAAGTAAAAAAAATTGAAGGGGTGGAAGAAAAATTACTAGGATGAAGGATGCCCCCTCGAGTGTCAATGGGGTGATGAAATAATTCGATTGATGATCAAAAAGAAGAAAGAGGAAAGGAAAATGCGAAGAGAAGAGGATGAGAAACAAGAAAAGAGATATTGAGCTATCCAAAAATCAATTGTATCCACTATTTAAATCATTATTTCACTTAGAGACCTCCTCATCGGTCCTTATTAAAAATGTGAGCATACAACAGAAGCGTATAGTGACATGGAAATCCAAGATACAAAACAATTTTCTATTGCTAAAATGCTAACTCCACGCAACATACAGACATGTAACGCAATACGAGAAGTAAAAAAACTCATGTTACAGGGAAATAAGTACAGTCACTCACACTTAAACCAACAACATTCAAGAAGGTTGCACAAATATTTTGTTATCCAGCTGAAGTCCCAAATGTTCTGATAAATGACAAGGGTAAGAAGGATGCCCCAAGAAATATGTACATGCAAGGGAAATGACGGAGGACACTTGGGTCCGATGAAAAAGCAACATGCACGATGAAACAGTACTAGGCAACTGATAGTGCCCCAGAGTACAGACGAAGTAAGAAGCGGTCTTTTGTAAATGATTGTAGATCAGGGTGATTCGCAAGTTGTTGATTCAAAACATGTGAAAATGCCAACAAGATATAGGATGAGTGCCATGTAAAAGACACAGATTTCAGCCAAAAAATGAGTTGGTTACCGATTTTAGGTCGTTTTTCAAAGTTTTATACTATTTTCGATATTTCTGAATCAATTTTTAAATTTTTTGAAATTTTTTAATTAGTCAGAAGAATTCAAAAGATCAAAGATCTTCTAAAAATTATGCGTGGAGGCAAACGGGGGAAGGTGAGGCCACAAAATAGCCAAAAAGGGGATCCCCATGGGAAGAAAGACATGGTGATAATAATTACTATAGAGAACTATTGCTCATGACGGGAGGTAGATAAACAAAAAAGAGGAATCAAAAGAAAGAAAAATTCCTGTAAGGTTCGTAAACAATGTCAGGGTTAAGAGGAAGTGTCTGCAGGGTAGCACAAAGTTCCCCAGTGTGTGAAATTAATAAAAATAATTATTTTATTAGTAAAATAATTATCACGGCAGGTAGAAGAAGATTAGAATGATCACGGTGGAGAAAAAATGCCCCAAGGGCATCGTGATGAGTTAATATACCCACTCGGGGGGGTAAAAACAATCACACTCAATTCATTTGTACCAGAGCCCTTACGAATTTTTACTACGAGGTGTTAGTGAGAGAGCCTCGAGTACGATGCAGAGGTTACTAATGAGATGAAGGCGAGCAAACCAGATTTGAGGGTACCAGCGAGACCCTACGGATGGACCCTTTGTGAGTGGTCTATCCCTTCTCTTTTAAATTAAGCATTTATTGCTTTTTAGGTCACTTCTAGGGTAGGTAGGAAAGAAAAGATGCATGCACGCATGCACATGTGTCAAAAATATGGGGACGAGCATGCGTACACCTCGAAAAAGTGGGTACACGCAAGCGTATATGCTGAAAAATGGGTGCGCACATGCATGGCTGTCGAAGGGGGAAAACGGGGATGCGCATGCATGCGCATCGAACCAAGCACATAGGATCTAGGGGGGAAATTTGAATTTTAGTGGGAATGGATGCGTGCACGCATGCGCACTGGGAGGGATGTGTAGGCATCACACTAGGCGTGTTGGCATCTTGTGTGGCATACACTAGAAAATGGAAAAGGTAGGGGGTACGTACGCATCTGTTAGGGTGTGTAGGTGTTGAGGAAGACACATGTGTGTCAAAAAGGGTGCACATGTGTCTGGAAGAAAATGAAACACACTTATAGCAATAAAATAGCAAAGTGCAGAGGAGAAAAATTAGAAGAACTTAGAAGAAAAAGGGGAGTTAGTAAGTTAAAGGACTCAGTGAACCATTTTTCCTTAGAAAGATAGCTAGGATTTAGATAAGTACCTAACACTTGTTTTTGATCTTGTAGTTTAGATTACCCACACTTCAGACGCGGGAGATATATGGCTGCCTTGAGATGATAGAGGTGTAGTTCAAGGATGGAGATAGGGGGATATTAGATATCCTCCTTTATGTCACAGGGTAAGCCTACGTGGCTGACATGCCCCATATCAAATTGGAGCACAGCCTCCTCACGGCCATAGCAGAGAGATGGCACAGTGAGAGGCAATGCTTTCGGCTGCCTATAAGGGAGATTATCATCACGTTGGAGGATGTCTGGTGCATCATGCATGTTCTGATCGTTGGCCAGCCCATTTAGTATGTGAGCGATAGAGAAACGTTAGATGGATGCATAGCACAGTTTTTCGAAGTCCTGATGATACCTCGTCATGGGATGACGGTGAGATTGTTATGCTACATTGATGACCTTTCTCTAGATTGGGTCGTAGTCTACATGATGGCCTTTATCAGTGGAGTTCTACTCCCTGAAAAGACCGGTTCCTCATTCCCACTTGGACTACTTGGATTTATTCTTGGATTGATATACGGAGAGACTTATTGCTAGGGCTAGTGCATTCTGGCACATCTTTACTAGGATCTACATCTTATCACCTACTACCGTCAGAAGATGGTAGGCCCAGCCAGGCTCCTTATGATATGGGCCTGGGATCACATTGTTATCAGGTGCCCCTTAGGTGCTTTGAGATTTCAGGCTCCAGAGGAGCCATCTACCATGGGTTGGGTCCCAGTCAGGGATGATGTTCATCCTTATAGGGGCGATCCCTATCCCTATCATCGAGAGCTTGATGACTTACATCAGGCAGCCGTAGTATGGAGGCCATATCGACATTTCTAGTGGCCTGAGGATGACCGAGAGCTATCCATAGCCGGAGTAGATCATTTTATCATGGGCAGCCATAGCTATATGCAGGATTTTTACCGATTTGATAGATGTCAGTGACAGTTTGGCACTGTTGATGCAAAATCACAGCACCCCTGGATGCAGATCAAGCTTCTAGGTTGATCACTTAGGCATCCAGTGTGATTGCATAACATTGAATCCTTTCTCCAAGTGTGGGACTTGAAAAATGAGAAAGGCTGGTTCCTATTCCTCTGTTCAGATGCACCAATGAAACGCAGAGGCTTACCCAAAAAAAACTTAAACTAACTACCAAGGAGACAGGGAGAGAGAAATGCATATAAATAAACCTAAGCTAAGGGGGTGATGCACCGAGGAATGAAGAACATAAGTTTTGCAAAAATAAACACAGACCATATAGATGCAATACCACACCATGCACAGGTAACCGAAATGCAATGAGAGATCAAAATGACAACAATGAATACATGAGAGGATTTAAATTTAATCACAGACATATATATTGCTCAAAGGGTCGATTCAATACATTGCAATGGCCAAGAGGCACAATGGCATTACAGTCCATGTGGGAGGCTTGAAAACTCCACGAATTCTCTTGCACGCAGGAGAGAAGGGAGGGGTTGCAAAACAAAAATGTCCAACATTAGAAAGAAGCCCCTCCTTACAATTTATAGGAAGAATGAGAGAGAAAAGAGAGGAATTAAAAATCTACCCCAACCACCTCCAGAATGCACTTAACTCATCTCATCATGGCAGAAGCGGCGGATCATGTCAAAACGGCGGGCTGCCTAACAAAAGCGGCGAACTGTCTGCTGCATTAAAGTTGTTCGTTGAAGTATTACTTCTGCTTATTATTTCGTGCCAGAGGAATCTTCTTGATTTTATCTCTCCAAACTGAACCAAAATGAAAGATTGACCCTGGAAACGTGTATAGAATCTCACAAGCTTTCCGTTGATATAAAGAACGCGCAAATCTGAGCTCTAGATCGAAAGTTATGTCGATCAGAAGATTTAGGGCACGGAACAGGCGAAAATGGATTTTGAAATATTTCCCGCACTCTGCCACTTGGATGACATGTGGGATGCTCATATTGGTCGCGTGATTCTCTCTCCTCTACTTTTCGGTGGGATTTCCTTTGAAATCTCCTTGTGGGTCCTAGCTAAGACACGTGGCATTATTTCATTGATTTGGATCGGTGCTCGAAAACTCACCCTTTGACTTTTTGACTTTTCTCTTGTGAGGACACGTGGCAGCTTCTGATTAGTCCGTGGGCCTGCCAGCTCCTTCGCGCCCTTCACATCTTTTTGTCCCAGATGTCCCAAACCGTCTGGGAAAAAAAACTTCCGATCTGCCCGAAATGGGCCTCCTCGTCCGTCATTTGGCCGATGACACGTGGCGTAATTTTATCGGCTTTCAGATTTTCGGCGATCCGCGTCCCGCGCGTCCCTTTGTCCCATTTTTCTCATTGCTTCTTGTGCTGATTTCAGGCGAACCAGCTGGTTTGCGTCCATTTGGCCCGCTTGTCCCATTTTGCTTTGGACTGTCTGGCCCCTTTTCGCCCGGTTCGGCCGGATCGGCTTTTCGCACCCACCGCGAACTTTTGTCCCAGATGTCTCGATTGCTCCTTGGGCCGCCTGGAGGCTTTTCGGCTGATCCGCGCATTTCTGTCCCAAATGTCCCGATTGTTCCTAGGACTAGGACTTAGCCGATTTTCACGATTTTTCCTAGATCAACCTATTTCCCTTTCTGCAACTTTTGATGCATGTTATCGAAATTTACCCTGGGGGGTGAAATTTTGACAACAGTTTTGACGACTCAGAGGGGTTACCTGCCTGCTAGGTAGAAGATCAGTGGCCTTTTAGCGATCCATTGGGCATGGAGTTATAAGCAATAACCTGAAACCAGCCTGATACTGCAACTTCTTCTCCAGCAACACTCTGAACTGTAGAAAACAACCTGAGAGCAGCGAAACCTGTGCCAAAGCACTTAAGGAAATAGAAACCTAACTACAACAGGACAATGTGCATACGCACTTAGAGGAATTAAGAAAACTCTAAACTAATATTTACAAGGGCAAAACATTTCTCTTAGTAGCAATGTTTAAGATAGATTCCGTTAACCGGGATCTGAAGTTCCTCTCCATCTAATGCAGACAATTGGAAAGCATTACTATTTTTTCATCCCGTGACCATGTAGGGACCACTCCAGATGGCATCAAACTTGGAATGTCTCCCTGTTTTTGCCTGATCTGCATCCCATTTCAGAACCAGGTCCCCTTCCTGGAAGGTTCTTGCTCTAGCTCTCTTATCAAACCATCTTTTTACTACGGCCTGATCCTTTTCAATCGTCTGAACTGCATGTTCTCTGATTTCTTCTAATTCCATCAATTCCGCATACCTGACCTCTATTGGTTCGAACTCAGATAACTCAAGCTGCTTCATGAGCTCCAAGGCTGGCAATTCTAATGATATAGGCAATACTGCCTCCTTCCCATAGACCAACTTGTAGGGAGAATTACCTGTAGACCTCTTTGGTGTTATTCTGTCAGCCCATAACGCTGATTTTAGCCTTGTATGCCATGTTCTTTGATTTTCATCCAGATTCCTTCTGATGATTTTTAGAAAATTCTTGTTTGTGGACTCTGCATGTCCATTACCCTGCGGGTAATAATTTGAAGAGGTGCTCAAATAGATTCCATTCTTGACAGCCCATTCTGTAATTTTTGAACCTATGAATGCTAATGCATTATCTGATATGATGGTGGCTAGCACACCAAACCTGGTTACTATCCCTTCATAAAAGTCTAGTATGCTAGACTCACTTGCCTCTTTGAGCGCTACTACTTCGGTCCACTTGGTGAAATAGTCTATCGCTGTAAGAATCCACTTGTGGCCTTGACTCGAATTGGGATTGATGACTCCAATGAAGTCCAATCCCCATTGCATGAATGGATGATCTACTGAAATTGGATGAAGGGGAAGTGCTGCTAACCTTCCTTTCCCTGTGAAGAATGCACATTTCTTACATTTCTTAACCCATGAGTAGCAATCATTGAATACAGTAGGCCAATAGTAACCAGCTTTCATGATTTTGAAATCTGTTACTCGTGGGGTGAAATGGCCTCCTGCCTCCCCGTCATGGAACTCTTGTAAGATCCTCTCAATCTGACCTGTCCCAATGCATCTCAATAGAACACCGTTGATGTCTTTTTTAAACAAAACACCATCAACAAGCACATAAGGAACTGTTTGTAATCTGAAGTACCTTCTTTTTTCTTTGCTCATTTCTGGAGGGCACATGCCTGTCTGTAGGAAATGTATCATATTCTGAGTCCAACAGGGAGTGGACACATCATCATTTTCCTGTTTTTGATCTTCTTGTAATAGCAGGACAGCGTCTTCTTCATCTTCTGGGCTGTCTGGTTGTTTAGAAGCGAGCTGCTCACACAAACCTTTGCCTCTTACCAGCTTGGTGATCTTGATCTCAATGTCATACTCCATGACACAGGTGATCCATCCTGCCCTTTTCTCATTCAAATCCTTGTTGAGGAGGAAGTCCTTAACCCCAGCATGTGAGACCAATAACTGGACCTTGTTGTTTGAGACTAAATGCTTGGATTTCTTTAAGCTTCTTATTACTGCAAGCACATGCTTTTCAATAAAAGAGTACCTCACTTCGCAGTCACCTAGACTCTGGCTGAAGAAGGAAATCGGCTGTTCATCATTATCTTTATTCTGCTGTACCAGAATGGTAGAAATAGTGTCATCACCTCCAAATGCATAGAGGATGAAATCCTTGGAAAATTCAGGGTTGATGAGAGTAGGTGCCTGGGAGATGGCTTCTTTGATTGCTTCAAAACTTTCCTTGCCTTCTTCCGTCCACTTAAAAGCCATGATTTTCCTTAACATTTTGGTGATGGGCTTGACAAGGGCTGCAAAATTTGGGACAAACCTCCGAACAAAGTTTATCCTTCCCAGGAAACTCTAAAGGGCCCTCTTGTGGCTTGGCAATGGTAGAGCTCTTATGGCTTCAACCCTCTCTAGATCAATTGCTAATCCTTCCTTGGAGACAATATGGCCAAGGAGTTTTCCCTCGTGAGCCAAGAATATGTATTTTTTGGGATTCAATGATACCCCAAATCTTCTACACCTCTGAAATACCTGCCTCAAATGACAGAGGTGATCCGCTGCATTTTTTGAGAATACAGTGATGTCGTCAAGATATATCAAAACTATTTTATTGATCAACCCCTTGAATGCCATATCCATTGCCCTTTGGAAGGTGGCTCCAGCATTTGATAGCCCAAATGGCATTTTCTTGTAGGCATAGGTTCCCCATTTGGTGGTGAAAGCCGTCTTGAATTGGTCATCTTCTTTCACCATCACCTGATTATACCCTGAGTCGCCATCTAGGAGAGAGAATCTCTCTGAACCGGATACTACTTGCAATATTTGTTCCATTGAAGGGAGCGGGTAATGGTCTTTGAGAGATGCCCTATTGAGGTCTCGGAAGTCCACACACAACCTGATTTCTCCGCTCTTCTTCCTGACCGGAACCAAGTTCGCAACCCAGCTTGAGTGCTTGATAGGGAATATAATGCTTGCCTCGATTAGCTTGTTAAGCTCTTTCTTCATTAGAGGCTCAATGTGAGGGTTGACTGGTCTCTGCTTCTGCCTGACGGGCTTAGCATCTGGATTCAATTCTATGGTATGTTGCACCAAATTTGGATCGAATCCTTTTAAGTCCTCATAGCTCCAAGCGAAGACATCTGGAAATTCTTGGCAAAGTTGTATGAAATCTGATTTCTCCTGTTCAGTGGCCACTTTGCCAATTTGAAGTGTTTTGCCTTCCCCAACCAGAATTGGCTCTGAATCCTCTCTCTTGACCTGTATATTAGCCTTTTCCTTACGAAACTGGTCGTTAGGGTTAAAGATAGACTCCAATGTTACCAACCCCTTAGGAAGCTTGTTCATTCGCAGCTGCACTACTTGATCCCCATACTGCTGCTCTAATCTATCCTGGTTCCTAGCTGAAAATTCAGCTTCTTCTTGTAAGAAATTGACGATCTGTTGATCGTTCTCAAACACCTGCCAACTTGTGTTATTATCTGGAACTGCTGGCCTTACAACCACATGGATGTGTGGCTGCATTTTTTCTCTTCTGATGTTATCAACCACATCAAACGTCGCTCCAACTGCTGCGAGCCTATCTACGGCTTCATTTTTCTTCTTGGGTATGGACACAATGTTGAAAGCTTCGAAATCCTTAATGAGGTCCCATACCCTATTCTTGTAGCTCCTTAACAAGTTGTTCTTTGTAGCATGTTGCCCCCTAACTTGGTTGACGATTAGCTTGCTATCTCCAAACACCTGCAAGTTCTTTATGCCCTTTTTTCCTGGCCCAATGAAGTCCATGAATCAATGCTTCATATTCAGCCATGTTATTCGAACAGGAAAATTGGAAACGAAAAGCTAAATAATACTTGATGTCCTGTGGTGAAATCAACACTGCACCACCTCCAGAACCTTGTCTGCTTCTCGAACCATCGAAGAATAATCTCCAGACTTTGTTTTCATCCTTTTGTTCAGGTTGAATGATGTCGGGGATGGGTGAATTTTCCTCGTGTATACAATACACGCCCAATTCAGATTCTTCAATTTCCTTGTATGGGTCAAATTCATGACTTTTGTTTGCCCATTCATCCAAAGTTAAATCAGGAATTCCCTCGACCTTAGTACCTGTTTCTAGATCACTTGAACACTCCTCCTGATCAAAAGCTGAGCAATTTGCATTGATAGGAGCTGGTACATAAGGCTCAATATGGAAATTGGCAATTGGTTCTGACCTGATTGTTACTTTGGCTCCATACCTTGTCCTGAAAATCATGTGTGACCAATCTGCAAATAAATATCCACCGATTTTCGCAGTGAAGTCTCTTGATAGACACAATGAAAAGAGTGGCAGAAGGTCAATCACAGACACATCTTGCAAAACTGTAACATTAGGGCAGGAATGTAGTGTTAGGCTTAACCCCTTGATGACTCCAACAGTCCCTACTGCCGTTCCATCTAGCTGTGCCACTCCTTTCAACACTGGCTCATATTTCAAACCCAGCTGGTCCGCTATTTACTTCGGCATTACTGAACTACTGGCCCCTGAATCTAACATGCAGTTGTGCACCAAGTGGTTTCCAACAATCAATGAAACATAGAAAGTTGGAGGCTTCAAATTTTTCCTTGTCTGGTCCCCATCATGTTGCACTGCATTAGTGAGAACTTTCTCATGTCCCTGGTTTGATACATTCATGGCAGACCAATTAGCCATTGCAGCTTGTAGTAAGTCTCGTTGTCCTGGGATCGCCAGTGATTCCCACATGGAAATGTTCACATGTGTCTTCTTCATTTGATCGATGATGTTGAAAGGGGATGAACTGTCCTTTTGCTGCCCCTTACTTGGTACAACCTTTTCTGGAACTTGAAAGGGTGCATGTATTGCTGCAACAGGTACCTTAAGCTGATTTTGCACATTTGGAGCTATGTTTGGTCTGCTGACCCCTTGTTGCGTAAGAGTGGGTTGAGAAACAACTGGATTAGACTGTTGTCCCTCTTCTATGCTTCTCTTCTTTGACCGTGTATTGGCAGCCATGCCTTGAAAAGGCTGTTGGTTAACTCCACAGAAGTCTTCCGTTTGCCAATTTGCCAATGTGGTTTCTGTTGGAGGTCCTTCTTGTTGCGTTTGTTGCTGTTGATTCTCCTCCTGGCTTGGATCTTGAGCAACACCAATGGTTTGCACCATCAAGGCCTGATTTAATGCACCATTGAAACATGCTGACTGATTGTGAGGTAGATTGCAAGGGTAACACCAGTCGTACTCCTGTGCCATGTTATTTTGTGCTGGTACTAATGCCTTAGAGGCAGATATGGCATTTGGATTATAGGGCTGGAATGGTCTATTGACAGGAGGCCTTGTTTGATTCATATTTGCAGCTAGATTAGGTGGTCTTTGAGGCTAATATGGCTGCCTATTAGGTTGAGCTTGAGGCTGATACGAAGGTCTAAAACCTTGAGCTTGTTGTCTCTTGAGTGTGACCAGCTCATTACCTAAATTTTGCAGTTGTTTCATGACTTCTTGAAGGTCATTTGGGGCACTTGGAGATGAAGTGGAAGCTTCATTTGAACTCTGATTCCTAGGAGTGGGAATAGGAGCTAAGACAGGTGCTTGACTAGCACTTGGGCTCTCTAAACTTGGATATAATGGCATTGGAGGCCTAGGAGCTAGCTTGCCAGCTTGAATCAGACAATTTTCAGCTCTAATGGCAATACTATAAGTAGCAGGGATAGTTGTGCCTCCCATAGATTGAACCAGCATAGAAATATCAGAATTTAAAGCTTTAAGGTAGTATAGAAAAGCACCTCCTGCTGTTGGCCTGACTGCTACTAGAATTCTATCCCAAGATCTTTGAAATCTGAAGTTGAAGTCAGTTAGCTGCTCATTAGAGGCTCTCTTGATGGTTGTCAACTTCTCCAAAAGAGACAAGTTGTCTCCCTTCTCTCCAAATTGATCATGAAGTGCAATACACAGCTGATTCTAGTTTGTGATAGAGCCAGCTCCAAGGCTCCTAAACCATTGCAATGCTTTCCCCTTGAATGAAGACGCTAGCAATTTGACAGCTACTTGCATCTCATCGATCTCATGGATTGCACAAATGTTAGCAATGTCCTTGACATGATCACCAGGAGTGGTCTGATTTTCTCTAGTAAAGTATGGAATGTTCTTCAGTGCTGCAACTGGGATTGGATTGTGTGCATTGAGAGCAAGTGGGCTGCTCCCTGTGAAGTTGACATAGGGGTTCACTGGTTGCACCATTCTAATTGGTCTTATAACCCTTGTATACTGAAAGAAAGGCATGTCAGGTGGAGGGGTTGAGAGAGTTCTGTTTGGTAGAGATGGAGACCTTTGAATCCTTCTTCCTCTTTGCCTTCTTCTTGGAGATAAATGTAGGTATTCAAACAGCACTTCTTCTTCTCCAGCTCTTGATCTTGTGATTCTTCTCATAAGCTTTCAGGCCTGCACTGTTGAAACCAGTTGATTCTTCCCCTTGGAGTCACCAGATATGTAAATAATAGCTCTTTTCAAGCAAGAAAATTGCAGCAGATGCACATCAACTTTGCTGCAATAAAAATGAGACCTCTGGTCCCACCGGGCATGCCAAAACTGTTGATGCAAAATCACAGCACCCCTGGATGCAGATCAGGGTTCTAGGTTGATCACTTAGGAATCCAGTGTGATTGCATAACATTGAATCCTTTCTCCAAGTGTGGGACTTGAAAAATGAGAAAGGATTCTCTAGAGAAAGGCTGGTTCCTATTCCTCTGTTCAGATGCACCAATGAAACGCAGAGGATTACCCAAAAAAAACTTAAACTAACTACCAAGGAGACAGGGAGAGAGAAATGCATATAAATAAACCTAAGCTAAGGGGGTGATGCACCGAGGAATGAAGAACATAAGTTTTGCAAAAATAAACACAGACCATATAGATGCAATACCACACCATGCACAGGGAACCGAAATGCAATGAGAGATCAAAATGACAACAATGAATACATGAGAGGATTTAAATTTAATCACAGACATATATATTGCTCAAAGGGTCAATTCAATACATTGCAATGGCCAAGAGGCACAATGGCATTACAGTCCATGTGGGAGGCTTGAAAACTCCACGAATTCTCTTGTAAGCAGGAGAGAAGGGAGGGGTTGCAAAACAAAAATGTCCAACATTAGAAAGAAGCCCCTCCTTACAATTTATAGGAAGAATGAGAGAGAAAAGAGAGGAATTCGAAATCTACCCCAACCACCTCCAGAATGCACTTAACTCATCTCATCATGGCAGAAGCGGCGGATCATGTCAAAACAACGGACTGCCTAACAGAAGCAGCGAACTGTCTGCTGCATTAAAGTTGTTTGTTGAAGCATTACTTCTGCTTATTATTTCGTGTCAGAGGCGTCTTCTTGATTTTCTCTCTCCAAACTGAACCAAAATGCAAGATTGACCCTGGAAACGTGTAGAGAATCTCACAAGCTTTCCGTTGATATAAAGAACACACAAATCTGAGCTCTGGATCGAAAGTTATGTCGATCAGAAGATTTAGGGCACGGAACAGGCGAAAATGGATTTTGAAATATTTCCCGCACTCTGCCACTTGGATGACATGTGGGATGCTCATATTGGTCGCGTGATTCTCTCTCCTCTGCTTTTCGGTGGGATTTCCTTTGAAATCTCCTTGTGGGCCCTAGCTAAGACACGTGGCATTATTTCATTGATTTGGATCGGTGCTCGAAAACTCACCCTTTGACTTTTTGACTTTTCTCTTGTGAGGACACGTGGCAGCTTCTGATTAGTCCGCGGGCCTGCCAGCTCCTTCGCGCCCTTCGCGTCTTTTTGTCCCAGATGTCCCAAACCGTCTGGAAAAAAAAACTTCCGATCCGCCTGAAATGGGCCTCCTCGTCCCTCATTTGGCCGATGACACGTGGCGTAATTTTATCGGCTTTCGGATTTTCGGCGATCCGCGTCCCGCGCGTCCCTTTGTCCCATTTTTCTCAGTGCTTCTTGTGCTGATTTCAGGCGAACCAGCTGGTTTGCGTCCATTTGGCCCACTTGTCCCATTTTGCTTTGGACTGTCTGGCCCCTTTTCGCCCAGTTCGGCCGGATCGCCTTTTCGCGCCCACCGCAAACTTTTGTCCCAGATGTCCCGATTGCTCCTTGGGCCGCCTGGAGGCTTTTCGGCTGATCCGCGCATTTCTGTCCTAAATGTCCCAATTGTTCCTAGGACTAGGACTTAGCCGATTTTCACGATTTTTCCTAGATCAACCTATTTGCCTTTCTACAACTTTTGATGCATGTTATCGAAATTTACCCTGGGGGGGTGAAATTTTGACAACAGGCACCACACAGGATGTTTTGGGGCCTGATATGTGGTACGCGTAGAGGGTGTGTGAGTATTTTGACATGGGGCCACAGATAGCCTTTGACAGAGCTTGGGCCAGTTTTACACAGGTGGTACCCATTGCATGGGTACCCTTGAGGCAGGTGTGAGATCCAGGGTGGCACAGCAGAGTATGCGCTCTGGTATCATGGCGTGATTCCACACAGGCTAACCATTTCAAGGGCAACATATGACGCAGGCATGAGGCCTCCCCCAATGGGGCCACCAAGTGATGATGATGGTTCCCGAGGTGATACTGATGATGGTGATTTAGATGACGAGGGTGGCCCTGATGCGTAGCATCGAGTTAGAGGCACGACCCCATAGCCGTACGTATAGGGTCCTAGGCCTATACCTAGACAGGTACACCAGGTCCTAACTGGTCCGTTTCCTCCAGTAGGCATCCCAGTGGGCATATATGTGCCTTTATATTAGGTTCTACCACAGCAGGGTCCACCTCCTTAGGCCTCGGGGGGTGGTGATGGATAGCTAGCTGCATTACAGTAACAGTTATAGGCCATGATAGTGGTACATCTTTAGGTCGCCGCAGAGAGAGATCAAGCCAGAGCACATGTTTAGGTGTTGACTACGGAGAGAGACCAAGCTAGGTCTCAGTCACAAGATAGTGGTAGGGCCAAATAGTAGGGTTAAATCACATAGTTGGCAGCATAGGGTGCTCAGTTAGTGGGTGCCTTAGGCTAGGCATAGAGCCAGTTACATAGTGTGATGATCCAGCATGACCAAGTGTAGGCTGAGGGACAGACCTATCTGATAAAGAGATACCATGCCCGTAGAAATTTATAGACTATCACACTGGAGATGGGTCGAGAGGTTGTCACTACTAGGCAGGCTGATGCTTATAGAGGTTGATTGATAGGTGAGCCCGATGCCACCTTACAGGTAGGCTTGGCCACAGGAGATAAGGACCTAATATGCGACACCATCAGGGCCACAGGCGAGGCTCTCTATTATAGGATAGCCTACTTCCAAGTAGCTCCAACAGAGGAGCAAGTGATTCCTTATTCCCAGCTTGATGTGAGCCGCATAGTCTCGAGATCATGAAGGTTGGCTAGGTTAGTACAACAGCCGGCCACACAGCTGAGTACACAGCAGAGGGGTACATAGGGTCTTCCCCCATAGTTGGCAAGTTCTTCAAGGGGCAAGATCATCACAGACTCCATTATTCCATCCTCTAGGACATGGTCCTAGTAGCTTTGATGAGGGCGAGAGTTGCGGCTAAGTCTCCTACTCATGCCATGATATATAGGTATGTATTCATTTGTATATGCCTCTTATGAAGGCGGGTTTTTCCCATGTATAGATTTTTTTGTGGATGCCTCTTGATGAAGGCCCAATTTTGATCGATGTATGTACTTTTTGATGTACCACCATGCCTCTGTATGTAGGCTTAGTATCTGATCCCTGCCCCTTTTATATGGCAGATGAACAGAGCATTTTTTATATACCAGAATTTGACACAAAGATCTTTATTATACATGTACTATATGGACACTTTCTTGTATATCATTATTTTGATGATGCCTCATGACGAAGGCTTGATTATTTTTTTATGCATCCCCCCCTTTTGATGGCACACTATATCGATGATGTATTATTTTTGAGTAATGACCTAGACAGTTTTACATGTATATATATGAACATTTTGATGTATCATTGTATGATGGATTTATGATGTACGTTTTTCTTTTCCTGTATGTATGTGGCATATCTTAGATTTAGAAATGTATGTATTTCCTACTTTAATATTTGATGATGCATCTGTAGATGGCAACACATGTTTTCAGATTCATAAGTTATTTCTGAGTTTGTATGCTAGCACTTGGGATGATACTAGATGATATTGGTGTGGGGGGGGACAGATTTTTTATTATGCGCAACCCCTCTTGCCCCCATTGGTGATATTATATTTTATGATTAGCTTAGCATACATGCATGATGTAATACTTAGCATTTTTGTATATATATGATGTATAGATGATGTTAGATGTGATGAAATGATATATGATAGATGTGATAACAAACAATTGTGCTAAACAAGCACACAAGAAAATTTTTAACAAAACTAAATCAACATACACATGCAACACAATGCAATGTAACTAAAATGAAGATTAATCTAACACTTTTAATCTAACCAAGTAAAAAAAATGGGTTCCAACATATGCACATAACAATCAAAGAAACATACAATCAATTAATTACAAGCATAACAGTGCTAATAATCAATGCAGCACAACACACAATTAAACTTAACAAGATCTAACATAATGTAAGCAAAGAAATCATTCAAAGAACTAACAACACAACATGCTAAGCACACCAAAACTATACAAACCAATAACTAAAAGCAATCTAACTACCACTTTGTTTTTGTGGGACAACATTGAAATATTTTCTAATGTTTTTGTAATTTCAAGGTCATGTTCTGAAAGCAATGTACAAGCTTCAAAGAAACGTGGAATGCCCCCAATGTGATGTGGGAATATACAAAGGTTCAAATGCCACATGTTAACATACAATGAAGGGGAATGCTAATGGTCCCCCAGCACGATGTGAGAATATACAAATAGGCCACATCCTCCACACAGATATAGCTAAAGTAAACCATATCACAAGTCTTGCAAGGGATCTTGGGGTCAGATTCCTAGACCTAGTCAAGGCACTGCAGAATTTAGCAACTGACAAGAGTTACCCATCCTGTCGCAAGAGTGAATTGTGTATGGGAAACCTTCCTTGAGTGCTGGAAACTAGTTTTCACAAAAGGACATGCCCACTGCACCACAATTGCATGGTTTTCACACGAGGACGACCTTTTTTTTTTCTTTACTTTTTTCTCAAATTTTCAATTTTTTTGGTTGTTTTTTCTTTGTTTTCTACTGTTTAGTTTCTTATCTCAATATTCTAGACAACGCCTAAGCATAGAATCACTTGAGGTGAATGGAATTCATGGGCTCTAGAAGCTCTTCACCATTTGAATAGGCAAGTCTATATGCCCCTAATCCATATTTAGCGGTCACTACATACGGGTGAAGCCAATTGGCCTCAAATTTACCTTTCTTTTCCCTATCTTTGGTGGTATTCTTATGATTTTCTTTCAGTATGAGATCACCTACATCAAATTCCCTATGAATGATGCATTTTTTGTATCCTCTGGATACTCTATTTTGATATACTTTAAGGTGATTGAGTGCTCTGATACGTTGTTCATCTTATAGTTCCAACTCTGTCAGGAAAGCAACTCTGTAGTCTTCATCTTTGTCGAGGTAGTCCCTGAGAGATATTCGCAGGGAGGGAAGCTCCACTTCCAAAGGTATGATGGCTTCAGTTCCATAAACAAGTGAATATGGGGTCGCACCAGTAGGGGTGCTGATGGAGGTTCGATAAGCCCAAAGGGCAGGATGGATTTGCAAGTGCCAATTACGACCAGTTTTACTAACCATATTCTCCATAATGCACACAAGAGTTTTGTTTATAGCCTTTGCTTACCCATTACCTTGAGGGTAATAGGGGGTGGACCATTTAAGTTGGATATGAAAGCGTTGACATAAGTCTTTTATTGTCTTGTTTTTGAAAGATTTACCATTGTCAGTGAAAATAGCTAAGGGGATACCATAACGGCATATAAGATGGTTTAGGATAAACTTGGATATTTTCACACTGGTGACATAGGTAAGAGGAACAACCTCTACCCATTTAGTGAAATACTCAGTGGCAGTTATGATGTGAGTATGACCATCTGATGAAGAAGGGTGGAGCTTCCCTATGAGATCTAAACCCCACTTTGAAAAAGGCCAAGGCGTTGCAATAGGTTGCAAAACTAGTGCTAGTGCATGTATGAGATTACCATAATTTTGACAAAGTTCACATTTCTTCACGAAGTTGCAGCAATCGGATTCCATGGTAGGCCAATAGTAGCCTACTCTCAACAGTTTCTTAGCTAGCACCATACCACTAGTGTGTGCCCCACAAATACCACTATTTACCTTTTTAATTGCGTGAACCGAATCAGTAACATTTAGATAGTGAAGCAAGTTCTTCTCATATCCATGATGATAAAGAGTGCCTCCTAGGAGGGTATAACGGGAAGTGCAGCAGTTAAGGGCTTTTTTTGCTAAATGGGTAATGTCAGGTGGGAAGGTTTGATCTTGTAGGTATTGGTAAATAGAGTCATACCATGGGGATAGGGGACCAACAACCTCACATGCTAAACAAGATTTAGGCATATCATATGCCGACATCTGTAAGTGTTCCACAAAGAAAGGCATCTTACTCTCTTCAGGCGGGATGTGCAAGAGAGAGCTGATGGTATCCATGGCATCCACAGATCTATTATGAGATTTGGGTTTTTGTTCAAATATGACATGTGAAAAATATTCCTTCAGGGTTTCAACCAACTTCTTATAGGGAATAGGTTTTTCATCTTTGACCTTGTATTCATCATTGACCTACTTAATGATGAGCTAAGAATCTCCAACAACTCACATCTGTTTGATGTTCCAAGTGATAGATAGCTTGAGGCCAGCAATGAGTGCCTCATGCTCTACAATGTTATTGGTATAAGGAAACCCCAACTGGAATTCCCTTGGTATAATATCTCCTATGGGATTAATAAGCACCATTCCTACTCCTGATCCATGAAAAGTAAATGATCCATCAAAATGGACCTGTCATTCCGTGGATTCTTTGATATACATCATAGATGCATCTGGAAGATCCAGACACAAAGGCTTTGTTCCTGATAAAAGAACTTCTTCCAAATGAACTACCAATACCTATCCTTTTAAGGACTTTTGATTTACAAACTCTATCTCAAATTCACTCAAAAGAATGATCCAATTAGCCATTCAGCCTGTTAAGGTGGATTTGGATAAGAGGTACTTAAGAGGGTCAACCTTGGAAATAAGTTTAGTTTTATTGTTAAGGAGGTAATGGTGTAGTTTCTGAAATGTAAAGATGATAGCCAAATAGGCCTTTTCAATTTGTGGATAGTTCAATTCATAGGCAATCAATGTACGACTAAGGTAATAAACAACTCTCTCCTTATGGCCAAGGTCGTATTGGGCAAGCAGTGCACCAATAGCGAATTGGGTAGCAGAAATATATAAAAGGAGAGGCTCTCCAGGAGTAGGGGGCATCAGCATAGGTGGATTTACGAGGTATTACTTGAGTAGAGAAAATTCCTTCTGACATTTGGGCCCCCACTTGAAAGCAACATCCTTCTTCAAAAGATGTGTAAATGGATGATATTTATCCGTAAGCTGAGAATAAAATGGCGAATAGCCTGGATATTTCCTTGCAGACTTCTGAGTTGTTTAAGAGTGGTGGGTGGAGGCATGTCCATAATAGTAGTGATCTTGGAGGGATCCACTTCTATCCCTCTCTATGATACTATAAATCCCAAGAGTTTTCCTAATAATACACCGAAGACGCACTTCTTAGGATTAAGACAACCCTTCTAGTCCCTGACGTGCTGAAAGATGCATCTAAGCACTTCTGGGTGCTCTTATCTACTCTTTGATTTAGTTAATATGTCATCTACATAGTCCTCCATAATATCATTCATCATATCATGAAAAATGACAATCATAGCACACTGATAAGTAGCATCGGCATTTTTAAGTCCAAACGGCATGAGTTTGTAACAAAAGGTTCCCCACAGAGTGATGAAGGCAGTTTTGTGTTGATCCTCTTCTGCGATCCTTATCTGATTATACCCTGAGAAGCCATCCATTAAGGAAAGCATCTCATAGCCAGCGGTAGATTCTACGACCATATCTATGTTGGGAAAAGGAAAATCATCTTTAGGACATGCTTTATTGATGTCACAGAAGTCAGTGTAGATCCTAATGCCAACATGTTTCTTTTATACTAGAACTATATTGGAGGTCCAATCTGAGTAATCAATAGGTTTGATAAAATTTGCAGCCAAGAATTTCTCTAATTCTTCTTTGACAAGAATTGCAATTGTAGGATGCATCTTCCTCAGCTTCTGTTTAATGGGCTTGGTGTCTGGGTGCACAACAAGGTTGTGCACGACTAGTGTTGGATCCAAACCAGGCATATCTAAATATTTCCATGTGAAAATATCAATGTATTCTCTTAAGAGTGCCACAAAGGTTTTCTGTTCTTGAGCTGAGAGTGAAGCCCCCAACTTGGTCATCCTAGGTAGATCCTCTGAGCTAATGTTAACACTGATGGTTTCCTCAATGATCATCTTAGATGCGTCCTCCATTCTGGTAGGATCAGGAGGGAGGGTGAGATCAACCTCTAGAGGTAGATCTTTATCATATTCAAATGGATAAGTTATTTTATCCACGTGCTTTTCATTTTGTTCTTCTATAAGTGTCCCAAAGAGTTTTTCACTTTGAGATTTCCATTTATTCTTTGTTCAAGGCTGCTCTGAAGTATTTTTACTTTTATTGATAGCATTCTTACCCAAGCGGCCACACATCTTTACCTCTTCTCTGAAGTATGCACGTGTGTTTAACTAAATTTGGAATCCTTGCTTGTGGTCCCCAACAGGTAGAAAATCTCTGATTCCCATGAATTCCATGAATGCTTCATCATTCTCGAAGATATCAAGTGGTACGTAAAGTTGTTGGTCCCAATCTACAAGTTTAGGATAAACTAGGGTGACTTGATATTTAGTTGAAGGGATAGATTCAGATAGGGTAAGGATGGATGACTCTGGGAATAGGTTCGTAGAAGCCAAATCTTCGTAGAGGCTACATTGGGAACTTGTATCACTATCTGCATTATACAAAACGTCCTTACATTCAGAAAAGGTAGCATCAACCTCGATGGGTTGAGCATCCTGGGATTCTAACCCAAGACCATGCTTGTCATATTTGAAATGGCAAGTAGGAATAGGTTCGAGACGACCTTATGTGTTAGCTCCACATCCATATCATTTAGAACCCATGTCAAACAACATGCGATGTCCTTTAATATACTGAGGCACTTGATGAAGCAAACAAAGAATGAGTCCATGGTTCCTTCTAGCACTTTACTAATAGGATCCTCCAACATATTTTCTTCAGATAGGAGGCCACTATGAACAAAATTTATCCAATGGTCCTGAACATGGGTCTCGTGTACTTTTGAACTGAAAATAGGGCTTATCCAATGTCTTAGGTGACACTGATAAGTCTGAAATCAATAATGCCTGTTCAAGAGTAAATGGTTTCCTGGGCCATATTTTTGCTAATGTAGCCTCCCAAGATGCAAAAGGATTGACCAAAGAAGGGAAGTCCTAATTATAAGGCACCGATGAGCGATTCTAAGAGATCCACCTGATTCTTCATAGCTTCCATTTTAAGAGGGATGACAACATCTACGAAAGGGCACTCATAGGCTGCACGAGAGAAACTATGCAACCTTCCTCTTCCTCAGAGTTTGCCCGACAGTTAGTGAATGGCTCAGAGTCACCCGAGATAGTGACTATACACCCTTCACGAGATGCATAAGTTTGATACACTGATGAAATGTCGAAGGGATAGCCTGCATGGCATGAATCCATGGATGTCCCAAGAGCATTTTATATGGGAGATCTAAATCCAGGACATGGAAGGTCGTATCATGGCAGGTTAGACCTACTTCCATGGGCACTACAATAGTTCTTGCGGAATCTCTCTCCTCATTATCATACGATGTGATGGTGATAGTCTTAGCCCCCAGATCCATTTCTGAAAAGCCTAGCTACTTAACCAGCTTTAATGTGCATATGTTTAGACCATATCCCACGTCCACAAGCACTCTTTTAATCTTATGACGGGTAACCACCACTTCAAAATAGAGAGGAAAATTATGCTCAGGGTTGTTACATAGGATATTATCCCAAGATGTCGCAATCGAAGGTGATATGATCAGCAGGTTCAAGGTGGGAAACCATAGCTTGCAAGTGCGACTGGGATCTACCTCAGTAGAGACTCTGGAATTCTGTAACATTTTGTATAATATATCCTTGTGAGCAATGGAGATTTTAAGAAGGTCTAAAATGGATATTTTAGCTAGGGTTTTCTCTAGCTAGTCTAGTAAATTATATTGGCTTTGGGTAGTTGGTATTGGATCAAGTATGATTAAGCGAGCATGTCGTATTCCAACTACACAACTGTTTTCTAGAATTTGGATTGTGTTTACTCATTCATCAGATGAATGGATGCAACCTATAAGGGAGGTTCAAATGAACTATCATCACTAGGGTAAACATACGCAGCAGTGTGATATTCATTAGAGGCTTGCCCATGATCTGGTTAACTCTTTTTCTTTTTATCCGTTTGATTAGGTTCCTTCTGGAAAAGGTTCTTTATATATGCCCATTTTTTTTTGAACATTAGGACCTGATGTCCTGAATCAGGAGGTGATTCTATGGCAATGTTACCCTCTTTAATGAGGTCTTGTACAAAGTGTCTCAGCCATAGACATCTATATGTTTTGTGTCCTTTGACACGATGGAAGTCACAGTATTTGTGGTCTTTATACCAACCAGGTTTTAGAACATTTTCTGGGAATGGTGCTATGGTACTTGGATACTCTACCATTTTAGCATCATCTAATTTTTTTAATATAGCAGTCAGGGATTCGCTCAACGTTTTGAATTGGATCGTATGTTTTGTAGGTGCCTTGGGATGAGGTACTTGTGAAAGCTTCAAAAGCAGACTTGTCTGCATAGCTTGGACTCTTTTGGAGTCAGTAATTCCATCACCGACGACAAGCCATGTAAAATTCTTTGATGTGATCACGGGGATCACCTTTGCCTTTGTACTTGTCAAGCTATGGAATAGTGAAATGTTTAGGAAAGGGCTGCAGTAGCATGTCTTTATCAAAGGGATAAGGACATAGTTCTTCGTGGAGATACTTTCTGTTTTGGCCTACATTTCCCTGTTGTAATGTTGTAAGTGTATCTTTCATAGATTTTAATTCATCCTGAATGAGTTGCTCCTTAGTAGGTGATATTGACCTTTGAGCCTAAGTAGCCTTAAAGGTATATTTTGTATGCGGATCAAATTTAATCTTGTTAAGATTATTTTTGTCTTTGTCTTTACCTATGTTTCTTTTTGAAGCGCCTAGGCTCGCTAATTTCTTACTCAACTTCAGGATCTATTTTTGGAGGATCTCTTCCTCAACACAGGAGATCCTCTTCTTCACCGAATTTCAAAGGAGGGGAGGCCTCCCGCTTATTTTTTACTTTACGCGAATCCTTAAATTGAGGTTTATGTGATGTTTTGCCTTCAACAACGGCCTTATGTTTCCCAAAAATGGATGCATATCCCACCTCAAAAGGATTACCTATCTGTAAGACAAATATTTTCTCTCCTAAGTTAGGTTCAATGACATTTGCTTATTCTTCACACTTGTATGTAATTTTAGCTCCTAACGCCAAGACTCTCGCGAAGTACTTGATCTTTTTTATAGTATAAGAGCTCGTCAAATATGTTTAGGTCTAACCTTTTTTGTTCACCTGAAGAGTCTGAATCTCCTCCACTATGATCGACTAACGCCTTTGCATCTTTGATTTGAGAGAAGAGTGGTCCTAAATGTTTCCCACTAAAGGGTAAATCATCGAAAGGATTAACCCCTGCATTAAGCTCATTGGATTTTGTTTCCATTTTGAAAAGTTTAGGCATTACTAGCTGACACTCAGATGCAACACTATGTTTACTAGTTTTCAAAGGATAGCGATATGGACAGATGTAAATGTATCACTTACCTAAGTTGCATTATGTCAAATATATACTTAAAAGACAAATATGAATGACAATTTTGTACCAGATATGTGGGCCAAAATTATAAATCTAACAAGGATTGAATATCAGTACAATATTGACAAAGTCCTCTAACAAGGTATACCTAGAACCGACTCAAGTACTGACAACAAGCCAAGTGTATTGAAAATCAGAAGTCACAATTAGATACATCATAACAACACTGTCGAGATGTCTCAACCAAGAAAGCAAGGCGTCGACATCAAGACAACATCATGATGATATATATAATGTGTTATCAACACTTGTCAAAAAAACCTAGATGACGTCAGAACTAAAATCAAGTAGATGGTATAACAAGAAGCCTACAGTGATGCGATCAGCGTAACTGCACAATAGAGGTTTTTAGACTATGTGCCCAAAGAATGGGAGATGTAATGTGAATACCAATACTGAATGACCAGAATGCAAGCAAAATTCGAAAAACTAGGCGAGAGACAAAAATGACAAAACCAACCCGTAACAATGATGAAGATCCTGAAGTCAAGATCGTAGGACTGCCAAAGACATGAAAATGTACCCACTCACTTTAGTCACTTAACAACCCAGCCGCAAACATGGATGAGTGTAAATGTACAAAAAATAAGCTATTACAATCTTTGACACGACACATAAAGTATGCCTCTGTTCGACTTCCAACATGGAAAGTATGAATGCATGGGTGTAGATCAAGAACATGAGAAAATAGACTTAGTTTCACTTTGGGTAGAGCTTCACCTTGTTTAAAAAATGAGAAGGAAGCTAAGTTACGTAATATGTTTGTCTAGATTTGTGATGAAAGACACTCAAATCAAACTTAGGATGATTTCGTTACCATGTTCGAAAAACATGATGTTGAATCCAAAAAAGTTATCACTTTGTGATGGAAAAATGACATGCATGGACTAGTAAAGTTGGCCTCTAGATAAAATGGCTTTCCTAATGGGTTCTCTCAACTAGGTGTCACAAAGTTATCCACGAGCGGGGTGATTTACCCAAAAATTTGCAATGACTAGTTTGGGAGTATCTCAACTTTGCCCCCTTCAAGCATAGTGGGCAATAAATGCATCCATCATGTACTTAAAAGGGTCACATAGGGAAAACTTGTAACTCTATCTCACAAGGAAAACTAATCAAGTGGGTTAAGCGAGGTGCTTCCCATTTCGTCCACGAGGTTACTCAGTGGTGGACTACTTTGGGGTTTGGAACCACCCCCATTGTTATAGCTTAAGGTGTTATACCAAAGGGGTTATGTTCCAATTAACCGGAGAGGGACTTACCCTTTTCTGAAACATGTAATACATTGTGTTGAATAAGGTGTGTTTTCTATCTTTTTTAATCTTAATGCAGTTTCAAAAGTGGCACACCATTTGGAAATCTGCAAACACATGTGTATTAGAAGTTTTCACTTCATTCTTAACACCTTTCTTTGACCAACGTAAGGTTCTATAGACAAAAATTTGGTTAGTAGTTTTCTAATTCACCGATTGAGGTAACAGAGAACTCACACTTGCTTTTGATTCCTAAGATCTCCCAAAGGCGCGAAGGAAGAGCATACGTAAAGTGCAAATCCTACTAAAAGCACATAAAAATGTTACTTTATCCTTTAAAGAGAAAGTGTTTTTAACATGTAAAATAGATTTTGTGTAAGTGTTTTTGATCTCCAAGATCACTTTGGAAAGTGCAAGGAGAGAGCATACACACCTTTCACAAATCCTAATTTAAGCTAAGGAATGAATAACACTTAATCATGCAAACTGAAATTTTAAGGAGATAACCCTATTTTTAAACCTATGAAATTTTAGATACCTGCATCAAAAATGTCAGAGAAACAGTTAAAATAGACTGTAAAAAAATTTAATTTTGACAGTAACACCTATGTGTCCAAACCAACATGTATGTGCCCCAACCAATAGGTACGCGCCTACACCGACACCTACGCGGGTCTAGTAAGATCAAAATAGTCACCAATACCTACGCACCCTAATCCAACAGGTACGCTAGGGTTTCAACATAAACACGCTCCTACTGATGGATATGCGGCCCAAGTAAAAAGAAGTCTGTAAAATGTTACATAGTGACATTAATTACACAGATGCGTCTAGAGAGACGGAGACGCAGATAGACCAACAGAGACATGGATGCGTCCCTGCAGAGAAAAATTTTAGTAACACAGAGGTCACCCTGATGGGTACACGGCCTTTCCAATGGAGACACGTGTATGTCAACATGTACGCGTCCCTTTAAAATGCCTACGCGTGCCCTGTGAAAAACCTGAAAAAAAAAAACACGGATTTTCAAATTTTCAAGAGAAAATATGTTAGTGGTTAGTCAAAGCTTCCTATTTCTATGTTAAACCCACAAATTCATGTAAATAGAGTTCATTAATCTAAGTTTTAAAATAGAAATGAGGAAATAACAAGTGATTTAAACTAAAAATCTTGAAAAATAACTTTGAAAAACCTAAATGACCTCCATTAATGGAGGATGGACATAAGTGTCCCACCAGGCGTGCCAAATGTGTTCAAAGAAAAGTTGTAGAAAGCCATGAATTTTGGGGCAAGAATTCCTAAAGAATCCCCAAAGGCTTCAAGCAACAGATCAGTGGACCATCCGATAAGAAATGAGCAAGATTTTCCAACTAGCATACATTATGAAGTAAACACTCAAATTTAAGCTAATTAAAACTATCTCTATTCTTTGAAAGCTTAAAATAATGAACCTAGTAAGCCTTAAGCAATCAGTTTTAGTGATTAAGAGAAAGATATCTCCCCATTATAGGATTTTTAGCCAATGGTTCTTCTCTTTTAACCTATAAATTGGATTAGCAATACAAAAAGTGAAGTAAATAGCTCAATAACTAAACTAGAAATGAAATCTAGAACCTAGATGCAAATGCCATAACCTATGCTTAGGAAGAAGGGAGGAATTCTTGGAAATGAGAGAGGGGGTCTAGCCCTATATATAGTTTTCCATTTGGGAAAAAAGGAAACTTGAGTGCATGTGGGATAAACACTAAATTCCAAAAAGCACTTTCTGCAAGTCAAAGCTTACTTTGACTAGGTTTAGGAAGGGATAAACCATGTTTTAAGTTTAGTTAAACATGTTTAGGAGGTGATTAGGGTTTGGAGAGATTTTTGAAGGGTTAGATCAATCCAATGGAATGGATTGATAGGCTAGGAAGGTGGTAGAAGTGGACTGGAAGAAAGTAAGAAGCTAATGTAGTTAGAACAAAGTTATTATAGTTTGTTTAAATGGTTTACAAGAGGAAAAACAACAAAAGGGATGTCGTAGGAAGAAAGTTAGATAGGTCAAACTAGCGGTGTATCGTCATTTTTTAGGGAGAAGCACAACTAGTGCAATATTAGTCGTAATAGTGCATTGGCCAAACTACATGTGTCTACACTTTAAGATTAATAAGTTTTTCCATTCTAATTTGTCTCTAGTCTACACCTTCAAAATCCATCTACTAGAAAAGCACCAATTAGTTTAAATCTTGCATCAAAGGAAGGGTATCCTCCTTTCCATAGACAAGATTGTAAGGAAAATTTCCTACAACCTTTTTAACCATGATTCTATCCACCCAGAGAACATGCAAGAGCTTTGTATTCCACTGTCTTTGGCTGATGTTCATTGTACGCTTCATGATCCTAATTAGGTTCTTGTTTGTTGACTCTTCTAGACCATTACCTTGGGGGTAATAGTTGGAATAATTCTTCAGATAGATGCCAAAATTTAGATCCCAATAACTGATGTTAGTGCCAAGGAAGGATTTAACATTACCAAAGATAATGATTTGAGGAACACCAAACCTTGTGATTATACCTTCGATAAAGTCAAGGATGAATGACTCGGTTGATTCTTTGAGTGTGACATCTTTTGTCCATCTGGTGAAATAATTTGTAACTATCAACACCCACTTGTGTCTAGTGCTTGAAGGTGGATTGATCATGCCTATGAAGTCAAGAACCCATTGTGCAAAAGGCTGATTCGCTTGGATTGGTTGGAGGGGAAGCACTACCAATATTTTATTTCCTACAAAGAAAGTGCACTCTTTGCATTTCAGGACCCACTTATGTGCATCTACAAATAGAGTAGGCCAAAAGATACCTTTCATTATGATCTTCATTACTATATTTTTGGTAGAGAAGTTTCCACTAGAGAATCCATTGTGAAATTATCCTCACACCTTTTCAATCTATGCGTCATTGATACATCTTAACAACATGCCATCAAGATTCTTCATGAAGAGAACTCTATCAATAAAAA
Organism: Taxus chinensis; assembly: GCA_019776745.2. NCBI lineage: Eukaryota > Viridiplantae > Streptophyta > Pinopsida > Cupressales > Taxaceae > Taxus > Taxus chinensis. Next base: position 89,804,960 of record CM034153.1, on the reverse strand, counting down.
CATAAGGGATAGATTGTAACCTTAGATGTATTATCTTTTCTTTTCTTAAACTAGGAGGCTATGTGCCCTCAAAAAGGAATGTGATCATGTCCTTCATCCAGTCACATGTGCTAGGGTCCATATTTTGTTGAAGTTATACACACGGGAGCTCCTCAACCAGAAATAATGAAGTCTCAAGTTCATTTTGTGCATCCTCAACAAGCTACTTGCAGAGTGGGCTACCTCTTACTAGTTTTTTGGCTTTGATATTCACATCATATTCCATGAATTTGGTCACCCATCGTGCTCTCTTTTCACTGATCTCTATTCCCATGATGAAGTCTCTGACAGAAGAGTGGGAGACTAACACCTTGATATGATTTGTAGCGAGCATAATTTTGAATTTCTTGAGCATGCACATGATGGAAAAGACATGGTTTTCTATGTGATTGTATTTTAATTCATAATCTTTTAGTGTCTAGCTGAAGAAAACCACTGATTGTTCCATCCCTTGTTCATTTTCTTGTGTCACGACAACATCAACACTTGCATCAACACCATAAGCATAAAGGATAAAATCCTTTGAATAATCTAGGTTGATGAGTGTTGGTGCACAAGTAATTTCTTGCTTGATCTTGTTAAATCTTTCCTTTCCTTATGATATCCATTTGAAATCTATATCCTTCTTGAGCATGAGGGTGATGGGACGAACTAGTCCCTCAAAGTTAGGAATATAGCACCTAAAAATTTTGATCTTACTGAGGAAGGACTGTAAGGCCCTTTTTTGCATCGAAAGGGAAATAGCTAGGATGGCTGAAACACGCTCAAGATCAATTGTGATGCCATATTTTAAAACCACATGGATCAAAAGCTTTCCTTGTGCCACTACAAAATTGCACTTATTGGGGTTAAGAGACACCCCATACTTTCTACATATCTCAAAGATTATCTCCAAGTGTGCCATATGATCCTTGCTCTGCTTTGAGAATACTGTTATATCATCAAGGTAAACTAAGATGAACTCATTGATGTAACCTTTGAAGGCAATGTCCATGGCACATTGAAATGTTGTGCCTACATTTGACAGACTAAAGGGAATCTTCTTATATGCATATGTTCCCCACTTGGTTGTAAACATTGTTTTGAATTGATCCTCTTTCTTGACTAGGATTTGATTGAAACCAGAGTATCCATCCAACATTAAGAATCTTTGCGTGCCAGCCACAGTCTGCAGAATCTACTCCATTAAGGCAAATGATAATGATCCTTTAGAGATGCCTTGTTCAAATCTCTGAAATCAACAAAGAGTTTTATTTCACTATTCTTCTTGCGCATTGGAACTAGATTCATGACCCAAGTATATTACTTGATGGGAAAAATAATCTTCACCTCAATGATTTTGGATAATTCCTTTCTCATGAGGGGCTCTATCTTTGGATTGACTGGTCGTTACTTTTTTCTAACAGGCTTGATACCAAGATCAAGGTCAATGGAGTGTTCAGAAACACTTGGATCAAAACCTTTGAGGTCTTCATACTCCCATGAGAATATATTACTGTATTTTTGATAAAGAAAGATGAAGGCCTACTTTTCATCATGCGCATGAGTCTTATTAAGAAACAAATCTTTTTCACGTGTAATAGTAATTGGGGAGTAGTATTCTTTCTTGGTGCGCATATACTTTTCTTCACCCTTGAATTTATCGTCAATTATAAAAATTTTCTCTAAGGTGATCAACCCTTTAGGAAACTTATTTGTCTTCAGCTATATTACTTGATCACCATAGCTATCATGTAAGTCAGCTTGCATACTTGATGAGAACTTAACTTCATTTTGGATGAACTAGATGATCTATGCATCATTATCAAACACTTTCCAAGTGGTGTTGTTGTCTGGAATGGATGGTTTGATCACCATCTTAATGTGCTGAGTGTTTCCTTTTAAAAATTCTTCAGCATGAGAGAACTGTGAACCAAGCACGACCATTTGGTCATCCTCCCTATTCATTTTATGTGGAACCACCTACAGATTTAGAGCATCAAATCTCTCAAGGATGTCCCAAACTCTATGTTTATAATATTTGAGAAGCTTATTCTTTATCAAGCACTTATTGGTAACCTGATGGATAACCAATTATGTATCCCAAAATATCTGCAGTGACTTAATCCACTTGTTCTCAGCAATTAGAAGGCCACGCACCAACGCCTCATACTCTACCACATTATTAGAGCATGTGAATAGCAACCTATGGGAGAAGAAGAATCTCTCATCCTTAGGGGAAATGAGAATGACTCTTTCTCCTACATCATTTCTACTTCTGGAACCATAAAAATATAACTTCCATAGACCAGGTTCAATTTTGTCTTTCTTGAGCATGCGTAGAAGCATAACTTCTTCGAGGATATAATAAGTACCAAGCCCAGTTTCAATGGATTCAAGTTCTTCAGCTTATGGATCAACTTTATGGTGTCTCTCTACCCACTCATCAAGTACTAGATCACAAATAGAAGGTGGAAGAGGATGATTTTCAGGAGCTTAAGTTTGTTCTTCTTGGATTAAATAGTTGTCTTAGAGAGGGGATGGGACATATAAATCTACATGATAGGAAAATATAGGCTCAACTTGTATGGTAAACTGGGTACCATACCTTGTCTTGAGTAACATATGAGACCAATCAGAAGACAAGTAACCACCCACTTTTTTAGTAAATTCTCTTGATAGACATAAGGAAAATAAAGGAGGTAGGTCAATGATTGACACATCTTGAGTTATTGTTAGACTTAGACATGCATGAAGGGTCAACTCAAGATCCTTGATGAATCCTAAGGTAGTGAATAATGAACCATCAAGTTGCAGGACTCCTTTAGACAAGGGGCTATACCTAACACCTAGGACATTAACTATCTTCTTGGGCATAACAGAGGTACTAGCACCGGAGTATATCATGCAATTATGCACTAGGTGTTTTCCTATAATCAAGGACATATAAAAGGGTGGGGTTTTGAGAATTTTAATTAATTTTTTCTCCTCTTCTTAGAAGATGTTGATAGTAGCACATGGTTTGTGAATAGTTGGATCTGTTGGTGCCATTTTTGAGCTTACACCATGTTGCCCTAATTTTTCCTTCACTATGCTTTCTCTGAAATGTTTTTCCTTTCGAATTGATGGTCTACAAATTTTCCCCTCCAGTCGAATGCTTTTAAATGCTCACAAACTTGTTGATTTTCCCTAATTTGAAAGGAATCTCCATATGTGCCCTGTTTTGTGCCCCAATTTTCCCAAATCTGTGGGCTCTGTCATTTTTTCCTTTTTGCCTGATTGTGAAAGTTCAAAATTGATCAATTTACACTTGTATTCCTTTGAAAATCCAATTCCATGATCAAAAATGCTTTAAAAACATGTTTCAATTGGTTCAATTTCAAAAAAAAATTCGTCCTTAGCAAAAAAAATGAATTCTAGGGCATCCTTGGCATTTTCTGTGTTTTGACGGTCAGACTGGAGTCATTTTCTTGTCAAATTATTCCTCAGCATTCATCGGTGACATGGTTTATTCTAATTGGTTGAGGGACGCAGATAATTGTTTTAACTTGTCACTTTTCCTTTTTTGGCCAAAGGGTGAATTTGGTCCTATGGCTCCGCTTCACTCTGATTGGTTCTAATGTTGCTTACGTGGTGCTTTTTAATTAGAGGAGTAGTGGATATTTTTGAGAACTTTTTATTTTTAGATACTTTGGCTAAAAGTTTCAAATTACTCCATGGCCCCGACAAGTGCTAATTTGCTTGATTTCAAGCGGTGGGGAAAATTTCTAAATTTTGCCCAAAAATGATGACGTGTCTTCTTTCAATTGGGTGGGAAGCGGCGGGTATTTTTGGTGCTCTAGGGCATTTTGGAAATATTGTCAAAATGAAGAAAAATTCTTAAGGCTTGCGATCAATCAGAATGGAACATGTGGTGGCTTCATAGTCAAGGATGGAATTGCGGGTGGTCGGGTTCTTTTGAAGTTTTTTGACTTTATTTGGTTAAAAAATTAAAGTCATAAAACAAACTGGAACTTCGTAGCGAATCAGTGGTGGACACGTGTCACGTTCACATAAAAAGTAGAAATGGAGGCTGGCAGAAGACATAGAAAACGTTTTCCTTTTAGAAAAAGGGAGAAAAGTTATTAAAATGGTCGTGGGTCCACCGAACAAATCAGGAGAGGACACGTGGTAGGATTAGGGGTAGAGGGGATGCGGATTGGCAATCAACTTAGAGATTTTTTTCCTTTTTGGGTTGTTGGTCCCATTTTTGAGCTTGCACCATGTTGCCCTAAATTTTCCAAATCTATATTTGCTCAAAAATGTTTTACCCTTTGAATTGATGGTCTGAAATTCTTCCCCTCCAGTTGAATGCTTTAAAAATTCTCACAAACTTGTTGTTTTGCCCTAATTTGAAGGAATATTCCAAGTTTTCCCTTTTTTGTGCCCTAGTTTTTCTAAATTTGTGGGTTGTGTCATTTTTCCCTTTACCAGATCATGGAAAAAATAAAAATTAATCAAATCTTAATTGTATGCAATTGAAAATCCAATCCCAAGGTCAAAAATGTTTAGAAATCATGCTTCAGTTGATTCAGAAACAAAAAATCTGCCATCCTTGGTGAAAAAATTGAATTCTAGGGCATCCTTTGAATTTTTTGCATTTTGACAGTCATACGGGTGTCATTTTCCCGTCAAATTCATCCTCAGAAGGTATTGGCAACGTGGCAGGTTTTCATTGGCCAAGGTGTGGCGGGAAATGTTTCTAACTTGTCATTTTTTGATTTTTGGCAAAGTGGCAAATTTGGCTCCACGGCTCTACCCTTTTCAAAATTGCCTACGTGGCATGTTCTTATTGGCCGAGGAGAGGTGGAGGAGTCAAATCTCCTTAGAAAATTTTGGCTTTATTTTGTAAAATTTCCTAAGTCAAAATTTTACCCGAAACCCCATAGCCAACCAGAGGAGGACACCTGGAAGTATTTTGGTCAAAAGGGATGCGGGTGGTGGAAGAAATTTGTGGTTTTTTGTGTTTTTGGCTCAAAGTGTTGAAGTAAATTTTTGGCCCGAAAGCCCTCGGCCAATCACAGGTGGAAACGTGTCCAGGAAAGGTCTGAATGGCGAGTAGATTTTTGGGTAACTTTGAATTTTTATTCCAAAAAAAGGTCAAAGTAAAATTTTGGACCATGGCCCCATGGTGAATCACAGGAGGACACATGTCTAGGAAAAGTCAATATGAGGGGGTGAAGGTTTTGGTGAATTTGAAGTTTTTAACTTCGAAATTTTAAAGTCAAAATTTGGGCCTAAGCTCCGCAACAAATCAGGAAAGGACACGTGTCCAAAAAGGCAAAAATGGAAGAAAGGGGCTGAAGGAAAATTTTATGAATTTTTGCCTTTGTTGTCTAAAAGGTGAAAAATGAAAAATGGCTCCACTCCAATCCAAGGGAGACACGTGTCCAAGAGGGGAAAAATGGAAGAAGGGGCTGATGGAGGACTTGATGAATTTTTCACTTTTGGGTGAAAAAGAGAAATTGTTATGATGAAGCCCGCATTTCTGAAAAATAAGTTTTTGTGCTAAATGGAGAATCAGGATTTTGGAGGTTTTTGAGGTTTTTTGCCTTTAGAGGCAAAAATATCAAAATGGAAAAATAGCTCGCATTGCCGCTAGGAAGAAATTTGTATGTTGAGGGGATGAATGGAGCTTCAGAGGTCATTAAGGTTTTTTGCCTTTTTTGGCAAAATGAATAAAAGTCAAATTTTTGGCCGAAGTTCTGTGACCCCGATCAAGAGAGGACATGTGTCCACAATCTGCAAAATGGAGGAAGGGGCTTTAGGGAAAACTTAGGATTTTTTGCTTTTTTCTCTAAATAGTGAAAAATGAAAAGATAAGCATGCCTCTGTAACCAATCCCAGGTGAGACACGTGTGCACATTTTAAAAGGTCAAAAGGGAGTGCGGGCCAACGGTGGAAATTTAGAATTTTCAAAAATTTGCAAGGGAGGTGTGAAGGAAGAAAAGGAGACTCGGACCCGCAGCGAATAGGAGAGTGCCACATAGTAGGGATAATTTTGGAGGCATGGGCTCGTGGAGGTTTTTAGGAAAAATTTTCTTTTTCCAAAAAGGAGTAAAATATGCAAAATTGACCCGCAGTTTCACTGGGGCCCACATATGGACACGTGGCGGATCACAGAAGGACGTAGGGATAAAATGAATTTTTTTCCAAATTTTGAAAGGTCGTAAAGTGCATATTATCAAACTCAGCCTGATCCAATCATTAATTGCCATGTGTCTGCCCTTATCCAAAAATTACAAAAGGTAACCTAAGCTTATTTCGAGCCCTCATCTTCCACGTGGAGGGCTAGGATTAAAAGTTGATGGAAGATTGATGGTTCCTGTATGTCACATCTTTTTTATGCCATGGGAGCTCCAGGAAGCTTGGAATCATGATTTCTGCATCAAATTTTATCAAATTTATAGTGATTTTGTGTCGTCTTGACCTTCCAAGAAAATTGGCATCACTTTCATGGCTTAATTCTTTGGTCTGTGGTGATTTTGAATAAATTTTTCCCTAATCCATCCAAAAATGTGAAATGTCAAAATCAAAAGTTGTAGAGGTAATTTGAAAAGGTAAAAAGGTGAAAATGATGAGTAAAAGGTGTTTGCATGCCTCAAATGATGAAAAACGTGCCTCCAGGATGGAGAATGATCCAAATATTTGTAATGATTTAATCTTTTTGGGCACACCTGGCAACCTGCGAATGTTTTTCTGTTTGATGTCATTTTCATTGAATCATGAGGATTGTTTTGTAACAAACTTGATCCCATGGCATATTATTTGCTTGGGAAAGAAGGCTCCAATGTGGCATGAGGTATATAATGCATTTTGGAGAAATTGTAAAGGAGAGAAAAAACTTAGAATTTCATGAGAAAATTTGGGAAGAAGCCCATTCTCTAGGAAACTGACTGAGAACCATTTCTAATTCCTTTTTGCATCAGATTTTTATCACGTTTAGTTGGTTTTAGTTATAAAGCCATGAACAAGCTCTAATGTTGTTCTTATAACATTCCCCTCCTTATATATTTGATCATTCCTAGATTATTTTGTGTTGTCTCTTTGCAAAAATTGCATATACTTATGTTTCAAAATGTTTTCAATTTGTGTTTCTTGCTCATGTTGCAGTCTTGTGTTTAAAATCTCTCTTGATCATACATGGTCTCATTTCTTGTTGATAGTTTAGTGGCATCTGCAATCTCACATTCAGAAGAGATTTCATCTGATAAAGAGATAAACAGATTTAAAATCACTTTACCTTCCTTGAATTTGAGATTGTTTGTAAACCTTTAGGGTGCACCTTAGGTCATGATAAAATAGAGATTTCTAGATACTTTGTTGGTTCATCTGCTTCAAGATTTTGTGGTAGGTTGTCAAATATTGTGTGGAAGAGTGCAGATCTGGGGCTCCATTTGGTGCACATATCCTATGTTGAAGGAGTACCTTAACCCCTTTGAAGCATTCTGTGTTTAGGTGTTACAAATTTCTTGCAAAGGTCCTCAAAGAATTTGGAAATTTCTTGTTAGTCTTATCTAAAATCTCCCACCAAAATTTCATTCAGAATAACTAATCCTACCCCATACTACCCCTACATTGCATTGTGTGTCAACAGAAGAATACAATCCATTTACAAAAATGCACAAAGAAAATCAGGATCATACCATGTCTCTAGCAGCCTCAGCCTTGTCTTGAAAGCATTTCCATCATTTAGTAGTGACAACTCTGTTGAGTTTGAATAATGGAAAATTTATCATGTTTTCCCAAGGCCATCTCCATACAATATGCACAGTATAAGGATATCTCCACCTCCTTCACCAAACAAAGGTTGCAATATAGGTTCTCTTACCTTGGTTGAAAGGCACAACCTAAAATAGTGAGGATTAGATCAAAATCCTTTCAAGGTGCTACCCACTTCTTCAAATCCTAAGTGCTAACAAGTCAAATAAATTGCTTCCCTGGCTACAAAACAACATATAAATAATTTATTTTTCTTTGAGTGTCTTGTGAAATCCATGATGTTGCTCAAGTTGTGAAGAAGATTAAATTTGGGTACTAACACCGATGTGGTGCTGCTGCTGGGGACTTCTTGGAATTTCTTGGTGTTTTTGAAGTGTTTGAAGAGTTTGAGAATTTGTGTATTCAAGTATTTGAGCTGCTACATTGTTAAAATATCATTCTATGCTTCAGATCTGCAAGTTTTAAGCAAAATTTTCAAGCTCTATCTACCCTTTTTCATTTCCTAGCAGTTTATACACTTTGGTTGTATTGTGATTGATTGATCTAAGAAGAAGAAGGTCATATTTATAAAGCCTTGCAAATTTTTCAATGCTAGAAAAACATTTGACAAATTACTTTAGTGCATTTTCACAACTAAGGTGAAAGTCCTTAGTGGAAAATCCATGCTGATTTGATCTTGAAAATACCAGTTGTCTTACCTTTCTGTCATTTATAATTTGTTTCTCAAATCTGTAAAAATGGAAGGAAGAAGATCTCTCTTTATCAAGGATTCTGCTAAGAATTTGTTTACAGATTCAAGAAACTCAAAGCTAGAGGGAAGAAAAGTGTGGAAAGTGGTTGGAGACTTGGATACAAGAAAGGAGATCCCCATTGTTAAGTTTGAAACTGAGCAGCCTATTATTGAGGACTACAATTCTACCTCAAGTGGATCTGATTCAGACAATCCTATTGCTGATTTGATTTCCCCATCAGGTGAGGGACCTTCTTGTGCATTTGAAAGGCTTGCTCCTAAATCTACTCCTGTATTTTCTAAGTTTGCTAGAGTTTATCAAGAGAGAGATCCTTTGGGGGGTGTTCATTTTGAAGATCATTTATCTATTCCAATCAGACCCATCACTCCTCATCATCAATTTGTTACTCGTCCAAGATCACCATCACCAAATAACATGGTTCATCCTCCACCTATACCCCCATTTGTTGTTAACACCTTTGGTCCTATCAATTTTAGAGGAATGGTTGGGTATCCAAATGTTGTCCCACAAGATGTGAGAAATAGGTTACCAAAGTTTCAAGGTAATAATACCGTGATTGGAGATCAACATCTCGAAAAAAAATTCAACATGATGGAAGAATCTGAGATAGATTTTGAAGATGTGTATGTAAAATAGTTCATCCACACCTTGGAAGAGGATGCAAGGGATTGGTACAAGGTTTTGACTGATAATTCTATTGACTCATGGGCAGAGATGAACAATGCATTTAGATTGCAATATGGAGACAAGACTGATCCTAGATTCCTCTTGTCTGAGTTTGAGAATATCAAAAAGAACCCAAACAAAATGGTTCATGATTTCAACACAAGGTTTAATAAAACATTGAGAAGGCTTCCTGTTAATCTGAGGCCTTGTGATGAATCTTGTTTAATCAAGTATGTTGATGCATTTGATAAAAAAAAAGTAGCCTATTACTTGAGAGACAAAAACCCTACAAATTTGAGGCAAGCTTTTACCATGGCACTGCATATTGAAAACAATATTAAATCCATTGGTAAACCTCTTAAGATGGATGGTGTTAAGTTGATAAACCCTGAAAAACCTCAAGTTAGCAAGGCTGCTGATTTGGAGGATGTTGTCAAAACTTTGGCAGGGGCTGTTAAAGAAATTTCATACAAATTAGCCTGGGCTGAGAAAGGAATTGGCCAAAGTTCACAAGGTCAGTAAAGAGCACAAAACCATGATAGATTTGGCAATCATCCTAGGGGTGATCAAAGACAAGATGATAGAGGTAAAGGACCTATGGGAGGGGGAAATAGACAACCCCAAGCACATGAAGGTAAATTGGTTCCTGACCCTCTAACTGCTAGGGTTGCTACTGTTGATGAAGTTGTCGATATGGATTGGTGTGATAGATGTTTTCTTCCTCATCCTCCATGTGAATTGGATAGGTAAATTGGTGAGGATGATAATGAGGATGGAATTGATGATGACATTTGTATGGTGGGAAGCTCTTCAAGTTCACAACAAGCAGTAACATCAATAGAGGTAATAAGTGCAAGGACTGTTGCAACCTTTTGGGATTGGATAAAGTGGGTACCACTTCTTTCTCTTTCTCAAACTCATGATATATATGTAGTTCAAGCCTTTGAAATTCCTAATAATGACTTTGAATATCTAAGAGCTTTTATGATCAAGAATTATGATGGTGGTATCCCTTCGGAGGAGGATAGACAGTTATTAATGAATGTTGTTGTTGGTCAAGAGAAAGAGTATAACACTAGAATCAAATTTGTTAGGAGATTTGGGCTTAAAGACAATCCTAAAACACCATTTCTTACAAGTATTCCCAAAGAGGCTCCTAGGAGGGAAACACTTTCCAAGAACTCTGTTGTCCCATGAAAAACTCTCAGTCCTCCTCATGCCCAATCTACCAAGAATCCCTTGCCATTTAGTGAATCTGCTTGTATCCCTTCCAATGTTTTCCTACCAAAGAATGTTCCAGATGACATAGCCCAAGTATTGAGCCAAATCAAATTTAGTGTTTCAATAATTGAGTTACTTAGAATACCTGAGCACAAGAAGAGAGCATTTGAATACTTGGGATTGAAGGAAGAAAAGAGTACCCCAAACAGAAATGTGAACATTGTTGAAACTCCTCCTCCAATCATTACAGACCTTGGAACACCACCAGCATTGGAGGATCTTGGGGAAGCTCTTGAGGTGTATTTGGGAACATCCTTGGTTGATTCCCAATTGAATTTTGATCCATTCTTTACAACTTTTCTCATAAAAGATAGGCTACTTCACAATTGTATGTTTGATTCCAGTGCATCATGTAATGTCATGCCTCTAGAAGTCATGAATGAGGTTGATATAAAAGTGATAGCTCCCTATGGGAAGTTTACTACCATGGATTCAAGGGAGGTGTCTATGGTTGGTTGTGTGAAGGGTTTGGTAGTGCAACTTACAGCCTATCCCAGTAAGAATTTGAAACTTGATGTTGTAATTGTTGACTGCCCTACCAAATGGGGTATGCTTTTGTCAAGAAAATGGGCTACAAGTGTTGGTGGAAGCATTCAGATGGACATGTCTTTTGCCACCATTCCCATTGAGGGAATCCTTGTTAAACTTTATGGTGAAAAGAAGATGTTGCACCTAATTGAAGATCCCAACAATGCTTCTTATGAAGTGTTGTTTGCTGATGTAGATGTTGAGAATTTCATTGGTTTTGCTGATGGAAAAGAAAATAAGATGGAAAAATCAAAGTGCCTTGATATGGTAGGTTCTCCTTAGACCTTGTTATTTGATGGAGCTTGCTCCAAATTTGGAAATGGTGTTGGTATAGTTTTGCTTTCTCCTAGTTTGGAAGAGTTTGCTTTTTCTTTCAACCTTAATTTTGAATGTACTAAAAACATTGCTGAGTATGAGGCGTTGTTTTTGGGGTTAAGAATTACATGGAAGTATGGAGTGAAAGAAATTGTTGCAAAAGGAGATTCAAAGCTGGTTTTCAAACAAGTAAGGAAACTGTATGCTACAAAAAATCAGTGTATGAAATAGTCTAAGCATGCAGTTTGGGATTTAATTGAAATGTTTGATTCTTTTAACTTTGTGTATCATGATAGAGGTCTGAATGCTGCTGATAATAATTTGGTAGTGTTGGGTTCTAGATTTGGAAATTGCACCATTTCACCCTATTGTGAGTACAACATTGAATTGCTAACTAGGCTAGCAGTCCCTGATAATGTGAAACATTGGCAAGTTTTTAATGATGATACTCAAGCACTAAGGTTCTTACAAAACCAAGGTGAGTTTGTAGATCAAAATATTGATTGGGAGCCAATGGAATGCAGGACTTAAGGAAGATAAACTTTGTTTGGAAAGGACATCATCCAATTGAAAACAAACACCATTCCTAGAGGTCTTGTTGCACTTGAGTCAAATTTTTAGCAATGTTGATTACATCATCAATAGAAGCATGTCTACCTCAAGGGATGTGGAAGAGCATAACTTGAGCACTAATAGTAAACCAAGGAATATTTGTTTGGGTAGTAATTTAAGTAAAGAGGAAAAACAGTCCTATGCCCAACTCTTGAAAAAGTATCAAGACTGTCTTGCTTGGTTGTATTCTGAGCTAAAAGCATATAGAGAAGACTTGTTTCAACATGAGATCCCTCTTGAGGCCAAGAATAAGCCATTCAAATAGAGGCAAAGGCCAATTAATCCACTTCTCTCTTTAAAAATGCAAGAAGAGATAAAGAAGTTGAGAGATGTAGGTATTATTCAGCCCACTAGATATTCATCTTGGGTTGCAAACCTTGTGCCAGTCAAAAAGAAGAATGGAGACATCAGACTTTGTGTGGATTTTAGAAATATAAACAAAGCATCCATGAAGGACAACTACCCCTTGCCAAACATGGAAAATATGTTGCAGCTTGTGACAGGGTCTGAAATGCTTTCTACATTGGATGGTTTCTCCGGATACAATCAAGTGGTAGTCAAGGAATCAGAAAGACTTAAGACAACATTCACTACTCCTTGGGGAACATATGTTTTTGTTAGGATGCCCTTTGGTTTGATGAATGTTGGTGCCACTTTTCAAAGAGAAATGGATGTTGCTTTTGTTGGTTACATCAATGACTTTATTTTTACCAAGATGATGTGACTCAAGGCAGAGAGGTGATCATTTGCAGCACTTGGAGAAGATGTTGATCAGATGTAGGGAGTATGAAATTTCTCTTAATCCAAAGAAGTGTCATTTTGGTGTGAAAAAGGCCAAGCTGCTGGGACATATTGTGTCTAAATATGGTGTTATGATAGACCCTAAGAGAGTGGAAGCAATTAGCAAAGTACCTATCCCAAGAACCAAGAAAGGCATCCAATCTTTCTTTGGTCAAATCAATTTTATTAGAAGGTTTGTTTCCAACTTTGTTGAGCTGACTCTTCCAATCTCAAGCATGCTAAAGAATGACCAAGTTATTATGTGGGAGGAGGCTGCCATTTAATATTTTGAAGGAATAAAGGAAGCACTCAAACATGCACCTGTTTTAGCAGCTCCAAACTACAAAAGGCCTTTCCAAATCTTTTCCTTTGCCTCTGAATATACCATTGCTTCTGTTTTGCTGCAAAAGGATGAGAATGGGGCTGAAAGGCCTATTTCCTTCTTTAGTAAGGCTTTACAAGTAGCTAATCTGAAGTATACAATCATGGAGAAACAAACATTTTTCTTGGTGAAAGCAATAAAGGTTTTCAGGCCTTATATATTGAGTTCAAAAGTTGTTGCTTATGTTCCCCACACCATGGTGAAAGAAATCTTATCAGAGATGGAGATATCAAGCAAAAGATGTAGATGGGTGAACAAATTGTAAGAGTATGATATGGATATCCAAACCACAAAGTTGGTAAGAGGTTTGGGTCTTGCTAAGCTCATGGTTGAGAGAAACTTGCAGAATGTAGAAGTGAATCAGCTAGAGGAAGAAAGGGTAGATCTTCTTGAGAAATTGATGAGTTCTGAGTGGTACAAGGATGTGATCTTCTACCTCAGATACCTATGCTGCCTTGATCACTTAAATAAAAATCAGAAAAGAGCCCTCAAGTTGGCTTCTCAAAAATACATCATCACAGACCTTGGGCTGGCTTGGAAGAACCCTGAAGGTGTCCTCTTGAAATGCATAACTGAAGATGAAGCTCCCAATGTAGTTACTGATTTCCATGGGGGAGTTTGTGGAGGACACTTTTTTGGAAGGGTAACAGCACATAAGATTTTGAGAGCTGGTTATTGGTGGCCTACTCTCTTCAAAGATGTAACCCAGCTGGTTAGAAAATGTGATAGTTGTCAGTGTTTCTCTGGAAGACTGAAAGCTTTAGGCTCCCTTCCTTTGCATCCTATATCAATTAAAGGCCCTTTCAAACAATGGGGAATGGACTTCATTGGTGAGATTTCAGATCCTTCTAGTGCTGGCCATAAGTGGATTCTTGTAGCCACTAATTATTTTATAAAGTGGGTGGAAGCAATCCCATCTAAGAAGGCAACACACCAAATAGTTATGGACTTCTTGTTGAATCACATCATATGTAGATTTGGAGTCCCAGTCAAGATTGTATTTGATAATGCTATGTGCTTTAGAGCCAAACCTTTAATGGAAATGTGTAATGAATATGGAATCAATCTGACTTATTCTTCAAACTATAACCCCCAAGGGAATGGACAAGCTGAGTCCAGTAATAAGAATTTGTTGAAGATCATTAGAAGGACCTTGGAACAAAACAAGAAGAGGTGGGGTGAACAATTGAAATTTGTAGTTTGGGCTGATAGGATAACTCCTAAAAGAGCTACTAGTAAAATCCCATTTGAATTGGTGTATGGAACTCAGGCTTTGTTGCCCTTACATCTGCAGTTATCTTCATTTCAGTTTTCCCAATAGTTGGAAGATCAAGAGCTTAGCCCATATGAATCAAGGATCAATCAGATTATTGAGCTTGATGAGGAGAGAAGAGCATCCCATCAAAGGCATGTCAGATTTAGGGAAAAATTGAAGAGATTGTTTGACAAGAAGGTCACTCCTAGAGCCTTCAATGTTGGATATTTGGTTTTGCTATGGGATAGTAGGCATGAAGACAAGGGAAAGCATGGAAAGTTTGATGCATTATGGATGGGCCCTTATGCCATTGATATCATAATTGGTGAACATACCTTCTTTCTCAAGGACTTAGATGGGGAATTGCTGGAACTACCTGTTAATGGTAGACATTTGAAGCATTTCTTGGATTAATCCCCAAATTTTAGGTATGCACCAATTGTATAGTTGTATAGTCTTTGTTTTTTGCTTTGTTTTTTCTGTTTTGTTGGTGTGTGGTTTGCCCTTGTTCTTGGCAGCCATTCTGGTTAGTTTCTCAGTTCATTTTTTTAGGGATGGTTATGGTTTTTTGGGTTGCCTTGCATTTTGACTCCTTTTCCCAATGGATATTTTGGCACTTGGTCTACATTTTGTCCTTGTGGCACTCACTGGGAGTGCCCATCCCCAAGCAAGAGCCAATGTTGGTGCCATTTTTGAGCTTGCACCATGTTGCCCTAAATTTTCCAAATCTGTATTTGCTCAAAAATGTTTTATCCTTTGAATTGATGGTCTGAAATTCTTCCCCTCTAGTTGAATGTTTTAAAAATGCTCATAAACTTGTTGTTTTTCCCTAATTTGAAGGAATATTCCAAGTTTACCCTTTTTTGTGCCCTAGTTTTTCCAAATTTGTGGGTTGTGTCATTTTTCCCTTTACCAGATCATGGCAAAAATTGAAATTGATCAAATCTTAATTGTATGCAATTGAAAATCCAATCCCAAGGTCGAAAATGTTTGGAAATCATGCTTTAGTTGATTCAAAAATGAAAAATCTACCATCCTTGGTGAAAAAATTGAATTCTAGGGCATCCTTTGAATTTTTTGCATTTTGACAGTCATACGGGTGTCATTTTCCCGTCAAATTCATCCTCAGAAGGTATTGGCAACGTGGTGGGTTTTCATTGGCCGAGGTGTGGTGGGAAATGTTTCTAACTTGTCATTTTTTATTTTTGGCAAAGTGGCAAATTTGGCTCCATGGCTCCGCCTTTTCCAAAGTTACCTACGTGGCATGTTCTTATTAACCGAGGAGAGGCGGGGGAGTCGGATCTCCTTAGAAAATTTTTGCTTTCTTTTTTAAAATTTCCTAAGTCAAATTTTTTCCCAAAACCCCGCAGCCAACTAGAGGAGGACACGTGGAAGTATTTTGGTCATAAGGGATGTGGGTGGCGGAAGAAATTTTTAGTTTTTTTTGTTTTTGGCTCAAAGTGTTAAAGTAAATTTTTGGCCCAAAATCCCTCAGCCAATCACAGGTGAACACGTGTCTAGGAAAGGTCTGAATGGCGGGCGTATTTTTGGGTAACTTTGAATTTTTATTCCAAAAATGTTTAAAGTAAAATTTTGGACCACGGCCCCGTGGTAAATCACAGGAGGAAACGTGTCCAGGAAAAGTCAATATGAGGGGGCGAAGGTTTTGGTGAATTTGAATTTTTTAACTTTGAAAACTTTAAAGTCAAAATTTGGGCCTAAGATCTGCAGCAAATCAGGAAAGGACACATGTCCAAAAAGGCAAAAATGGAAGAAGGGGCCGAAGGAAAATTTTATGAATTTTTTCCTTTGTTGTCTAAAAGGTGAAAAATGAAAAATGGCTCTGCTCCAATCCAAGGGAGACACATGTCCAAGTGGGTAAAAATGGAAGAAGGGGCTAATGGAGGACTTGATGAATTTTTGGATTTTTGGGCGAAAAAGAGAAATTGTTATGATGAAGCCCACATTGCTAAATGGAGAATCAGGATTTTGGAGGTTTTTGAGGTTTTTTTCCTATGGAGGAAAAAATCTCAAAATGGAAAAATGGCCTGCATTGCCTCTAGGAAGAAATTTGTATGTTGAGGGGATGAATGGAGCTTCAGAGGTCATTAAGGTTTTTTGCCTTTTTTGGCAAAATGAATAAAAGTCAAATTTTTGGCCGAAGTTCCGTGACGAATCCAGAGAGGACACGTGTCCACAATCTTCAAAATGGAGGAAGGGGCCAAGGGAAAACTTAATGATTTTTTGCTTTGTTCTCTAAAAGTGAAAAATGAAGATAAGCCTCCATGACCAATCTGAATGAGATACGTGACACATTTTAAAGGTCAAAAGGAGCACGGACCAATGGTGGAAATTTTGAATTTTCAAAAATTTGCGAGGGAGGTGTGAAGGAAGAAAAGGAGACTCGGACCCGTAGTGAATAGGAGAGTGCCACGTGGTGGGGATAATTTTGGAGGCATGGGACCGCGGAGGTTTTTAGGAAAATTTTCCTTTTTCCAAAAAAGGAGTAAAATATGCAAAATTGACCCACGGTTTCACTGGGGCCCACATATGGACACATGGCGGGTCTAGGAAGGAGGCATGGACAAAATGAATTTTTTTCCAAATTTTAAAAGGTCGTAAAGTGCATATTATCAAACTTGGCCCGATCCAATCATTTGTTTCCATGTGTTTGGCCTTATCTGAAAATTAAAAAAGGTAACATAAGCTTATTTTGAGCCCTCATCTTCCACGTGGAGGACTAGGATTAAAAGTTGATGGAAGATCGACAGTTCCTGTACGTCACATCTTTTTGCCACCATAGGAGCTCCAGGAAGCTTGGAATCACGATTTCTGCATCAAATTTTATCAAATTTATAGTGATTTTGTGTCGTCTTGGCCTTCCAGGAACATTGGCATCACTTTCATGGCTTAATTCTTTGGTCTGTGGTGATTTTGAATAAATTTTTCCCTAATCCATCCAAAAAAATGAAATGTCAAAATCAAAAGTTACAGAGGTAATTTTAAAAAGGTAAAAAGGTGAAAATGATGAGTAAAAGGTGTTTGCATGCCTCAAATGATGAAAAACATGCCTCCAGGAAGGATAAATATCCATATATTTGTAATGATTTAATATTTTTGGCACACCTGGCAACCTGTGAATGATTTTCTGTTTGATGTCATTTTCATTGAATCATGAGGATTGTTTTATAACAAACCTGATCCCATGGCATATTCTTTGCTTGGGAAAGAAGGCTCCAATGTGGCATGAGGTATATAATGCATTTTGGAGAAATTGTAAAGAGAGGAGAGAAAACTTAGAATTTCATGGGAAAATCTAGGAAGAAGCCCATTCTCTGAGAAACCACCTGAGAACCATTTCTAATTCCTTTTGCATCAGATTTTTATCATGTTGAGTTGGTTTCAGTTGTAAAGCCATCAACAAGCTCTGAGATTGTTCTTATAACATTCCCCTATTAATAGATTTGATCATTCCTAGATTATTTTGTGTTGTCTCTTGGCAAAATTTGCATATACTTATGTTTCAAAATGTTTTCAATTTGTGTTTCTTGCTCCTGTTGCAGTCTTGTGTTTAAAATCTCTATTGATCATACATGGTCTCATTTCTTGCTGATAGTTTAGTGGCATCTGCAATCTCACATTCAGAAGAGCTTTCATCTGATAAAGAGATAAACAGATTTAAAATCACTTTACCTTCCTTGAATTCTGAGATTGTTTGTAAACCTTTTGGTGTACCTTAGGTCATGATATAATAGAGATTTCTGGATACTTTGCTTCAAGCTTTTGTGGTAGGTTGTTAAAGATTGTGTGGAAGAGTGCAGATTTGGGCCTCCATTTGGTGCACATATCCTGGTTGAAGGAGTACCTTAACCCCTTTGAATCATTTTGTTGTTTAGGTGTTACAAATTTCTTGCAAAGGTCCTCAAAGAATTTGGAAATTTTTGGTTAGTCTTATCAAAAATATCCCACCAAAATTTCATTCAAAATGACTAACCATACCCCATAATACCCCTGCATTGTATTGTGTGTCAACAAAAGAATACAATCCATTTACAAAAATACACAAAGCAAATCAGGATCATACCATGTCTCTAGCAGCCTCAGCCTTGTCTTGAAAGCATTTCCATCATTTAGTAGTGACAACTCTGTTGAGTTTGAATAATGGAAAATTGATCATGTTTTCCCAAGGCCATCTCCATACAATATGGACAGTATAAAGACATCTCCACCTCCTTCACCAAACAGAGGTTGCAATATAGGTTCTCTTACCTTGGTTGAAAGGCATAACCTAAAATAGTGAGGATTAGATCAAAATCCTTTCTAGGTGCTACCCACTTCTTAAAATCCTGAGTGCTAACAAGTCAGATAAATTGCTTCCCTGGCTAAAAAATGACATATAAATCATTTATCTACCTCTGAATGTCTTGTGAAATCCATAATGCTGCTCAATTTGTGAAGAAGATTAAATCTGGGTACCAACATGGGCAAAAAGTATTAAAATGAAGTTTTCAACTGAAATCCCGCAACCAATCAGAAAAAGACTCGTGGCATTTTGAAGTGGCAGGAATGTGTGCCTTCATAGGCAAGATTGAGTTTTTTCCTTTTTGGCAAAAGTGCTTAAGTTCTAAAAAATGAGTGCGGCCTCGATAAAGAAGGAAATCTAAAGCTTGCGTGGATTAGCAGGCCGCTGGAGGAAAAATAATTTTTTTTCCTTTTTGGAAAAATGATTTAAAATTGCAAAAATGAAGCATGCCTCCACAGCCAATCCGATTGAGACATGTGGCCCAATTTTGAAAGGTCAAAGGGGAGCGCGGGCCACTGGTGGGTTTTTAAAAATTCAAATTTTGTGAAGGAGGTATGAAGAAAAAAGGAGAGTCATGGCCCCATAGAGAATCACATAAAGACACGTGGCATGGATAGAATCGAAGATGCGGGCCCACGGGGGTAATTTGGAAAAAAATTCTTTTTTCCAAAAAAGAGGTAAGGATGTAGAATTGTCCCACGTTTCCACTAGGACCCACTTTGGACACGTGTCAAGCCCATTTTCAAGGGGCGGAGATGCGGAGAAAATGTCAAAGTTTTCCATTTTCTCCCAAAAATTTTAATAAGTAAAATGAAGCTCCCAGGTCCACATCCAATGGAATGGTGCCACGTGGCTGCTCAAAATGAAAAGGTCAAAATGCTAAAAAGGTGAAACCCGTGCCTGTGCCAAATCAAATCTTGCCACATGGTTGTTTCTTTTTAAAATGTGCAAAATGGAAAAAGGAACCTCCAAGGCCCATCTCCAATGATATTCCTCCACATTGAGAGCTTAGATTAAAAGATGAAATTCAAATGGTAATTGTGCATCATTTTGTTCTGCCACCATTTTTTTGCCCCATAACACTCTAAGAAGATTGGAGATGCAGTTTTTGCATCAATTTTCATCAAAATTTTGGAAAATTTGTGTCATTTGTACCTACAAAGACCAATACAATCAGTTTTGAGGCTCAATTTGAAGATCAAAGATGTTTTTGAAATGAAATTTTGCCCTAACCCATCCAAAAATGTAAAATAGCAGATCCAAAAGTTGTAGAGGTAAATTTTGGAGGGAAAAAGATGAAATAATGAAAGGAAGGGCATCTAAATGCTTTGAAGATGAAACACGTGCCTCTGTAATGGATAATGATGTGAATTTTTCAATGATTCAACCTTATTTGAGACAACTAGCAACTTTTTGGACGTGTTCTATTAAACGTCCCTATCTGCGAATCATGAGGATTTTTTGTAACAAACTTGATCCTTGGCATATTCTTTGCTTGGGAAAGAAGGCTTGAATGTAACAAGTGATATATAATGCATTTTTGGAGAAATGCAAATGGTTGGGAAATTAAAAATCATGAGAAAATTTTGAGAGAAGCTCATCTTCTGAGAAATCCTCCAAAAAACTTGGTTAATGTCTTGTGTGTTAGATCTTCATTCATGTGAGTTGGTTACAAGTGTATAGCCATCACACAACGCTAAGATTGTTCCTAAAACTCTCCCCTGCTGATGAATCTAACAAGATTTTGAGTTAATCTGTGTTATTTTTGGAAATATGATGTTTGTTATCATGTTTAAATATCTACAAATAATTTTACTTGTTCTTATTGCAATATTGCATTGAAATCTTTAAGAATCACACAGATATCATCCTTATTGATAGTTTAGTGGCATTTGCAATTTTGTTTTTTAGAAGAGCTTTCATCTGGCACTGAAAATAAGTATTATTACTTTTTTTTTATCGTTTAAAATCACTTCACCTTCATTTATTGATAGATATTGCTTGTAAGCCTTTGGGAGTACCTTAGGCATGATTTGATCAAAGATTTTGATGTTTAATTAAGTCCTTCAACTCAAGATTTTGTATTGAGTTCTCAAAGATTGAGTGAAGAGTGAAAACCTAGGCGTCCATTTGTACATATCTTCTGGTTGAAAGAACATATTGACTATTTTAAATCATTTTATTTGATGGTTGTTCAAATGTTGTAGAGGTTGTCAAAGATCTGACATAGTCAATTTTGTCTTGTCAATACCCCACCAAAAATCATCTAAACAATAGATCCTACCATGTACTACCCGTATTTTTACTTGTATACCCACAATAGATCAAAATCCATTTGCCAAAGTATGTAGAACAAATCAGGATTTCAATGTCTTTAGTAACCTTTTCCTTGTGTTGAAAACATACCCATATTCTGGAAGTGACAACTCATGAGAGTCAAATTTTGTGTGTTGAACATGTTTTCCTCAAGGTCTTCTTCATATAATTCAAGAAAAAGAAGTATATATTCATCTCCTTCACCATTCGAAGGTTACAAAATAGGTTCTCTTACCTTCGTTGAAAGGCACAACCTAAAATAGTTATGACAAGATCAATTCCTATTAGAGTGTTATCCATCTCTCCACAAATATGAGTGCCAGTTAGATCACATCCTCAGCTACAAAATGACATACATCATGATCTATCTTTCTTAAAGCTTCATGCCATATCTTTGATGATGCTCATCCTGAAAAGGAGAACAAATTTAGGTACCAACACAATTAGCGCCATCATCGGGGACTTGTTGAAAATATTTGAGATATTTAGATGCATGTCAAACCTTGGCAATGTTCCTTGAAAATGTTGCATGCTAGTACATTATTGAAATATCATTCTATATTCAGATTTTAAAGTTTTGAGCAAAGGTTTCAAGCTCTGTCTTCTAGTTTCCTAGTTTCCAGCAGTTGTTACACTTTGGTTGCATTGTGATGATAGATTCAAGTAAGGGAAGATCTGATTTACAAAGTTTTACAAGTTTCCAGTACTGACCGACATTTGATAGATTACTTTATTTCATTCTTGCACAACTAAGGTGAAATTCCTTGGTGGCAACTCCATGTTGTTTTGATCTTGCTAAATACTAGTGTCTTAGCTTTCTATCATTTGTTTTTTTTGTTTCTAATCTCTACAAAACTGGAAGGAAGAAGATATCTCTTCATTAGAGACTCTGCTAAGAAGTTGTTTTCAGATTCAAGGAACTCAGAGTTAGAAGGGAGAAGAGTTTGGAAAGTAATTGGAGAGAAGATCTCAAGGAAGGAGGTTCCCATTATTGGACTTGAAATTGATCATCCTGTCATTGAGGACTACAGTCTTTCCTTAAATAAATCTGAATCAGGTAGTCCTCTTGTAGATTTGCATTCTCCATCTGGAGAGGGACCTTCATTTGTATTTGAAAATATTTCTCCTCATTATGCCCCTGTATTTTCCAAATCTACTAGAGTTTATCATGAATTTGATCCTATAGGGGATATCCATTTTGAAGAATACATTTCCATTCCCCAAAGACCTCTCACTCCTCATCATTCTGTTTATCCTCCAAGATCACCACCACAAAACAACATGGCTCAGCCTCCACCTAGACCTCCATTTATTGTTAACACCTTTGGTCCTATCAATTTTAGAGGAATGGATGGTTACCCAAATGTTGTCCCACAAGATGTAAGGAATAGATTGCCAAATTTTCAAGGTAACAATGCTATGACTGGTGATCAGCATCTCAAACTTTTTGTTAACATGATGAAGGATTTCGAAATAGAGTTTGAAGATGTGTATGTCAAATTTTTCATCCACACATTAGAAGAGGATGCAAGGGATTGGTACAAGGCTCTTCTTAATAATTCTATTGATTCTTGGACTGAAATGAAGAATGCATTTAGGCTACAATATGGTGACAAAATAGACCCTAGGTTTCTCCTGTCTAAGGTAAAAATATCAAGAAGAACCCCAATGAATCAGTGTATGACTTTAACACAAGGTTTAATAAGACATTGAGAAGACTTCATGTTAATCTGAGGCCTTGTGATGAGTCTTGTTTAATCAAATATGCAGATGCAGTTGATAAGAAATAAGTCTATTACTTAAGAGACAAAAACCCTACTAATTTAAGGAAGGCCTTTACCATGGCACTGCAGATTGAAAACAACATTAAAGCCATTGGAAAACCTCTCAAGAGAGATGGTGTAAAGTTGATAAACCCTACAAAATATCAAGCTAGCAAGGGTGCTAATTTGGAGGACGTTGTGAAAACTTTGGCAAGGGCTATCAAAGAAATCTCATAAAAACTAACTTGGGAAGAGAAGGGAATTCGACAAAGTTCAAAAGGTCAACAAAAAACACAAAACCATGACATATTTGCTAATAATCCTAGGGGTGATCAGAAATATGATGTTAGAGGGAAAGGACCCATGGGGTCTACAAATAGACATCCTCAAGCACATGAGGGTAGGGTGTTACCTGATCCTCTTACTTCCAGGGTTGCTGTTGTTGAGGAGGTTGTTGATATTGATTGGTCTGATATGTGTTTTCTTCCCCATCCTCCATGTCAAGTGAATCAGCAAGAAGATGAAGCTAGTAATGAAGATGGTACTAATGATGATGTTTGCATGGTGGATTGTTCTTCAAGTTCATAAGAAGGAGCTACATCAACTAAGGTAATAAGTGCAAGGAATGTTACAAGTTTTTGGGATTGCATCCAACAGGTACAAGTCCTACTTCCCTCTCATACTCTTGAATTTGATGTAGTGCAATATTTTGAAATTCCTAACAATGAATTTGAATACTTAACAGCTTTGATGATTAAGAAGTATGATGGTGGTATCCCTTCGGAGGAAGATAGGAAATTGTCGATAAATGTTGTCGTAGCTCAAGAAAAATATTATAACACTAGGAGAAAATTTGTTAAAGGAGCTAGGCCTCAAGACAAACCTAAAACACCCTTGCTTACAAGAATTCCCAAATAATTTCATAGAAGGGAAACACTTGCCAAAAACTTTATTGTCCCATGTAAAAATTATAGTCCTCCTCATGCCCAAACTGCCATGAATCGTTATGCCATATAGTGAATCTGCTTGTCTCCCTTCAAATTTTGCCTTGCCAAAGAATGTTCCCTATGACACAGACCAATTATTGAGCCAAATAAAAGTGAGTGTTCCAATAATTGAGTTGCATAGGATTCATGAGCACAAGAAGAGATCATTTGAGTACTTGGGATTGAAAGAGGAGAAGAGTACCCCAAGCAGAAATGTAAACATTGTTGAAACTCCTCCTCCAATCATTGTAAACCTTGGAATGCCACCAGCATTAGAGGACCTTGGGGGAAGCTCCTGAGGTATACTTGGGAACATCCTTGGTTGATTCTGAATTGAATTTTGATCCATTATTTACAGCTTTTATCATAATGGATAGACTACTTCACAATTGAATGTTTTATTCCGGTGCATCATGCAATGTCATGCCTCTAGAAGTCATGAATGAGTTAGATATCAAAGTGACAATAGCCTATGGGAAGTGTACTTCCATGGACTCAAGGGAAGTTTTGGTAGTTGGTTGTGTGAAGCGTTTGGTGGTACAACTTGCAGCCTATCCGGGTAAGAATTTAAAACTTGATGTTTTAATTGTTGATTGCCTTGCCAAATGGGGCATGCTTTTGTTAAGAAAGTGGGCTGCAAGTTTTGGTGGGACTATTCAGATGGACATGTATTTTACCACTATTCCCATTGAAGGCAGCCTTGTCAAGCTTTATGGTGAAAAGAAGATGTTGCACCTTATTGAAGATCCCAACAATGCTTCCTATGAAGTGTTGTTTACTGATGTTGATGCTGATAATTTTGTTGGATTTGCTGATGATAAAGAAAACAAGATGGATCAGTCAATGTGTTTTAAATAGGTAGGTTCTCCTTGGACCTTGTTATTTGATGGAGGCTTCTCCAAATTTGGAAATGGTGTTGGTATAGTTCAACTTTCTCCTAGCTTGGAAGAGTTTGCTTTTTCCTTCAAGCTTAATTTTGAATGTATTAACAACATTGTTGAATATGAAGCCTTGTTGTTGGGTTTGAGAATTGCATGGAAGTATGGTGTCAAGGAAATCATTGTCAAAGGGGATTCAGAGCTAGTTGTCAAACAAATAAGAAATTGTATGCTACAAAAAATCAGCAAATGAAACTGTACAAACATGAAGTTTGGGATCTAATTGAGATGTTTGATTCCTTCAACATTATGCATCATGATAGAAGTCTCAATGTTGCTTCTAAAAAGTTAGCAGTGTTGGGGTCTAGATTTGGAAATTACATCATTTCACCTTATTGTGAGTACAATATTGAAGTGTTAACCATTCCAGCTATCCCTGACAATATCAAGCATTGGCAAGTCTTTAATGATGATGCTCAAGTGCAAAGGTTCATACAAAACCAAGGTGAGTTTACATATCAGAATATTGATTGGGAGCCAATGGTATGTATGACTGAAGGAAGAGAAACTTTGTTTGGAAAGGATATCATCCAATTAAAAACTAACACCATTCCTAGAGGTTTTGTTACACTTGAGTCAAATTTTAACAATTTTGATTGCATCATCAATAAAAACATGTCTTCCTCAAGGGATGTGGAAGAGCATAACTTAGGCACTGATGATAAACCAAGGAAGATCTGGCTGGGCACCAATCTAAGTAAAGAATAAAAACAATCCTATATTCAAATATTGAAGAAATATCAGGACTGTTTAGCTTGGTCTTATTCTGAACTGAAATCATACAGAGAGGACTTGTTTCAGCATGAGATTCCTAAAAAATCAGAGGCCAATTAATCCACTCCTCTCCATGAAAATGTAAGATGAATTGAAGAAACTAAAAGAGGGAGGGATCATTCAGCCCATAAGGTATTCATCTTGGGTTGCAAACCTTGTGCTAGTCAAGATTGTAGCTGATAATGTCATGTGTTTCAGAGCTAAACCCTTGATGGCAATGTCTAAGGAGTATGGAACTAATCTGAATTATGCTTTAAACTATAACCCCTAAGGAAATGGATAAGTTGAATCCAGCAATAAGAACTTGTTGAAGATCATTAGGAGAACTTTGGACCTGAACAAGAAGAAGTGGGGTGAACAACTGAAATTTGTAGTTTGGGTTGATAGGATGACTGCCAAAAGAGCTATTGGTAAAAGCCCATTTGAGTTGGTGTACGGAACTCAAGCTCTACTACCCTTACATCTACAATTATCTTCATTTCAGTTTGTTCAATAGTTTGAAGATCAAGAGCTCATTCCATATGAAGCAAGGATTAATTAGATTTTTGAGCTAGATGAAGAAAGAAGGGCATCCCACCAGAGGCATGTCAGATTTAGAGAGAAGTTGAAGAGGTTGTTTGACAAGAAGTTCACTCCTATGGCCTTCAATGTTGGAGACCTGGTTTTTTTATGAGATAGCAAGCATGAAGATAAGGGAAAACATGGTAAATTTGATGCATTGTGGATGAGCCCTTACTCCATTGATATCTGAATTGGTGAAAATACCTTTTTTCTCAAGGACTTAGATGGGCAATTTCTTGAACTACTTGTTAATGGCATACATCTGAATCATTTATTATATTAATCCCCAAATTTGAGGTATGCACCACTTGTATAGTGTATAGTATTTGTTTTTTTGGCTCTATTTTTTACTGTTTTGTCGATTTGTGGCTTGCCCTATTTCTTGGCAGCCATTTTTATCAGTTTCTCAGTTTGTTTTTAGAGGATGGTTCTGATTTTTTCTACCCTGCATATTGACTCCTTTTCCCAATGGATATTTTTGGCACTTGGTTTGCTTTTTATTCTTTTGGCACTCACTGGGAGTGCCCATCCCCGAGTAGGAGCCGATGCTGGTGCCATTTTTGAGATTACACCATGTTGCCCTAATTTTTCCTTCACTGTGCTTGCTCTAAAACATTTTGCCTTTCGAATTGATGGTTTGCAACTTTTCCCCTCCAATAAAATGCTTTGAAATCCTCAAAAAAAAATTTCTTTTCCCTAATTTGAAAGGAATCTCCATATGTGCCCTATTTTGTGCCCCAATTTTTCCAAATCTGCGGGCTCTGCCATTTTTTCCTTTTTTCCCGATTGTGAAAGTTCAAAATTGATAGAATTACACTTGTATGCCTTTAAAAATCCAATTCCATGATCAAAAATTCTTTAAAAACATTTTTTAGTTGGTTCAACTTCAAAAAAATTGTCGTCAATGAAAAAATCAAATTCTAGGGCATCCCTGGCATTTTCTATGTTTTGACGGTCAAACAGGCGTCATTTACCAATCAAATTATTCCTTAGCATTCATCAGCAATGTGGTTTGTTCTAATTGGCCAAGGGATGATAGATAATTGTTTTAACTTATCACTTTTTACTTTTTTGGCAAAAGGGTGAATTTGGTCCCATGGCTCTGCTTCACTCTGATTGGTTCTAATGTTGCTTATGTGGTGATTTTTTATTGGAGGAGGAGCGGGGGATCTTTTTTAGAACTTTTTCTTTTTAGCTACTTTGGCTAAAAGTTTCAAATCACCCCATGGCCCCGCCAAGTGCTAATTTTCTAAATTTTTCCCAAAAATGATGATGTGTCTTCTTTCGATTGGGTGGGAAGTGGCAGGTATTTTTGGTGCTCTAGGCCATTTTGGAAAAATTGTCAAAATGAAGAAAATTTATTAAGGCCCATGACCAATCAGAATGGAACACATGGTGTCTTCAGAGTCAAGGATGGAATTGTGGGTGGTTGGGTTATTTTGAAGTTTTTTGACTTTATTTGGTTAAAAAATTAAAGTCATAAAACAAACTGGAACTCCATATCGAATAAGTGGCGGACACGTGTCACGTTCACATCAAAGGTGGAAATAGAGGCTAGTGGAAGACTTATAATTTAAAGTTTTCCTTTTGGTGAAAGGGAGAAAAAGTTATGAAAATGGCCACAGGTCCGCCAAACAAATCAGGAGAGGACACGTGGCAGGATCAGCAGTAGAGGGGATACAGATTGGCGGTCAACTTAGAGAATTTTTGCCTTTTTGGGAAAAAATTATTAAAATTAAGTTTTCAACTGAAAGCCCGCAACCAATCAAAAAAGGACGTGTGGCATTTTGAAGTGGCGGGGATGCAGGCCTTTGGAGGAAAGATTGAGTTTTTACCTTTTTGGTGAATATGCTTAAGTTCTAAAAAATGAGTGCAACCCCGAAAAAGAAGGAAATCTGACGCTTGTGTTGATCAGCAAGCTGCCAAAGGAAAAATTAAAATTTTGTTGTCTTTTTGGCAAAATGAGTTAAAATTGTAAAAATGAAGCATGCCTCCACAGCTAATCCAATTGAAACATGTGGCCCAATTTTGAAAGGTTAATGGGGAGCACAAGACACCAGTGGGTTTTAAACAAATTCAAATTTTGTGAAGGAGGTATTAAGAAAAAAGGAGAGTCATGGACACGTAGCGAATCACAAAAAGACACGTGGCATGGATAGAATCGAAGATGCAGGCCCATGGGGGTAATTTGGAAAAAAATTATTTTTTCCAAAAAAAGAGGTAAGGATGCAGAATTGTCCCGCGTTTCCACTGGGACCCACTTTGGGACACATGTTAAGCCTATTTTCAAGGGGTGGAGATGTGGAGAAAATTTCAAAGTTTTCCATTTTCTCCCGAAAAGTTTAAGAAGTAAAATGAAGCTCCCAGGTCCGCATCCAATGGAATGGTGCCACATGGCCGCTCAAAATGAAAAGGTCAAAATGCTAAAAAGGTGAAACCTGTGCCCATGCCAAATCAAATCTTGCCATGTAGCCATTTCTTTTTAAAATGTGCAAAATGAAAAAAGGCACCTCCAAGGCCCATCTCCAATGATATTCCTCCACGTGGAGAGCTCAGATTAAAAGATGAAAGTCAAATCAATGGTAATTGTACATCATTTTGTTATGCCACCATTTTTTGCCCTAGAACGCTCCAGGAAGTTTGGAGATGTAGTTTTTGCATCAATTTTCATCAAATTTTCAAAAAATTCGTGTCTTTTGTACCTATAAAGACCAATGCAATTGGTTTTGAAGATCATAGATGTTTTTAAAATGAAATTTTTCCCTAACCCATCCAAAAATGTAAAATAGCAGATCCAAAAGTTACAGAGGCAAATTTTAGAGGGGAAATGATGAAATAATGAAAGGAAGGGGGTATGCATGCTTTGAAGATGAGTAACGTGCCTCCACAGTGGATAATGATGTGAATTTTGCAATGATTCACCCCTTTTTGAGACAACTGGAAACTTCTTGGACGTGTTTTGTTAAACGTCCATGTCTGTGAATCATGAGGAATTTTTCTAACAAACTTGATCCTTGGCATATTCTTTGCTTGGGAAAGAAGGATTGAATGTAACAAGTGATATATAATGCATTTTTGGAGAAATGCAAATGGTCGGGAAATTGAAAATCATGAGAAAATTTTGAGAGAATCTCATCTTCTGAGAAACCCACCAAAAAACCTGGTTAATGTCTTATGTGTTAGATCTTCATTCATGTGAGTTGGTTATAAGTGTATAACCATCACACAGCTCTGAGATTATTCCTAAAACTCTCCTCTACTAATTAATCTAACAAGATTTTGAGTTAATCTGTGTTATTTTGGGCAATATGATGTCTGTTATCATGTTTAAATATCTGTAAATAGTTTTTCTTGTTCTTGTTGCAATCTTGCATTGAAATCTTTAAGAATCACATAGATCTCATCCTTATTGATAGTTTAGTGGAATTTGTAATTTTGGTTGTCAGAAGAGCTTTCGTCTGGCATTGAAAATAAGTAGTTTAAAATCACTTCACCTTCATTTGTTGACAGAGATTGCTTGTAAGCCTTTGGGGGTACCTTAGGCATGATTTATCAAAGATTTTGATGTTTAATTGAGTCCTTTAATTCAAGCTTTGTGTTGAGATCTCAAAGATTGTGGGAAGAGTGCAAACCTGGCCCTCCATTTGTGCATCTCTTCTAGTTGGAAGATCATCTTGAATGTTTTGAATCATTTTATCTTATAGTTGTTCAAATGTTGTAGAGGTTGTCAAAGATCTAACATAGTCAATTGTGTCTTGTCAATACCCCACCAAAAATCATCTAAACAATAGATCCTACCCTTTACTACCCTTTTTTTTCCTTGTATACCCACAAAAGATCAAAATTCATTTGCCAAAGTATGTAGAATAGATGAGGATTTCAATGTCTAAAGTAACCTTTACCTTGTGTTGAAAACATACCCATATTCTGGAAGTGACAACTTGTGAGAGTTATATTTGGTGTGTTGATCATGTTTTCCTCAAGGTATTCTTCATATAATTCAAGCAAAATAAGGATATATTCATCTCCTTCACCATTCAAAGGTTACAAAATATGTTCTCTTACCTTGGTTGAAAGTCACAACCTAAAATAGTTAGGACAAGATCAATTCCTATTAGAGTGTTATCCATCTCTCCACAAATATGAGTGTCAATTAGATCACATCCCTGGCTACAAAACGACATACATAATGATCTATTTGTCTTCAAGATTCATGTCATATCTTTGATGTTTCTCATCTTGAAAAGGAGAAAAAATTTGGGTACCAACAGGATCAATGCACGGATGTTGGGACATGGCCTCATGCAGCAGATCCCATTGATATGGAATGGTGATGGTATCCCACATTGTGACATTTATGTTTGTCTTCTTCATCTGGTCCACAATGCTAAATGGAAGACCTTATGACTTGTGAATTTGGGGCACAACAACATCCTTCCTTGATTGTTCAGGCATGGAAGCAAGGGCCTTAGCTAAAGTTGAGGCTTTACCTACCATGGGAAGGGTGCATGTTGCTTCAGGAGGAGCTTTGCGAGAAACCTCTTGTGTAGGGACTTGAGGGATTTTACCACTAGATGCCTTGGATGAATATTTCTTTTTTTTAGGGTCTTCTTGTGTTGCTTGAATTGTGACCTATATGCCAGACTTGAGAATTCTCTTCGTGTATCTTGTGTTATCCACAATTGGGGTGCGCGGTCTATTTTGATTCATCCATAGCTAGGTTAATTACATAGAATTCCTCAGCACCAAAGAATATCAAATTTACCTCTGGAGGATATTTTTGCCTTCCTTGGTTCTCTGCTGCAAGGGCACTTGTTGAAGGCTTACAGGTTGAATCATTTTGGATCATATAGGCTTGCGTGTGTGTAACATTTTCACAATGATATTGAGTATGAGGCATGTTGAAAGGGAATCACCATTCTGACTCCTGTACCAAATTGTTTTGAACTGGAACAAGTGCCTGACTTATATTGGGTGTTGGAAGAGAGGGTGTGGGAGGAACAACTTACAAGGGCAGAAGTGTGTTAGCATGCCATCTATCATTTTGCTAGTTGGGCATGTATCTTTGATTTCCATATTATTTTTTCCAAGGCTGATTGCTTTAGCTATTCGCCTGATTAGAACCACCTTTATAGGATTGCGCCTATTGTTTCTCTAGTGATATGACATTATTTGACAAATTTCTAATCAAGGTATTCAAATCTTCATCTTATTTCTTTTGTGTTGGAGAGTAGGATGTTGATGCAACTGGTTACATTCTTATCTCAAGGACATGAATAGGGGCTACAGAAGGTTGGGGTACTTGCGACATTTTTGTGAACAAGGGCATAGGTTGTCTAGGAGCTATCTTTCCTACCTAAATAAGACTATTTTTTGCCCTTACTGCAATATTATAAACAGCTGGTAAAGTCCTTCCTCCCATGTATTAAATCATGACTGAGACATCATTTTTCATCGCCTTTAGATAATATAGAAAAGCATGTTGGGCTATAGGTATTACCACAAGAACGATTTTGTCCCAAGCCTTTTGAAATCTGATGTTGAAATCAATCATCTTATCATTGGTTACCCTCCTTATTATTTTCAGTTGCTCCACCAAAGATAGGTGATCTGACTTATCTTCAAAATAATTGTAAAGGGATGTTCCCAACTTATCCCATGTGGCAATAGATCCATGTCCCAAGCCTTAGTACCATTGAAGAACTTTACCTTTGGAAGAGGATGCAAGTAGCATTACTGCTACATCGTCATGTGTGATCAGGTAGAGTGAACATACATTTGCTACATCTTGAATATGCTCTTGAAGGGTGACTTTATTCGCACAATTAAAGTATGGAATACTTTTGAGCGTGTCATTCAAAATATCATGTTGACCGGGTAGAACCAACGGAATTCCTCTAGTGAATTTAGCAAAGTTCCTTAGTGGAGGAGGTGGATGATGCACCATTATAGGGTACGTTGGTTGTCTATTGTGAGGAGTTAAATGGGCACGACACACTAGAGATGGAGATGCACGTGTGGTATTTATAGAATGAACTTTTCTCAGGAATAGCTAGAGGTACTCGAAATAATCTTCAATTGTTGTACTTCTCCTTGTATGCACTCTTCTCATGAAATGCACTCAAGGCTATAAAAATAGAGATATGTAATGTTGGGATTCACTAGATGTGTTAAAATGAGCCTCCAAACACTGGAAAACTAATTCCACACACCAAAAATTAGTAATATGAATTTTAATATTTCAATGCTCATCTCACCGAGCATGTTAAAAAATTTTGGTGATTCAAACGCGCACTCACATCTCGGATCCAGAAGATACAAGCTCTTTGAGATAACAATGGAACCATATCCAAGTTTTGGGACCTTACGAGCTTGAGACACATCTCAAGAGAAGGTCAGTTCCTCTATCTATTTCTACTGCTACTGCTACTCCTAATGTTGAAAGGGAAAACAAAGCTAATAATGCTAAGGGATCAGGGATAGAAGGAAAACATGAAAGGAAACTATATTAAAAGGTGATAGCACTAGAAAAATAGGGATGAACACTATCTATTTTGAGCGAAAGTGAAAGGAAATGTGTGGAAGGAGGATAGGCACATGTAGCACACCTAAAACTTATTTACTAGATCAGATTCATGGAACACAACTAAATAAGGAGTTGCAAGGGACGTAGAATGGCACAATGAGCATGCAATGGAAAAGAAAGGTAAGAAGAAATAATATAAACATAGCAAGGAAAAATAATATTCACAAAACAATGCTTCCATTACTTCCAGAAATGCACAGAGTTGTTACAATGGTGAAAGAGGCTGATATCCACATGCACGAGCTAGTTCTAGAGGTCTGCAACTCAAATATATAGAAAAATGGATTCCTTGGAAAAATACATAGGGATCTAGAGTGTCCAACATAACAAATGATCCCAGCTCTTACATTTATAGATGAATCCAAGGAATAAGAAGAGAAGAAGGAGGGAAAACCTGAATTTGAAATACAACCACCAATAAGTAGCATTGAATGCCTACAAATACACCTAAAAATTTGTCAAATTCACTTCCCCAAGTCTATCTGGTGTGTTAAATAAGGGAGGAGGGAGAATCATATCAACTCGAGTGGTTGGATCAATTAAATATGCTCATTAATGTCCATAATGTCATTTTCCCATTTCTCACCTACTATCTCTGCCAAGAATTTGAATTTAAATGTTTAGCATTATAGCCCACATCAGAAGCTATTGATTGAGACTAATCACACGCTGATCAGAGCTCTATAGAAAGATATATGTATTCTATAAGTTTCTCAGAGTCTTCTGTGCACACAAAACACGTGGCAGGCATAGATTGGCTGAAAGGACAGCCAATTATGCAAATGTTCTTATCATCTCTACCACATGTCACACATTGATTCATTGTAAGGATTTGGTACCCTATTGATTTTCTTTGACTAGTTGTGTGTGGAACACTCAAGCATGTCAGAGAATGATGTGGAACAAAAGGTGCAAAGGAGGGCGCAAAGATATTTACTTGGAAGAAAGAGGCATGGGAAGAATCCTGAAGGAAGGTACGCGCAACACGTGGCACAGAAATGAGGTAAAATAGAGAGTGGAGAGCACATGGTTAAGGAAAACCTATTACAAGGTAATGTTCGGGGAACGTGAGAGGGTTAGGGACTTAGTTGATTAAAGAAATTGAAAGGCACACACATAGGATGAATAGCTTCTAGGGAGGAGGTGAATACGCAGAAGATGCGTGCAGGGGAAGACTAGAACAAAAGAGGAAAAGGAAAATGGAAAGGGGAGAAGGGGAATCGTGCAAGGAAACTGCAACCAAGGGAATGTGCCAAGTGAACTTGGGCACACACAATCTTGCAATAAAGAGCTCAAATCTAGAATATGCATACAAGTTGTATAAATAACTAGGAGAGTTATTTCGGTAATAGTCACAAAGAATCTCCCCTGTTAAATATGAACCAGAGAAGAAGAAGAGGCACATGTACATCCCTCAAAAGGATGATGAGGAGGATAAGTATGAATATAGCATGCCAAGTACCCCTGATTAGTTTATAGATATAAACGATCCTATGGAGGAGGAGATGATGAATTATGATGAAGAGTTGAAGGAAACAGGGATGGAGGTAGATGTGGGTGATTCTTTAGGCATGCCCCAACCTTCAAGTACATGACCATTTATGGGATCAGAAGTGCATAACCCCAAGGGTAAGCATTCAAAGGAATAAAAATAGGAAGAATATTATGAGACACCTACAATTGAGTATATTAATGACCCAAGTAAGATAATACATGTGAGGTTCTAGAGTACTTTGGAACCCAAAGACTTATACAGATGGGAGCTGTTGGACGAAGACATGACAAACATGCACACATGAAAACAAATATCAGGGAAAATGAAGAATCATATGGATGAGACTGAATTTTATGTGTGCGAGGATTCATGTGTTTCAAATGAAGAAAGTTCCCCAATCTAGGCACATAAGCATCAAGCCAACTGTTATGTTCAATGAGCAGGTAAGCAATGCACTTAATAGGGTATCTGCTAAAGTATCACACAGAAATGTGGATAAGGCATCAATGATTAGAGTACTGCTAGAAGATAAGAAGGATAAGGATACAGAGATAAAGCGCTTTACTAAAGAAAAGGAGAAAGATGAGGAAAAAGTATGCAGAGTCCTCAAAGATGTCCAAGCATATTAGGGATGAGATTATAGAAAATAGGCCACATTTTCATGAAAAACTTGTAGAGGAGTTCCCTTATACCTTGCACTATTTACATTCCACAGTTTAGTTACTACTAGAAGAAGGGCCCATGTGCATACTAAAGCCAAAGGATGTTGCAAAAGAAGTCAGGGTTAAGGCTATAATTGCAAAGAGGATAACAAGTTATGAGTCTATCCTACATAATTTTAAGTATGAGCTGAAAATAATAGATTTAGCCTTAACCATATGCATGGCCCCAGACATGATTATAAAGATAAGGGCCCTTGTAGAAGAGAATGAGCTCCTTCAGGAATAAAATAATGAAACACTTGGGTACAAGGAGAGGCTCAAGTTGGTAGGAAAAAATCACAAAGCACTGGAAGCTACTTGGGTTCAACATAAAGACATAATGAAAGAGATTGAGAAGCTTCTTGAAAATAAGATGGATTTCATAGAGGGAATGGTATCAGGTACGGAAAATGTCCTTAAAGTTTTACAAAATTAAATTGAGAAGATGACCCAGGATGAAATGGATGCCATAGTTGCAGAAGTTCTAGAAAAAACTAATAAGGAACTAGGTTCTTGGAACAAGTTAGAGGTAGAGATCAAGGTTTAATATCCTGAGCTAATCCTGCCATTGGAAGAAGAGGGCGCATAATAGATTCTCATTATTTTTGTAAAATTATTACTTCATTATTTCATTCATTGTTCATTATTCTTTTTCTTGGAGTGATAAGTTCAGTTACCCGTTTCCAGGGAGGACAATGTAAGTAGTGTGGGGTAATGTTGAGTTGATAAAATACAACTTAAGTATAAAGGCATGAAAGGATTGGACACATGGACATAGGAAGTGTAGGAGTATGTGGAAGCATAGTGGAAAAAGGGTACACCCATGACAGTTTGAAATTAGGAGTTATCCGTTTACATATCAGGTCTGATTTTGGGAGGTGGAGTGAAGTGCGTGTTTGGTAAAAGACTTGGTAAGCATGCCAAGCCTATTTTGGGACTGATAGAAGACCAAGTGCTATGTAGATTTCTAGGGATAATAAGAGGATTAGACTTCAGTTCTACTCTTAGATAATCTATTATTATCACTTTCATTCTTTTATAAGGGTGCATGGCTATTATTAGCATGCAACCTATTTTTGGAGATGTATGGGCAGTGAAGAGAAAGTCCCTACCCACTATATATATGTATGTTTTTCATAGGATAGAGGTCGATCGATTATATTTCATGTTTTATAAGGTTATGTTGTAGAACTTGAGCACACATAACATGTAATGACATTAATATATGTACGAAGCTTCTATATTGACAGTACTTAATATAATGGATCATGGTTGCTGAATATTGATTGTGAGCATGTCTCTTGTTGGAACATAATGATTAATTTGTCTAGCCAAACCTTAATGTATGTGGGTCCATCACTAATATATAGGTTAATATTTAATAATATGAAATATTTATAGTTCTATTATTAAATATGCTAACCTAGGTATATACTTTAGGTTAAATATTTAATATTATGAAATGATTATATTTCTAATATTAAATATTATAAACCTAGGTGTATGTGTCAACCATTTAGGTTGAAAAGTTGGGTTGAGAGACATAGCCGACCACCTTATATAAAAAGGACTTTAGGTCCTAATTTGATATATTCGGAAAATATATCAAAGGTGTGCAAATCAAGTGATTTTGTTTTACCCTTGGTAGATAGGGTTTTAAAGGAGGATGTGATCTTACTGGATGTAAAACAACTTCTCTAAAGTAAAAGGTTATTTTCAAAGTGGTTTTTACACTATTGGGGTTTTCCACTATAAATACTGTATCACCTATGTTATTTATTTCCTGTAAGTATTTCTTTATTTACTTATGTTAACATGTAATGCTTATTTAAATATTTATTATAACATTATATAATATGTAAGTTGATTAAATCCATTTTTATTAGAATCCTCAAATTCTAACATCTCTTACTAGTTATTGCATGGTTGAGTTAATTTTGATTCTTATTTAATGTCATTCTTGCACATGTTATGTTCTAGATATAGTTAATACACTGTGGTTTAATTTTTTAGTTACTATGGATCTGAAATGTACATTAAATCATGTTAACATCTTAGACAAGATTCTATAAAGAGGGACCTGGTACCCTTGTGCACTTCAAGTGAGCACTTAGTCTAGGCTCTGTGATGTGCCAGTATGACTTGGGTTGTTGGTGGTAAAATATAGGCTACAACGGCTTATAAATAGCTACGAGGATGCATAGAAAATGGTGAAATTAAGCTGAAAATAGAAGGAACAATATCTAGATTTAGTTGCATGCATTTAATGGCCAGATTCTTAAGAAATAGAGTAGGAAGGTACACGAAACACAACACAAAGTAAAGGAAATGTTTGATTGTAAATATAGTTCAAATTTGGAGCCATTTCCGGTGGATGCTCTAGTAAGAAAAGGTACATTCAAGCTAGGGTAGAGTGACACAAGGAAGAAGATGATCCAATCAAGCTGAGAAAGAGCTACCAAAGAAAGAGACAGGAAAGAGGAGAGCAGCTCAATGAAGGATAGATTTATCACATGATAAGAGCATCAAGGCAATAGATTGATAGAGAAGAGGAATTGAATCAGATGAGAAAGAGAGAGTGAAAGAACACCGACCAATACAGAAAGGTGATCATAATCCATTATAAAATCAATTGATGTAACTACATGATAAATAATTTGTATATAAACAAAGTCTAATTTATAACTTAATATATTTAGGGGGTTGTAGCCTCCTTATGATTTGGTTCCTTCAAAATATATGTTATAGCTGATAAAATTAGGGGTTGGTGCTCCTTGCAAGTAGGTTCTTGCTAAAAATTATGGAATAGGTGTTTCATAGGTTGAGTTGGTGCTGAACTATAAATCTTGTAAGATGTGTAATATTCTTACAAGTCCTTGCTTTGTGTAATATAAGGCACGATTTTGGTGGGTTTTTCTCCCAAAATGGTTTCCAAGGGCAATCTTTGTGTTTTGTGTTATTGTGCATGACATATATTTGATTAAATGATTTATTCTCATATCTACACATTGCTAAAGAATCTAAAATTGGAATCAAAGTGAAAAAGTTTCAATCTGCACTGATTCACCCCCTCTCTCAATGTTTACGATCTCTAATAGTTGGTATCAAAGAGACATCCTTATAGTAGAATCTTAACATCTTCAAGGAGATCCTCTTATCACAAGCATGGACTCAAATTAGGCTCAAGGTGGTTTCTTACTATCTAGATCTCCTCTCTTCACTGGTACAAATTATGAATTAAGGAGAATAAGAATGAATACATATTTGATGTCACTTGGTTTTGATAGCTGGGAATGCATTGAGTAAGGATACAACCCTCCAACCAAACCAATTAATTCTTCCACGGATAAGATAGAATATGAATGTAACTCAAGAGATATAAATTCCCTTCTATGCAGCCTAACTGAAACAAAGTTTGTGAAAGTTATGCACTGCACAAATGCAAAGGAGATATGGACCAAACTATAGAGTATCTATGAAGGTGATGAAAAATTCAAATTAGTAAAATTACATACCTATAGAGCTTAGTTCAAAAATATAAAGATGAAGGATGACAAGAGCATAGAGCCCTACATGCAGAGAATATATGAAGTCATAAACATGATAAGAGGCTTAGGAGAGAATGTAGAAGAATATGTTATTATTCATAAGGTTCTAAGATCCCTGACCAAAAAGTATGATGCAAAGGTTTTAGCCAAAGAAGAAGACAAATATATAAAGAATCTCATGATGGATGAATTACAGAGCACCCTGTCAGCATACAAGATGAGGACCGTTGGATCCAAAACCACCAAGAAAGAAGTAATATTCAAGGTTAAGAAAGAAACTCAGTCAACACAAGAAGAAGAAGAATCAACTTTAGGAGATAAGTTGGATGATGAAAATATTGAAGCTATGTTTTTGAGAAGGTTAAAAAGAGTCCTAGGTAAGTATAAAAGAAAACTCCAATTTAAAGGTTTTTCATGTGTAAAAGAAGGTTATTTTGTTGGTAAGTGTCCAAAAAATAATAGAGATAATAAGTCTTAATAAGAATAGCACATTCATAAACAAAATAAGAGAGAAAATAAGTATAAAAATAAAAACAACAAGAAGAAGTTATTCAAAAACAAAATAAATTTCTTCTCAAAGGAAGAATAAAGTGGATCAGAGTCAAGCAACTCAGGAAATTATGAGAATGAAAACGATGAAGACCAATTAGAGTGTTTGTTTATGGCCAGGGATGTGGCTGAAGAATGAAGTTCTAGAGGGAATAACACAGTTGATTTTGAAGACTCTAATGAAGAAGAAGATGAAGTGAATCTAGAAGAAGAGTTAGTATGTGCTCTTGAATAATTAAAACTGTGCATGAAGAAGATTCAAAAACTGAGATGAAAAATTAAAGGTCTATGAAGAACAAATCTAAATATTTGAAGGAACAAAATATCAAAGAGAAGAATAAGAGGCTAATGAGCTTAAGGAACTAGAAAAAAATCTGGAAAAGATTCCAAAATATTACAAATCAGAGGATGAATACACTAAGTTGAACTCATAACTGGAGAAACTAAAGGCTGAGATGGAACAACTGAACAACAAGCTATCAATGTATGAAAGGCTAAATAAAATTTCAAATGTGTTAATTGATATACTCAACAATCAATGGGACACAACTGATAAATATGGAATCAGTTTCAAGGGAGAAAGAAAGGAAAAGGAGCAATCAAATAATGAAGGAAACAAGTCCGTGGCAATACCAAGTACCTCTTGTACTACAAAAGAAGGATTCAATAAATCCGTGAGAAGAAGAACCACTACACCCAGAATTACCTATGCTATGAGGTACACTCACTCTTTCTATGGTTACTATTATTCATGTAATTATTGTGGACACAAGGATGCTAAGCGTAGAAAATTCTCTAGAGGCTATAGAACAAATTTTGGTCCATCTTCCATCAAACCAAACTATAATGGTGTCCAACACAATTATAAAAAGAAGATTCATATAGTGTTTCACCTGATTCTTAGATGTTTCTAGGAAGTTGATGAAACAGATAAGGGTAAAAGGCTAGGAAGAATACCTGTTGAAGATGGTTGAAGGTTGTGTATGCATTCTGACTCTTTGATCCACATCTGACCGTGAGAGATTCCTTTTAGCTGGGAGGAACTACCTGAAATAGAAAACAAGACCACCAGAAAGAGTTAAATAGTATATGCAGTGGACTGCCTAGCATATGCTAGATCCGGGAAGTGTGATACTTCCTAGATGGCTATCAATCCACTGTTTAAACAAATTAATGTGAGAAATAAGATAAGTATTGTCCTATTGTAGTCAATATGATTTAGTGATCTCATATAAAACATAATAAGTAAGATCTATTCTAACATGCTAGGCTAGAATATGATTTAAGGGTAGGGAAAATGGTTCAAGGTTTCTACAGGTCTGGTAGAGGACTGAGGGAGGTCACGGGTGCTTATGGGTACCTAGGGAGTAGGTAAGTAAGTTATTGTTCTGAGCTTTATTGGGCAAGTGCAGAGACTAATGTCGGTCTAGGGGTAACCGATGCCAATTAAGGGTGACCGATGCCAGTTAGTGACAAAATGACAAAGGATCAATAATAGAGGTCTGGGGGAGGTTTTTCAAGTTGATGAGGGGCTCATTGAGATACTTGAGAGGTTTATGTGGGATATCAGGCTAGTGGGTAGATTTGGTAGGGATTTGGTGAAACTGGGAAGAGTTGTGGGGTGAGTTGGAGAAGGGAGGTA
Source organism: Taxus chinensis (assembly GCA_019776745.2). NCBI lineage: Eukaryota > Viridiplantae > Streptophyta > Pinopsida > Cupressales > Taxaceae > Taxus > Taxus chinensis. The sequence continues at coordinate 89,764,448 of CM034153.1, read as the reverse complement.
TAAAGATGATATATTGTAGGCTAAATGATGTTGGTTAGGGTAAACCGATGTCGGTTACTGTGAAAAACTGGAAATACCACAAAACGAGTTTTGGGTCTCCTTTATGACTACACAAGGGGATGGGTTGGTCGAAATGAGGTATTAGGTTGTTTGGATGGGATTTGGAAAGGTTTTGACAGGGATATGGAGTGGTAAGTATCAGAGGAGGTCAATGGGTGGCTGGGAGAACAAATAACATACATAAGGGACGAAAATACGAAGAGGAATCAAGTAAACTAGAGGAATAAAATGCTCTACTTACTTGGAATCTGGTTTTGGATGCCTGTGAGTGAGGAATGAAGGTGATGGTAGGAGGTTGGATGTTGTGGAGGATCACCAAACATTGAGGAGTTCCTACATGAGCTTCATGTGCTCTCCTTCTTGCTTGGCTAGATCAAATCTATGATAGAATGAGTGCTAGATGGTTGTTGGGTGATTGTTGGATGTCTGTGTGAGAAAAAATGCTTGCTCTGGTCTCTTGCATGTGTGCTCGTGCTCTTAAAATCTTCCAACCTTGAGAATAAGGTTGCCAAAGGGGATCAAGGGTGACCGACAAAGGTTACGGGCTGACCAGCGTCGGTTTAGGGGTAACCGACGTCATTTAAGGTGGGATTCCCTAAGTTTACTAAAAATAGGAGATCATGGCTATAATGGCAGCCAAATCTCTCTATTCATCTAAACAGGATCGGGAGTTACCATTTTGTTCTGCGGGAATGAGGTGTAGGCATTCATTTCTAGGGTGTTGGTTAGGTCTTAGTTAGTTATGGAAACATACTAAGAATAGGCTTAGGGTTAGGTGGCTAGGTGAGGTGTCTTGGTGAGGTGGAGGGGTGGGTATTAGTTTAATTAGAATAATTAAATAATAGATATGATGAGGATAGGGATTAATTTAATCAAATTAATTAAATTAATAGTAGTGTGGGGTGAAAGGGGCCATGGTTAGGTAAGTGTGTTTAAGTTGATTAATTAATTAGCAAGGGGCTAAGGGGAGTGTGAACTTATTTTAGTGTGTACATTTTTCCCCTTTTTGTTGTGTAGCTTGTATTGGTAAGTGACACTAACAAAAAAAATATGTGGTTGCCCCATATGTGGGTAAAAGGTGATCCCCCTCAAACCAAGAACTGATGAGGTGATAGGGCGAATAGGCGAGTGGTTTGATAAAAGTGGATGTGAAGAAAAATGGTGACAATGGGGTAATGGGGTAAAAGTCAAATCGGGCAAATAGGTAAATGGGCCAGGGTCATAGGTAGTGGCAGTCAAATGCACACACATGTATAAACTGTGACACAGTACTAGGTTGAAGAGCTTACAAACTCTACATAGTTCAAGGTCGATAGGGATATCCAAAAAAGGTTGAAGAGATTCTGGTATCCAAGGTATATGATAGGGTTAGGAAACACAATGGGGGTCAGGTGTAAGAATGTTTAGGGTATGTTCCAGTACACCAAGGTTAGGTCAGGATATACATCACGGTAATAGGAAAAGTAAGGTCACAAGGTCATACAACATAGGTAATAGTGTCACAAGGTATAGCGAGCACCCAGGTTTAAGGGTCACAAATGATGTGCCGGGTCTAGGTATATAGGTCACGACATAGGTAAGGCCAAAGAATGGGTAAAATAATGAGGCTCCAGATGAGAATGAGGTTAGGTGGTGAGTCACGTAGCCGGTGAGTGTTGGTTGGTAGGTGGGGCCACGAGATCGGGGAGAGTGATTCAATTGGTTTGAGATCCTGAGGTCATTCGGTGATGGCGGAGGAAGGAGAGGGATTGGGTGGACCGGTGCAGTGGCCTAAGGTGCCACAACGTCAATGGAAGCGTAATGAGGTAAGATCTAAATCCTATCTTTTTTGGTTGGTTAAATTTAGAAGAATTCGGGTAGATGGGAAATGGGGTTTTAGGGGGAATGAAAATTTGAAAATTGGGACAAAAAAAGGGTGAAATAGAAATGGGGAAGGGTAAGGGATAGGTAAAGGAGGGATGGGGAGTGATTGAGGGGTTTGGGGGGGAAGGGATGGGTAAGACTAGTAGTTTGGATAGAAAGGGGGTTTGGGTATCGTAAGTGGTCACCGCGACAGTGACCGACATCGGTCCAAGGTTGGCTGACATCGGTGGGTGAGAACCGGTATCGGTCATAGGTGAGGTGACCAATGTCGGTCGTGGTTAGACTGTAGTCATTCAATGATGACTGGCACCGGTCCACATATGGATAAACACGGGAAAAAAGAGGTAAATTTATTGGGTATGGATAGATAGGTAAGGGTATGGATAGATATGTTTAGTTGTGAGGTCAAAGGTAGGGGTGTGGGTAAGTAGGTTAGGTCGGAATGTGGGGTCAAAGGTAAAGGTAGAAATGTGAGCGTTCGGGGAGTGGGTAGATAGGTTTGGTGGAATTTGGGGTCAACGGTAAAGGTAAATACGTGAGGGTTTTAGATATGGGTAAGAGTTTAATAATGTGATCATTTTTTTGGATGCAGGGGAGAGATCAGTTGTGTATGAGGGATAGGGTACCACAACTACTTGTGGAGGTATGAGCGAGCACAATGCATGAGGAGTGGTATCATGTCGTAGATGTGGGCCTGATTGGGGTCAGACGTTATCGACATGTATTCTGGGAGGTGAGCTTGATGGTTTCCCTCATCGATAGATGGGACTCGAAGACCAATACCTTCTATCTGTCGACAGATGAGATCATGATCACCCTGGAGGATGTCTACAGGATCCTACGGCTGCCAATAGTGGGGACACAGGTGTACTCGATCTCCTCCTAGGATTCTGAGGAGTTATTAGCACCAATGTTTAGCGAGGGTGTGGCCAACCTTAGGTTCCATAGCGTGAGTATGAGCTATGGAGTGATCTACCGAGCTTATCTGGAGGAGATGAAACTAGTAGTACTGATAATGGAGGGAGTGTGTTGTTTTGCACTACCAGATGTAGAGGGTGGGTAGTTCCCATGGTCATTGATGGGAGTTCTGCATGACATGGTGGAGAGCAAGACTCAGTTTGCAAGGGCACCTGCATTTTTGGTGCAGCTATATAGGGAGTTGTGGGCATATGGGTGGCTACGGTGGTTTAGCCTTTGCTACACATTTTTAGTACATTATTGGGCCTATGAGCACATTGTGTGTGTGTGGCCAGTTGGTATTCCCCGAGCAGATGCATTTGAGGGGAGGTTATTGCTGGTAGGGTATAGGTAATGGGTACCAGGGATGGGAGAGCACCGAGGCATGATGGCTAAGCATGATGTAGTGTATTACAGGCAGTTACTGGAGGGATTGTCTAGAGTGGACATCATTTGGAGACCATATGTGGGTTTTCCCTCATACAGGAGGATGGCAAAGGATTTGGATGGGATACATATTTTCAGGTGGATAGAGGGGCAGTGAGCTGGGGAGCATGAGATGATACCCATAGACTGGGTCAGGTGAAAATTCTAGCTAGTGCAGGACGTATTGCCTCCCTTCCCACAATATAGGAGGGATGATGTGGAGAGACCTATGTCTCCACCATGACCTACGGTGTCGACCAGGAAGGAGGAGCAGCCGGTCAATGGGCAGATAGATGATACTGGGGTAGCTGAAGGTTATAGAAAATGGTGGGCGGCACAGCTGAGAGTCATGCCACCAAGGCCAAGGAAGCTAGATTTAGCTACAATCATAGTGTAGAGAGACACCCTACAGGGGAAGGCGGCTACCTTAGTGACCTAGTTAGGGATCGTGCAGGGGTAGCTGATACGGATAGAGGCACAAGTTACCACTTTACAAGCACATGTGGCCACATTGTAGGCACAGGGAGGATAGGGATAGGTGGCCACAAAGGGTGGAGGTAGAGGGGGTGGAGATGGAGAGGGTGGTGATGGATATGGGTTGAACATAACCATCCTATACGCGTAGGTGAAAAATTTATAGGGTCAGTTAGCAACAGTGCAGGGACAGGTTATAGGTTTGCACTGGTAGCTGAAAAATAGCACCGGTACAAATAGCGTCCCTGTAGGCCTAAATACAGGTACAAGTTCCGAGGTTGATGGTACCATCATAGGTTCAGGGAAAGGGTCCCACTATGCAGGCAGGGGCGGGACAGGGTCCCACTGTACAGGTAAGAGCAGGGTAGAATCAGAGGCTGATGACACCACCATGAACAATACCTACAGGCCTTTTGAGAAACACCCTAGGACGAGGCGAGATACTATCAAGCTCATCTCCTAGAGGCCAAGATTTATGTTCAGTCATATGCCAAGTACATAGCCCAACAGGCCTTGAGTGAGAGGATGAACTCGCGCACTCATAGTAAGGATATCATAGGGGGCCGGCAATCCCATGGACAAGGTCATGGTGAGGCTACCAATGTACGGAGGTCAGCTCCAGATGCAGGGCCTTCAAGGGTTAAACCCCAACCATTGATGATAGTAGGACACCACACAGGGGCACAAGGGGAGGAGGAGACAGGAGAGACTGATATGATGGATACTCAATAGGGAGATTTCTAAAATCCCTGTGTCCCACCATTTTGTAGATATGTGTACTTGTTGATATATACCAACCTGCGTGCTGAAGAGATTTTTTGTTTTATTTTACATGATACCGGCCTGCGTGCCGATGACATTTTTTATTGGGTATCATCCTGCGTGCTATATATTTGAGAGATGCACATTATTTTGATATCGGTGTATATTGTATGGATACACACATATTTGTATATGATGAGATTGATGATATTCTGATGATTTATTAGTGTTTTGATTTTGTTGCGATATGGATGGAAACGAGGTTAGTTAGGCATGGTGAAGTCGGGTCATAAGCAAGATGGAGTCAAGTTGGTTTAGGCATGGTGGAGTCAGGTTTTAGGTATGGATGGGTTAGGTGATAGGTATGGATGGTTTATGTGATATGCATGGTTGAGTTAGGTGATAGGTATGGTTGAGTTAGGTGATAGGTATGGTTGAGTTAGGTGATAGGCATGGTTGTAATTTCAATTTTTTTGGTAATAAATGTTGATGTAAATGCATGTAATGTTGTAAAACATTCAAATATTGGTTATGTGTGAAATAATTTAAGTGGTAAAGGTTATGTGAACGCGTGGTAAGCATATATAGGTTAATTAATGTGACCATGGTTTGTATGGATAGTTTTTGATATAAACAGGAAATCTTGGTAGAATGGGGGGAAATTGGTGAGGGTAAAGAGTGCACGAGCTAACCTTCCAGGGCCCCATGCCTGGGAAGTGCTACCTACATAGTCCCAGTGAAAAGGGACCTCAGGCCAATGTAGTTCTCGCATAAGCTAGGGAAGAATATGAGGATATAGAAGAATGGGTCATTAGGTTATAGGTATGTTTGATTCTAGGTCGTATGCATGATTAAGTTAAGGTCATTTAGGTTTGGGTGCAACCAGGGCAAATAGGTATGGGTGATTTTAAGTTGATCGTGGTGAAAGAAACAAAGTCCCTAGAGATAAACGTCAAGGGTTTAGTCCTGTATAAGATAATTGATAAGTAATGAAGAAGTGAAAAGATAAGATGAGGAGAGAAAGCCACCTAATTAGAAAGGATCATAACGGGTTGACCATACCTTAGGTAGGCTGGTGAAGGTAAGACCCTAAAGAAATTACATGATTGATTATTCTAATGGTGGAGAATAGTCACATGATCACCAAATGTCACATTTTTAGCAAGTCCCTTGAGGCAGTATGAAATGAAGATATAAAGGGGGAGGAGGTGAAGGTGGTTAGGTCATATAGTAGAAAGTAGCATTCCTTTTGGCAAGAGATCCAAGATCACGATAGGCGAGTCCATGATAAAAAAGGTTTTTTTCTTTTAGATAGACTGATCGATGCGGGAAGTCTATATGGGATGAATATATGTCTCCTTGAGGTCTTCACGAAGCTGAATCAATATGAGAAGCTTCAGAATATTTTTATTTTGAGAAAATAGTCCTGTTTTTAGGATGGATGATAGGTAATGTTGCGAGTGGTGTATATCTATCCTTTAAGGAAATAGTCTATTTATAGTGGCAATTTAGAGTGAAAGATGTCCTTTTGAGGGAGTCATCTTGGTATTGGAAGTTTGACTCAAGGAGTTGATCCCTTTATTTGTGGAAATTATTTTGGTCTTTTAATTCATGGAAAAGACTATAACAAAGCATTTTGTTTTTGTTTAGAAGGTGAGGGCGAACAACCATGGGATCTCATCTGAAAGAAGACAAAAAGTATCCATGAAAATCATGCCATGTGCAGAGCCATGGTACACATATTTAAGGTGAGGTAAAATGATGGTGGGTAAGCACATGATTCTTGTTTAGTCATTGGAGGTGGAGTGTGGAAAAGAGAAGGGTGAATGGCGCTCAAGGGATGAGCATTAAATAGACAAGTAGTGATGTAGGACTTGAAGTCAATAGTAGAATGGTCGAAGATGTAAGGCATTGAGGGGCTTAGGTTCGGGCTTACCGTTAAGTGAAGACAAACGATAAGCACCTGATCCATAGTCATAGGCATGCTTGATGCATTTTTGGTATACTTGGAGATGGTTGAGAGTATTAAGACGATGTTCATCTAATAACTCAAGTTATGCTAAACGATCCTAGTGAAATTCATCATCATTGAGCATATCTTGGAGGGAAATATGAAGAGATGGAATCTGGACTTTGAGAGGTAGAACAACCTTTGTAATGTAGACTAGAGAAAAGGGGATGGCAGCAGTGGAAGTGTGAATACTAGTACGGTATGTCCACAGGGCGAAGGGAATGTGTGTATGCCAGTCCTTCCCAATATCGTTAACCACTTTCATGAGAATTTTGTTTAGGGTTTTATTGGTGGATTCTTCTTGGCCATTGGTTTGTGGGTAATAAGGTGAAGAGAAACTTAGTTGAATGCCGAAGGCATCGTAAATTTTCCATAAGGTTTTGTTTTTGAATTGTTTTCCATTATCAATGATGAGGCGGTGGTGAACACCAAAGCGACAAATAATGTGATGATTGATGAATTCACATATTTTTTCAGCTTTCGTGGAGATGAGGGGTACAGCTTCAACCCATTTGGTGTTGTATTCGGTAGCGGTGATGATCCATTGATATCTCTAGGAAGAGTGGGGATTGATCTCTCTGACAAGATCCAAATCCCATTGAGAAAAGGGCCAAAGGTCACGGGTTTAAGGCATGACTGGGTGTATGGTGAAGATTGGCATGTTGTTGGCATTTTACACAACGCTTAACGTAGTCTCAACAATCATGATTGAGGTTCGGCCAGTTATAGCCTAGGTGAAGGATACACTTAGCAATAGCAAGGCCACTGAAGTGACCTCCACATATGCCATCATGAACTTCTTTAATAGTATAAGGGATTTCAGAGCTTGTAAGGCATTGTAAGAGAATACCATCAAATCTAGGTTTATAGAGGAGGCCACCCATGACGACATAACGAGAGGTTCTTTTGAGAAAGGCATGTTGTCCATTACATGAGAGGTTAGGAGGCAATATAGAAAGGGAAAGGTAGGCCACAAGCTTCTTATACCAAAGGTCCTATGTGTTTAGTGAGGTGGTTTGAACAACGTTAACATTGCAAGGTGCGTAAGAAGGTCTCTGTAGTCATTTTATAGTGACAAAGATGTTTGAATCCGTAGGTGAAATAGGTATAAGGAAAGCGAGGTAGGCCATGGTGTCTGCAAATTTATTGGTGGACCGTGGAATGGTTTGAAGTTTATAGCAGTCGAAGGTAGTCAAAAGTGTGTTCACGTAACATTTATACTCTTGAAGTTTTTCATTACAACACTAATATAAACCATTGACTTGGTTTACTACCAATTGGGAATCACCAAAGATATTAATGGACTTAACATCTAAGGCATAATTTGTGAGGAGAACTAAAACAAGGGCTTCGTATTCACAATGTTGTTTGTGCACTCAAAGTTGAGTTTGAATGATAAAGGCATGGGTTCACCATCAAGAGGAATAAGGATGAAACCTGCATCACCCCCGCACTAACATTTGGAGCCATCGAAGAATAAAATCATCTGATAAGGGTCATCATCCAAAGAGAGAGTAGTAATGGATTCATCAGGGAAATCAAAGTTCAAAGACTGATTCCTAGAAAGAGGGGCATCAACGAGCTAATCACCAATGGACTGGCCCTTAATAGATTTCTGATGCATGAATTCGAGGTCTAGGTCAGCTAGAAGCATGATCCAACATGCGGCAAGTTGATTTTGGTAAGGCTTGGCATATATGTAATGTAAGGGATATGTGTTAGTAACGACATAAGTTTTATGATTGAGTAGGTACTAACAGAGTTTGGTGGCAACAAAAATTAAAGCTAAGCAAAGTTTTTTGGCATGGGTGGATTGGGTTTCGTAGTCCAGAAGAGTATGACTTATGTAATAAACTGCATGCTCCCTATGTTGCTCATCACGATGAATGAGCATGGCCCCTAAGGAGTGATCGGTAATAGAGATGTATAGGTAGAAGGGTTAATCGTCTTTAGGTGGAATGAGTATAGGTGGTTGGAGGAGGTATTGTTTTAAGGCCTCAAAAGCTTTGTGGAATTTTTCATCCCATTTGAAGGAGACATCCTTTTTAAGGAGTTTATGGAACGGTTGACAATGGTCAGATAGTTGGGAAATAAACTAGTGAATAGATTACAACTTTCCTTGCAAACTATGAAGTTGGAAAATATTATAGGGTGGAGGCATTTCGAGAATGGCATTGACTTTAGCAGGGTCAACTTCTATGCCACATAAGGAAATGATAAATCCTAGGAGGTTTCCCAAGAGAACCGCAAAGACACATTTCTTGGGTTGAAGGCAAACACAATACTTGATGAGGCGATTAAAGATGGTTTTTAGAACTGTAAGATGGTTGGCCCGATGTTTGGATTTTACGAGGAGATCGTCCATGTAATCTTCTAAAATATGTTGCATTATGTCATGGAAAATGTAAGTCATAGCCCACTGATATGTGGCACCAGCGTTTTTAAGGCCAAAAGGCATGACTTGATAGCAAAAGGTCCCAGAAGGGGTGATGAATGTAGTTTTGTGTTGATCTTCTGGGGCAAGTAAGATTTGGTTATAACCCAAGAAGCCATCCATAAGTGATAACATCTCATGGCCAATGATAAGATCAACTAGCTGATCAATACCAGGAAGAGGAAGGTCATCCTTTAGGAAAGTGAGTTTAAGGCCACGGAATTCCATGCAAATGCAAAGTCCCCTATAGCTTTAGTGATAGGGACAATGTTAGAAATCCATTTAGGGTAGTTAATGGGTAAGATGAAGGAAATAGAAAGAAGGCGTTGAAGTTCCTCTTTGACCAGAAGAGAAATGTGAGGATGCATTTTCCTCAAATTTTGTTTTACAGGTTTAGCATCGAGGATGGTTATGATATTGTGGACCACTATGGTGGGATCAATACCAGGCATATCAACATAGGACCAAGAGAAAGCATGGTTATGATTTTTGAGAAAAGAAGTGATGGCTTCCTGTTCAACAACATTTAGAGAATGGCCAATCTTTAGAATGTGTGGGTCATCCTGAGTGTGGATGTTGATTTCGATATTCGATTCATTCAACATTGGTTGCGTCTCAGAGGGAAACGACCAGTGAATGTAAGATTCTTCCACACTAAGGTAGGTGAGTATAGACTTGTCGTCCTGACATTAAACAATGTTAATAGAAGGTGTATCATCCTTGATCATGTCAGGATACAAGAAGGGAAGATCAAAGGGAGCCTCACCATCATGTTGATAAGTCAGAGGTCCCAAGGAAATGGTGTTTATGGAAAAAAAAGTTAGGAGGGATAGATTCAGGATCCATCGACTCTGTTGGTGAAGGTGGTGAAGGTGGTGGAGCAGGTGAAGATGGTGGAGAGGGGTCAACATTCTCAATGAGTTCAATGCAGGCCTTCTTGGTAGGTATTTTTATAAAGCTGATACCACTACAATCATTGTGCTTGTGGGTGGTACATGAAATAACAGTGTGATGGCCTTGCTCATAAAATTCGAAGCCAAAAATATTCCATGCACATCGGTGGAGGAAAGTGTGGGCAAAGTGGCGGTTGGTGAGTGACTGAAGGTTAGCCGAAAAGGGTCGGGTTTGTGATGGTGGTTCGAGTGTGTAAGTGGAAGTATCAATTCCCCCATAGGTGAGATGGGTGCGAAGGTGGGGAGGACCATAAAGGAGACGCTCACCTATGCGGTGATCATAGTGAGGGTGTTGGTGAAGGTTTCCATACTCTTGTGGAGTAAGGAATGTATTGACATTGTATAGGCGATACTCCCCCATAGTGAGGCATTGAAAAATACCATCCAAGGGATCTGTGGTTGATATTTTGGTAGCTAGAATAGATGAAGTGTTAGATGTTGAATTAGAAGAGGCATTGGTTAGTTGGGAAGTAGATGGGTGACTAGTGGAGGCTACAACAGCGTTAAGAATAGAACACTTAGGTGTGGGTGAGGTAGTTGCAGCATCGGTGGATGGGGTTGTGGGTGAAGAAGAAGTGGTCAGGGAGGTAGACACCTTAATGGGTACAAGAACTTCATTAGGTCAGTAAATCATGTTATAGGTATTGAAAGGTGATGGGTCGATCGGGATGTTATAGGTATGTCCTTCATGTTCAAACTTTACACAACAATGCAAAGTGGAAGGGACACACCCCATGACACGAATCCAGGGCCTGCAGAGCAACAGGTTATATTGAAACTCCTCTTCCAAGACATAAAATAACTCTAGAACAATGTGTTGACCTACATGAACATGGAGGATGAAAGTGCCAAGGGTAGAAGTGCTAGCGGCATTAAATGAACGCAACATGACGGGATGTTTATGCATGTAATTTTTCAGGTATGTGCATTTGGTTGAATGTGTGGGAGGAGATGATGTTAATGCTAGCACCCCCGTCGATCATAACGCATCATACACATATATTATCGATATGGATGGAGATGAAGAGAGCAGGATCAAGGTCATCAGTTTGGTGCGGTGCGATCTCTTCATCTGAGAAGCTAAGGGTGGTGACTTGGTGAGTAGGTGGAGGTGTAGAGGTAGGTGGCAATTTGGTGAGAGAGGATACATGACGAAGTGTGATAATGGAGGCTACGAGTGTGGGATCGTTGGGTAAAACCTTAATATACTGAAGGACCTCCATGAGGGCTTGAAGATGTGACTCTGAGGTTTGGATGAGATCATATAGGGACATTTTGAGGGAAGATTGGTGTAATTGTTTGAGCATCGCGCAGTGCGTAACCCCATCAAAAAAAGGATATGCAAGACCATGGATAGTGACTTTAGGTATAGGTGAAACTGGTATGTTGGGTATGGGGTTGGTTGATGGGTCGGTTGCCTTGTATTTCCCTTTGTCTTTCTAAGCATGGTTGACAATGTGGACCATGTTTATTTGGGGTGAAGAGGTAAATGGAGAAGGTTTGCCATGAAAGGTATAATGATAGGAAGGACAAAAACAAAGAGGTGGGTAAGAACCTTGTGAAATGAGTTGGGCACACTGGCATTTAGGAGGGGGTTTGGATATTTATCTAATATAGAACATGTTGATTTCAACTTTTGGGGGTGGATAGAAAGGTTGTGGTGGTTGTGGTGTAGGTACAGGAAGAAGATGGGGGGAAACTGTCGGAGGTGAAATAGGGTCATCATCAAGGAGATCATCATCATCAAAATTTGGTTCAAAAGGACATAATTAGATTAGGGCTGCCTTTAAACCCCTACAGCTCTTGACATTGTGTCCTTGTACATGATGGTAAGCACAAATTTTAGTATCATCAAACCCTTCTAGTTTAGGTTTGAGAAGGTTGTAAGGTCTAAGAGATGGTATTGTGATAGCAGAGATTTCCAGAAGGTTAGTAAGAATAGTGGTGTATGGTCCTGTGAGTGGATCACAATGTGAAGTAAATGTGGGCTTGGGTGGAAGAATGGGTAGCTGGGGTGTGAGAGGTTTCGTGATTGGGTGGGTTTGAAGAGGGGAAGGATGAATGGTAGATTCCGGGGATGGCGCAGTCTTAGGTTTGGGTTGCACTTTATTAGGTAACGGTGCGACAGCAGAAACAACAACATAAGGAGCAGTAGGTTTAACCACTCCTTTGGAGATTAATGGGTGTTTTTGGAAAGGCAGATGGTGGAAGCAAACGAGTGACCCATGGGGATAATCGAGGCACAATGGTAGGTGTTAGTCAAGGTTGAGAAGGAGGCACGGGTGGAAGGGAGGAAAATGTCATGGGTAGTTATGGAGATATGGAGGGTAATGGTGGTATAGGAGGTAAGGGGGTTACAAGTGATGATGGGGGACATGTGGTTCACCTAGGAAAAGCTTCGGGCTATGGTAAAGTGGTTGGGAGAGTTTTGGATTTATTACTGGAGGAGATTTGTGTGGGTAGGGTTGAGGGGTGAGGTCCTAGGATGGAGGGTAGAGGTGAAGGTGACAAAGGTGTGATAGGTGAGGTCGGTGTAGGTGGCCTAGAAGGCTGGGTTTTTCTTCTAGGTTTGGGAATAGGTTCAATGGGTATTCAAGAAGATCTGGCCAAGTCTAGCTTGGCAGGGGGATGGGAAGGGTTGAATGTCGGTGTGACCCCTAGGGTGTTAATGGGTTTAGATACAATAGGTACTATGGGAACATGTCGGTTAATGAGTAAAGGGTCAGGTGTAGATGAGGACGATGTAACAGAAGATGTACCAAGAGTTATGGTCATGTGTGGTTTGGGTGGTGTTGGTTGCAGCTTGATTAGTGGGATGGGAAGGGTTCAATGTCAGTGTAGACCCCTGAGGGTGATGCAATCAGTTTAGATGTACCAAGAGTTATGGTGCATGGATAAGATCATTTGTATCTGTATTAATAAGGGAACACGTCGGTTAGTGAGCAAAGGGTCAGGTGTAGAACACCTTCGAGGTACGATGCAGTAGAAGATATACCAAGTGTTAGGGACAACTACATTTGTGGTTTGAGGTCGTTAGAACACCTTTGGGTAGATAGTACGCCCCCAAAGCGAAGCAAGTCTATCAACATGATCCAAGTGGATCAACTGCATTTTAAATGGTATAGCAGGTCAGGTGAGGTAGAAGACGCCCCCAAAGTCGAATGGGAATTCCCGTATCAACATAATCCAAGTGATCGACTAAGGATTTGAAAATGGTAGCTTCAACCTTCTTTGGTGGGTAAGAGAGCCAAAAGTAGGTTAGCATGGAAATTCTCATGAAATGTGTTTGAGCTACATGGAGAAATCGCTAGCTTCGACCTAGCATGTAACGACATTTCTACTAGATCTTGGATAGGTGAGGTTAGCAGTATGGTGGGTGCTCCTCTATGGAGAATGGAGGAGTAGTTCCTAATAGGCACGATAGCGGTAATGACATTTCCCACTAGATCTTGAGAAGCCAAAGGTGAAATGGTCTCTGTGCTAGATAAGACGGGTGCTCCTCTGTGGGTGGAAGGAGGCACGATGAGGTGTACAGCCTCACTAGGTGGAGGAATAGATGAACCAATGAGGCAGGAGGGGTCTGTATAGGTACTCCCGTGGGTTCCTATGTAGGTGAAATGGACTCGGTGCTAATAAGAGGCTAGGATTTCTCTCACAAGTGAAGGGGGACATGAGGTGTATTCCTCTATGGGTGGAGGAATACATGAAGTGGGTTCCTATGTTAGCGAAAGGAATTTGGGCTATGGACTTTTGCTCGATGTGCATTGCTATCAAGAGATAAGTGAGGTATCAACTAGTTTGGTCAATGAAGATGGCGCGTGGACTTCAGGAAATGGTATTCCTGATCATTATGTGGAGGTTTCACCAGTTTGGTCAGAAGATGTGGCGTGATTAGGAAATTATTTCCTAGACTAACTGATGATTCGCCACTCTCAAGCAGGTTCTTGAACAATGTTTTTGAAAGTGATGTTCATATTATCCATCAGACTAACTGACCTTTCTCAAGCATTTCTTGAACAATGTTTTTGAAAGTGATTCAATTGCCATCTTTATGACCTTTTACATGAGGATGTGGGGTGAGCAAGATCAAGTCATTCTCTTTATACCACATAGGTGTGGGGTGAGCAAGATCAAATCTCCTGTGTGGTTTTACAGGAGGAAGCGTGATAGCACCAGCTGTAATGAGTTTTTCTAAAACAGATGAATATGGATCCCCAATTGGGGTGTATTTTCTTTGTTCGCGTTTGAATTGAAAATTTCAAACCGTTTGAATTGAAAATTCTGGACCGAGCAAATATTAGATGCGGGTTTGGACCTAGTTGGATGGATGGGTAGGGCCGGCCTTAAGTACCATTGCGTTGGCGGTCCCCCTTAGCTTTGGAATAATTGTTTTGGGGTTTCGAAGAAGAAGAGGTATCATTTGACTTGAACGAAGTATTCTTATTTCGTAGTTGGATTTTCTTTTCTTCGATGGCTCAAATCTCTAGTTTCCGTGCCATAGTAAATGCCTCATCAAATGTTTGGAAGGTCTACACCTGTAGTGGGCGTGATTAGGAAATGGTTTCTTGAAAATGTGGAGGTTTTGGTTAGCAGGTGTGTTTACCTTATCCAGGGTTTCTTGGTGAAATATGTCTAGTGCAATGATGATAGTTACCATGTGAAGATCTCTATGAGTTCAGTTTGTGGTAATTGGAAAGTGAGTTGATTGATCAGGCTACGCCAAATAATTATTTTGGGGTTTTGAGAAGAAGAGGTATCATTTGACTTAAAAATCTGTGATTTTCTTTTCCTCGATTCATCTCTAGTTTCCGTGCCATAGTAAATGCCTCATCAAATGTTTGGAAGTTCTTGCACCTACAGAGTAGAGGTCAGTCATGGTAACCTTCTTAACGATAGTTAATATCGAGAAGTGAGGTCAGTCCATGGTAGAAGACGTTAATCTTGGGCTATCTGATTGAATGAGTAGATATAATGTCGAGGTAACCCACTGTACCAATCCAATGTAGGCCCGGTCAGAGACATGGGAAAGGTCCTCATAAGCAAAACGTCGTCATGGGTAATAAGATAGCACCCATGTTTGAAAGACTGTAAATCTTATTACGGGTCCTCTTTGCTGTTAAAATGTTTAAATTTTGGCATCTCCCAATGTATGGGATATGGATGAATGGGAATGGATAGGTGAATGGGCTCATTACAAATTTCATCGTAGGTGAGAGAATTACGCGAGCCGGAAACCAATGCCTCTAGTGTCTGCATCTTGTCCATCATTAGTTTGATGAAGTCGTTGGTAGGATATGAAGATTGGGTACCTCCGATAGTGAAAGGACGTTGGTGATGAATATATGATGAGGAAAGCATTCTAGTGTATGGTGATGCCAAATAGGGAGGTTGAAAGTGGGGAACTAACATAGGGGGTAGGTATCTGGAATGAATGGAAGATGAAACGGGAGGTGGCTGATAGTAGGTATATAATGGCAGGATGCTTGTAGTGACTCTAGTAGAGATAGGGGGAAAAGCTTGTGGAATAGAGAGGACTATGTTTTGATATGGAGTAGCAGTTACTGACATTAGGGGTGGTTGTGTTGCAATTGGTATATGTGAGACAACAGGTACAGATGAGACTATGTTTTGGGTGGTTGACGAAGGTACAGTGGAGACTGCAGGTGCAATAGATGTGGTAGATACGACAGTTAGAGCTAGCAAGGGTCCTAGTTATGACACAACTAAGGACAAGGCAGGTGAGGGTAGTGTGTAGCCATAAGGGGCTGGCGCAGAAGTAAGGACAAGTTCCGGAGAGATGGACACGGGCATGTCATATATCAACTGAATTGAAGCATCTCAAGTGGATGAATGGGTGAGGTAGAACTACAAGGCCATTGGGTTCTGATCAAGGAGTCATGCAAACTCCTCGTCACCTATGCCAATAGTGATAAGTTGGTTAGGATCCATGGGCGATAGAATAGAAGGTGGCAAAGGGCTAGGTGGGAGTGGTTGATGACTAGCATGGAATATGAGAACATTTTCCTAGCTGCAAGTCAGCACCATGTGAACAAGGACTGGTCTGGTAAGACTGCATCTTGTTTAAATGACATAGAACATAGTAGAAGCAGGAAAATAGGTAGTGGTAATCAGATTAGGTTGATATGTGAGCTGTAAAACAACACAGGTTAACCGATGCCAGTTAGGGTAAACCAATGTCGGTTATGTTAAACCGATACTGGTCATAGGTAACCGTGGTTAGTCACTGTGAGAAAATAACTATTGGTCAAATGAGGAAAAAGACTGACAATTTCCAAACAAATAAGTTGTAGGGTGAATGTTTACCAGAATAAGGAAGGTATGGCAAGTGACAGAAACTCTGAACAGGAAAGAAGATGAAGCAGGTGTCCTTTTAGGTAGGTTAACCAAAAGGACTATAACCGATGTTGGTTGGGTAAAACCGATGACGGTCAGAGGGTAGCCGAAGACGGTCGCTAGATCGACACCAGTTACTATGAAATTGAAATAGAGATGAAGAAAATATGGTTGTGATTTAAAATCAAGTGTGAAATCAAACCTAGAACTCTGAGAATGATACAGATGAGGTCTAGGCATGCTCAAACGAAGTCGGAATACACCAACTATGATGAGGAGTGTGCAAGGAGAAATAAAAGATGAACAATGTTATATCTCACCTCAAAATGCAAGCCAAGCAGAAACAATAAGAAAAATATGATCCTAAGAGTGCATGTTTCTATTATGTTTGTTCATCTTATGCTTTTTTGGGACTGACTGTATGAACTGTAAAATAGAGTTTTTTTGGTGAAGAAGGCTTCCTACGAAGAAGGAGATCTAAAAGGTGAGGTTTTAGGAATGTTATGGTGGGGGCAGGTCATCCTCTAAGATATGACTTGACACAAGTAATGAGCTGGGGAGTACCTGATAATCCTTTGATTAGTGCGATCATTGGCAGGCGTTCCCAAGAAGGATATTGTTTAAGAAAGATGTGTTAATTTTGAATTTTGTGTAGTTTGGTAAGACTCAGAAGAAGAGAGAATGTGATTTCTATGATTCTTTTGTCAACCATCAGTTGGGCATGACTTCAAGCGTATAGATTTCTGTCATTTAATGTGAGCTAATGTGATAAATCAAAATGCAATGCACTTATTTTAAACCCAAATCGAAATATGAAGTTCGATGACACAAAAAGGTGAACAAGAGAGAATATTATCTTTCACTAATGTAGTACAAATGAAAGAAAATAAGAGTTTTTTTATAGCACCAAAACATGATTACTTTGAGACAATAGAAAGAAAAGAAGATTCCAAGAGAGAAATTTTAATGTGAGAACCTTTTGAAAGGAAACAAACATACAAATTTTACCTAGGAATGAAGAGAAATGCAAGGAACCCCAAATGGGTCCCACCGGGCGTGCCAAAATGTTTCACCTGATTCTTAGACGTTTCTAGGAAGTTGATGAAACAAATAAGGGTAAAAGGCTAGGAGGAATACATATTGAAGATGGTTGAAGGTTGTATGCATGTTCTGACTCCTCAATCCACAACTGACCATGAGAGATTCCTTTTGGCTGGGAATAACTACCTGAAATAGAAAACAAGACCACCAAAAAGAGTTAAATAGTATATACAAGTGGACTACATAGCGTATGCTAGATCTGGGAAGTGCGATACTTCCTAGATGGTTGTCAATCCAGTGTTTAAACAAATTAATGTGAGAAATAAGATAAGTATTGTCCTACTATAGTCAATATGATTTAGGTATCTCATATAAAACATAATAAATAAGATCTATTCTAACATGCTAGGCTAGAATATGATCTGAGGGTCAGGTAAATGGTTCAGAGTTTCTGCAGGTTTGGCAGAGGACTAAGGGAGGTCACAAGCGCTTATGGGTACCTAGCGAGAAGGTAAGTAAGTTATTTTTCTGAGCTATATTGGGCAAGTGTAGAGACCAATTTCAGTCTAGGGGTAACCAATGCCAGTTAAGGGTGACCAATGCCGGTTACTGAAAAAATGATAGAGGGTCAAAAACAGAGGTCTGGGGGAGGTATTTCAAGTTGATGAGGGGCTTAATGAGATACTTGAGAGGTTTAGTTTGGATATCAGGCCATTCGGTAGATTTTTTAGGGGTTTTCATGAAACTGGGAAGAGCTGTGGGTTGAGTTGGAGAAGCTGAGGTAATGTAGGTTAACCTGATATATTGGTTAGGGTAAATCGATGTCGGTTACTGTGAAAAACTGAAAATACCATAGAACGAGTTTTGGGTCCCCTTTATGACTGCACAAGGGGCTGGGTTGGTCGGAATGAGGTATTAGGTTGTTTTGATGGGATTTAGCAAGGTTTTGATGGGGATATTAAGGGGTAAGTATCAAAGGAGGTCAATGGGTGGCTGGGAGAACAAATAACATACAAAAGGGATGAAAATACAAAGAGGAATCAAGTAAACCAGAGGAGTAAAATGCTCTACTTACTTGGAATCTGGTTTTGGATGCCTGTGAGTGAGGAATGAAGGTGATGGTAGGAGGTTGGATGTTGTGGAGGATCACCAAACATTGAGGAGTTCCTACATGAGTTGTTTGTGCTCTTATTCTTGCTTGGCCGGATCAAACCTATGCTAGAATGAGTGTTACATGGTTACTTGGGTGATTGCTGGATGTCTGTTCGAGAAAGAATGTTTTCTCTGGTCGTCTTTCATGCGTGCCTGTGCTCTCATACTCTGCCAAACTCAATAATAATGTTTCCAAAAGGGATTACGGGTGATTGACGGTGGTTACAGAGCTGACTGGCATCAGTTTAGGGGTAACCGGCATCGGTTAAGGTGGGATTCCCTAAGTTTACTAAAAATAGGAGATCATGGCTATAATGGCTACCAGATCTCTCTATTCCTCTGGATAGGAGTGGGAGTTTCCATTTTGTTCTGTGGGAATGAGGTGTAGGCATTCGTTTCTAGGGTATTGGTTAGGTATTGGTTAGTTATGGAAACATACTAAGAATAGGCTTAGGGTTAGGTGGCTAGGTGAGGTATCTTGGTGAGGTGGAGGGGTGGGTATTAGTTTAATAAGAATAATTAAATAATAGATATGATGAGGATATGGATTAATTCAATCAAATTAATTAAATTAATAGTAGTGTAGGGTGAAAGGGGCCATTGTTAGGTAAGTGTGTTTAATTTGATTAATTAATTAACAAGGGGTTAAGGGGAGTGACCTAATTTTAGTGTCTACATATAGCTTTAAAAAACAAGAAAGATCCACCCAATCAAAATAAGTGGGTATGTGTTTTAAAGAAAGATGAGAACAAGAGAAAAGAGTCATGTTCAATAGTGCAGACAACATTTCATGTACAAAATGAAGATAAAATTTGGTATTTGTATAGTGGATGTTCAAGCCATATGATAGGTGATAAAAGTAAATTCATTACTCTATCTAGTAATGCATCAGATGCCATGATATTTGGTGGTGAAAACTCAAAAAATATAGTTGGAAAAGGAGATCTGAGTTTAGATAATGGAAAAACCATCACAGAGAAGGTTCTATATGTTGAAGGTCTAAAGCACAATCTACTGAGTGTAAGTCAAATGCGCAAAAGGGGATACAATGTAATATTATATTTTAAATAAGGATTTAAATGAGAAGAGGGCTGGTTAGATTACCAAGGTAATGGAGTATGACATTGATATTAAGATTACCAATCTGGTTAGAGGCAAGGGGATTTGTGAGCAACTAGTCTGAAATAAACATACAAATGACGAAACTATTTTTTTCCTTCAAGATGATAAAGGGAAGCTAGTTATCTATGCCTACCCCTTGGTGGACTCAAGACATAATGTACTATCTCCAAATAGGCCAATGCCCTCAAGGATTGAGAAAATATAAGAGAAGTTACTTCATATTTCAATCCATTCCTTACGTGCTTGTGGGTGGTATTTTATTAAAGAAATACGTGAATGGCGTTCTCCTTAGATGTATAAAAACATACCAAATTAAGAAAATGTTGCATGAATTCCATGATGGAGAAGCAGGGGGTCACTTTTAACCAAGAGTAACAGGTCTCAGAATCATGAAGGATTGGTATTATTAGCCTAACATCTTTAATGACTGTTATTCACGGGTCAAAAAATACATGAAGTGTGCCTTATTTATAGGTAAAGAAATATTAACAACCCTTCCACTCCACCCCATCTCTGTAAATGAACCATTCATGTAATGGGGGTTAGATTTCATTAGAGTAATCAACCAAAACTCAAACTTGGGTCACAAATGGATCCTCACATCCACATATGACTTCACCAAGTGGACATAGGCAGTTGCAATCAAGGAAGCAAATGAAGCTAACATTCTAGATTTTTATGAAGGTACTGTGGCAAGATTTGGTGTTCTTTCCACAATTATTTTTGATAATGCTCTGGATTTTGTTGGAGTAAAAATATCTTATTGGGATGTGAAGAATGGTGTATACTTGATCACATATTCAAACTATTACCATCAGGGTAATAGGAAAGTTGAATCCACCAACAAGAATTTGTTAAGGATCATAAGGAAGACTCTAGATGAGAACCAAAGAATATGGCATACAAAACTGAAATCAACCTTGTGGGCTGATAGGATTATAAGTGGAAAATTTTGAAATTTCTTACCTTCCATGAAAACTTGTGTATATGTAAGGGTAAAATATTTGAAATATTTTTTTCTATAGTTTTAATATCTGCAAGTTAAAAATATATTCAAAATAAAAACACAAAGTTAAATATAAGAAAAATGAGACGATCTCCATAAAAATAGGATTTTTAATTTATTTCATTAGTAGGGTGAAAGTAGTTCTCCCCTCTATAAATCTCCAAGTTAACTTGTTTTTTTCATGTGGAATCATGCCCTTTGTTAAAAATCATTTACTATTTTAACCTTATTGTTTTTTCAAAAGTAAACTATATGTGTCCTTTGGACTCCTTTAATAAGATTCGATTTGAAAAACTATAATTTATAGTTAATCTATAACTATATCCTATATAATTTGAAAAATATATTATTATTTTTAAATGAAAATATATATAATATAGAATAAGGTTTATATAATAATTTATATAAACATCTTATTAAAATTGATAAAGTTTTGAAAAAACAAAACTATATATTAAAAGCCTTAAACCATATTAAAATTACATGGGATTGGGGGAAGAGTCAAGAACCATATTCTAAGCCTAAGTTTAAATCATATTTAAACTTCACTTATAAATCTAGGCATATGTAGTTAAAAAGAAAAAGGAAACAAACCTAAGTTTGAATCATATTTTATATATGGTTAGTTTAAACCGCTTAAAATATAAATTTTATTAGCTTAAAATATAAATTTTATTATATTTTGTCTATATATATAAATCTAAGTGTTTACTTTTTTTAGTAAGGGGGCCCGTGTTTATTGCTTGGACATGAAGGGATTACTTTTTAAATCTTAATACTTATTAAATAAAACCTAATATGTGTCCCTAACCATTTATATTATCCATGTAAGGGGGTGGCCCCATTCATTTATATCTTATAGTTTATAAAAACTATATAAATAAACCTATTTAAAGGTTTTCTCTTATATAATAGTGGGAGTGGAGAATAAAATGGGATAATATCTCAGGTATAAATGTGGAATTCTCAAATATAAATGGAGATTTAAAAAAATCGGGGGGGGCTAGTTTATTTGTGGCCCACGTGAAGTGTGGTAAATATTTATTAAAATACTAGTAGTTATAGCCACATAAAAGTTCTAAAGTTTTTAGCTTGCAGGAATTATACAAAATATTTTACAATCTTTCTATAGTTTTAAATGTGTGCAGGGTAAAATTAAGAATAAATGAAGGGAGGAGACAAGGTTCATGAAAATAGATATTTCAATTTATTTCATTGGTCAAGTGAAATTACTTGTCCCCTCTGTAAAATATGTAGGTTAATCTATACTCTCATAAATCTACTTGCACCTAGTAAAATTCTTTTAACCTGGTCTATGTCCTTTAAACCCCTTTAATAAGGGTTATGTGTTTTTTATATAAAAAAATATACTATATTTTATATTTTTATGAACTATATGTTATTTTTTATTTACATTCTATGAACTATATACCTCTTTTTTTTTAAAAGTGCATATATTTTTACATTATAAATTATAATAGCTTATTATAATGTATTAAAATATAACCTCCTTAATATTATACAAAAGAAGAAATTATGGAATTTCACATTCTGAAAATACACAACAAGTTTTTGATTCATTAAATTTGATGGTCAAATGACCATCATGGTAGACCAAACATAAGACAATATGACAGTCATTTAGACGTCAAATTTAAGCTCGTAGGTTCTAGGAAACTTTCTCTGTGTTAAAATTTATGGTCAAATGACCATCACAAAAGAACAAAAATAAGTCATTATGGTGGTCATTTAGACGTTAAATTTAAGTTGGCTTAATAGTTGTCTACATTTTTTTTCAGAAATTTGATGTTGTTATGCATTCTTAGGGGTCTCTTCTTCACTTCTATATGGTCGGAAATATTTTTTATATAAATCTGAGGTATAATGCAGAGCCTTTTATATTGTGGGTTATTATTTTGATCATGGGAGGTTAATTATTATGCATTGTAATGACAAAATTATTATTATCAAATAGTTTTTTTAGATCTATAAAAGTTAGATCTAATTCTATTAAAAGTGTTCTTTTATTATCGATAATTATGTATCTAACTTTGTGGTACATTGTATATTATAATGGGGTATGTCTTAAAAGTTTAGGAAAACAATGGCATCCAACTATTTCTGTCTTGACAAAAACCCAGATCCTGAATGAAACTAGCTACAACATTTGGGTCAAAACAAAATTTATGGTGATGAAACTCTAGACAATTGTTTTTGGATCTGAGGTTACTCCCTCCGGTTTTTAGGAAATTGTAGATAACATGAATGCATTATTGAAACGAATTCAAGATGCTCTTTCTATTATTTTCTGTAATGTGAATGATTAGTACCCTCTACACATTGGTAATATCAAACATCCTGAATGAGGTATGGACACACAACTAGAATCCATGCATGAAGGATACTTGGTATATCAAGAATGGTAATAAGAGTATAATAGTTGAAGGAATTCAAAGAAATGTTTTATATATTTTTGATTATTTATCTTCTGTATCTTGTTTTATATCTCAAATTTTTGAATAATTCAAAACTATGGCATGAAAGTTTAGGACATGTTAATTATCGAAGATTATATGAAATGTCTAGATATAATCTAGTGAAAGGTTTACATGTGTTGTCTTCTTATCTTGAAGTTACTTCATTAAATGCTTCTAAAAGATAGTTTTGATTCTGATTTAGTAAATGATCATGATGATATTTTTATGTTATAGATGTTTCTGAAACTCTTATCTTCCTAGATAAGAAATTAAATTGGGCTCAATCTATATTATAAAGTTCAAATCCTATTTACCTTAGGAAAATGACCAGAAGCCATCATATGTACCATGCATTAATTACCTTGTATGAATTTGATCCGCAAAGTATTTTAGGGTCTAGGTGGATATACAAAGTAAAATATAGTGATGATGGTAGTATTAACAAACATAAATCTTGACTTATTGCTAGAGGTTTCACTCAGAAACTTGGTACTGATTATGTTGAAACATTTTCCCCTGTAGCTAAAATAATTACTGTTAGGGCCTTATTTTCAATTGACGCTTAATTTGGGTGGAGAATACACCAAATGGATAAAAAAAATACTTTTTTGAATTGTGATTTAAAAGAAGAACTTTACATGTTTCAACCTAAAGAATTTGAAGAAACTGGTAAATAAAACTATGTTTGTAAGTTGAGAAATCCTTGTATAGTTTAAAACAAACTCTTAGAGCTTAATATGTGAAAATTGTTAGGTTTTGTTAATTGATCTTTTAATAATTATATATTCATTAAGAAATAAGGATCACATATTATCATTATATGTATATATGCTGATGATTTTCATATGAATGGTGACAATTCTGATTTAATTTATAAGATTAAAGAGAAATTGAAGTAGTACTTCAAAATGAATGAATTAGGTCTCTTACATCATGTTCTTTGTATGACTGCATTTAATTTTAGTGTTATTTTTCAAAACATAATATGTAACCATTGTATTGAAAAAAGTTTCTTATAATTGATTGTAAACTATTTTCCACTTTAATTAAATTTATAATAAATATTGATCCTAAATTTGCATATGAAAACGGTTTGATCCTATTTTATATATGTTTTTAGTTGATAGTTTGATTTATCTAACTATAACTAGATCAAATATTTCCTATACAGTAGGAATTAATGCAAGGTTTATACCAGAACCTTTTTTAGAGATAATTGGAATCTTATAAAAATAATTTGTAGATATATTAAAGGAACACTCAATTATGGGTTACATTATAATAAGAATGAAAATGTTATCTTATATGGATTTTGTTATTTTAATCATATTGATGTTGTGTTATAAAATATACTCACCACTTGGAATAATAAATGCAATCAACAGTCTCCATTTCTACTGAGACAGAGAAGTACAATGAAAGAAGTAAAGAATCCATGTGGTTACAACATTGTTGGTAGAGATACACATGGAAGCTAAAGGAATTATTCATCTTCTATGTTGTGGTTAGAGTTGTATTACTCTTGATTAAGAATCAAGTTCAACATCAGAAGATGAAGCACATTGAGATACATTTACACTTCACCCGTGAGAAGGTGTTAAGTGATGAGATAAATCTCAAGTTTGTGTTGACTAAAAATCATGTTCCTGACATCTTCACAAAGTCCCTGAGTATTGCAAAGTATTGTAAATTTCATGAAAATCTTGGATTTTCAGAGTTTCCATTGAGGGGGAGTGTGCATGATAATGTTAACTCCCAATGGAACTTGGTTTTTATAAAAAGACCTTCGAAAAAGTGTAAAAAAATACCTTCGGGCAAGTGTAAAAATACTTTCATGCATGTATACCTCCTAAACTTATTTTTTAGAAAGAAGTGTAGAAATATCTTAAAGGTGGTCTTCAATAAACTCTTTAGTTCTATTGATTTTACTGTTAAACATCCAGTGCAAACATATTGTTAAGGAGGTCCTTGATTGTAGAAGGATCTTATATGCTTGGGTTCAAAAAAAATTTATGAGAACCTGTGAGAACATATAAAACTCACAAATCATACTTAGCCACTGATCATGGGATGATCTTTGAGATTCCAAAATCTTTTTTTTACTAAAAGGTAAATTGAGTATGATGAAGGTGTAATAATTCTTTCAATCGACTATGCTATCCTAAAACCTTTATGGTTTAAGGATTGTAAATCCTGTAATGTACCACGGGCAAGTAATATATTGACATATGTTATGTTATCCCACTTAACATTAAGGGGGAGTGTTGGAATATAATGATTAAGTAGTCTGACGAACCCTTAATGTATATGGGTTCATCACTAATATATAGGTTAATATTCAATAATATGAACTATTTATATTTCTATTATTAAATATGTTAACATAGGTATATACCTTAGGTTAAATATTTAATATCATGAAATTATTATATTCCTAATATTAAATATTATAAACCTAGGTGTATGTGTCAACCGTTTAGGTTGAAAAGATAGGTTGGGATACATACCCAATCATATTATATATAAAGGACTTTAGGTCCTCATTTGATATATTCGAGAAATATATGAAAGGTGTGCAAATCAAGTGATTTTGTTTTACCCTTAGTAAATAGGGTTTTAAAGAATGAGGTGATCTTACTGGATCTAAAATAAGTTCTCTAAATTAAACGGTTATTTTCAAAGTGGTTTTTACCCTATTGGAGTTTTCCACTGTAAATATTGTATCACTTGTGTTATTTATTTCTTGTAAGTATTTCTAAATTTACTTATGTTATGATGTAATGTTTATTTAAATATTTATTGTAACATTATATAATATGTAAGTTGTTTAAATCCGTATTTATTAGAATCCTCAAATTCTAACATCTCTTACTGGTTATTGCATGGTTGAGTTAATCTTGATTCTTATTTAATGTCATTCTTACACATGTTATGTTCTAGATATAGTTAATGCACTATGGTTTAATTGTTTAGTTACTATGGGTCTGAAATATACATCATATCATGTAAAAATATTAGACAAGATTTTATAAAGAGGGACTTGGTACCCTTGTGTACTTCGAGTGAGCACTTAGTCTAAGCTCTGTGATGTGTCAGTATGACTTGGTCTGTTGGTGATAAAATATAGGCTACAATGGATACTAAATAGCTATTAGGATGCATAGAAAATATTGAAATTAAGATGAAAACAGAAGGAACAATATCTAGATTTAGCCGCATGCATTTAATGGCTAGATTCTCAGGCGATAGAGCAAGAAGGTGCACGACACGCAACACAAAGTAAAGGAATGGGTCGATTGTGAATATAGTTCAAATTTGAAGCCATTTGTGGTGGATTCTCAAGTAGAGTGATAAAAGGAATAAGATGATGCAATCAAGATGAGAAAGAGCTACCAAAGAAAGAGAGAGGAAAGAAGAGAGCAGCTCAAAGAAGGATAGATTTATCATATGAGAAGAGCATCAAGGAGACAAATTGATGGATAAGAGGAATTAAATCAGATGATCAACAAAGAGTGAAATAACACCAACCGATACAGAAAGGTGATCATAATCCATTATAAAATCAATTAATGTAGTAACTACATGATAAGGAATTTGTATAAAACCAAATTCTAAGTTGTAACTTAATAAATTTAGGGGGTTGTAGCCTAGTTATGGTTTGGTGCCTTAAAAAGATCATTTATAGCTGATAAAATTAGGGGTTGGTGCTCCTTGCAAGTGGGTTCTTGCTAAAAATTGTAGAATAGGTGCTTCACAGGTTGAGTTGGTGCTCAACTGTAAATCTTGTAAGATGGGTAATATTCTTACAAGTCCTTGCTTTGTATAATATAAGGCATGGTTTTGGTGGTTTTTTCTCCCAAAAATGTTTCTCACGGTAATCTCTTTGTTTTGTGTTATTGTGCATGACATATATTTGATTAAATGATTGTTTCTCATATCTACAGATTGCTAAAGAATCTAAAATTGGAATCAAAGTGAAAATGTTTCAATCTGCACTGATTCACCCCACTCTTAATGCTTGCAATCTCTAATAATTGGTATCAGAGAGACATCCTTATAGTAGAATCTTAACATCTTCAAGGAGATCCTCTTATCATAAGCATGGAAAAAAATTAGGCTCAAGGTGGTTTCTTACTATCTAGATCACCTCTCTTCACCGGTACAAATTATGCATTCTGGAGTATAAGAATGAAGACATATTTGATGTCACTTGGTTTTGATATTTGGGAATGCATTGAGTAAGGATAAAACCCTCCAACCACACCAATTAATTATTCCACAGATAAGATAGAATATGAATGTAACTCAAGAGATATGAATGCCCTTCTATGTGGCCTAACTGAAACAAAGTTTGTGAAAGTTATGCACTGCACAAATGCAAAGGAGATATGGACCAAACTGTAGAGTATCTATGAAGGTAATGAAAAATTCAAATTAGCAAAATTACATACCTATAGAGCTTAGTTCAAAAATATGAAGATGAAGGATGACGAGAGCATAGAGCCCTACATGCAGAGAATATATGAAGTTATAAACATGATCGTAGGCTTAGGAGAGAATCTAGAAGAATATGTTATTGTTCAAGAAGTTATAAGATCCCTTACCAACAAGTATGATGCAAAGGTTTCAGCCATAGAAGAAGCCAAATATATAAAGAATCTCACGATGGATGAATTGCAGAGCACCCTATCAGCATACAAGATGAGGACCGTTGGATCCAAAACCAACAAGAAAGAAGTAACATTCAAGGTTAAGAAAGAAACTCATTCAACACAAGAAAAAGAAGAATCAACTTTAGGAAATGAGTTGGATGATGAAAATATTGAAGCTATGTTTTTTAGAAGGTTAAAAAGAGGCCTAGGTATGTATAAAGGAAAACTCCAATTTAAAGGTTTTTCATGTGGAAAAGTAGGTTACTTTGCTAGTAAGTGTCCAAACAAGAATAGAGATAATCAGTCTGAATATGAAGAGCACATTCATAAACAAAATAAGAGAGAAACTAAGTATAAAAATAAAAATAACAAGAAGAAGTTATTCAAAAACAAAATAAATTTCTTCTCAAAGGAAGAATAAAGTGGATCAGAGTCAAGCAACTCAAGAAATTATGAGAATGAAAATGATGAAGATCAATAAGAGTGTTTGTTTATGGCCATGGATGTGGCTGAAGAATGAATATCCAGAGGGAAGAACAAATTTGATTTTAAAGACTCTAATGAAGAAGAAGATGAAGTGAATCTAGAAGAAGAGCTAGTATGTTCTCTTGAAGAATTAAAAATGTGCATGAAGAAGACTCAAAAAGTGAGCATTTAATATCACAAATTTCTGTGTGTCCAAACTAATGTACAAAATTAGATCATGCAATAAAAAATCAAATATGGAACTAAATAAGGTCAGTGTTCCAAGTAACTTTACTTATTAATCTCTTGTGGTCTAATCCAGTTCATAAAACCCAATCTAAGCAAAAATGATGCATCTAAACCTGGTGCTCATCTTCCATGCCTAAATGCTTGTACTCCCAATTCATCTGGAAGTCAAGATTACAAAAACCCAATTGTTTAACCACGGAAGTCTCCTTATGGACCGTACAAGTCATGAATTTAGATAAATATTGATAACGATTTGTACATCCCTATTTTGTTTAGATCAATGACGATAACAAAGTCCAAGGTGTTACAAACCGTGTAACTAATATAGTTGCTTCATACAACATGAAAGGCATAAAACATAAGTAAAGCAACCAAAAACTTATTCCGTACACAACGTTAAACTTTAAATGCATTAATTTGTACCTTTAAGGTGTCATTACGTACCTCCTATCAGTTGGGATAGTCATGCATGGCAACTGGAGTGGATAGGAGGGTATACCTCCGACACTCCCAGATAACATGTATCCACAATAATACATTTTTTCACATTCAATCTTATCTTTATGCAACTGAAATTTAGTAGAAGGAAAAGCTTTTCTAAGAACATACCACAATCATTTGCATTGGGAATCTCACTCAAGTGTTGTTTTTCTCTTACAAAGCACATTTAAATATCTATATGCTTGGTCCTTCCATGAAACTCGGGATTCTTCATGAGAGCAAACACATGTTTGGATGTCATATTGCAATCTTTGTAGATGATTGGGTTATTTTTCCAAAGCCAACAAATGCAAAAAGTCTTTTTACCCACATTCACTCTTCTCTTGCTTGTGCAGCTGGAAGTGCCTGAAATGTATTCTTCCATAGAGTTTATTGATGCAACACCAGGCTGCCTTTTTCTGCAGCTACTTCATTACCTTCCCAATAAGCATCACATAATCCATTACGCTATTTGAAATCCAGAATTCATGAGTAACTTCAGACAGACATTACAGGGGGCCTCCTGGTCTACCAGGCTAGTGACCTCCTTTTTTCAGCCTATCTTGGAAGTTCGGGGTAATTAGGTTTCCCTTGGGTATGGCTGGTCCATAACAGATAGAGAGAGATAAGTGAGACAATGTGTACCTCCAAATCCAACTGCTAGGAAATCCCAAGCCTGTTAATCTCATAGCACACACCACAGATTCATTTCTACTAGAGATTGTAGACATTCAGGCGATATGGAGACAAACTCATACCTCCAGTTTGCTCTCTACCACTAGAGACCTGTTGGCCTTGAATGTTAGGAGAGGTCCTTGGGGAAATATTCTGCCACCTCCTAGGATCATTGAACTGGGCCCCCTCAGCTTGGGCTGTTATCCTATGGATATTCTCAGATCTTGCATTGGTCCTACAGTGGTGGGGGTGGATAATGATGCTGGGAGTCCTCCATCTTCTGCACAGAGCGTTGATACCTAAATAATACTGAACTAGTTTTCTGTCTCAGTCCTCATCTCTGACCTTCATCAACCTCTTTTTCCATTATTTCTCTTGGGAGGTCCTCCCCTCGCTTTGCCATATATATATATGATACCTAAATAATACTGCACTAGTTTTCTGTCTCAGTCCTCATTATCTATATATATATATACCTATGATGCCTAAATAATACTGCACTAGTTTTCTGTCTCAGTCCTCATCTCTGACCTTCATCAACCTCTTTTTCCATTATTTCCCTTGGGAGGTCCTCGGTCCCTCGCTTTGCCATATATATATATATATATATATATATTTGTACTTATACTCTACAGCTAAGATTTACCTACCTTTAAGCTTAACCCCCTCTTGTTTTAAGATTCTAGGGCTCTTTTCTACCCTAGTGATGATCTGTGTAACTGGATGTACTTTCAAGTCCCATTGACTACTACTTTGATCACTCATGGACAGAAGTAAATTTCTTTGTTTCTCGCTGCAGTTAGTGCTCGATACCATGATAACAGTCCGTTTCAAATATCTTCACATTAATATCCACTTTACTGCTTGCCAGTGTGTCAGGTGCCTTGATCTGCCATGACCCAATTGAAAGAACTCGTTGGAAATGCCAGATCTTACCGCACACAAACCGTGGCTCGCCTCATACATGGTACTCCCAAACTGTATTCTTGAAGCCCCTAAAAATTATATTTCACAAATATTTCGAGACACGGATGCACAAACCCTCAACTGGGAGATGCATTTTGTGGACATTTGGGGAGACCCCCCAAATTTTAGGAGATGTGAGCCTTAAAATATTACGAAATGTTATTTCTGCACAAAAAATGTTTCTTTAACTTATGATACATCAGTCACAAAGTTGCAAAGTGGTAATGCAATCCACCCACTCATTTTTTTTGAAAGAAATGTCATTATTAATACAAAAAATATTTACAGAAAGCTATACAAAGTGCAAGAATGGATATATAGAACAACAATCATAACCTCATCCTAATAGCAACAAGAGCAGAAATCAAATCAGAATACAAATTAGGGTCCAAGGAACGAGCATCCTTGATCAACAACGCTCCTTTTGCAAGAAGCTGATGGCAAGCCTTATCCCTCCACATATAGCAAAAGGTAGACAGGGAGCTGCCCTCTTGAGCAAAAATATTCTTGCATAGAATTTTCCAAAGAACAAGGCTTGGACCCTTAGGCAGTACCATAGCCCAACAAACACAAAAAGGACCTGAGAACAATCTCCAAACAACGCAAAGTGGAAGTGAAGTCTGTTCTGAAGCAGCATTGAGCACTATTCATCTAGGAACCTCCAGCAATGCCTAGCAAACTGACACTCCCAAAGGATATGCTTCAGCCTGTGAACGGTGAAAAACGGGGCAAAGGCTAAGTAGCCGATACATTTTGGATACAGGTACGGATACAGAGTATCTGATACGCAGATACGGCAAAACAAAATTTGGCCCCGGATACGGCATTGGATACAGCCGTACAATATATATATAGATATATATTTAAAAATATATAAATTCCATGCCTATCTAAATAGGAATTAACCACATTGTTATGCATATGAAAAACAAAACAAGCTAAATAACCACAACAAACTAGTCATGACATTCATAACTTTCATTTATCCCTAGCCAAAACTATTGATGGTGAATGTTTATTAAACACCCCTGAATGCCTACAACTTGATGGGTTGAGACTCTAAGTGTGATTGTATAACATGGAGCTTTTCCCAAGTGTGGGACCTCGCGAACTGGAAAAGCTCTCCGGATGAAGGCCGGTTCCTATTCCTCTGTTCAGATGGACACGTAAAAATGTAGAAGGTTTACTCGAAACCTAAACTAACTTTCCAAGGAGATAGGGTAAGAAGATGCATAAAATAAAACCTAAACTACAAAGGTGATGCACCGAGGAATGAAGAACACCTGTCTTGCCAATAAACACAAACCATTAAAATGTAATGCAGGATCATGCACATATAACAAACATTTGTAGTGAAAGATGAAGGAGGATGCAAATGAACATAGAGAGGGTTGAGAATCATCCACAGACATGCATTATTTGCTCCAGAAGATTGACACAATACACTACAAAATTCCAAGAGGTAAAGTTTCATTACAGTTTTAAATGGGAGGTTTGAACTCCACAAGTTCACCTGCCAAAGAGAAGAAGGGAGGGGTAAAAACAGATTGTCCAACATTTAGAAAGAAGCCCCTCCTTACAATTTATAGGAAGAATGAGAGAGAAAAGAGAGAGGAATTCCAAATCTACCCCAACCACCTCTAGGTTGCATTTAATTCATCTCATTATGCTGGTAGGTGAGAACCCTAGCAAACCTAAAAGTGGTGAACTGTATTTTGAATTTTTAAGAATTAGTTCTCACCCAATTAAAGATATCCAATCGTAGATGGATAGAGGACCTCATAAGATTTTTGAAAATTCCAGCCTTGCATGAATCCGAGATCACTGTGAAAAGTTATGGCCATCTAAATATCTGTGCCAGGGTCTGCTTCCTATCAGCGTTCAAAATGTTGCGCCTCCTGAAGGTGGACCTTGGCACATCCATCTTCATGTCGACATACCCTTATGTGTGCCAAGGCATTAATTTTTTCATGTCAACATTCTATGTCATGTGCCCTTTACGTGTGCCAAGGCATGACTTTTGCCATGTCGACACCCTCTTACCTGTGCCATGGGCACATCCATTTTCGTGTCGACACCTTTTTGTCGTGTGCCTCTTACCTGTACCATGGGCGCATCCATTTTCGTGTCGAAACCTTCTATCATGTGCCTGTTACCTGTGCCATGGGTGCATCCATTTTCATGTCGAAACCTTCTGTCGTGCGCCTCTTACCTGTGCCATGGGCACATCCATTTTTGTGTCGACACCTTCTGTCCTACGCCTCTTACCTGCACCAAGGGCGCATCCGTTTTCTTGTCAACACATTCTATCATGTGCCTCTTACCTGCACCATGGGTGCATCCATTTTCATGTCGACACCTTCTGTCGTGCACCTCTTACCTGCACCATCGGCGCATCCAGTTTTGTGTCAACACCTTCTGTCGTGCACCTATTACCTGCACCATGGGTGCATCCATTTTCGTGTCAACACCTTCTGTTGTGCGCCTCTTACCTGCGCCATGGGCACATCCATTTTCATTTTGACACCTTCTATCGTGCACCTCTTACCTGTGCCATGGGAACATCCATTTTTGTGTCGACACCTTCTATCGTGCGCCTCTTACCTGTGCCATGGGCGCATCCATTTTTGTGTCGACACCTTCTGACGTGCACCCTTTACCTGTGCCTCGCAATAAATTTTGAGGTCTGAGTTTCTTTGATTTCCATATTCTTCTGCTTGTCTATATCTACCCAAGGGGGAGATATTTACAACAGGCTCATTTGTAGGAGAGTTAGTAATTCTTCCTTTGTGCCCCCTCTTTGTTTCTTCTCTTATAGGTTTAAAATTTGAGCTTAGGCCTCCTCTTTTTTCTTTGTAATGTAAGTTTCCCACCTCTTTCCCACTAATGATGTAATTTGTGAATTCATGTAGCAATAAAATATGTTTTGTGATACATCTAATCCATCCTTTGTATATGTTATTGTCTCTTCTTTCCTCTCACCATTGTAGGGTATACTATGCATATCTCTTGATTTCTATTGCAAGTTCTAGAAGCTATGTTTAATGGATTTTTAAGTGGTGTTCTATGTTAATTTATCCTTTGGTTGTGATTTATTTTGTCTACCCTCTCCATTTCTCACCTCTCTCCATTTCAAGTAGTTGGATTTGTGATCAACAACCTCCTTTTTTGGTGTATCACTACTGTTAGTGCAAGCTTTATTTTCATGCAATCTCTTTCCCTAGTCCTTTGGAGTATTAGGATAGCATTATATAGTCTTTCTTGTATTAGGATTAGATTGTGACAAGTTTTTTAGGAGT
Organism: Taxus chinensis; assembly: GCA_019776745.2. Classification (NCBI taxonomy): domain Eukaryota; kingdom Viridiplantae; phylum Streptophyta; class Pinopsida; order Cupressales; family Taxaceae; genus Taxus; species Taxus chinensis. The sequence continues at coordinate 89,730,570 of CM034153.1, read as the reverse complement.
AGGAATCAACCTTCTCTAGAGGGTCATCTCAAGCCCTGTAAGTCCCACATCTTGAGATATGACCCAATGTTACAAATATTACACTGAATGCCCCATCAACATTTAGGCCATTCAGGGGTGCTTTAATTTGGTGATAATAGGTACCACTTAAACATGAGTTGGGTGGGCCATACCACCTCTTCATATCTTCCACTTTTCAAAAATCCGAGTTTAGGTTAAAAGTGGAATTTGTAAGTGATTATTTTTGTGATTTGGCTCTCATTTTCACCAAAATGGACCCCTTGGACCCTACCCATGGGTTAAGGATTATTTTTCAAGGTTCAAAATGGGATTTTCTATCCCATTTTATCCCATTTTATCCACTTCATTTTTAATTTAATTTTATTTGAGGCACCTCGGTAGTGGAGTAAATTTAGTTATTTTTTATTTTGGATTTTTGGGGATATTGCTTCTTTATTTATTTTACCCTTTGTATGATAGGTGGTTGTGGGAGTATTGTATGGATAATGAGGAGGGTGACACGTGTTACCCTCTCATTGGTGAGAATCCTTTATTTGTCTCTTCATATAACTCAACTTTCAAGATTGGAGGAACCCTTTAGACTCATTGTTTTTTACATGGAGAATTTTGGAGAAGAGTAACTTAGAATATCTAGAAGCTTGGAGGGACTTCGTGACTTCTATTTATTACTTAGGAGATATGAAAATTTTGGAATGAATAAATGAATCTTATGGAGGTTGGTCATAAAATATGGGACTAGGCATGTTTAACTTGAGAGATAAGTATCTCAACTCCTTGATGTTTTTGCTAGGTAAAATGCTTTTTTTCTTGATTGTGTTTTCAATGCTAATGATATAAGTAATAAAGGTCTAGAATGTTTTGTATCTTCCTTAGTTTGTGTCTTCAATTTTTCCTCATTTTTGGAGGTATGGGAATTTTGATTTTGGAGGGGGGGGGGCTTAGGTAACTTGTATTCATTTAGGATGGGTTGCAATCCTTTTGGTTAAATGGAAACAAAGATATTTTGCAGATAATTCCCCCACTTCTTTTTGGGAAGTATTGTGTTTCATATGTGTGTGTGTGTTAGTGTGTTGATAAAATTTGTGTTGGTTGTGTAATGGATGGTTTTTTACCCTTTTTCCCACTCACCTTGTGCATTTTCAAGTCATGATCCCTCTCTTTCCCATGGGATTTGAGGGAGGTTAGCATGCCCTCCTTTTGGGGAAGAGGAATGTAATGATGCCTCTAGGTTGGGTGGACAACCAAACATCTTCCTCTTGTGGTTTTTGGAGATCCCTTTGTTAAATATGGAGCATATTTCCTTTCTTGGATATTTGGAGGATTCAATGAAAAAATTGACATGTTTTTCCCTATTCAGGGAGGATTATTACACTTACATTTTAAGTTTAAGTTTTCCTGTCATCATAAGGAACAAAAAATTGTAAAACAAATCTTATTAGATTCAAAAATATCCTTGTTAATAATTATAAAAACCTTGTTGTTGTAAAGGATCTCTCTTTTATTATGTGTGTATTATTGGGAACCTTATTGTTACTCCTTTTGTAAATCATTGTATTGAGACCAGGTAAGATATGATAATTTTTTGTTTTATTATGATTTCCAACAGACCTTTTTTGGGGCCAATATCTTTGGATTTGGAAACATAACATCCTCAAAATGAGGAAAAGGTTTTCATATTTTAAAAGAATCCTTAATTAATATAGTGTATTTTTCTTACATTGTGGTTGTCATATGAAGGAAAATATAATATTTTTTAGGTGTTATGGAATCATACCATTTTTCTAACCAATATTCTTATGCAAAGGAATGAGATCATTAATTTCCTTTGAAACTATATTCTCATGCTTTATAAAATAATGAATAGAATAATTAATTTTATTAATGCTATAAACGAAATCCTTGTTTGTTAGTTAATTTTTTTGTGGTTGATGCCTCCAAATATTTTCCTTTGAGTGAAATAAATAGAATGGGGTAAAAACTGTTGACAAAAAATTCTTAAGAGGAAATGAAATTTCATATCTACCTAAGTTCTTATATTTTTTTTAATATTGGCAAATAGTTTTTTGAAAGGGACTATACCCTTGAATACAAAATAAGGCCTAAAAGCTGGAATAAGAGAGAGGAGCAGAGTAGCTGTAGCAAAGGCTAAAAAGTTACAGCAAAAAACAACAAAGCCCAGAAACAACTACACAAACGAGACTAAACAACAAAACAACAGCAAAGAAACAGCAAACCGACAGCCAAGAAACAGTAGCAAAACAATAAAGAGCAACAGAAGTATCCAGGACTACTTCTTGGCCGCTTTATCAATACTGATCTTCACTTTTTTCTAAGCATGAAGCATGCCCAACGCTGTCATCTGAGCAGCATCCGTCTTATCTAGCTCCTCTCTGGTTCTTTTACTCTCTTTATCATTGCCCCAAAGCGCTGCCGGGACACCGCTAAGATTTGAAACACTCTTGGCATGACCCTCGATGAACTCCTCGATGTCCCTGAAGGCGGCAATATTGTAATCATGCCTATTCTTCGCCTTTCCAAGGCGGGAGTCTAAGGAGGTCAGTTTTTTGTATATATCATCAATCTGGCTATTGCCAATGCTCCCTTCCCCTTCAATGCTTTTTTTGCCTTTTTGCTTAGCAAGGTTTTTTGACCTCATCCTTCAGCAATTTAAGCTCTGCCTCTAAGGCCTCCAATCTCATAGAAGGGTTATCCATGGGTGTCACCCGGGGACTGGCACTACTAATGTTCAGCAGATCACGAGCAATGTCAAGCTCCAAAGGTTCATCCCCCTCAGCAGTAGCCTCAAGATTGAGTCTCCTAGAAGCCCTGGTGATTCGTTTAGAGGTAGAGGCAAGGTGGGTGGCAGGGGCTAGTAGCAGGAGGAATAGAAGGAGAAGCATGAGCAGCTGGCAAGGGGGGTAGCAGCACCAATGACGGGGGCAGCAGTAGGGACAGCAGGGGAGACAGGACTGGCAAGCAGCGGAGACCATCAAAGGGGGAGCCGGGCTGGGAGAGGAAGGGAGACTGGGGAATTTAACAAGGCTAGTGCTTGTGAATAAGAAAAATAAGGCCCTTGATGCAAGGGAACCGCCCGGGTATGCTTCTGGAACTCCAAAATGGAGCGCTCAAGAGAGTTTAGCAGATAGTGAGGGAAGCAAACCAACCTATTCCTACGAAAGTGGTTTAAAAAGACAAGGTGCTTGGCAAGGATAGTAACAAACCTGCCTTCCAAGGATATGAAGTGAATCATCATGCGGGTGACTTCATCATACGGTGAAGGAATAGAGTTTACAAGCAGACCCGCTGTGCTGAAAATAACCTTCTCCTCCTCCTCCACAAATCTTCTCTCTTCCACCTCTTTGATAACCCTCTTGTTGAAGAATCGGTACCCTTCTAAGCTGAGACCAGTCGCTTCGGCTATGAGCTCATCATTAATAAGAATTTTCTGCCCCCCATAGTCGACAGTCCTCTCATTCCACTCCTTGGTAAAGCGAACAGAGATGCTTTGATCATGTCCTTGCACCCTTTCCACAAATTTGGTGAAGCCGCCGATGCTAAGAATGTTCCAGAGCTCAGTGTTTTCTTTCTAGTCCAGGGTCCGCGCATGGCTCAATTTGGCAGGGAGGCCCTCCCATCTTCACTGTGATGTGCTGGTTACAACAATTTCCAGAATACCTTTGGGTGTTAAGAGTAGTTTGTTTCTCGCTGTTGAGGGTCGCATAAAAATGGGACACTGTAGCCGTTGGTCCTCCCACGAACTGCTGTATGATTTCCGATCTGAGCCTGCGTGGAGTCGCGCATGAAAATCCTTACCCTGTCAGCTTTCACATTGTAGTAATCATCATTTTTCATGGAGCTTGGCATTCGAATATCAACAGCTATTGTACTTCCCGCGTACGCTATTTTTAAATTCAGATATCTCCACTTGAAGTTCCTAAACAAAATCTTGCTATTATTTGAAATAGATATCATTTGCCACGCCAAATATATTAAAGCAGCACGTGTGGAAGAATTTATGGATTTGATTTTCCTCCAAAGATTAAGGCACATCTCTAGAGATTGCTTGTATGTGAAGGTCCACATGTATGCTGTTGTGAAGCTGATTAGGGATACTATCATTATCCCATATAGTGAAATTTATATTAATGCCATAATTGGCCAGTGCATCCGCCAACTTGTTTCCCTCCCTGTAAGTGTGTATGATTCTGATACTGCTGAAGGTATGACTGATGCTTATGGATTCAGAGATAAAATCTTTGATATTCCTACTGGGAGATGAGGCTTGATTAAGAAGTTTAATAATATTAAGGGAGTCCCCTTCAACAATGAGATTCTGAATATTATGGGCCCGTGCAACTCTCAATCCCCAGAGAGCAGATAAAGCTTCAGCAAAATGATTGGTTTGGATTCCCATTTTTCCTGCATATGCAGCAATCAAATTACCTTTGTGGTCCCGTAATGCTCCTCCTCCATCTGCTGTTCCAGGGTTTCCCTTAGAGGCTCCATCAAAGTTCAGCTTGAACCAATTGGATTCAGGAGGATGCCATTTAATCAAAGATCTATTCACACTATTCCCGGGGTTGCTCCAATAACCGATCTGCCAATTGGATAAGATGTGCTTTTCATTCTCAGGATAACAATTGTTCTTGGGAGTTTTGAATCTGGTCATGTCCTCTTTGATGCCTTGGGAAATTTTGCCAATACTGAATTTAAAATTCTGCTTCTTATTTCTGAAAATGATATTATTTCTATCCTTCCAGATCCTCCAAATTAAATGTGGGATGGCTAATTTCCAGACTCTTTTGATAACACAATGTCTGAATGGTGGGTTCCATTGATTCCATAGCTGAATAAGATCCTCCGGCATCACCCAAAGAGCTTCGAATTTGGAAAGGACAAAGTTCCAAATTCTAGAGGCATAATCACAATGTTATGAACAGATGGTTAATGTCTTCATAGTTATTCCTACAAAGGTGGCACCAATTGGGAATGATAAATCCTCTTCTCATCAAATTGTCAGTTGTGAGAATTTTACCTCTGATGGCCAGCCAAAGAAAAAAATTTATTTTGGGGGTTAACTCCGGCATCCAGATCAAGTTCCAGTTAAAATCAGATTGTTCACTGTGGAAAAGAGTGGTATAACCAGATTTGACTGAGTATTTACCATCTTGTGAATTGCTCCAGACCAGCTCATCCTTGGAATCCAACTGACACAAAGGGAAGAGATCTAAAAGGTCCTGGAGGGAGGAGATAATTTGCTTCAGTTCAATACGCTCCATGGTAAGTCTTTTCCAATTCTTGTTGGTGTCATTTCCTTCAATGTAGTCCTTGATTTTAGTACCATACTTGCTTATAACGCTGATCAGCTCTGTGATATTATTATCCATTTTAGTTTCTACTATTGTGATCCCATGTGGGATTCTTCCACATATTTTATTCCTTATTTCCTAACAGATATGAGTTTCATATTAATGTTAATAGAATCTATTTAAAGAATTGCTACTATGTTTAATTTCTTCCCTTTTACATAAGTAGATTAGTTTTTCAATTCCTGTAAGTCTTTCAACAAATTGTCTTGTTGGTAGAGAAGTTTCAATTTTCCTAAGTGATTTGCATAGTTTTTTTGCTTTTGGGTGGTTTCATTACACAATTTTCATGAAGGATTACAGGAGAAGTATATGGTGAGGAGGAGTACCAAAGTGTCAAGGATCAGTTGTAGTACTTCAAAATACCAAATGTAAGGCAACTAAAATTAGAATTGAGACAGTTACATATTTTCCATTCATTATTTCCAAGAGATCGGTACAAGTTAGACCAAGGCAGCTCTAGTTTTAGTTTGGGAAGTTTAATGGTAGAATCAGATAGATGGAGCATTCCTATGGATCATTTAGAGCTCCAAAGATCATGCTAAGTTTGTTTTTAACTTCATATGGCTAAGTAGTAAGCAAATTTATTATTTTAGATAAGTTTTACAAGTTTTGGGCTTGAATCCATGCCTAATGGAATGCAAAGAGGCCAATGATTTAATTTAGCATACAGATTACCCTAAGTGGTCACCAAATTGTTATCCAAAATTACCCCAGTTTATTTTGGCTTTAACAAAGTTTAAAAATGTCCATCAAATTCCATTTCCTAAATGCACTAGCCATTGGTGTTCAAAAAATCTATGGGAGCACCATTTAAAATATTAATGGGTTATTTATAAAATCTGATTGACATCTATTTTATCAAATTCAGTGTCAACATCAACATGAGCATGTGGTGGATGATCAATAGTTCAAGAAAGCTAGATGTCAACATTATGGAATTTCCTAAGGTGATGTGCTCTTCTGGAATTAAAGTCCGTAAAATGAGCTATACAGTTCATATTCAATCATTTCCGGTTAAGTCAGAAAAATTCAAAGGGATGGGTGGAAACTAAATTCAAGGCTAAAATTTTCTAAGTCCCTTAAAGTTAAAAGTTGCGATGCGAAGACACATGGGGCCATTTCATCGGATCTCCTTTCGCAGGCTTGACAATTGTGAAGGCTAAAGGCAATTATGACAAGTATGACCAGCCCGAAGCTACATGGGGCTTTTCTATTTGCTAATTCTTCATAAATTTCAGAGGGAGATATTAAAAATACTAGCATTGTGAAGTGTGTGGAGCTTTCTAATTTTCTTGCACTTCACAATTGTCATATTAGACTTTCAAAAGTCTAAAAATACATAAGGGCGTGGAGCTTCCTCATTGGCTAATATTTCACAGATGTTAGAGGAGCTAGAGAAAATAATGATAAATGTGAAGGACACAAAATAATCCCATTGGCCGATGGTTTGCGGATGTCAAAATCAGAAATCAAAAGACTGACATGCGAAGTGCGTAGAGATTTTCTAGTGGCTCACACTTCACACTGGTCAACCAAAAGGGTTTTGAAAAGGTAAATTGCGAAGATGTGTGGCACTATTGGCTCACACTTATTTGGATATTTTTGGTACCCAAAGTTAACCTGCCTCAAAGCTTAAGCAACATCAAGGGTTTAACAAGATACTTAGAGGTAGATAGATGAATGTTGTGTGTCATTTTGCAGCCAAGGAAAGCAATCTATCTGAATTTTTAGCACTTAAATTTTGGGGGAGTGGGTAGCACCCTTGAAAGGATGTGATCTTATCCTAACTATTTTAGGTTGTGCCTTTCAACCAAGGTAAGAGAACCTATAATGTAACCTCTGTTTGATGAAGGAGATGGAGATATCCCTCAATCTGTGCAAATAGTATGAAGAGGCCTTGGGAAAATATGATTAACACTCCAAATCTGACTTTCAAAAGTTTTCACTTCCAGATTATGGAGATATTTTCAATGCAAAGAAAGGTTACTAAAGACATTCGAAATCCTGATTTGCTTCTGCATATTTTTGACAGTGGGGTTTGCATTTGTTAATACACAGGACAAAACAGGGGTAGTATGGGTAGGATTAGTTTTTTTTGAATGATTTTTTATCTTTTGGGTGGGAGATTAGACAAGACAAACCAAGGTCTTACAGACTCTTTGAGGACTTCAGCAAAATTTGGAAAAAACTTAACAACAGAAAGTATCAAAATGGTTAATCACTCCTTCAACCATGATATGTGCATCAAATGAAAGCCTAGATCTGCACTTTTCCACACAATCCTTGATTATCTATCCCAAAATCTTGAGTTATAAATAACCAATGAAGCATTTAGTAATCACTACTTGATCATGCCTAAGGTGCACCCAAAGGCTTACAAACAATCTCTGAAACCAAGGAAGGTGAAGTGGTTTTAAATTTGTTTATCTCTTTATTAGATGAAATATCTTATGAATGTGAGATTGCAAATGCCACTAAACTATCACAAGAACGAGATCATGTATGATCAAGAGAGATTTTAAACACAAGACTGTAACATGAAATAAGAAACATATATTGAAAAGCATTCTGAAATGTATGCATTCACAATTTTTTCCCAAAGACAACACAGAATAACTCAAAAATGATCAGATTTATTAGCAAGGGAATGATTTGAAACAATCTCAGAACTCATTAATGGCTATACATGTGCAACCAACTTAACATGATTTGAAATCTGATACAGAAGGAATTATATGGGCTTCTCAAGTGGTCACTCAGAGTATGGGCTTCTTCCCAAATTTTCCCATGAAATTTCTAAGTTTCTCAAGCTTTTCCAAAACTCATCCAACCATTTTCATGAAAAATTCATATAATATTTAGCATTCAATTACCTCTAAGCCTTCTTTCCCAAGAAAATAATATGCCAAACATCAAGTTTGTTACGAAATTCCATCATGATTTCCAGAAAGGGACGTTTAACATAAAAACGTTCAAAGGATGTCAGGGGTTTCAAAAATTTGAATCATTACAAATATTTGGATCATTATCCTATGTGGAGGCACATTTTTCATCCTCAATGCATGCAAACCCCCTTCCATTCATAATTTCATCTTTTCCCTTTCCAGATCTATCTCTGCAACTTTTGGATATGATATTTCACGTTTTACGTGGGCTAGGGAAAAAACCATTTCAAATACAACTCTGATCCACGAATTGAGCCTCAAAAATGATCAAAGTGAACCTTGCAGGCCAAAACGATGTGAATCCATCAAAAATCTGATGAAGAACAAGGTAAAAAATGCACCTCCAAACTTCTTGGAGCTCCCTAGGGCAAAAATGGTGGAAGAACAAAAACAATGCATATCTACCATTGATTTCACCTTTCCAACTTTAAATTTGGGCCGTCCATGTGGAAGCTCCACATTAAAATGGGTGTTGGGGCCTATTTTTGACTTTTACAACCTTTTGGAAAAAATTGCAAAATTCTCATTTTCCTCTGCCCCTCCGCCCTTGAGAAACAAGACTGACATGCATCTTGAGGTGGTGCTAGCGGAATCGCGGTTCGATTCCGCACATTTTCACCTTTTTGAAAAAAGAAAATTTTTCCAAATTATCCCCGCGGGCCCGCACCTCTAATTCTGTCCTTGCCACATGTCAATCGTTGGTTGGCTGTGGGCTTGTGTTCCTCCTTTTGATTTTATGCTTTTACAAGATAAAAGACAAATTTCTCGAAGCGACCCGATGCTCTGAAATTTCTTCATTGATATTCAGCTATACACGTGGTTTAATCCTGACCATTGATGGAGTTGTGGCCTCATTCTGTAATTTTTACCTTTTATGCCAAAATGGGAAAAATCTCAATTTTCCTCCGAGGCCCGAAATCTCGTCGCTGACTTTTCAAGCTATGATACGTGTCACCCTCTGATTGGTCCACTTGTCTACCTCTGATTGGAAGCGGGCTTCACCTTAAAATTTATTCCTTTGGATGAGCGGGGCCAGGGGTGATTTTAAAACCTTTAATGTTTTTGTGGAAAAAAGCTAAAATTTCTAAAGTCCTCCGTCAGTCCGAGGCTCAGGTCTCATTCCTGACACATGGCATCACTCGATTGGTTGCGGGGATGTGCTCTGCTTTTGTAATTTATCACTTTTAAAAAAGGAGAAAAATCTAACTTCCCCCGAAATCTCATACCTCTGCCTTTGACTTTTCAACAAAGACACGTGTCATGTTCTGATTCGTTGCAGGATCCAGGGAAGCAACATGACTTTTAAATTTTAACCCCCTTTTCGAAAAAAGGGTTAAAAACCACAATTTCCTCCACCAGCCCGATGCCTCGCCTTCATACTTCATGCGGGCTTGTGGGTCATCTCAGCAAACTTACAATTTTTGCCAAAAAGAGAGCAAAAATCACAAGTCACTCCACAGCTCCATATGCCCACCAAAGGGGAAAAAATGACAACTTAGGTCTGTCGAGCCACAAATTGAAAATTACAAGGAGTTAGGATGACTTCTTTACCTTTTTGGAAAGGGGAGAAAATTTCCCATCTAATGAATGATATTTCAAGAGTTAAAAAGTTCTCAGAAATTCCCAGAACTCAAAATACTTCTTTTCAAGCTTATTTCAAGGGTATCAACTCAAGTTTGCAGTTTCAGACTTGGAAAATGAAGGTAATTTTTGAGGATGATAACAGTTGGTCAAAAATGCACAGGGCATACTGAAAATGGGCACCAACAGAGCTGATAAAAGGCTCAAGATATTATGTTAGTGTGAAAAGGCGAGGTAACTTTCTATTGGCCCATATTTCATTAATGCGGACCCGCTCGCTAAAAGAAAAGGAAAAATGAGAAGTAAAGAGAAGAAAAAATACCAATGCCTCAACCAATGGAAAGAGGACACATGGAAAAAAGTGAAACAACACACACATGTGTAAAGGACGATCTATGAAATAATCAGGGCTGCCAAGCATTTACTTCATGTGCATATTGACATGCAAAACTTCAAATGCCACATCTTTTGATCTAGAGCTCCAAATTTGATGAAATATATATCATTGGAAATATCTCCTCAAGCCCCTTAGTTTGACATCACAAGATTAAATATTTGATTGTTTTTGGTGTTAGAAAAGTATAAAAACATCATTTCAGCCATTAATGTGTAGTAGTAGGTAGCTCAACCATTCAGATTGATGAAATATGGGCCCTTACCTCATCTTGCAAGCAAAAGGACATGGGAGAAATATTTGACAAGGTTCCCATGATGGTTTAATACATATTTAATGGTGGTTGAGGCCTAAGAGACGTGTTGTAGGGAAAGGGAATATTTTCATTAATGGAAAGATCAAATAAAAAATGTTCTCCCTCTTCTCTCTTCCCATATTTCTATATAATGTAAAGGGAGAATCTTTTGTAAGGGTTGGAAATTCTTATAATGCTTGTGTACTCTGTCTTAAGTTTTGTATATGTGTATACGGGATTGAGACCTTAGGTTTGAGATTTTGTATGTGAATCTTTCCTTTCTCCTTCATTGTAATGTATTGTACATCTTTCTAAATAAATATGATACTTGTTTTGTGACTACCAATTGGTCATAGCTTGTGTTTTGTTGTAAATTCATGCCTTTCATTGCATCAGTGGGTGTTCTATGCATATTTTATTTTCCTTGCAAATTATAAGTGTATTGGGTCTTCAAAATGGTAGTTTTAATGATTTTAGGACTATGATACTTATGTCTATACTCCCTTTTCTCATTTTTTTCTCATGTTTTCCTCATTTGAGATTATCTCTCCACCCTTTTCTTAGTGCTATCACCTCCCTTAGTTTAGGATTTCCCATTTTATGTAATTTTATCTCTCCATGGTCCCTTGGATGATTAGAATAGGAGTAGATAATTGCATTTACTTCCTTAAGAGTAGATTAGCATTAGAAATAGGTAGAGGAACCAACCTTATATGGAGGTTGATCTCATTTATGCAAGTCATACACTTGTGAGATCATCCCATGTTTTCCAAAAAGTAAGGATCTATATCAGGAAAATCCTAGGGTGTTAATTTTTTGACATAACAGTTTCCAACTAGTAGCATTTTTTTATGTTACTAGACAGTAACATCCTTGATGCTACCAAATGGTAATATCTTTGATTCTATCAGTCAGTAGCATCAAAAAATGCTACCAACCGATAGCATTCTCTAACCTAAACCCTAACGAGTAACTAATCAACAACTACCATGTGTCTAGAATCTATATATTTTTATATATAGAGGAGCAGTTAACATTTTACTTTTTTGCAATCACTCAACGCCTACGAGTCAATCAATTACTAGTTACTAGTTACGCAATTTACATTAGAAAAACCTCTCAACCTCTGAAGTTGTAGTCCTAGGAGTTAACCTAAACCCAATAGTAATACACATCCATTGGACCATCTAAGATTATGTTTCAATAAAATTTCCCCATCAAAGGCAACAAAAATCAACCCCACTCATTCAAATACGTAAATTCATAAACAATAATTTTTCTCCCAACTCCATAAGATTATCTCAGATCTTAATTATTTTTAATAGTGGATTGAAGCAACAATTTTCATGAGGCTAGTCTATATACCTCATTTTTTAATAGTTTCAAAAAACCTCAACTACCTGGTGACCAATTATGATAGTGTATTAGGTACTTTTCACATTCAACTCCCCTCCCAGACACTATCCTTTGGAACGTCTCTTGAGTACATTGAGTGTTTGACAGGACTACTTCACAAAAATGTGGATCCTGTCACGATAAAGATCATATTAACAGATGAGGAAATTAAGTATATATAGTTTCACTATGAATTACCTATTAATGTATTTCTTGGTATGTTTTTCGTAATCATATTTTAATTTCAACATTTTTAACTTTTTTTTATTTTTTATTTTACTAAATCTGTATCGAATTTTTATTTTCTTTCATCTACAACTTCACAAAATCTTTTTAAAAGGGTATTTTCATTACAATATTTCAGTCACCCTTTTCTGCATGCTATGGTGTTATTTTTCTAGGATAGAATTATTTTACAGAGTTGACATACAAACATTCCAAATTGGGCTTTGACATATATTTTTCACATCCTTAGGAAACAAAAATATGATTGGTGTACATTCTTATCCTCCAGGATAAAAGATGACCTTATTTTTCATCTTTTGAATGTCAATGCTTATATTAGATCCAAAAAATTATTCTTGCATTATATTATAAAGTTTATTTTTAATTTACGCAACACCCTTTCTTTGAAAACACTCCACATAAAGCTCACATCTATGTCTAGAATAATTGAACAAAAAGATGTGAGTTTAATTCCAATTTTTTTATTACTTATTTCATAAGAATTATCATTCATTTTATTACGATTTTATGGTTTATATTAGATATTAATAGAGTGTTGAATTATAATAGGCCATAACTAATGTAAATGCTTCTTGGAGAGAGGTGGTTATAAGAGGACATTTTCCACTAGAGTCTATAAATTCAAAAAAAATTGGAGCAACACGAGCAATCAATGTCAACTCCACAGTCATAATCAAGAGCGAAATGAATGAGTTCCTTAACACCTCATCCAATTGACATAAGGTCCATGTCACTATTAGTAGTTATTTACATATTTCAATTTTTTTTAATGTATATATAAGTTCATTAAAATAATTCAGTTTTAAAGTTGTTTATAAACCTCTTTTGTAGCTATTGCTACCTCCAATAAATTTTATGAATTTGATGAAAAACAATATAAAGAGCACTCTTCAACCCCTCAAGGTCTCTTCCCTTTCCCATTTAAGTGTAATTTGATTTTTTTTCAATTTGTTATAATTTTGAAATGTAGAAAGTGAAGAATTTAAATTGTTAATGGTTAATTAGGGATTAAATTTGATTACAACTACCAATCCTAGTCTCTTCATTCTACTTCTCAACCAAAATATTAGGCTACAAGTGTACCTTAGCTACAAACTGTGAGTATAATTTTTCGTCAAAAAAATATTTATAATTTTCAATTATCTATTTCTTATTATGTTTGTTATTTCAAATTTTGCATATAATTTATAATTGCAATGGCTCTTCTTCCTCCAAATCCATCTTCTCATTTGAGAAAAAAAATATGTCACCACCACCACCAACACCAAAAAATGTGAGGACAAGGGGCATGGGGAAACATATTTATTTTCACACAATAATTGTAAACAAGGGTACCCTAAATTTTACCTCTGTGTTTCTAAAAATTTCATTGGGTAATGTTCCAAGTGCACGGGGTGTTTAGTATTAAATGAAATTGATTTGGAAGAGGTATATATTAGGATTGAAAGTGGGGTTTAGGCCCATAGAAATTTAAATATGTAAGATATGATTCATAATCTAAGGCGTCCTTATACAATAAGAGAAAAAACATCAAACACACCTTATCCGCGAGAAACTATCTTAACAAATGATGAAAAAGCAAGTTGTTCACTTGAAATCCTTTTTGTTGAAAATTATATATCTAATGTAAATGATATGGTAGTAAAATTTATTGAGCAATTAAATCATGGGAGTTTAGGGCTAAAGTTTTTATAAAACAAATTAACACCCAATTTTACAACCATTCCTAAAAACATTTATTATATTCTACGGTTCAAAAGGAACCCACAAAGCTTGATATTTTGATGAATCACATTGTATTTGACATTGTTTTAGTTTCTAATTCTTATAATGATGATATAATAGATGTAATGTTGAACAAAATTAAGAATTTAAATGTAGAAGCACAAGCCTACCACAATATGTGGTCAAAATATAATATCCTTTCGTTTATTGTGAATGTGGAGAGGGATAAGGCCTTGGTAAGTTTTAAAAAAAATTCAAATAGGACTATATTTTTTATTTAATAACTTATTTTTATTTTGTAAATTCAGTCAAAATATTAGAATTTAAATAATGAGGCAAGAATGCTCTATGTTCATTTAAAAAGTGCAAGTAAAAGTTGAAATGCAATTGTTGTTTGAAACAAAAGCTTGTTAATTTAAACAAGTAGAACAATACCTTAAAAAGGATCATAAAGGAGAATTGAATGGATCATGAAATATTATTGAAGAAGAAAACCAAAGAGGATCCAATGTTACTATCATTTGGTGATGTATAAAATCTAGAACATGAAATTCTTTCCAATATCAATGAAGTTGTAAAGAACCTGGTTCAATTTGGAGTATTAAAGGAAGGTTTTGGTACATAAGAGACAATATCACAAGGAAAAGAGTCCACTTCTTAAGGCTGAATCTGTAATATTAATATGTTATAATTTTCTTTTGTACATATGGATTTGGAACCAAAATTTATAAAAAAATGATTGTAATTTATTTTTTATTCAAACCATAAATGAGTATATTGGTTTTGTAAATTTCATCTTCTCCATTGTATAATAATATTGAGAGTTTCAATATATTTTATGTGTTGTACTTGTATTAAAATTCCAAACACTATTTCAGAATTTGAATTTAAATTTCAACACAATAATATGCTAATATCCCATCTTGTATTTAAAAGAGCACAAAAAGAACATATATAACATTTTTTATAAAAAAACACAAAACAACAACACCGATAATATTATTCAATAAACAACACCAATATGTAAGAAATAATAAGTTAGATACATAAAATTTTATATGAAAATTTACTTCTAAAAACATTATGTTCATACATCTTCAGTCAAAATTAGGTAGCTTAAACAAAAATTGATTATTTATCTTTTCAAGCCTTTCGTTGTTATATTTAGTCACAATGTCACTGCCAATGTTTATATCTTCTTAATTAGTAGTTGTATTATTATTACACATTCCTCTCCTTTATATAAGAGAATTTTGTACTTCCATTACTCTTTCATAGGGAAATGTGTCCACAACATATCAAGAAACATACAATCTCAAACAATTTTCAAGATTTTTATTTAGTTTTTTTACCCTTTTGTCTTCCACTAATCCCAATATCATTGTTTGACACAATTCATACAATTAGAAATTTTCCTGAATTGTTTCATGTAGGATGAAACTAAGATACAACTTTTTTCATAGTCGTATTGCACCATTATCTTTTGGTTCACTTAGTAAGTCATATCGTTTAACCATTGTGATACCTAAATCAGTTGATTGAGATGAAATTAT
Source organism: Taxus chinensis (assembly GCA_019776745.2). Taxonomy (NCBI): domain Eukaryota; kingdom Viridiplantae; phylum Streptophyta; class Pinopsida; order Cupressales; family Taxaceae; genus Taxus; species Taxus chinensis. The sequence goes on along the minus strand of CM034153.1, from coordinate 89,715,046 downwards.
TTCCTTTTAAAGAATACCTTTAGTTTCAACTCCATTACATTCTACTGATTTTACAAAATGTTTGATGAGAGTACCCATGTGTTTTCTATATAAATCACTTATAACTTTCTTACCAACTACAAGATTCCAAAGTATAGGATTGACCACTCCCATGGCCTCAAGAATCTCACCCCTTTTAAATCATTCTCTTGCACAAAAAATATTTATCAATATGGTCTTAGGTTTCGTACGTTTGAAAATTCATCAATACTCAACTACATGTGAGGACACTGAATCTGACAATGAGCTAGGTTCTACACATTAACTCTTTTATAACCTTGCCAAAATAAACCTATTTATTGAAAACCTCTCCATAATTACTATTGACTTTGACCTTGTATATCCTACCCTGATAAATCAGGATCAACTCAATCATGTCTGCATGGGCCTCTTTCAAAATGATGAGGCCATGAAATAGTTTCTTGAGACTCGGGGTCCCATCCCCCTTTCTAATCATAGGAAGGAATTTGATATTGACCTTACACATGTAATTCACAGATAAGCTCTTCCACTTTTGCAACAGGGACTAATGAGTTACCCTAGTCTGTATACAAGAATCATCTTATGAAAAATGCAATGAAAAATCAAATCATCCCATAGTGAAAATTGCTCATTTGTAGATGAACACTATTGGAGACCACAAATATGACCATGAATTACTGATGCAACATGAACACCAATAGTAAATATAAAAGGGATGTGTCTCCTAGTGAATAATCATTTCATGAGGCAGTTAGATTAGAGGGGGACTATCATTTATCATCAACTTGTAATATTTACATCAGACCAATGTAGTTTTCCATCCTTTTATGAACTAAAGAGATGCAGGTCTACCTTATGTTGGTGGAGGAAATAATATACATTAACATAGGCACACCAAAGCAACCAAAGATTTTATAACTTAGAGAAAGCCTCTTATCTAAAAAAATATCAATATACAGCACTCCTTATGGAATTTCCAGATATTTTTGCATGCACTTACAAAGATATGTCAAGATTAGATACATCTCATGTGGTACACCACCTTGTAGTACATCTGAATGCAAAACATGTCAATCAAAAATTGAGAAAGAAGCATCCCAAAGGTAAAAAATTTCTTGTTAAAGTCTGAAAAATATCAAATAAGTATGTGTATTTTTAGCATGCAACAATATCAGTTCAACCAACTATGACTATTTTGCATTAAGATTGGCATTGAGACATCATACCTATGGAAAATAAAAATTTGGGCATCAGTATATGTACATATGTTGAGTAGATAAAGTATGATACTTAGCAGAAGGCACACAGAAGATTGGCACATGGGAATAGGGAAAGTTCAAAGGCATGGAAGGATAGAGAAGGCAACACATGTGAAAGACAAAGACAGATTCAGGACTCAGCCATTTTTAGGATTACGGGCTATTTTTGGAGATAGCATGCAGAGCACACAAACTAAATAAATATTAATGTGACATGTAAAGGCTATTTTTGGAAGAGCATCTACTAAGCACTTTGTATGGGTTCGAGTTAATAATAGAATTATTAATTCCAGTTAACCGGAAGAGATCTATTATTAACGCACTTGCATGTGTGTCTATTATTGTAAAGGCACATGGCTATTTTTAGCATGCGACCTATTTTGGGAATTATGTAACCTGTGAAGGGTAAGTCCCCACCCTTATAAATATGTAGTAAATTGTGTAGTTTAGGAGTTAAGGAGATATATATGTATGTGTGGAGAGAGGAAAGAGATATATCATGAAATAATGTTGTCAGATTCTAATGCGTGCATAAGTTTATGATACTGAATTATTATTAAGAACCTTCTGTGTATTTAATGTGTTTAATGTAATGGAGCATGCATTGGACTGATTCAATGGTGTTAAACATGAACTATAACTAGATCTTGCATGGATAGAATTCATATGGCTATTTCTTGAATCCATTACTCCTTAGATCTATATCTAGAATATGCTCTGTAGAATGTTTATACCAATTATGGATCTGAATGCATTAACTCTTCATCATGTTCATATCCTGTGCAAGCAACTCTAGGGAGGGGTCTGGTACTTTCGTGCACTTTGGGTGAGTGCTTAATCTAAGTTGAATGATGTGCCAATGCACTTGGGTTATTTCTGGTAAATTCTAGGCTGCATCATTGGTTTCGTTGTCAGTACCTATTTTTCAGTTGTTTTCAGGATGGTTCACAATGAAGAAATACCAGTTGACCCTAGCAAGTGTAGAGGAATGGATAAAATACCTGGAAGATCAGAGTATGCATGGAGGTTCAGCACTGAATCTTAGTTTGACACATGCATGTGCATGGAATGGAATCTGTATGATTGTTTGTATGAGAGCTTCTTTTCTTATTTTCCGGTAGAACTTTACAAGTGGCTAGTTGCTTATGTGTCTAAAAGGGATTGGAGGTATTGTGCACTTGTCTGGACGCATGAAGAATTTTAGGCCATTTATGATGGTGATTTGATTTGGAAATGCATTGTGGATACTTGGTTTTATGGTGTCCTATACAACTATATTCTAGAGTACTCAATTTCCACTTATTCTTTCCCAAAGGTAGCAAAATTCCATTTTTTACAGTATCCCAGGGGAACTTACTTGCAAGGTATTCCACTAGTGATCAAAATCTTAATGGTGATCCTAAACTTGGAAATCAAACCGATGGCTAGCTACAACCCACCACGCGCAGGGGCAAGAACAAGTTTGGTGAAAGATGACAGACCTAGTGGCAGAAAGGAAGAGAGAAGAAAGGTAACTTAAGTATAATGAGGTTCTCGAGAGGGAGATAGAGAAGTAAAATGAAATTGCATAGTGGATGGCATTGATGAGAGAGATGGCTTGTGAAGGATTTGGATCTCACGCAGGATGACATGGAGCCAGAGCATCAGGAACTACCTCATTTTGGAAAGCATGACAGGGATCCCCCCTTGGCCTCACATGGAAGTGTGCTAGCAGAGACGACCTGGGCCATGGGCGCGCACAGGAATCTACCTAGCAACCTAGCTCTTGCACTTGGTTTTCTAATATCTCAACAAGCTAATTCAGGGAGTGCAAGAGCATGAGTAATTCACATATCAAGTACATCGATAGAATGGAAAATGTTTTCATTATTTTTTGGAGGTACTTTTACATGTGCATCATCTGCACAAAATTCAAGCACACAGAATTTTGGACTCACGTCTGGGAGTGGTAACACTTCACAGACTATAGGGGTTCATTTAAATACTATTATTGGTAAATAAGGAAGTACATATTTTGGTCTACTTCATGGTTACATGTGGAGGATCAGGTGGTATAGGTGGTTCTAGAGGTAGAGGAAACACAAGAGGTTCTAGATTAGGTGGGCAAGGTCTGCACCAACCCCAAAATATTTACATGGAGATGTCTCTTCATCTGCTAGAATATAGGGGCATAGAAAATGTTGTTGAACACATGCACATGTGTGAAATACTGTGGCATGTAAATGGGATCATGGCTTCTAAGCACATAGAAAAATAATTTTCCACTACGTTATAAGGATGCAGACACATCTAGTACAGAAAGTTTGACCCTGACCAGACTTGCATAGACTATGCAACATTAAAAGATGTTTTCCTTAAAGAGTTATACATCCTTGAGTTCGAGAAGAAGAGTATAAGCATGCTCAATGATATTAAGAAAGGAACTACTAAGAGTGTCAAGGAGAATGATGCCCATTTTAAAGAACTTTTATCTAAGATTTCCTATGATATTCACATAATCCACCATGCGCAATGGTTTGTTGGAGGTTTGATTACACCTTTTAGAAGGGCACTATCACATAAGACATACATTGATCCACGTGAATAACTTGAAGTAGCTTTATGTGCAGAGGCATTCCGAAGTATAGACATTGGATTCATCTCGTTCTTGGAAGCACAAATTGTAACTATGGAAAAGAAGTTGGAGAAACTATCAGTAAACTTAGCACATGAGACACATACAGGGATTTGGTGTAGAGATTGTAAAGTAGAAGGGCACACCAAGGATAGTTGTCCCCACAAATCAGTATGTTCATTATTACTGTACTATAAGATATGTCATTTGAACCATGATGCTAGCCACTGCCCATTATTGCAACATGCAATAAGGAATAATGTATCTCTTGTTATTGTAAAATTTTTTTGGTCTATGACTCATGATAAGGAAGACTATCACTTGATTGGTTAGATCCATGATGCTATAGATATCGGTGTATGACAAATAGGAGTATCAGATAACTCTAAGGGTAAGGATGAGCATTAGGATCAAGATCACAATCAAGTGTGCTATTATCAGAATGAACGGCATTTTGAAGGAGGTCGTGGCACAAGTCAAGGATACCATGGTGGATTTGGAGGCTGAGGTTGTGGTGGTGGACGAGGCGAGTTTCCTCATGGAACATGTTATACATGAGGATCTCCTGACCACTACAGGCATGAATTTCCTTAGAATATTACATGTTCTTTCTATGGAAAAAATCATAACTATGAGGAATGCTCGGACTTATATGAGCATCTTAGTAAGCAGCATAAATAATAAAACAAAGGTGCAGGAATGGTTAGGATACAATGCACTGTGGAAAATCAGTGATTCCTAAGTTGGAACCAAAACTCTGAGGATATTTCCTTTAAAGATCACCACCCACACTGAAGCAGCACATGCCAAAGAAGCATTACAAAATTAGCCTACCATCACTAAGGAGTAGGTTCTACATGCACGGTACCTAGATCATGTCCATCAGAAGAAGGTTTATTAGGAAACCATGGAGGTAATCAAAAATATTCAAGGTGAAAAACAATATTTAAAGGAGTAATCATGGAAGATGGAGTAGCAGAATAGAATTCGCAGAGACAGACAAATCTGATATTGATGACTTGAAGGAGGTGTGCAAAATGTTGTGCCAAGAGAATATCATTCCGTTGTTAGGGAATTAGATAAAGGGAAACAATCTGCATGTAAGTATTTAGATTGGATGATAGATCCTACATGTAAATCTTCCCCCCGATATTTTAGACTATGACAAGGAAATCACTTTGAAATTTGTTATGGATGGATGGCTTTTGAGTAATATATTGATTGATATAGGTGCAGAAGTCAATGTGATTACTTTAGATGCATGGGTATAAATGGGGATACCCCCATTACATCCATCTTCTAATGTGTTGTTTATGGTTAATTGAACCAAGGCCACCTCTATTGGAGTTTTAAAAGATGTATCCATTACTATACAAGGGTCCAAGTTCACAAGGGACTTTGAGGTTTTTGCACTTGCAGAAGTAGAAAAATTCGTAGCTCTACTTGGGTGCCCTTGGTGTTATACAAATCAATGTTGATCTTCATGGTTCAACAAGGGTTATATCAGTTTTGAGAACAATGAGGAATGGGTTATTATCCCTTTAACCGATGGGAAATCTACACCCTATGTTGATCCTTTGAGTGAGGAAGATCTGAATAAGATTTATGTACATGCCATCCAGGACCCAGAAGTGCTCGAGCCATCTAAAGAGGGAATCCTTCAATGGGAAGATGCATAGTCTATTAGTGATACTACAAGTATTGCTTGTAATAATTGGGCTCATGATACCTATGAGTTGGTAGGGTACGAAGTAAGAAACAAATTAAGAAGCACATTTGTGTGGAACAATATACCTTGTTGTATAAAGAGAATAGGTAACAAATTGGTACCTCGATACACTAGAGAAGGATATCCTAAGGTATTCTATGCAAGCCATGGAGGAATAGTGGATAGACCAAGTTGGAGAGATAGAAACATGCTATCATATACCCTATGCGGGACAACAATGCACTGTTAGGTGGTTCACAAGGATAATCTTACAGGAATGGAATGAAATCAGGATTGCTCTTTCTCTACTGGGTTTTCCAAGAGCAATGCACCTACTAAAATCTACACTTATCGTAGTAATCAACATGTTCAGATACCACATTCAGCACTATGAGAGACTCTGGACATAGAGGCCAGGAAGCTAATTAAACCACCTTCACTCTTAGTGCAAATTTTTTATTCCACTTTACAAGGTTACACACATGCTTGGTATGTATATGTGGAAATCCATAGGGAGAATGGAAATTGGTAGGATTTTTTTGCAGGAATGGTCTAGAATTTTGACTACTTCTCTACTAAACCTCCAATAGAAGAGGCATTAAGGGTTATAAAGTGGTTAACTATGGGAGATAGTGTAAAGGTGGAAGAAATAATTCAGGATTTATTTGATGGAAACGAATCAGGAGCACGTTTTGCTGAAGAAATAGAGACAGATGCCACACTACTTAACCACACTTTCCTTGAGAAAGCAAAAGGAAAGATTGCCTACTTAGTGGATGATGAAGAAGTATAAAATTTGGATGTAGATCATTCAACAGGTAGACGTGAGGTTTTGGATAGTGCAGATAAGACCACGTGTGGCTATCATGAACCTATGAAAACAAAGAATGTGAATATTGGATTGGATGTTGAGCCTAAGGAGACAATAATTGGGGATTATTGGTCTGACTCTAAAGTGGCAAAAATCATTGAGTCACTACGAGATTATCAAGACTTATTTCCTAGGAGATATCATGAATTAAAAGGCATGCATGAATCGTTGGTAGAGATTAAGATCAAACTTAAGGAAGGAGTGTGACCGGTCAGGAAGAGACCCTATAGAATGAAACCTAACTTGTGTGTCAAAGTTAAGGAAGAAATTGACAAAATGTTGAAATATGGCATCATCAAGCCCCTTGAAGAATTTGAGTGGGTTGGCCCCATTGTTATAAGTATAAATAAGGATGGTAAAATTCAAATTTGTGTGGATTACAGAGAATTGAATGTTGCATGTGTGATTGATCCTTTTCCTACACCATTCATAGAGGATGTATTAGAAGGCATTGTAGGGTGCAAAATCTAATCTTTTACAGATGGATTCTATTATCAAAAATAAACCCATGCTCATTTTTTGATAACTTTCCTTCTTTTCCTCCTTCCTTGTGCTTCATCAAAAAATTTCATGGAGTTATGGCACTCAAAATTTTCTAGGTATTACTTCATCAAATAGGATTTTTCATCCCCTTTCCAGAAAGGTAAAGAAGTCCTCCTAACTCCTTGTATTTTTTGAGTTATGGCTCGGCGGAGTTTGCAGGAGAAATTTTCCCAAAGGAGACAGGTGGGCCTAAGGGAGAATTTTTGCCAAGGAGATTTGGCGGGTTGTCGGGGCCATGGGGAGAAATTTGGCACTTAGCCTCTTTTTGGGCTAAAAACTCAAGTTCACTTGCCGACCCGCAAGCCCACGAAGGAGAATTTTTTTGGCTCTAGCCAATGAGGAGGTGCCATGTGTCCATGGATCGGTGAAGCAATGGGAGTTTTCCAAGCACTTAAGTTGATTTTTACCCCCCGAGCCTGGTAGGCTTAGAGAGAAATTCGTCAGTTGGAGAGTGAAGAAGTTTTGGCACTTAGCCAAAATTTCTAAAAAGGGGATAAAATTCAACTTTTTCCCCGTGGGCCCAGTGAAGGAAAGAAATTCATCAATGGGGGTGAGGCGAAAACTTTGGCACTTAGCCATTTTTGGCTAAAAAGTAAAAAGTCAACTTTTGGCCTGCATGGGCCTATGGAAGGGAAGGAAGCGTATTGGTGGGCTGATGGAAAATGTTTGGCACTTAACCCTTTTTTGGGTTAAAAAATCAAAGGAAGAATTCGGTCTGAAATCCCCGCATCCAATCACAAGGTGACACATGACCAAGGAGCTATGCACAAGCGGACCCGTGAGGAAATGTTTGGCACTTAGCCTTTTTTGGAAAAATGTTAAAGGGAAAATTTCACTCCCAAAAATTAGCGGAAAAAAGAAGTTGCTAGGGCCTGCATCCAATGAAGAGGTGCCACGTGTCAAGGAGGAGCGGCGGGCAATGGAAGAACTTTAAGTTTTTTGGCTTTTTTGCCAAAATTTCTCAAAGGCAAAAATAGGAGCAAATCCCGAACAATCACAAGGTGCCACGTGTCTACGCATCGGCATGGATCGGAAGAAAAATAGGTTTTTTTCCCTTTTGGCCAAAAAGGGTTAAAGCAAGAAATGGGCCCACGCTCTCATCGGCCAATCAGAACTCGCCACGTGTCCACTCAGTAGCGGGGAGTGGGGCGATGGAAGGAGTTTGGAATTTTTTCCAAAATTGCAAAAACTCAAACACAAGAAATGAGCCACATTTCTCAGCCAATTAGGAAGTGCCACGTGACCACATCAGCAACAGAGGTTTAAACCCGCAGAGGGCCTTAGGAAGATTTTCCCTTACGAGCGCAAAGGAGAAAAATGTCATTTTGGACCCGTAGCGAATCAGAAGGTGACACATGTCCTGGGAGCTGTGGGCTGTGGGGATTTTTTGAGAATTTTTCCAAAGTGCAAAAAAAAGGGAAAAAGCTAGGATTGGGCCCGCCGACCTGATTTTGACCTAAATTTGCCTTGTTTTCACCTAAAAATTTGCAGAGGGCATAACTTTTGATTCCAAGATTGGATTTGGATGAAATCAGATTTTTTGGAAAGATCTTGATTCCCCCTTTACATTGAAAGCATAAAAACATCATGTCTTGTGGATTTCAATGGAGAAAAATGCAAAAACATCTTTCACGCTTTGAATGCATATCAGATTGCTTTGAACGAATCAATTTTTGCTCGGGCTGCCATGGTTTTCTTCTCCAACATGCTAGAAATGAAGAATCCACTCGATTTGATGATGGAAAACCCTAGAATGTATTCTCATGCCTTGAATGTGAGATCAAATCACTTCGAAGACATCATTTTTTATCCATTTCCCATTTTTGCTTCTCCAGCACGCAGGTAAAAAGGGAAAGATCAATTTAATGGTTTGCAGGTCGATTTGATAGAGTTTAATGGCGGGTGGTTGAATCCAAGGATCAGATTTGCTTGTTCCTTCTATTTTTCTCTCTCTTGCTTCGGTTATAAATGACAGAGCTTCATTCTTTGTAATGGTTGGATGTGTTTTCTCTGTACCTTCCTTATTCTCTATTCTGCAGTGAATTTGTGAAGTTTTCAAACCTTCCATAGATCTGTAGATGCAAATTTATGCCTTTTAGCCATTATAATGTCTTGTATCAGCTCTGTGGAGCAATAAAATAAGCCTTTGGGTGATTTCCAGCCCCTTTCTTACTTCCATTGCATTCATTTTTTATCTTTTCATTTACAAATCTGGTTATTTGTGCATCTGAGTTGTATTATTTCTATGGTTTGTGTTTAACAATAGAGTGGGAGTTCATCATTCCTCGGTGCATCACCTCCCTTAGCTTAGATTTCATTATTTCTACAATTTCTTCTTCACCTTGGTCCCTTGGAAATATTTATAATAGGATTTAGGATAGATCCTCTACAAAATTAAAGCATGCATTTGAACATAGGAATAGGAAGCAGCCTTTAATGTAGAGAGTCTTTTCCATTTTTGCAAGTCCCACACTTGGGGAAAAGATTCAATGTTGTGCAATCACACTGGATGCCCATTATCAAACTAGAAATATGAGAAAACATCTAGGGGTGTTGTGATTCTACACTAATAGTTTTGGCATGCCTGGTGGGACCTTAGAGGTCTTCATCTTCATTGCAAAAAAATTGATGTGTATTTGTTGCAAGTTTCTTGCTTAAAAAGAGCCTTGATTTACACATCTGACGACTCCAAAAGAATAAGATCAACTGGTTTTAGTAGTCTAAGCTTGAAGATTCATGAGAAGAATCCAAACAAGGTCAAGGACTAGAGAACAAGGATTGATTAACCATCTCCACTTGTCCCCAAAAAGAGGAGAGAGAGGAAGAAGGATTTGAAGATCTCCATCTCCACTAAATAGAACTCTATCAACTCCTCCACCTGGGAGACCTTTCATCTAATCAACAAGAGTTCTAAGACCAATCAGAATGGCACAACCAAATCCTTATGTCAACTTTACTAGCAGCAGCCCACTTGCTCTAGCTGCACAAAATCCAGTACCAGTTGCAACATTAAAGAGCATTCCATTTTTTACTGGAGAAAATCAGACCACTCCTAGTGACCATGTCCAGGACATTGCAAATGTCTGCACAATTCATGAAAGGATTGTAGTGGTTCTGAAATGGATCTATGCACAACCCTGACCAATTTGGAGAAAAGGGGGATCAAGTTATCAAATTGTATGTCAACTTTACTTCCTTACTCTAAAGGTTGCAAATTAAAGAGCCTTGAGAAAATCAGTGGTTCAGGAAGTCTGAGAGTAGGATATTGTTGTCTCTTGTCTTCTTCCTTCAAAGGAAAAGCACAAGTTGGGACAATCTATGCACAACCCTTCATGACCAATTTGGAGAAAAGGGGGATAACTTGTCCCTATTGGAGCAGCTAACAACTATCAAGAGAGCTCCTAATAAGCAGCTAACTAACTTCAACTTCAGATTTCAAAGAACTTGGGATAGAATCCCATTGGCCATGAAACCAGTAGTAGAAGGTGATTTCATTTACTTTCTCAAAGCTCTTACTTCTCATATTGCAATGTTGATTCAATCCATGGGAGGTGTGACCTTTCCTGCAGCCTATAGTATCTCCATTAGGGCTAAGAATTGTTTAATATAGGCTGGTAAACTTGCACATAGACCACCCATGCCTCTATATCTAGATTTAGGAAGCCCAAGTGCTAGCCAAGTACCTACATTAGCTCCCATTCCCACTCCAAGAAATCAGAGTCCAAGTAAAACCTCCACTTCATCTTCTAGTGCCTCAAATGAGCTGCAAGATGTCATGAAACAATTGCAAAATTTGGGTAATGAGCTAGTTACACTTAAGAGGCAGCAAGCTCAAGGTTTAGGCCTTCTTATTAGCCTCAAGCTCAACCCAATAGACCACAATTTCAGTCTAATAGGCCACCCTTCCAAGCTACAAATTAGAATCAAGTTAGGCCTCCTACCAATAGACCTTTCCATCCCTATAATCCTAATGTTACATCTACATCAAGAGCCCTAGTGCTAGTAAAAAATAATATGGCTCAAGAATATGATTGGTGTTTCCCATGCAATGAACCTCACAACCAATCTACATGCTTAATGGCACTTTGAATCAAGCTTTGATGGTGACAACAACTGGTATAGAGAGTGAATCAAGTCAAGAGAAAGATCAACAACAAGGAACATCTCAACAAGGAGCAGCTCCAAGTGAGACCATGCTTGTGAATTGGAAGGCTGAAGATTTTTGTGGGATGAATCAAATACCTCCTCAAAATGTAGCAGATAATACAAGGTCCAAGAAGAGGAACATTGGAGAGGTACAACCACCAAGCTCGCGTGATTCACAACCTTCCATTACTCCACAAGGTGTTGGCAAGCAAAGTGCAGCTCCAAATGTGCAAGGGCAGCCCAAGCCAACTTCTAGACCAGCCCAAATACCAACTGTTACAGCTCATGTGCAAGAAAAGAATGGGCAGGCCAGAGGATAGAAAAGAGATGGTTCATCACCATTTAATATCATTGAACAAATGAAGAAGACCAATGTGAATATATCTATGTGGGAATCACTTTCCATTCCAGGGCAAAGGGATCTCTTGCAAGCTGCCATGAAGAATTGGTCAATCTCAAATCAGCCACCTCATGTGCAAGATAAAGTACTCACCAATGCAACTTAGCTCGAAGGAAACCATGGAGGACAGCAAGGTAATATTTTGAATCCCCCACCCTTCTATGTGCCATTGATTGTTGGGAAACACTTGGTGCATAATTGCATGATAGATTCAGGGGCAAGTAGTTCAGTGATGCCAAAGCAGATAGCTGATCAGTTGGGCATAAAATATGAGTCAGTCCTCAAAGGAGTAGTGCAACTAGATGGGACAGTAGTATCAACTTTTGGAATCATCAAGGAACTAAGCCTTACCTTGCATGCATGCCCAAATTTAATGGTTTTACAAGATGTGTCTGTGATTGATATTCCACCACTCTTTGCCATTTGTTTGTCAAGGTATTTCACAGCTAGAATTGGAGGCTACCTATATGCTAATTTTTCACATATGCTATTTAGAAAAAGGTATGGGGAAAAAGAAACAATCAGATCTGAGCCTATTTCCAATTTCCATATTGAATCTCACACTCCAACACCAATCAATGCAAATTCCCCAGCTTTTGACCAAGAATACTATTCAAGCATACATGAAGCTAACACCAAATTTGGAGGCATTCCAGATTTTACCCTTGATGAGTAGGCAAATAAGGTGGATGCTTTTGATCCATACAAGGAGATAGAAGAATCTGAGCTAGGTGTTTATTGTTTACATGAAGAGAATCATCATCTTCCTAGCATCACCAAGTCAGAACAAGAAGATGGTAATGAGGTATGGAATCTTTTCTTTAATGTATCAAGAAGCAAAAAAGGTGCTGGAGGTGGTGTAATGTTGGTTTCTCCATAAAGCATTAAGTACTATTTAGATTTCAGATTTTAGTTTGCATGCTCCAACAACACTGCTAAATATGAAGCTTTATCTCATGAACTTCATTGGCAAACAAGAGAGGCATTAGAAATTTGTAGGTCTTTGCTAATAGTGAGATGATAGTAAATCATGTTAAAGGACAACATGCTACAAAGAATAATATTCTCAAGAGTTATAAGAACAGAGTATGGGATCTAATGGAGGATTTCGAAGCTTTCAACATCAACTCCATCCCTAGGAAAGAGAACCAAGCTGTTGATAGGCTTGCAGCTGTTAGAGCAACATTTGATGCGGTAGACAACATTAAAAGAGATAAAATACAGCCACATATCCCCGTGATTGTGAGACCATTAGTGCCAAATAATAACACAAGTTGGTAGGTGTTTGAAAGTGACCAATAAATCATCAATTTCTTACAAGAAGAGGCTGAGTTCTCAACCAAAAATCAGGAAAAGTTAGAGCAACAATATGGTGATCAAGTGGTGCAACTGAAAACAAATAAGTTGCCAAGGGGAATTGTGACTTTAGATTCTATTTTCAATCCTAATGATCCTCTTAGAAAGGAGAAATCTAACATCCAAGTCAAAGGAGAATATTCAGAACCTATCCTCATGGGAGAGAAAAAAACACTTCAAATTGGAAAAGAGGCAACCGAGCAAGAAAGGTATGAGTTCACTCAACTTTTCCATGAGTTCCCAGATGTGTTTTCTTGGAGCTATGAAGACTTGAGAGGTTTGAATCCCAGGATAGCATAACACATAATTGAACTGGATCCAGATGCTAAGCCCATCAGGAAAAAGCAAAGGCCAGTCAACCCACACATTGAGCCTCTAATGAACAAAGAATTAAACAAGTTAATAGAGGCAAGTATCATTTTTCCAATCAAGCATTCAAGCTGGGTGGCCAACTTGGTTCCAGTCAGAAAGAAGAGTGGAGAAATCAGGCTTTGTGTAGACTTTAGAGACTTGAACAAAGCATCCCTCAAAGACCACTACCCACTTCCATCTATGGAGCAGATTTTACAAGTTGTTGCTAGTTCTGGGAGGTTCTCATTGTTGGATGGTTATTCAAGGTACAATCAAATCATGGTGAAGGAATTTGATCAGTTTAAAAAAATCCTTCACCACCAAATGGGGAACCTATGCATACAAGAAAATGTCATTTGGATTGTCTAACGATGGAGCCACTTTCCAAAGGGAAATGGATATTGCATTCAAGGGACTGATCAATAAAATAGTTCTGATTTACCTTGATGACATTACTATGTTTTCTAAAAATGCAGCAGACCATCTATTTCATTTGAGACAAGTCTTTCAAAGGTGTAGAAGATTTGGGATATCCCTAAATCCTAAAAAATGTATATTCATGGCCCATGAAGGAAAGCTTCTAGGCCACATTGTTTCCAAGGAAGGGTTGGCAATTGACTCAGAGAGAGTTGAAGAAATCAGAGCTTTACCATTGCCAAGCCATAAGAAATCTCTTCAAAGATTCTTAGGAAGAATTAATTTTTTCAGAAGGTTTGTATTAGACTTTGTTGTTCTTTTCAAGCCAATAACATTGATGTTAAAGAAGAATGTAGCATTCAAGTGGATAGCTGAAGGAAAGGTGAGTTTTTAAGCAATCAAGGAAGCTATCTCATGATCTCCAACACTCATAAACCCAAATTTCTCCAAAGACTTCATGTTTTATGCCTTTGTTGGAAATGATACAATCTCTACAATTTTTTTATAGCAGAACAAAGAAAAAATAGAGAAACCAATTGCTTTCTTTGGCAAAAGCTTGACAGGTTATGAAACGAGGTATTCTTTCATTAAGAAGCAAGTTCTTGTAGTGATTAGAAGCTTGAAGAATTTTAAGCACTTAGTTTCAAACAATAAGATCCATTGCTAGTCTCTCATGCGGGCATTAAAGATTTCCTTCTCAATAAGGATTTAAATGAAAAGCCTATTGGATGGATAACTTGTGTCATGGAGTATGACATCAAGATAAAGGTCACCAAGCTAGTCCATGGAAGGGGATTGTGTGAGCAATTAGCCTTGAGACAAGGAATTGAAGCAAGCAGAGGAGAGAATGTTGTTTTGGCACTGCAGGACAACTAAGAAGAAAGTGTTTTAATTCTACAGACTTGTTGGTCTGAAAATATGTCGGGTGGGAAGATCTATGGATAGATAGGCCAACAGTGTGTAGGACATAGCCCCTCTTTGAGATAGTAAAGAAAAACTAGTTTATTGCTATTCTACCAGCAGGAATCTGTGCAAGTCTTACAGTATTCTGCCTTCAGCGGGTTTTGGGATCTCATCCCAGAAGGGATAGTTCTGACTAAGAACAGAAAGGAATGAAGGAAGGAATGGAAGAAAGATGGATCTAAAGGGAGAAAAGAAATGAATCCCAAAGTAGAAAGGTCGGAGGTTTTATGCTTTGGGCTGGTAGTAAACAGAGCCAAACTTACTCGCATAAACGAACAAAGCAATACTGATGAACAAATGACAAAAAAGTAGAGATAGATCTAACAGAAAAGCAACACAGATCTAACTTAAGAAAGATCTAATGCATATAACACATCCATTCAGCACAAAGTCTTGATTTTTGAATTAATATTTTCTGTTACAAAAAAGTACAAATCCTTTTTCTTCTCACTTCTATTTTTCATCTAAAAAATGTACACACCTGAATATTACAAGTATCCAATTATTTATAGAAGGAGAAGGAGAAAGAAGACAAAAAGGAGCCAACAACTATTTACAAAATATCTAAAAGTCAAATGTTGACTTTAGGGCAATTTTTTGGATGACAACATCTCATGGTGTAACATGGATGATGTCATCATTTGTGCTAACATTATTTTAAATATTTTTACAAAAAATGGGATTTATCCCAGGAGGAAGGAACCTATTCGTCATCATCCCTTGGCTAGAAAGGAGTGTCCTGCTTCTGCTCAGGAGAGGAAATGTGAAACTGATCTCGATACTCTATTAACTTGCTTACCATTGCTTGAAGTTAATCCTGAGTGGGACCCTTGGTGTGATCCCCGATGGCTTTGCAAGTCTCCCTTTCATCTCTGAGTCTTTCTGGGAGTTTGAAATATTCGTTTGCCTGCCTCCATTAGGTATCCAACAAAGTTGCAGTAGGCCAGAAGGTTGTTGATAGATTCTATATCAAAAGTTGCCTCTGACGGTAAACCTTGCGACGTGATTTCCTTGAAGAGCAAAATAGTATCATCTGCCTTCCTCAAGGTGTACGATGCACCGAGTAACCCTGGAGACATTTTTAAGATGATCTGCTCCATTTGATGCATTACATCCAAGGCTTCCTCCTTGATTTTGTCTATCTTTTCCAAGATAAACTCCATTTCGTCAACCCGATAGTCTAAAGTAGCAAGGAATTTTTTGGGTGCATGCGGGTGATCAAAAATACCGAATTTCACCAAGTCTTCGACTGGGTAGTCGAGCATCTTCTGGAATGTCTCATGTTGCAACCTGGCATGGTCCAACTCTTCGGAGATAGGTCCTGCTATTGCCTAGAGTTCCTTGTTAGCTTGATCTATATTTTGATAGAGCTCTGTGAACTTTGTAATCACTTCCTCACTATCTTTGAGGATTTTCTCTCTCCAGGCGGACACTGCTATACCTTACTCACCGATCTTGGCGTACTCATTTATCTTCTCCTGACTAAGAACTTCAGGAGGGTCGATGACAGTCATAGGAGGGGCATTGCCCATATTTTTCAGGGCTTGGAGAAGATGCTTGTTTTGCTCTATTAACATTCTCTTCTCTTCCTTTTCTTCTTGAAGCTTCTTACAAAGGGAATCCACTGTGGATAAGGCCTCTCCTTGCAAGCTCTCTGATGATGTTCCCATTGTGATCTGAGTCACTATAAAATCTATAGCAAACAGATCTTCTTTCTTCTTTGTGAGATCAGGGTATGCGATCTCCATAACCCTTTCACCTAAAGTGCTTTGAGAGAAGTGGGTTATAGCCTTTTGCTTCTTAGCCCCTTTAGCTGGAATAACAGAGAAATCCATAGGTGCAATAGGGACTTTCCTCTTGTGCTGGCTCGGGTGTTCAGAGATCCATTCTAGACTTAGGGGAGTGGGACTAGAGGAAGAGGAGGAAATGAGGGTAGAAGAAGGAGAAACTATAGTGGACATGGGGAAATTTTTCGAGACACTCGGTGGTGGCATCGAGAAAGAAGCCAACACTCCAATCCTCACGGGGGTAAGAGTGACTGCAGGAGAGGAAACCGTGGGGGTAGAAGGGATCTGAGAGATGAGGGAAGAAATGTTTGGGGATAGATCCAGAAGGGAAGAGAAGATGGAGGAAGAGGAAGGGGGAACGGTAGAAGACGGGGAAGAAGACACAACACAAAGCAATGGTTGGTTGAGTGACATGAGGAGGGGAAGGAGGAGTGGGAGATGGGACAGTGGGAACTTCACCAGTTGTAGTAGTGGCAACATCCTAAGTGGATGTGCCCATTGGAGCACTTACCAAATCTTCTTCTCCTGGGGATATTAGGCTTACCACTTGCTCTTCGGCGGTAGGAGGGCTCTCAGGAATTTCTTCCTGAGTAGTGCTCGTCTCTCCCTCTTTATCTTTTCCTTTTCCTTTAGGCAAGTGCTTCTGCTTGTTGGGTGCATTACCCAAGGGGTACATGGTAAAGTCTACTTCAAGGTAGATGAGACCATTTTTCTTGCACCAATGCTCAGTGCATTGTAGAGTGCCTTTGACCCTTTCCTCAATAGTCTAAGGTGCCTTCTATCAATTTCAGCAAACTGCCAATTGTCCCCATCTGTGTCTAGATAAACCTGATCAACTTCTTGATCAGTAGCTTGGAATCCCTTTAGGATGATGGCCACACCATATTGAATGATCTCTGTCAGGGCCAGGCGGGAGTGATCATTTCATCTGAGCTCGGCTTCATGATATAGATTGATGTAGATATCTTCAATCTGAGGGACATGAATTGGATCAATCTTTGCTCTTGGGAGGAAATCATGAAGATCAAAGGTTGGCCTCGTCGGGAAATTATGCTTCAAATTGAGCAATTCAATCTCTGTAAACATCTCTCGGGATTTTTTCTGTGAAGTGCAGGTGTACCTGCCCACTGTGAGGGGGAATGGAGTCCCACCCTTCTTCCTTTTCAAACATTTCTCGTGGTACGTGATGAGTTGTCTAGAAAGCTCCAACAGGATCAACTTGGGTCCCGCATACCTTGGCAATTTGGTGGGCTCTCCCAAGAAGTTAACAGCTCTAAGATAGGTGAAAGTGGGGAACTGCATGAATAACGATCCCCACTTCTTTGTGGTAGTGACCACACTTTTTATCATCTCACCATGAGTCATATTGGGCCTCAAGAGACAGATGAGACCGTAGAAGAAGACGTCATTGACTTTGCTGAATTGGGCTATGCTATTTTCCAGTCTTAACTCTAGATAGTAATTGTATATTTTGACCTAGGGCCATACCCCATATCAATTCAATGCTAGGTAATTCCTCTCTGAAGCAGTAGCATATACTACATAGGAGTTCATATAGAACCTCCCAGTTATTCAAAGTTTTTGAAGCTCTACTCCAAGATTGTGCTGCTAATAATCTCTCCCCAGTCAAAACATTGATCGGGAACATTTTGGTTCATTGTTTCCAAGTACCTAAGCATCCACTTCTGAAAGTAGTGGGTATTAGGTAGTCCAAAAACCCTGCTTAGGAAGGTGATTGTGTCACTCAGCTCCTTTGAAAAGTCACTGTGATGAATGACTTGGGGCCACCTGCTTGTCACCTTCTTGTTCTTGAGGTACACCTCATTCATCAGCTGCATGCATTTGTCTTCATTTTTGTTCCATGTCTTCATCCAGTCCTCTTGGCTTACTGCTACAAAACATCGGTGGTGAGGGATACCCAACATGATCTCAAAATGTCAGGCCGTGACGTTGATTATTACCTCGCCCTTCTCATTTTTGACACATCTTGTATACTTATTGTAACAACGGCCCACCAACATCATGAACTCATTGTTGATTACGCTTACTGGGATCCCTGTAGCAAAGTGCAGACCACTGCTAACCAATTTATCCATCCATGGGCTTCCTGTGACCTTCTTGGTTCTGCCCCAGAAGTCCAATGTTCCTGAGTTTTGAATCTCTGATATCTAGATCACATTTTGTAAGAGATTCAGGCATCCTAACCCTTTGGTATTTATATTTCATTTCTTCTTCTGTTAGCCTGGATTTACCCTTGGACTTAGTTGGCTTCTTACTTGATGAAGACATGTGTGGATCTGAGTTTAGCTGCTGATCTGCAAGAAGAATCAGGGAAGTCCATCGCAGAAAAGCCATGTTAGCTGTTAAGTCATCCATCAAAGCTTACAGAATAAAAATTTATCAATTTACCAGCCTCTGGGCACAGGGCACAATTCTACTGCAGGCTACAGGGTCTCAAAAAAGCAAGGCACACTTTGGGAAAGTGTTGTATGGGAGAAAACAGCGCCAAAAGGGGCGCAGGGTGAAAAAATCCTACACACAACATTCATATGTTGGTGTCAATGGATGTACGCTTGCACCATATGAAGTGTTTTAAGTGGGCGCAGATTTATTTGGTGTAGTAGGGTCTTAGGGTGTGCCATTGGTGCAGAAGTGGTAGATGCAACATCAAGGTGAAGTGTGCTAAGGAGTTAAGACTATGTGGCACGAGAAAGGTTTTACACAACATGCATGGTCGTTTTTATTGTATGTGCGCTTGCGCCTGCACTTGTGCTTTAGGAATTTTTGGAGTTTTTACAAGGTGTGGAGAAGGCTTATACCACATGCAGGGATAGTGCACCTGTGGTGCAACTGTGTTTGGTGTAACAACAATGAAACTTACACCAAAGGAAAGACAGTGGATTGTTTTGCAAAAACTTTATGATT
Source organism: Taxus chinensis (assembly GCA_019776745.2). NCBI lineage: Eukaryota > Viridiplantae > Streptophyta > Pinopsida > Cupressales > Taxaceae > Taxus > Taxus chinensis. The sequence continues at coordinate 89,695,685 of CM034153.1, read as the reverse complement.
TTCACTCTTTTTGTTTTGTGGTTTTTAACTCTTGCAACTCAGATTTTGATAGCAAAGGGAACAGAGGAGAAAAGGGACAGGGATCCATTCTAAGGCAGAGCCCTCCAGATTAGCAGATCTGAAAGGAGAGTAAAAAATGGTTTGAAGGTGGGTTTGCAATATGTGGGAGTGAAGTTATCTTCTCAGGTCCTTTGTTATTTTTAATAATACTAACCACCTAAACCAACATAAAAACCACAAAAAATCCACAAGAAGGGCAAGGGCCACTTACCAAGAATATATAAGATAAAGGAGATGATTTTGGGTCCACAAACATGATAAATAGCAACACACAGGGTTGACAGGAATGCTGGCAAGTACAAAGGAATAACTTTTCCATGTTTTTTCAATTGTGAAAATGACAGGTCAGACATGCCTATATATAGCAAAAGGTGCAATAAATGCCCCACCAAATTTTCCTATGGCGCACCTAAATGGATGTTGACACAAAGAGATTTGCGCCGTAGGTGCATCTTTGAGAGTGTCAACACTACTTTTTCAGCGCCCACTACACACTTTAGAGAGGCGCAAAATTTGTTGTGTTGACAAGTTAGCGCATGTGCCTTGGCGCAACTTTGAGAAGTCGCAACATTGGGAGGTACAACATTTGTAGGCACAACATTAGAGGCACAAAATTTTGAGTGTTGACACTCCCTAGGATGCGCCAAAGGAATAGGAGGGGCGTAGTTTTGGTTGATGTAACGTAAATAAAAATTGCGCCCAACCCAAAAAGGTTGAAAACGACCAAGTTCTAAAAACTAGATTTTCTGGAAAGGTATTTTATGCCATCCCGAAACGTTTAAGAGACCTCAACGGGGAACCAAAATGGAAATTTTGGTATGGTTACCTGCAAAATTGCCCTTGTCAATTTTACGGGATAACAGGACTGATCAAGAAGAAAATGCTGACATACTCATTCCTTGCTAGACTTAGAGCATAATACAATTCTTGCAGACCGGCCTTTCCCTCCAGAGATAAGCAAGGTAAAGAGGAGGTATTTTAGATTGCAATCCATTCCTTTTGTGCTTGTTAATGGCATTTTATTCAGAAAAGATATCAATGGAGTGTTGTTAAGATGCATTGATACAAATCAGATTGAGAAAGTGTTGCAAGAGTTCCATGATTGATCAGCTGGAGGTCATTTTACTCCACATTTGCTAGCTCTAAAGATCATGAGGGCAGGTTATTATTGGCCCAAAGTATTCAGTGACTATTATGCATGGATAAAGATGTGCAAAGAAATGTGAATTCTTCACTGGTAAAGAGAGGTTAGTAGCCCTTCCATTAAATCCAATTTCAGTTTGCGAACCATTTATGCAATGGGGATTGGACTTCATTGGAGTCATCAATCCAAACTCTAGCCAAGGGAACAAGTGGATTCTAATAGCAACAGATTCCTTTACTAAGTGGACTGCGGCAGTAGCACTCAAAGAAGCCAATGAATCCAACATCCTTGATTTCTTTGAAGGGTTTAATAACCAGGTTTGATCTACCATCCACCATTATATCAGACAATGCATTGGCATTCATAGGTTCTAAGATCATTGAATGGGATGTTAAGAATGGAGTATATTTAAGCACTTCATCAAACTATTACCCTTAAGGTAATGGCTAAGATAATGGCCAAGTTGAATCTACAAACAAGAATTTACTAAGGATTATCAGAAGGAATCTTGATGAAAATCAGAGAACTTGGCATACTAAGCTCAAATAATCTCTGTGGGCTGATAGGATAACTCCTAATAGGTCTATAGGTAACTCTCCATTTAGACTTGTTTATGGGAAAGAGGTAGTCTTGCCTATATCACTTGAGTTGCCAACATTGGAACTCATGAAGCAATTGGAATTGTTGGATTTTGAACCAATGGAGGTTAGATATGTTGAGTTGATGGAGTTGGAAGAAGTAAGAGAGCATGCAAATAAAGCATTAGAAAAAGACCAAGCCTTAGTCAAAAAATTCTTTGACAAGAGGGCAAGAGCAAGGACCTTCCAAGTTGGAGATTTGGTGTTGAAATGGGATGCAGACTGAGCAAAGCCAGGAAGACATTCAAAGTTTGATTCCATTTGGAGTGGCCCTTACATGGTTACAAATTACAAAAGTAGCAATGTCTTCCAATTGTCTACATTGGAAGGTTAAGAACTTCATATTCTAGTGAATGGGATCTACCTCAAACATTGTTGTTAAAAAGGAAAGGTTTCACCCTTGTACATACTAGTTTGGATTTTCAATTTCCTCTAAGTGCTTGTGCACATTGTTTTTTTGTAGTTTAGATTGATTTCTTTCTAAGTGCTTTGCACGTCTCTGCATATTCCACTTTGAATATGTATGATTTCTTATTTTTTAGATATGTTTTGGAGTTGTGTTGCCTCTTGCAGTGCTTTTTCCTTGGCATTTAGTCAGAATCAGTGTCATTTTCAGTGGGTTTCCAAGTGGCTGAGGGACAATTTCTTAAGTTCAGATCAGTTGCAAGCTATAATCATGACTCCATGCCCAATGGATACTTCAAGGCAGCTAATCACTTCATCTAGTATGCAGATGACCCCTCCGAGTCACCAAAATTGTTATAAAAAATAAGCCCATGCTCATTTTGTGATAACTTTCCTTCTTTTCCTCCTTCCTTGTGCTTCATCAAAAAATTTCATGGAGTTATAGCACTCAAACTTTTATAGGTATTGCTTCATCAGATAGTATTTTTCTTCCCCTTTCCAGAAAGGTAAAGAAGTCCTCCTAACTCCTTATATTTTTTGAGTTTATTGCTTGGAAGAGTTTTTGCAAGGGAAAATTTTCCCATTGGAGGCTATGCAGGCCTAATAGAGAAGCTTTTCCACGTGGCATCCGACCAGTTGTCGGGGGCCATGGGGATATTTTTGAAAAAATTAGCCAAAGACAAAAAGGAGGTAAAATTTGAAAAAAACTTCCCAAGACCCGCACACCCACGTAAGAATTTGACATTTTTTGGCTCCAGCCAATCCGTTTTTGGAGCCGTTTCATGTGTCCCTAAATCAGTGGAGCATCATCATATCTTTTGATCCAGAGCTCGGATTTTCACGTTCATTTATATGCCATTGGAGATATGTTAAAAGTCTGATACATGATTCCCCGAGCCCGGTCAGGCTTGGATAGAAATTCGGTTTAGTTTGGAGAGATAAAATCCAAAAATGGTTCTGATACATGTCCATGGCCAGAAATGACATTCTCAACAACCAAATTTAATACAGAATGGGTTCGCATTCTTCTCCCAATGATGGTCAAGAAATTCATCAGTGGGTATGGATTTGTAAGGTGAAAACTCCTTGGCTGTTTTAATGCCATTTTTGGCATCAATGAGAAATGGGCTCCCACATTTTTTATGTTTTCAGGCCTCTGGAAGGGCTCGAAGCGCAGCGGTGGGCTGGTGGAAAGCCATGATTTGGCTCACTTAACCCCTTCATTGGGGGTTGAACACTCAAAGGAAGCATTCGGTCATTACAACCCCCCGCTTCTAATCACAAGGCAGCAAGTGGCCATAGTTGCTAAGCACAAGCAGACCTTTGGGGATACTTTGTAATAGGCACATATACCTCTTTGGCAAAAAATGGAATGGGCAGATATTTTTTACCCCCTGAAAATCCACAGACAAAAGCAAGCTGCTAGGAATGCCTTCAGTCCTCTGTTTGTATTGTTTTACGTGTTATTTTACGACCGGCTAATTACATCTAAGAAGCTTGTGTATGTTTTCCCTTGTTGCATTTCATGCCAATTTGTGTCGTATTTACATGGCAAAAATATGTTTCACCACTCCTTTTGGTGCATCGACCAATCTTTAGTTTAGTTTCATTTTTACATTTTTATCCCTGTCTCCTTGGCAGGGGTCGGAAGTAGGATTAGGATCTGAACCTCTATAGTTGTGCAAAATATAGGGTCTAAAGTAAGAGGAGTTTGAGGAACGCAACTCTCATCAGCCAATCAGAGATTTCACTACATCTCCATTTTCAGCGACAGGGAGTCCGGCACATGGAGATGAGGTTTCCAATGTTGTGCAATCACACTGGATGCCTAAAACATCAAAGGTCAGAAATGAGGTACATTTGCTATCCAATCAGGAAGTGCTACTGATTTGCACATAAACAGTAGAGGTATAAAACCTATTTAAAGGCAATAAAAAACTGATTTCCTCCATTTTGTAACTAATTTTTAAATGTGTTACGACAATTTTATGGGTCATCTATTTGTGACCCCATTTGCATTTCCTTTGTATGACTCGTGAGTCTTGGGAGCTGCAGGCTGCGGTGTCTATTTTTAAGAAATTTTCTAATTATTTGAAGTGCATGTTAATTTTATTGACTAGTTTGGAAGTGGAATAAACCTCAGGATCTGGGCCCTCTGAGCCCGATTTTGTCCTAATGGATTTTTAATGCCTTGTTTTAAGTGTATAAGTCCATCAAACAAGAGATGAAATGATTACTTTCAGATCTTGAAGATTGGATTTAGATGAAATCAAATTTTTTGGGAAAGATCATAGATTCCCCCTAACACAATTGAAAGTATCACCTAATTTACATTCATGTCTATGTTAATTTTGATGTTGAAAAATGCAAAAACGTCTTTCACTCTTTGAATGTCATAACAAGAGAACTAGCTTTGATGGTATTTATTAAGGGAACTCAACCCGCTCATAGAGGTTTCTTCTCAACTTGAGTCATGCTATGCTTTGAAGAATTTCACTCAATTTGATGATGAAAAACCGAATAGAAGTATTGCTTGCACTTATTCATTCAAGGTTCTCTTTAGAGTGATTAATCAGGTCAAATGACCTAGTTGATATTCAGCGAGATATAAAACATGATGGTTGTAAATGGTTCTCTAGCACGCAAGTGAAAGATAGGTATCGATGACAAAGTTGAAAGGTCTACATGCCTAGATTGGATAGAGTTTAATGATGGGTGGTTGACATCCAAGGATCAGGTATTGGTTGTTCATGAAATCTATTTCACCAATTGTCTAAACTTGTTTCAATTCAAGTTAGTAAATGACAGCTAGTTGTCATTACTTTGTAATTTTAGTTGGACGTAGTTTTATGTGTACGATAAATATTATTTGTTCTACAGTGAATTTAGAAAAGGATATCATACTGATTAGACTAAAGGATTTTTGCAAAATAGATGCAAAAATATTATGCCTTTTTGCAAGTTCGGGAAATAACATTGTATCAGCTCTGTGACAATCACCCATGAAATGGTATAAGAGGTGTGGGATGCTTTCATGATGAGCCAGAACTGTCTAAGGAGTCCAGTGTTACCATTTTGTTTATTTATCATTTTCATTTAGACAATCTGGTTATTCATGCATATTGAGTATTGTATTATTGATGATATGCTTTGACCAATAAAAACACAGTGGTAGAAATAAATCAGTTCCTATGGTGCATCACCTCCCTTAGCTAGTAAATTTGATATGAAAGATCTGCAGAGTTGTAAAAGTAAATCTTCACCCATGGAGATACATAAAGATAGGAAAAATTGTAAGCTTTGGATGTCACAACTTAGGTATCCTCTGACAAAGATGACTAATCATGCATTTGGCACAAAAGATATTAGGAACCATCCTTATAATCTAGAGAGTGCTTCCCATTACACACTTTCAGCAAGTTTATGTCACTAGAGAATAATAGATAATCAATAATAATAGCATATGTCTCACTAGATTCCCATATATGCTAGTGCAACTAGGAAGTATGAGTAACATGTTATGGGTATTGTGATTCAAGGCACTTACAGATTCTTGGGATATCATCAGGTTAGGAGTTACGTTAGAGGATCAAGATAAAACAACGTATAGTGTAACATCCTCATTTTAGACAATAGAACAAGTCAATTTTTTTTTTTGATAAATGATTCTTGGTTCTAAATACATAATTTAGAACTCATAAATCAAATAAACCATTCTCATAATAGATAACCATATACAACTGTAATGACTCAGAGTACCTTCCGATCTATTCATTCCATGACTCGGTAATCTACCGATCTATTCATGTGTAATAAGAGTTGGCATTTTTATTTAACACATCACTCTTGTGGTTCTCTACCCTATTCTGGGATTCAGAATGCTCTGTCTAAGGAACCTAACTGAATAACTGTTACCATTATTCATCAGCATCTCATCCCTTAGACCAAGTGACTTAGGACAATGCAATCAGCAGCTTGCGATACTTTGGCCAAAGATTTGAAACATAATGCTTATGTCTCATATTCCTTAACAGCATACTCGTCAATCTAGAATACGTCCTTCACCCCATTCTTATGTTAGGTAGAATGTCTTATACTGACTTTTGTCAGTCTCTCCTATCCCACGTTAATCACTCGGGAACGGATTAGAAAGGTGAAAATGTTACATGGATGCTCCCGAGGATTAGGGATAAGATGACATATTGGGTCAATCCTAATTAAACCAGTGTGTCAAGATACCCCAAGTCTCCTAGGGCAACCTTATAACATGACCACATTCCTAATCGGTCCCAGACTAACTTGTTCGAGTTTAAGGTGTAAATCTTAACGATCAATGCAAAGGGTGTCATCATAAGTCACCTGCATTGTTGTATCTTCGAGAAGATCCTAATATTCTCTGAAGGTACAACCCTTGCAGTTGACTTGTGCCGTCAACCTTTAAATCTGCCTTGGAAATATCTACTTATTAGTAAGCGGTACGCACATTGAGTTTAAATTAAATCATAAGACGTTCCCTTAAGGGTAGACTTTCCCGATCCCTGGATTCCTCATCTTAGGATTACCTTTCTTAATAAAACCCATTACACAAGAGGAGTTATTAACACTAGAGGTCTCTTCAAGGAGTTAATAGAATATACATAATTCTAAATCAACGAAATTGGACAATATCTCCTAAATCTTCACATGAGATTGCTATCTGAACCCCATCTAGGTTTATATCTTTTCTCATAGCTGAAATCTATATCGTACTTATTAGTATTGAGATATAAGTGATTAAGATTCCAATTAAATGTTGTCCTAGCACTTAGAACAAGACTAGGAATTAATAATTTAATTCATCTTGTTTAGCGTTCCTGTTTAGGTTTATTTTAACCCTATCTTCCAGAAAGACAGTGATCTAAATTTCAATTTAACTTCTAGATAGAACATACTAGGAACTGCTAAAAAATCATAAGTATTCAGTCACATATTCTTGCAAGCTTATTACTTAGACAATCACAAAATTCTCCAAATATATAAAATAATAACAATGCTCTCAAGATCATTTGAACCGAAGAAGATCAACCTAATCAAGATAAGAATGCAAACACATAAGTAAAAAAATACCAATTTCCATTCCTTTAAGAACTAATCAAATACATTTTATGCAGTCAGCATACTTGATACAATACTCAACGGAAGAAGAACATATTTCCTCCTAGTAGTACATTTAGAGAAAATCAAACTGTAATTCATCATAAAACCAAGTTAAACAATCTGATCATCCTGTTAGATCTACGTGCTTTTACCACTTACGGCGACCATCTACAAAATTTTTCAACATGGGTCAGTTCGATGAACTGAGCATGATAAGCACTAACTCCTAAAACAATTACAATCCACCAACTATTTTCATTAAACAGCCTGTTTAAATGAGATCAATTCACCAAACAAGTATACATGTTTCAGATTATGCTTTTGTAATACAATAAATGACTACACACGTGTAACTCAAATTATCGTTACTAGAATAGTCTTAAATACCTTCTCAAATATTTCATCATAAACATTAGGGATCAAGAAGAATGTAATGCATCTAAATCATCTATCCATCTGAATTCCAAAAACATACAAAACTTCAGACATACCATTTCATTCAACATAGTAAAATGGACTATCATATCAAATCATGATTCCATTAGTATCTTAAAACAATAGTTCCAAAAGTTAGATAAAAATATATCAGACAAATATTTTCACAACAGAAGAGAAAGAAAACAAGTCATTCATATTTCCCTTCAAATCAAGTTCATGACTGTACCATCTCCTCAAGATGGAAAGCATTCACCTTATATGCATATGAATAAGTCAGACGAGACCACAAGAAGAACCACTGTTTTGATTAAAATTTAAATAAAACAAAACTCCTGTAGTTTAGTAGCTAATACAGTGGCTCTCGCGCCAAGGAAGTGATGATTAATCTACCAAACAGACTCTGCATGACCTCCCACACTAAGTGACATATAAATGAGGATATAACACAATTCCATTTCGCTTGTTGAGGTACAGTTAACGAGCTCATAAGTTCAATCAACCTCATGAATGGATATTCATGCACTAACAGAAGACGTAATCATGCACAAACATGACAACAATCCCTTACATCAGCAACATACAGCTCAATCTAGTCCCTACTAAAACACTGCAAGGACTTAGATCCCAAGGCCGAAATCAAAAGATCAACCCTTTTTTTATCATAGTTAAACAAGAGGCTCAATAACATTAAACAAATGATGTTTCCTTATGCATATATAGTGATATTCCTACTGAATTTAACACAACATGCACAGCCTCATTTAACTGGAACAAATTCTTATAATAATATAGCCATGACTTATATTAGAATTCGTTTTCCAGAAAACAATCTCAACAAGGTCTTCACAGAAGCTGAAATTCCATAACAGTATTTTCCTCAGAGTTTCCTCCTATGCCAAGCTACTACGGATTACAACAAAGTATCAAACCAAGTAAAGTTTGAAAAGAAAGCCCTTCCTTTACTTTCCATAGAAGTGGATAGAAAAGGACACAAGAATATTAAAAAGGAGTTTGAATGTTATGCATGCACAGCGAGGGTTTTAATTGAAAATCAAGCCAACTCGCAACATTTCAAATCTCCAACAATATCCATACCACTAATGCTCAAAACAAGGTTTAGATTGAAGTTGATTTCACGTAACCACAACTCAAGAATCACAACAGTATTCACAACTGAGATTATTCAGAAAGGAAAACATAATATATGCCTCCAGGGATTAAAAAGGGATTCTTACCCATGTGGTATTCTTCAAATAAACTTCTACAGAAGTAGAAAGATACAAGATTTATATTAAATTCAAGTATTCTAACTATACCAATAACATACAGTATTCACGACTGTACTTCTACAACAGTTAAAAACTCTATCTATTCAAGGATTCCCACAATATCCAAAATCATACAGTATTCACGACAAATCTTCTACAGAAGCCAAACATACTATAATTTCAAGAAGTATAAATAGCAAGGCTTCTATAGAAGTTGATATCTACCAAGAAAACTTTTCATGGAGTCCAACAGTGCCTGTTTCACACATTACCCTTGCAAGCATTTCTACAAAATCTAACTGGAATGCAAAACACAGCAAGGTAGAACAACCGTTCGAAATACAATGCACACCCATCAAGGGTTCACTTGAAAAATCGAGCCAGTAAGAAGATACAGCAACCAATTCACACAAAGCTACCATAAAAACCAACTAAACCCAAAAATCATCTGAACAGAGTTGTTCTAATGAAATCATTTTAAAGAAAGCAAGATTTTTAAAAGTTAGGGCCTAACATGCCTGGTAATGTTGCTTAAAAATCCGAAGAAGACCACTGAAAGAGCTCGAGCCTTCTTCTCTTTTTCCACGTTAGATTCAACAACAATAATTTTTTATTTCCATGCCTTATAAACTTTCCTTGACAGAGAAAAGAGCTAGTTATTCTCATAGTTTCCATGCAACACCAAGTAGACTGGTGCGAAGAACCAGTGATCAAACAGAGAGAAAACCGGAGCGCATGAAAAACCAAACAAACTACCAGTTTTCCATTTTGCATGTCTTCCCGAGAAATCTGAGCTCAAAGACTGAGTTCATTAATTGTATTAACTCCAAAATTCCCGCTCAACCTCCATTGCCACCGACCGCCATAGTTGGAGATGGACAATTGCAAATCAAAGACCATTTCCAAATTGGTGACTCTGCCACGTCGGCCTCACTAGCTGTTTGAAACCTCTGCTAATTTCTTGTCCTTTATGCTTATCCATCCCATTTAATGCCATAGAAACTTCCGCCCATGGCTCGCACCCCTTCATAGGTCCCCTTCCTCCACTAACATTTGTTAGGTTAGAAGCATAGGTTAGGATTTAAGATAATACTTAGTCTAACCTCCTTAGCGCTAGGTCACTATTTTAGAACATTAGTTTATAGCTTAGGCCTAGGTTAGATTAGCACTAATCTAACCCATAGGTTATAGTTTAGGTTTAGGTTATTAACCTTAATAAATCCAGTTTAGGTCTAACATTTAGAATGTTCAGAATAAGAACCTACAGACATACATTCACGAAAAGGATTCACTCCAGCACTGCCAATAGGCTAGTTGAATAAATGTATCTAAATTTATTACCTGGCCCACGATCAAGACCTTCCTGATATTACAATATCAGGAACCAATTCATTTAACACGATCAGTCTGAGTTAGACTCCGGAATAGCTTATTCAACGCATTCAGACCTTGCAACCTGCGTAAGGTCTATAATTTTTGTTCATCCCGAATAAACTTAAAACATCTCTTGGATCAATACCACTAATCTAAGGCTGAGTCATATAGATGGATAAATCCACAATTCATTCCGAGATCAGATTAAATTCAGGTGCAAAATGAAAGAAATAAAAGAGTCCAATCATATTCCGACTCAGTCAAAGATCTTCAATTGCAAAGAAGATACAGTACATATCAAGCATGACTTCACAATCAAAGGAACACATCCTTTACAGAAGAAATCATATATCAACACTTGAATGCTCAGGAGGATGCCCATTATCAAACTAGAAATTTAAGAAACATCTAGGGGTGCTGCGATTCTACACTAACATATTCTTGGGACATCATCAGGTTAGGATTACGCAAGAGGATCAAGAGAAAACAACGTTCACCACTGAGTGTGGAATTTTTTGCATATACTGTGATGTCGTTCGGTTTGAAAAAATCACCTTCTATATTTTCACACATAGTTGTTCAAGCATTCCAAGATTTCATCCAGAACTTTTTCAGGTTTACTAGATGATTAAACGGTGTATGGACTTGTTAAGGATCATTGTTTAAATTTTCCACTTAATGTTTGAAAGATGTAGGTAGTTAAACATTTCTTAAACATAAAAAAGTGCATATTTTCTACACCATTTGGTACTTTGTTAAGGAAAATTATCTGCAAGGAAGTTTGTTGGTCAATCCAGCTAAGGTTCCAGTTATTATAAGGCCTCAAATAGCCTACTAGTCAAAGTTTAAGTGCACAGATTTTTAGGTCACTCTAGGTATTATAAATTTTTTATCAAAGGGTATGCTAAGGTTGCTACACCCCTGGAAGATTTAATAAAAGGAAAAGGTACATTTTATTTGGGAGAACCGCAGCAGCGCGCATTAGAGACATTAAAGGAGAAACTTACCACAAAACCTATTCTGTACTTTTTTTTGTGGGACCAACCATTTCATGTACATGTGGACGCTTCTGGCATGGCCATTAACGCGGTGTTGGCTGAACCTGGAGAAGATATTATAGATCATCCTATCTATTTTTTTGTTAGAAATTTGAATCTTGTAGAGCAAAATTATACAAATACTGAGCATGAAGCTTTGTCAATGATCCATGTGCTACATAAATTTAGATAGTACTTGCTAGCAACATCATTTGTCTTTTATACCGATCACATGGCATTGAAATACTTGGTAAATAATCCCAACTTACAGGGGCGTATATGTCGATGGGTGCTCTTATTCCAAGAATTTGATTTTACAGTTGTGGTAAAACTGGGGAAAAGTAATTCAGACTAGACCATTTATCAAGAATACAGTCAGGGGAAGACACGCAAACAATTGAAGACACAATTCCAAATTCATAGTTGTATAGGTTACATCGCGCACCTTCGTACTTAGAGGATATTGTTGTCTTTTTACATATAGGTGCTGCACCAGAAGGACTAAAATCCTTAGAGAAGAAATAACTTAAAATTTACTTGACACCTTTTATGTTGATCAATGGTTACCTATACAAGTTAGGCCGAGATGAAGTATTTGCACCAATGTGTCTTGGAGCATGATTGCATAGATATCATGGAAGAGGCTCATGGTGGTATTGCAGGTGAGCACTATACATGTGATGTCACTGCATGCAAATTCTACTTGTTGTATTATGGTGGGAGACCTTGTATAAGGATTATAAGGTGTATTGGCAAAGGCATGTGTTCATAGTCAATGCCTTGGAAAACCAGGGAAAAGAGATGAAATGCCTTTACGACCTATTCATAGTGCAAAACCGTTTGAAAAATGGGGCTATAGATTTTGTAGGTCCTATTTTGTCAGCCGCGCGTAGAGCTAGATCACACTACATCATTACTTTGCATAGATTGTCTCACAAGGTTGGGTAGAAGAAGAACCCTACCAAGGATTGTACAATAGCTACAATAGCTAGGTTTTATGGAAAATATCTTACAAGATATGATGACCACTGAGCTTAAAAAGTGATAGGGGAACATTTTTTTTGAATGAGACAATTAGGATATTATTAGATGAATGTATGATTGCACACCATAAGACTACACCCTATCATCCTCAGTAAAGTCCATTGTTGAGGCCTTCAATAATTTTTTGATCCAGACATTGACAAAAAATTATGATGTTGGAAGGAAAATATTAGGATGATAAAAAAAATTCCGTGCTTTGGGCATATAAAACAACATATAAAAAGTTTGAACAAGGCCACACATCCATTTTAGTTAGTGTTTGGCACGGAAGCAGCTCTTCCTATGGAATTCATGTTACCTTCTTTGCGTATTGTGCATGTTGGAGTTCTAGCTAATGAGAAAGAATTAGAAGAATGGATTAAAATTTTGATTAAGCTGGATGAGTGACGAGTAAGACACATTGGAGTCAGAAGTAAGAAAAGGCCAGGCAGAAAAAGCATGGCATGACAGGGTACATCAGGGATAAAATGTTTGAGATTGGACAGATGTGCGTCTTTATGATTCTAGTTTTTATGCCATCTAGGAAAAATTAAAGTACATTGGTTGGGACCGTATGTTAGCACTCACATACTGAAATAGGAACTTACTAGTTAGAGGCACTTGATGGAATACGGTTACCCGATTAGCTTCAACGGGGTAGGCTGAAGCCCTACTATAAATAAGTCTTCTTGGTGGTTTGTAATAAGGTAGTATTTCCCTTTGATAGGTTTTACAAATTAGTATTTCATTAAAGTATCCTTCTTCGTCGTATGCATGATCATTAGGTGGTGTTTGTGTAATAAGAGCCATTACGGGCCGAAAGCTAATTTTATTACAGAATTTTTGCATCAATTAATACACAACCCATTGGGGGGGTGGCTATTGATATTGATTACCGTTGTTGAAAAAAGGGTAAAAATAAAGGACCAAACTGTTCACATGTGGTTCTTTCAAGTTGGGCAGAGTTTGGTAGAAAGGGGCTTGTATCTAAACTGGACTATAGCTGGCGCTACCTGGAAGGAAAAATTAGAACGCGAGTTAAGAAGAGGCCCCATAGAGGCACTATCAAGGGGGCCACCGGGGTGGCTGAGGTACTTAGGATGCCCATTATCAAACTAGAAATTTGAGACATCCTATGGTGTTGTTATTCTACACTAACATATTCTTGGGACATCATCAGGTTAGGATTACGCAAGAGGATCAAGAGAAAACAACGTTCACCACTGAGTGTGTAACATCCTCATTTTTGTACATTAGAACAAGTAAAAAAATTTGATAAATGCTTCCTGGTTCTAAATACATAATTTAGAACTCACAAATAAAAAAACAACATTTTCTTATAACAAGATAACCATATGCAGTTGTAATGACTCGGAGAGTACTTCCGATCTATTCATTCTATGACTCGGTAATCTACCGATCTCTTCATGAGTATCAAGAGTTGGTTGTTTTATTTTTAACACAACACTCTTGCGGTTCTCTTCCCTAATCTAGGATTAGAATGCTATGTCCAAGGAACCTATCCGAATAATTGTTACCATTATTCATCGGCATCTCATCCCTTAGACTAGGTGACTTAGGACAACGCAATCAGCAGCTTGTGATACTTTGGCCAAAGATTTGTAACATACTGCTTATGTCTCGTATTCCTTGACGACATACTCGTCAATCTGGAATATGTCCTTCACCCCATTCCTATGTTATGTAGAATGTCTTATTCTGACTTCTGTCAGACTCTCCTGTCCCAAGTTATTCACTTAGGAATGGATTAGTAAGATGACAACGTTATAGGGATGCTCCCAAGGACTAGGGATACGCTGACATACTGGGTCAACCCTAGTTAATCCAGTGTGTCAAGATACCCCGAGTCTCCTAGGGCAGCCTTATAACATGACCACGTTCCTAATCATTCCCAGAGTAACTTGTTCAAGTTAAAGTGTAAATCTTAACAATCAATGCAAAGGGTGTCGTCAAAGGTCACCTGCATTGTTGTATCTTTGAGAAGATCCTAATCTTCTCGAAGGTACAACTCTGCAGTTGACTTGTGTCGTCAACCTTTAAATCCACCTCGAAAAGATCTACTTATTAATAAGTGTTACACACGTTGAGTTAAAATTATACTAAAAGACGCTCCCCTAAGGTTAGCCTTTCCCAATCCCTGGGTTCCTCACCTTAGAATGACCCTTCATAGTAAAACCCATTACACAAGAGAAGTTATTAAGACTTGTGGTCCCATCAAGGAGTTCATAGATTATGCATAATTCTAAATCAATGAAATTGGATAATAACCATCAACCTTCACATGAGATTTCCAACCAAACTCTTTTTAGGTTTATGTCAGTTCTCATAACTGAATTTATATCTTACTTATTAGTATCGAGATAAAGTGATTAAGAATCCAATTAAACGTTGTCTTGATTTAGATCAAGACTAGTAAGTAATAATTTATTCAGCTCGTTTAGCTTCCTGCTCAGGTTTATTTTAACCCTAGCTTTTAGAAAGACAGTGATCTAAATTCCTATTAGCTTTAGATAGAACCTATTAGAACTACTAAACAATCATAAGCATTCAGTTACATAATCTTGCAAGTATACTTAGATAATCACAAAAATCTCCAAATTATACAATAATAATAATACTCTCAAAATCATTCGAACCGAAGAAGGTCAAACCATCAAGATACGAATACAAACATATAAGTGACAAATATCTCTTTTCATTCCTTTCAAGCTAATCAAATACATTTTATGCATTCAGCATATTTGATACAATACTCAACAGAAAAAGAACATCTTTCTTCAAGTAGTACATTTATAGAATCAAGCTGTAATTCATCATAAAACCAAATTAAACAATCTAAACATCATATCAGATATGCATGCCTTTACCACTTACAGCAATCATCTGCAAAAATTGTCAACATGGGTCAGTTTGGTGAACTGAGCATGATAAGCACTAATTCTTAAAACAATTGCAATCCACTGATTGTTTTCATTAAACAACCTGTTTAAATGAAATCATTTCACCAAACATGTAAAAATATACAGAGTATGCTCCTGTAATACAAATATGACTATATACGCGTAACTCATATTATAGTTACTAAATAGTCCTAGATACTTTTCAGATATTTCATCATAAATATTAGTGACCAAGAAGAACAAATGTATCCAAAACAACTATCCATCTGAATCCCAAGTATGGAAAACATCCAACAGGCCATTATATTCAACAAAATGAATATCCTAACAATTCATGAATCTAGCAGTATGTACTAACAATTCCAACAATCAAATATATTTATATCAACATATACTTTGCAGCAAGAGAGAAAGAAACCGAGACATTCAGATGTCCCTTCCAAACATGCTCATGACTGTACCGTCCACTTAAGAGTAATGCATTCACATTAAACGCCTGCGACTAAGCCAATTGAGAGCACAGGTAGAATTACAGTTCGTCAAAATACACATATAAAAATTACCTGTAACTTACTGAACAACACAGTAGCTCTCGTGACAAGGCAGTGAAGAATAATCCATCAAATAGACCCCACATAACCTTTCATATTATTCAACAAATGAGAAAATAACCAGCGTAATCGCTTGTCAAGGCACAACTGTTAACTCTTTATCTCAGTCAAGCACAAGACTAGATAACCTCAATAACAAAAGACGTAATCATGCACAAACACGACAACAATCCCACTCAGCACCATACAGCTCAATCTAGTCCCTACTAAAACACTGCAAGGACTTAGATCCCAAGGCCGAAATCAAAAGATCAACCCTTTTTTTATCATAGTTAAACAAGAGGCTCAATAACATTAAACAAATGATGTTTCCTTATGCATATATAGTGATATTCCTACTGAATTTAACACAACATGCACAGCCTCATTTAACTGGAACAAATTCTTATAATAATATAGCCATGACTTATATTAGAATTCGTTTTCCAGAAAACAATCTCAACAAGGTCTTCACAGAAGCTGAAATTCCATAACAGTATTTTCCACAGAGTTTCCCTCCTATGCCAAGCTACTACGGATTACAACAAAGTATCAAACCAAGTAAAGTTTGAAAAGAAAGCCCTTCCTTTACTTTCCATAGAAGTGGATAGAAAAGGACACAAGAATATTAAAAAGGAGTTTGAATGTTATGCATGCACAGCGAGGGTTTTAATTGAAAATCAAGCCAACTCGCAACATTTCAAATCTCCAACAATATCCATACCACTAATGCTCAAAACAAGGTTTAGATTGAAGTTGATTTCACGTAACCACAACTCAAGAATCACAACAGTATTCACAACTGAGATTATTCAGAAAGGAAAACATAATATATGCCTCCAGGATTAAAAAGGGATTCTTACCCATGTGGTATTCTTCAAATAAACTTCTACAGAAGTAGAAAGATACAAGATTTATATTAAATTCAAGTATTCTAACTATACCAATAACATACAGTATTCACGACTGTACTTCTACAACAGTTAAAAACTCTATCTATTCAAGGATTCCCACAATATCCAAAATCATACAGTATTCACGACAAATCTTCTACAGAAGCCAAACATACTATAATTTCAAGAAGTATAAATAGCAAGGCTTCTATAGAAGTTGATATCTACCAAGAAAACTTTTCATGGAGTCCAACAGTGCCTGTTTCACACATTACCCTTGCAAGCATTTCTACAAAATCTAACTGGAATGCAAAACACAGCAAGGTAGAACAACCGTTCGAAATACAATGCACACCCATCAAGGGTTCACTTGAAAAATCGAGCCAGTAAGAAGATACAGCAACCAATTCACACAAAGCTACCATAAAAACCAACTAAACCCAAAAATCATCTGAACAGAGTTGTTCTAATGAAATCATTTTAAAGAAAGCAAGATTTTTAAAAGTTAGGGCCTAACATGCCTGGTAATGTTGCTTAAAAATCCGAAGAAGACCACTGAAAGAGCTCGAGCCTTCTTCTCTTTTTCCACGTTAGATTCAACAACAATAATTTTTTATTTCCATGCCTTATAAACTTTCCTTGACAGAGAAAAGAGCTAGTTATTCTCATAGTTTCCATGCAACACCAAGTAGACTGGTGCGAAGAACCAGTGATCAAACAGAGAGAAAACCGGAGCGCATGAAAAACCAAACAAACTACCAGTTTTCCATTTTGCATGTCTTCCCGAGAAATCTGAGCTCAAAGACTGAGTTCATTAATTGTATTAACTCCAAAATTCCCGCTCAACCTCCATTGCCACCGACCGCCATAGTTGGAGATGGACAATTGCAAATCAAAGACCATTTCCAAATTTGGTGACTCTGCCACGTCGGCCTCACTAGCTGTTTGAAACCTCTGCTAATTTCTTGTCCTTTATGCTTATCCATCCCATTTAATGCCATAGAAACTTCCGCCCATGGCTCGCACCCCTTCATAGGTCCCCTTCCTCCACTAACATTTGTTAGGTTAGAAGCATAGGTTAGGATTTAAGATAATACTTAGTCTAACCTCCTTAGCGCTAGGTCACTAATTTTAGAACATTAGTTTATAGCTTAGGCCTAGGTTAGATTAGCACTAATCTAACCCATAGGTTATAGTTTAGGTTTAGGTTATTAACCTTAATAAATCCAGTTTAGGTCTAACATTTAGAATGTTCAGAATAAGAACCTACAGACATACATTCACGAAAAGGATTCACTCCAGCACTGCCAATAGGCTAGTTGAATAAATGTATCTAAATTTATTACCTGGCCCACGATCAAGACCTTCCTGATATTACAATATCAGGAACCAATTCATTTAACACGATCAGTCTGAGTTAGACTCCGGAATAGCTTATTCAACGCATTCAGACCTTGCAACCTGCGTAAGGTCTATAATTTTTGTTCATCCCGAATAAACTTAAAACATCTCTTGGATCAATACCACTAATCTAAGGCTGAGTCATATAGATGGATAAATCCACAATTCATTCCGAGATCAGATTAAATTCAGGTGCAAAATGAAAGAAATAAAAGAGTCCAATCATATTCCGACTCAGTCAAAGATCTTCAATTGCAAAGAAGATACAGTACATATCAAGCATGACTTCACAATCAAAGGAACACATCCTTTACAGAAGAAATCATATATCAACACTTGAATGCTCAGGAGGATGCCCATTATCAAACTAGAAATTTAAGAAACATCTAGGGGTGCTGCGATTCTACACTAACATATTCTTGGGACATCATCAGGTTAGGATTACGCAAGAGGATCAAGAGAAAACAACGTTCACCACTGAGTGTGGAATTTTTGCATATACTGTGATGTCGTTCGGTTTGAAAAAATCACCTTCTATATTTTCACACATAGTTGTTCAAGCATTCCAAGATTTCATCCAGAACTTTTTCAGGTTTACTAGATGATTAAACGGTGTATGGACTTGTTAAGGATCATTGTTTAAATTTTCACTTAATGTTTGAAAGATGTAGGTAGTTAAACATTTCTTTAAACATAAAAAAGTGCATATTTTCTACACCATTTGGTACTTTGTTAAGGAAAATTATCTGCAAGGAAGGTTTGTTGGTCAATCCAGCTAAGGTTCCAGTTATTATAGGCCTCAAATAGCCTACTAGTCAAAGTTAAGTGCACAGATTTTTAGGTCACTCTAGGTATTATAAATTTTTTATCAAAGGGTATGCTAAGGTTGCTACACCCCTGGAAGATTTAATAAAAGGAAAAGGTACATTTTATTTGGGAGAACCGCAGCAGCGCGCATTAGAGACATTAAAGGAGAAACTTACCACAAAACCTATTCTGTACTTTTTTTTGTGGGACCAACCATTTCATGTACATGTGGACGCTTCTGGCATGGCCATTAACGCGGTGTTGGCTGAACCTGGAGAAGATATTATAGATCATCCTATCTATTTTTTTGTTAGAAATTTGAATCTTGTAGAGCAAAATTATACAAATACTGAGCATGAAGCTTTGTCAATGATCCATGTGCTACATAAATTTAGATAGTACTTGCTAGCAACATCATTTGTCTTTTATACCGATCACATGGCATTGAAATACTTGGTAAATAATCCCAACTTACAGGGGCGTATATGTCGATGGGTGCTCTTATTCCAAGAATTTGATTTTACAGTTGTGGTAAAACTGGGGAAAAGTAATTCTGGGCTAGACCATTTATCAAGAATACAGTCAGGGGAAGACACGCAAACAATTGAAGACACAATTCCAAATTCATAGTTGTATAGGTTACATCGCGCACCTTCGTACTTAGAGGATATTGTTGTCTTTTTACATATAGGTGCTGCACCAGAAGGACTAAAATCCTTAGAGAAGAAATAACTTAAAATTTACTTGACACCTTTTATGTTGATCAATGGTTACCTATACAAGTTAGGCCGAGATGAAGTATTGCACCAATGTGTCTTGGAGCATGATTGCATAGATATCATGGAAGAGGCTCATGGTGGTATTGCAGGTGAGCACTATACATGTGATGTCACTGCATGCAAATTCTACTTGTTGTATTATGGTGGGAGACCTTGTATAAGGATTATAAGGTGTATTGCAAGGCATGTGTTCATAGTCAATGCCTTGGAAAACCAGGGAAAAGAGATGAAATGCCTTTACGACCTATTCATAGTGCAAAACCGTTTGAAAAATGGGCTATAGATTTTGTAGGTCCTATTTTGTCAGCCGCGCGTAGAGCTAGATCACACTACATCATTACTTGCATAGATTGTCTCACAAGGTGGGTAGAAGAAGAACCTACCAAGGATTGTACAATAGCTACAATAGCTAGGTTTTATGGAAAATATTCTTACAAGATATGGATGACCACTGAGCTTAAAAAGTGATAGGGGAACATTTTTTTTGAATGAGACAATTAGGATATTATTAGATGAATTTATGATTGCACACCATAAGACTACACCCTATCATCCTCAAGTAAAGTCCATTGTTGAGGCCTTCAATAATTTTTTGATCCAGACATTGACAAAAAATTATGATGTTGGAAGGAAATATTAGGATGATAAAAAAAATTCCGTGCTTTGGGCATATAAAACAACATATAAAAGTTTGAACAAGGCCACACCATTTTAGTTAGTGTTTGGCACGGAAGCAGCTCTTCCTATGGAATTCATGTTACCTTCTTTGCGTATTGTGCATGTTGGAGTTCTAGCTAATGAGAAAGAATTAGAAGAATGGATTAAAATTTTGATTAAGCTGGATGAGTGACGAGTAATAACACATTGGAGTCAGAAGTAAGAAAAGGCCAGGCAGAAAGCATGGCATGACAGGTACATCAGGGATAAAATGTTTGAGATTGGACAGATGGTGCTTCTTTATGATTCTAAGTTTTTATGCCATCTAGGAAAAATTAAAGTACATTGGTTGGGACCGTATGTTATCACTCACATACTTGAAATAGGAACTTACTAGTTAGAGGCACTTGATGGAATACGGTTACCCGATTACTTCAACGGGAGTAGGCTGAAGCCCTACTATAAATAAGTCTTCTTGGTGTTTGTAATAAGGTAGTATTTCCATTTAGATTAGGTTTTCAATTATGTATTTCCTTAAAGTATTTCCTTCTTCGTCGCTATGCATTATCAATTTAGTTGGTGTTTTGTGTAATAAGAGCATTTACGTGCCGAAAGCTAATTATTATTTACAGAATTTTTATGCATAAAGGACTACACATACCATTTGTGTGGGGTGGCTATTGATAATTGAGTACACGGTTGTTGAAAAATGGGTAAAAATAAAGGAACAAAATGTTACATGTGTTATTTCAAGTTTGGAGAGTTGGTAGAAAGGGGATTGCTTCTAAACGAGGACTATAGATGGAGATACATGAAGGAAAAATTATAACGCGAGGTAAGAAGAGGCCATAGAGACTATCAAGGGAAGGCACAGTGGTGAGGTACTTAGGTGCATGGAAGAGTTCTAAAGAGAAGTCCACGGCCAGAAGATAGGATGCCATGCTAGAAGGTTATAGCTTGGGAGCGAAGATGTACCACGTGGAAAGTGTGAAAATGGACAATTAATGAGATGATTGTTGGTAGGTGAAGGAGCAATAAATGCACTAACTTTTTGAAAATATATATAAGGGCATGATGTGAGTTCATTTTTACCATTTTGATTGCAATAATTTAAATGAGATAAGTGTGACTAAGTTGAGTGAAGAGTATTGAGGTGTGAAGAGTGTGAAACCAGATGTGGAGAGTGGATTTCTACATAGAAGAAGCTTGCATCTGCATTGGTGAAGGGTTTGAGTGAAGCAGACACACTGAAAGAAATATAGGGCACATGGTTTTGAACTAGGGCACACAAACTCAAGCTAGGGTTTAGATTTATTCACCATAAAGGAAAAAATCTTGAGATTTGATGATGGCACCAAAGAAAGCACATGTTGTAGGAGCCAAAGCAAAGAAGAAAGTGGAAGTAGAAGCTGAAATTGCTCCTGAGAGAAATTTCTCATAAATGCAGTATCCAGAAGGCATTATAATTGGGCAAGAGTGGGATTCCCACATATGCAGCTATAAGGTAAGTGATTATAACCACCGAACCTTAGATAATAAGAAAGAATTAGACATGTTGTTGATTACCAATACTAGTAAGCACACGACAGAGGATATTTCGATATATGACGACACTGGGGAGAAAATTTTGAAACAAGTAGGAGTATACCAATTGTATGAGCTCCTATAATTTGGAAAATACAAACCTCTGTACCACTGGCTCATGAGAAAATTCCATGAGGATTTCTTCTACTTTTCTAGAAGAAGGGTAAGGATTACAATAACATTAATCTCAACATTAACAGGGTTAAAGGGGACAGGGGCAGATCTAGAAAGTGACCTAACTGATAAGGCAAAAATCATGGAAACACAAAAGTAACTAGGGTATACAAAGGGTCCATGCTATATGGACATCAAAAAATTAAAGAAGTACCCAGTGGTATAAGCAGTTGCGCATCTGGTAACAAAGTTGAATGACTAGGAGAGATGGTCACAGGTGAATACAATGTGGCTCCATGTTGCAAGAAATATGTCAAAGGGGGTAGTCTACAACATAATAGGCTACATTGTAGAGACCATCATCGAGGAAGTGCACACCTGTGAAAGAATTAGTTTTGGCACTATCTTGTTGTCACTAGTATTTGTGGATTTGGAGTGCCTGAAGGGCCAAAGGAAAATATTTGGGAGTACCCTAAGGAGAAGAAGACCCTCGTGGAGAGGTTCAAGAAGTTCTTATGTAAAGGGTCGATGGGTGGACCATTCAAACAAAGGGTGGAGATGTGGTATGACCGGCTCTACATGGAATTTGAAGAAGAGTAGTGCATTCCCAAGGAGATATCATCAGTGCTAGGAAAGGTAGTACAATTCACAGTGTACCAACATTTCTGCATTGCGTGATTCGTTATGAGGGATGGGACTTTGAGACCATGGTGTAATATTTTGTATGCCTTCACAGTGTGCTACTTCCAAGCATCAGTCAACCGATTTACTTATGTGTGTCGACTAAACTTCAATGTGGATATGGTAGACTGTGACTACCACACTTTAAGAAAAATGTATATACATCCAGGCTAGACAACATACATTGAAAGGCTCATATCAGATGTTATAAACATGAAGCTTGTAAGTTTGGTTATTGGGGATGGTGGAGCTGCGCTTATATACCTTCAGCTTAAGCCTAAGTTTGAGGGTAAAAATTATGTAGAGAATGAGTTTGTGCTTCCAGGGCTTCCAAAAGGTAAGCACATAGTGGAGAACGTGTTAGCCCCATAACCTGCAGAAACCATAGTGGTGGAAGAGGAAGAAGAAGAATGTGAAGATAGTGGTGGCTTGGTACATAGAGGATGAAGGTAGCTTACAGACAAAATGGATACTGAGTGAACGGGTACCCCACCACAGGTAGAATAAGAAGAAGAGGACTTGAAAATAGTCTAAGGAGATCACCCTTTCAAGAGGGTGTTCAAATAAACAAGGACCCAAGAAACATGGACTCCTTAGTTTGTTAGGAGGTCACCATGACTCTCTCCTCAAAAGGAGACAACTGGGAGGAAAAGGAGGAAGTTGAGGCTAAATGAGGAGATGAAGGAGTTTGTAGAAAGCACGCCTGAATCTCTTACACAACAAGAGGATGTGGAAGAGCCAAGGGATGAATAAATTAAAAATTAAGAGGAAGGAGGAGAAGAGGTAGAAGATCTTAAACATGACACCACCCAGCACAATGACGATCCAAATCCAAACCTTGGCGCTTAGGTACCTAAGGGGCCAAGGACGAAGCACACATGTGGTAAATATAATGTTTCCTAGATGGGCTATGATGAGGAAATAGGTAAAATTGTTTGCACCTAATTCCAAAATATAGTGGGCCTTAAGGACTTGTATAGATGGGAGTTGATGGACCCTGACATGGTAACTACGCACATAAGGAAATAGTTTTCCTGATCCATACAAATACACATAGACGAGCTATATTTTTATGTATGTAAAGATTCTTGTGTATACAAAAGATTGAAAAAGGAACCACTTAATAGGAACATAACCATCAAACCCATGGTCATGTCTGATGAATAGGTGAGTAATACCTTAGTGAAAGTATCTATAGAAGTGGCATGCAGGAATGTGGATAAAGCTACCACTATTAGGGAACTAAAAGAAGAAAAAAAGGAAAGATATGTTGAGATAACGTGCCTAAAGGGAGAAAAGGAATTGTAGAAGAAGAAGAATGAGGTGTTTTTCATAATGAAAGAGGAGATCGGTGATCATGTCCTGAAAGCAAGACCACACTTGGATTCTAAGGTGCCTGAAAGGTTCCCTTTGGCTATGCATTATGTGTGTACCTTGGTTGATTTGGTGCTTGAGAATGGAACTATTCACATGTCAGCGCCAAAAGACCTTAAGCAGGAAGAAGACAGAGAAAAGGCTTCATTGGTTAGGAAGATTTAATCTTATGATGCATTGTTACAAATCTTACAGGAGGGGCTAAAGAAAGCAGACCAAGCATTGAATATTTGTGCAGTTCCAGAGGTAGTCATAAGAATCAGGACCATGGTAGAGTAAAATGAAGTCCTAAAGGAAATGAAGGATGATACATTGGGGCACGCAGAGAGATTGGCATTAGTAAAACAAAAGCGCGAGGCCCTTGTGGTAGCCCAAGAACCCCATAAGGAAAGACTGGATGAACTTGGAAATCTGATAACACAAAGGATGGATCTTCTGGAAGGAATAATGTCTGCAATGTCTAACATTGTTTTGGTATTACAGAGTGAGAAGGACAAGATCACACAAGATGGGTTAGACTCTATTGCATCGGATATTCTAGAGAAGCAAGAAGTCGCACTGAATGAGTGGCAAACCTTAGAGGTAGAAATAAAAGAAGAATATCTGAAATTAATTCTTCTAGTTGAAACATAGGATGTTGCAGAGTAAAAAATCATTCTTTATATAATCATTCTTTAAATTATTTCCATTATTCATTCTTTATTGTTTCCATATCAAAAGGCAACCATTTCCGAGCAGAAATGTGTTTAGTGTGGGATAATGTTGAGTAGACAGATTATGCTGCTAAGGAAGGGACTATCAAAAGATTTTCTCATGGGAGCAAGACATTTTTGAAGGCACAAAAGGAACGGGAAGGAAATTCATGCAAAAGACAAGGACTGAATTGAGACTTAGCCATTTTCATGGTTACAAGATATTTTTGGAAGATAGTGTGCGGAGCACACAACCAGATAGAGACTTGCACGACACGCAAAATCTATTCTTGGAAGAGAGAATATCAAGCGCTTTGCATGGATTCAAATTAATAATATAATTTCCACTGCCAGATAACTAGAGAGGTCTATTATTAGCGTACTTGCATGTGTGCCTATTATTGTAAAGGTGCATGGCTATTTTCAGCATGTGACCTATTTTGGGAATCATGTAAGCGATCAAGGGAAAGTCCCCACCCTTATAAATATGTAGTGAACTATGTATTTTAGGAGGTAGGAGATATATATGTATGTGTAGAGAGAGGAAAGAGAGTTATCATCGAGTTATGTTGTAAGTTCTGATGTGCACATAAGCTCTAATAACAATTTATTGTAAGAAGCTTTTGTGTATTCACTATGTTTAATATAATGGAGGATATTGGATAATCAATGGTGTCAAACGTAACTATAACTAGTTATTTCATGGATAATTTCATTATGTTATTGTTTGGTTCATGATTCTTTAAAGATCTAGATCTAGAATATGTTATGTGGAAAGTTATATTGTTTATGGAAATGAATGCATTAACCATTCATCATGTTCACATCTTTTATAAGTAACTCTATGGAGAGGCCTAGTACCTTTGCGCACTTTGGGTGAGCGGTCAGTCTAGGATGAGTGATGTGCCAGGGTGCCTGGGTTATTCTTGGTAAATTCTAGGTTGCATCATTCCTCATTTCTCCACAAGATTTTGACAATATTTTTTCTCATTTTCATACTCATGTTCATATCTTACATACATGCATTCTTTTGTAGTTTTCCATATACGTGTCTTTGTTATTTTTCCATCATTTACCTTGACTGTCACATATACTTTGCCACAATTTTTCTCAATTGTGTCCAACTTTAGTTGCATTTTATGTTCTTTTCCTAATTTATAATCACATATTATACATCTATATTCTTTTGGAATATCAGTACCATTTTATATCGCTACAAGTTTAATGAATGTATATTTTATTGCCCAGTCAACCTTAAAAGACCTTCCAATTGTCCAACTAGTTTTCTTCCTTTGCACATATTTATTTATGGGAAGAGTACTAGAAATATAATCTTATAATATAATATTTTTAATAGAAATTTCTTTTGTTTCATGTATTTGATAGTGAGGATTATCTTTCTGGATCTGACATGTTATCCTCAATTATATCTTCATCTACCGAAATGTTAATTTTTTCTTAGGGGATATGTTTTTGTTAATTTTTTCATGTTAAAAACAATTATCAGTAGGGGTTTCTGCATTAAAATGTGAGAAGGGTTTGAGTGTGACAAATATCTTCAAAATTTAAACTAAATTGATAAAATATAAATAAAATTTAATGATCGTTTGTTAGTTGTCACATGTGTTTGTAGTGGATGTAAGTTGGGTCTGCATATTTTGGGCCGATTAAAATAATTTGATATGCCTCTTTTATTTTTGAATCGATATGCCTTGTTTTCATTATTCACAGAGTCTATTGTATCTATCTACGCAAAATTTTAAAATAGATCATATATTTTACTAGCATGTTTAAAAAATAGTAAATGATAGAATAAAACAATATTTGAATCTTGTTGAAATTTTCTACTAGTCGGTAACACTGTAAATGCTACCGGTAGGCCACTATAAATGCTACCAACTAATAACATTAATTGTGCTACTAGCCAATAACAAACAATTTATGCTACCAACTAACATCGTTTTTTTTATGTTGTCGACCAGAAACATATTTGTTAATGTTGTGGGTCAAGAACATAATTGTTTATGCTATCTACTGGTCATGTAGTCAATAAATAATGCACTTTAGATATTATTTATCCATTTTTCATACTACTATTTAGAAGGTTCTTGAGTGAAGAAAGTACTAATTAACACTCATATTTTGGCCACCTTATTTGATTTTATTTCGTCATTCCCAAACTTTGGCACCCACATGCCTAGTCAAAGTTCAGCATCTTACATTATTTTAGCTTAGAGTGGGGTGCCTAGATTTGTATTGGGGTGCCCATGGGTGCCTTGGTCCCACCATGGGTGCCCCGATCCTTTTTTATCTTTCCCACTAGTTTTTGGGATCTTTCTAGCCGTTTCTACTTCTTATCTTTTTGGTGGCCAGCCATTTCAGGGTTAATTACAAAATTAGATCAAGAGAACCCTATAAATATAAAGTTATTAGACCATAATGAGGGACCAAGAACTAGTCACTACTATCATCCATCTAGAGTTACATCCATCTATTGCATTAGAGATCACTTGCATCCATTTATCTCCATCACAAGGCACAAGGCTAGGACATCTACATCACACTTCATAAGGGAAGGATTTTATTCTATTCCATGCACATATTCTATTATATTTCCTACATCTAGTTATTGCTCATTATTTCACAGTGTGCGATTGGCACGAGAGCATCTAGGGCACATGATTTCACACACCACTAGAACTATAATTAGGGCCTGAAATGTAGTGTGGTGCTCAAATAGTGAGCCCACTATTATAACAGATGAGGTCAGTCTGACACATTCCTTTGCATTATTTTTTAGGGTTTTGATACTGCTTGTCGTCTCTTGCAGGTATTTCCTTCATCTTGGATTACCAATGACACCTAGCATAGGGAAGCGAGTTTGACATGACACATAGCAAGGATTCCAAAGCACCTATCGGACATGTGAAGCTCAGTTCTAGATATTTTTCACAAACCAAGGTGCCTATTCTATAGACCAGAGCTCCTGCAGGTGCCCCAATCCCTCTATAGGTGCTCTAGTCTAGCTAGATAGCTCAAGTCTATCCTTTTTGGGAACTCTGCATAGTCATTCCTTCTTCTAGATTATTATTTTTATTCTGCAACACAATTCAGATATGCCTCAGAATTATCTAAGTATTTTCCATACTTCTCTTGCATGTTAGGGTTTTTACTTTTATTAGATTAGTTGTTTGGGTCATTTTCCATACTTATTTATTGCATTCATTTAATATAGTTATATTTTGTTCTAGATTAGATTAACTACCCCATATTTACCATTTTTAGTTATTCATTTTGGTCAGTCTGACCCATTCATTTGCATTTTTCTATTTTTAGGGTTTTGATACTCCTTTAGAGCTTTTGCAAGTCTTTCTTTCATCTTGGATTATTGAAGAAATTTAGCGTAGTGTAACAAATTTAATGTGACAAATAGAGAGGGTTTCAGACCATTAGCCAAACCTATAAAGATCAGTTCCAAAGCCTTTGCACAGACCATGGCACCAATTTTGCACACCATAGTTCCCGTAAGCACCCCAGTCCTTCTCTAGGCACCCCAGTTTAGCTAGATACTCCAGATCAATCCTTTTTGGGGCTTCCACATAGTTTTTTGTGATTTTTATATCTCCAGTCACCTCTGCGACAACATCCCAATGAGATCCTCTAATTAGCTGAGTTCTTTCCTCTTCCTTCTTGCATATTAGGATTAGCATTTCCTTTTGTATACTTGCTTGGGTCATTTTTCACAGTCCTTTACTAAATTTATTTAATGTATCACACATTCCACTTGATTCTACATGTGACGACACCATATGTGCACATGAGGGTTTGGTTCTTCTAGGTTTCACTTTTGAGGATCTCTATCCTACACCACACGCTCCTAATATTTATAATGGATTTGTCTGCATTACTACTACTTATGGCTTAAGTATATTTCATCTAGTTATCTATCTATCACACACTCATCACTCTTCTCCACTTATATTAGGGAAATCATGACTTGATTACATTGGGGGCACTTTAGACCCTAATCATATAGACATTTCATTTCCTATACCTTTTGGACATCTCTTCATCATTAATAGCTCTTTCCCATGATACACATAAAATATTACTCATTGGTATGTACACAGTTGTCCACTTACTCCATTCACAGATGAGGAGTCTTATATGGCCATGTTAAAATTATGCCTTAATGGCTCACTATGGGATCAGCCAGGCATGATTGCTTATCAAGGCACCAATGCTTACCCATTCAACTATGAGCCTGAGACAAATGATCTCCTAGATGACATTCTATAATACCCCCTTATCTCATGCATACTTGGGGGCATAACATATTACACATCTCCCCCTACTATCTTAATAGTTGTGCCTTTATCATCTTCATACCATTATACATCCACCTTCTCGCATAAGCATACTCTTCACATGCCCTAGCATCGTCATTACCTGATGACAAACTCTTATGCTTTGGTTCACACTAGACTGTTGAAGGCTTACTACACATGAACCAAACACACTACACTCTAGGAATTACACATTACGTTTCATCACACATCACACGTCATACATCATGAATTCTACATTTGGTCTACATTTACATATCTCAAACTAGTGCCTACGCACTTTCCAATTTCACCTTATACATTACTTATTGCATACATTCATCATCTACACATGGCCTATGTTACATCTACCTATCATACGCATCTTACACTATTAGGTTTTCTACATCCCTTACATACTACATTTCACACACCATACATATTATATACTACATTCATACACCTTTCATTTTTCCACATCATACTTTCATCACATATACATTTATACTTGGCTTGTGTACACATGTTGCATTGCATCCTATAAATTACATACCGAATTCACCACATGATAATATATACGCATCACATAGGCTATACACACATATATTACATGCATATTTTTCATATTGCATTTATTACATCATTCACCATGCATACATGTTTCTTACACTTTTATTACTCGAATCTTACATTATTCTGCCGACATAATATTTTCCCATTTCCACATATTGTAAAGCCTTCTACATATTGCATGTTTATACATTTTTACTCATCATATGGTCATTGTCATCTTCTACGCACTACACTCACTACCCTATGATGCACATTATGTCCTCGGTCTATACTCAAAAGCCAAGGGTGTACAAATCAAATGGAAATTACATTCATCACACGTTTATCATTCACCATTCAGTTATGCAACATTTCTAGGTTAGTGACATACGCTTTAGGATAAATATTCACTAATACATTCTATCATCTTGTAGTGGTATACACTATAGGCTATATCACCACTTCTTCCACTAGCATTATTATCACCTATTTTGATCATCATGTAGTGATATACGCTTAGGAATAAAACATCACTCATTTGATTATTGTGTCGTGATATACACTTAGGCTATAGAGTTCATGCACATATCACCTCTATGTTGCATATCATCATCACTCCGCATATACACATTCATCATAGCATGCTACACATAACACACGTTATTCAACTATTTCCTAATGATGCACTCTTGTTGATGGTTCATTCTTGACTGTTGAAGGGGAAAACAAAATGAACCTCACAACATACATTTCCATTCACTTGGGGGGCATGCGGATCCTACCAACTATCTTGCATTTCATTCCTTCCATCCACAACATATTATATATTATGGTTTTTTTACCCTTTCTCACTTGTGCTTGTTCATGATCACTTTATTACACATGCTAGTTTGATTACTTGTATGTCATTTCTCTATTCTATCCACAGATGCACATTCACATCTTTTTCTAGTTGTGATCACAGATACAGATCTCCTACACTCTACACAAATACTCACCTTCTACCCTTCCTACACTGGTTGTTGTGGGCATCCACATTCATCTTGTACATGTGTTATTGTTTCATTTTGTAATTATCACTTTACATTACTTGCTTATATATGATTTTGACATACTAACGAGTACTCCATGTGCAACATTTTTTTATGCAAGGATATTTTCTTCCATACTTGTTTGTCACATTTTTCTGATATTTTTTGTTATTTATTTGTTGGCCTTGCCTTATGTTGGGTGTGCACACTTATTTGTTGTATGTGGCCATGATGGCCTTGCATGTCTTATGACATCACGAGTGATGTCAAATATTTACATCCCATTTTTTGTGGATTACTTGTCTTCTTGCGTAATTACATTACTACTTTTCTTAGTAGCTTACACATTCTTTTCGTAGATTATACATTGTCTTATACATGTATGCTTGTTTGTACTAACACTTGTCTTTGGCTAGCCACTTGTTTGTGTATACCTTGGTATTTACAAATAAATTTCCCTTCTCCCTGCAGGGAAGATTTTTAGAGTAAATGCGGTTGGTCCTTTTTTGGGGTCGTGTTCTCTTATCATTGACATCACATGCACCCCCAAAGAGGGGGTCGTCATTTGGGGTTTACATAATAACAAAATACATTTACATTGGTTCAGTTCAGTGTACTTTCTACCCTTGGCATTGTGGGTTACATACAATGACTGGGTTCATACTAGTCTACAAACCATGTACATAGTGGATTTTACAAGGCATGGTGTCCTTAACATTCTAGGAAGCAGTTAGAGGCTTGGAGGTTACAATGGATGTGTGTCCCTACACTACTTTAACCTATGGCCTCTAATCACCTAAAAACCAGGACAATATAAAGATCTCTTCACAAACATTTAGGGAAGCACTTAGCGGTTGGAGGATACAACATATTTCCTTCCTACACTTCTTTGGCCTATGGCGTTGGATCACCCAAAAAACCCTGGTAGTACAGGATATCCTTTTACACTATCTCTCTCGATATGGATCCGGTGCACATGTTCCATTTAAAAATTTTCATTTACATTTTTACACATACATACATATATTTGATTACTTGATCATTTTCTCCTTGCAGGTCCAACCGTATGAGAAATAAGTAGTCAAATGGGGGAATAGACACCAAATTTTGGTCACACTCCCCTTTGTCCCCTTTAATTAATTAACGTGGCGTATTCACCTAACCATTACCCCATACCCTGCATTCATATTAATTTAATTACTTACAATTGAATTAATGTTCATCCTCACATTATTAATTAATGTAACTACTTTAATTAAGTTAATTTACACCTCACCTAGACACATCACCTAAACACCTCACCAAGGACTTATTCTTAGTCTATTAATTAACTAAGACTAAGTCTCTACTTATCTTAACCAACTAGGACTCTTTCAAACCCTAAAATTAAAGTCCTATTCCTTATCCAACAACACACCCACATATCTAAGTGTTAACCCTCATTTGAGACCTGGATTGACAATCAGAGCACACCAAAAATAGAAAAAAATTTCCTATTTTTGGAAAACCTAGGATTTCCCACCTTAACCGACGCCGGTTATACCTCAACTCACGTTGGTCATAATAACTGTCATTGGTTACCTTATATACAATTTTGTAACATTTTATAGAGGTTCTTCATTTTTTGTTTTGAGAGATCTATTACATTCAAGCATGAACCAGAGACTTGTCAACATCCAGATGATGGAATACACTCAACCACAGGCTCAAACAAGCACCCGATACTCATCCCAAGGCATTAGAGCATTCACGAGAACACTCCAAGAGGTATTACCGTGACACTAAAAAAAATTTCTTCAAGAATCAACCACATCCTTCCTTCACCTACCAAACCTGAAAATACAAGGAAGTGTATTTTATTTTCATCATTCTATACTTTCTTAAAGTGTAGGTTAATTATCTTTTGTTAATGGATCTTATTCTCTCCTGCATTCCTCCATCCCCACCTTCTTAAAAATTTACCCATCTAACCACCTATGGTCTTCTATCTCTCCATACTTGACCTATATGCATTCGTGAGTTTTCCTGACATTATTACGAACCCAACCATCCTCCCTTCATCCTATGTGTAATTATAGAGAAGTCCAAATATACCTTTTATTTAACTACCACCAAATTGCCCCTACCAACGCTAGTCATCTTAACTGTCATCGGTCTCCCCTCTATACTGGCATTGGTCATTAGACCGACATCGGTCTTGATGTTATTTCATTCACTTAACCATAAAGCCCTCAAATCTCCCCAAAACCTCATAAAAGCCTCACCCAAACCTAGTATCCCACCTAAAACCTCACAACACACCTTCCCAGTTCTTTGTGTAGACATAGAGAGAACCTGGACACCCACTTTTGACATTCTTCCATTTCCCAGAGTAACCGATATCCATCATCCTAAATCGCCATCGTTCATACCTTTATCAACATCTATCACCCTGACTGACATCAGTCTCTGTTCCTGGTAAAACTACCTTAGACTAGCAAGATTCCTAATCACCCAAAATCAACCCAAACTTCACCAAATCTTACCCAGACCCCGTCTGTTATCCTCAGACCACCTACCCAACCTACAAGTTGATCTGATGCCTTCACCAGTGTAGTTATCAAGCATTTAATTGGATTGACACTAGTAGTATACTGAGATACCTAAATCAAAACACTAGCATTAAATTCTTTTATTTGCATGTTCAGTTATTTTATATTGAATTATATATCAATGGATTGACAGCCATCAAGGAAGTATCACACTTCCTAGATCTAGCTCACACTAGGCAGTCCACTAATGTTTTTCTATTAACTGTATCTTGTGGTCTTGCTTTGTATTACAGGTAGTTCTTCCTAGCCAAAAGGAAGCTCACATAATCAGCTTGGATCAGAAATTAGAAATGCGTACACTCAACCTTCAACCAACGTAATAACATGTATTCCTCCTTGTCCTTATTACCTTATCTATTTCATTTTCTAAAACAATCCGGTGACACATTTTAGCACACCCGGTGGGACACACTCCCATTGGTCCCCTTTAATTAATTAATGTAACGTATTCACCTAACCATGACCCCTTACCTTGCATTCATATAAGTTTAATTACTTACAATTGAATTAATGTTCATCCTCATATTATTAATTAATTTAATTACTTTAATTAATTTAATTTACACCTCACCTAGCCACATCACCTAAACACCTCACCATGGACTTATTCTTAGTCTATTAATTAACTAAGTCTGAGTCTCTACTTATCTTAATGAACTAAGACTCTTTAAAACCCTAAAATTAAAGTCATATTCCTTCTATAACAACACTCCCAATTATCTAAGTGTAAACCCTCTTTTGAGACCCAGATTGACAATTAGAGCACACCAAAAATAGAAAAGATTTCCCTATTTTTGGAAAACCTAGGATTTCCCGCCTTAACCGACGTCGGTCACCCTAACCGTAATCAGTTACCTTATAGACAATTTTGCAACCATTTACAAAGGTTGTTCATTTTGATTTTTGAGAGATCTATTGCATTCAAGCATGAACCAAAAACTTATCAGCATCCAAAAGACAGAATACAATCAACCACAAGCTCAAGCAAACACCTTATACTTGTCCCAAGGCATTAGAACATTCACGGGAACACTCCGGGAGGTATTTCCATGACACTAACCACAAAGTTCTTCACAGATCAACCATTTCCTTCCTTCACCCACCAGACCTTCTTATCAATCTACCCATAAAACCACCCACAATCTTTTGGCTCTCCATACCTAACCTTTATGCATTCCTAATCCTTTCTGACATTATCATGAACCTAACCATCCTCCCTTCATCCTCTATGCAATTCCAAAGAAGTCCAAATCTACCTTTTATTTAACTACCACCAAATTTCCCCTACCGATGTCGGTAATCTTAACCATCATCGGTCTCCCATCTATACTGGCATTGGTCATCAGACCGACATTAGTCTCTGTGTTATTTCATTCACATAACCATAAATCCATCAAATCTCCCTAAAACCTCACAAAATCCTCACCCAAACCTGATATCCCACCTACAACCTCAAAATATACCTTCTCATCTCTTTGTGTGGACATAGAGATAACCTGGACACCCAATTTTGACATTCTGCCATTTCCCACAGTAACCAATATCGGTCATCCTAAACCACCATCAGTCATACCGTTAACAACATCAGTCACCTTGACCGATGTCGGTCTTTATGCCTGGTAAAACTGCCTTAGACCAGCAAGCTTCCTAATCACCCAAAATCAACCCAAACTTCACCAAATCTTACCCAGACCCTATTTGTGACTCTCAGACCACATTCCTAACCTGAAACCTAAACAGACCTTCACCAGTGTAGTTATCAAGAATTTAATTGGATTGACATTGATATTAGTCTGAGACACCTAAATCAGAACACTACAATTAGATTATTTTATTTGCATGTTCAATTATTTTATATTGAGTTATATATTAGTGGATTGACAACCGTCGAGGAAGTATGACACTTCCTAGATCTAGCTCACGCTAGGAAGTCCACTAAATTTTTATATTAACTGTATTTTGTGTTCTTTCTTTATATTACAGGTAGTTCCTCCTAGCCAAAAGGAATCTCACACAATCAACTTGGATTGGAAATAATAAATGCACGCACTCAACCTTCAACCAACTTAATAACAGGTATTCCTCCTTGGCCTTTTTACCTTATCTGTTTCATTTTCTACAACAATCCGGTGAAACATTTTGGCACGCCTGGTGGGACGCATCAGGGGTTGTTTTGCATTGTTCATTCCTAGGTTAAAAAAAAAAAAATTGTTTCCTTTTGAAAGAATTCACATTAAATTTTCTTCACTAGAATCTTCTCCTTCGTTTTATTATCTAAAAGAAATTGTGATTTTGGTGCTCTAAAAAGAACACATCTTCCTTTCTACTATATTACATTTATTGAAATAACATTCCTCTTCTTGTTAACTATTTACTACATCGAACTAAATTGTGGATTTGGGCTTTAAAATTTTGCATTTCATTTTGGTATGTCGCATTGTATCTCACATTAAATTGAGGGAAACTGATATGCTGGAAGTCATGTCCAATTGATGGTTGACTAATTCAATAATATTTCACTTTGCACATTCTCTATACCAAACCACTTAAACAATTTACACATATTCTTAAACAAAATCCCACCTGGAAGAAGCTGTCAATGATCATATGATCAGAGGATTGACAATAGGCACCAAGTTGGTTTCTCTGTCCAGTCATTATCTTGGAGAAAGGACCCCCCTTGCCAAAAATTTACCTGAAACCATCTTTAGTTCTTGGATTTTCATAAGGAACCTTCTATCAAACCAAAAACTTTGTTCTATTCACAATTCAGTCATAGATGGCATAAGTTGGAACATAAAATTCACCAATAGGATTTTGTGTTTGCTAGTTTTTGTTTGATTTGTGTTTTGACATGTGAGGTCGTATTCTCCATTCTTTTCTTTGTTTCACACTCTATAATCATAGTTGTTACATTCCAGCTTTTTTTGAGTGTGTTAGGGTCCTTCATTGCCATACTCAGGTTTCTAGGTTAGTATTTTAACTTGATCTACAGTCAATAAATGTAACCTTTATCCATATTTTCAAATCTGACAACAATTAACCGGCATCGGTCTAACGACCGTCATCAAATTACTCATTTGATTTTCATTGGTTTACTTGACCACTATCGGTTTCCTACTTTTGTTGTTGATTTTACCAAAAATAGAACTCATCACATTTTTATTTTTTTCTGGAGTTTCTTAGATACATCATCATACCTCTAGGTCTTTGAAATCACTTTCAAATCTCATATTTGTCTCATTTACATCATTTATCGCCACATTTGCAAAAATTTTCATTTTCCACATTAGCCGATATCGGTCACCTTAACTTTCATCCGGTGACCCTTTTACATCGACATCAGGTAGTTCCAAACTATTGTTTGTTCCTATGTTTAAATTATCTCAATTAAAATAACACCAAATTTTCACCTTTTGGAATTGTTTTTTTTAATTCCTTCTATTTTTTTGGTGTCATTTACAGAGAGAAATATTACACAGGTCCACTATAACTCACATGGTTTTGACTCGTATAGCCAAGCCAATGTCTTCATATTCCGATATTATCCTTTAGCTTCTCCTACCTAGCCTATCACTACCTTCCATCCTATCACCTACGGATCCCACTCATCCCATTATCATCAATACTAATGACGAGGAGATTGCAAGACTCCTTGATTGAAAACCTCATTACTTTACAATACTAATTATTCCATTCATCCACTTAGGATTCACTCAGGGCATCTGGTATATGGCATATCATGTGTCTATTTCCTCATGCCCTCACACCCACTTCTTTGTTAGCTACTACTAGCTTGGCCTTACCCTTCTTCCACCTTACCACCTATGGTGTCTCAAATTAACCCCACATCATCGATATTTGTTGCATCTATGAAATTTTTCGTACCTTTGACGTCAATTTCTCTTGTGGTGTTAACCATTCCTCATCAACTGCTGTGAGTGTAGGCCCATCTGCACCTGCCACCTCTTATAGGCCTACTACATCTCAGCCACTCATGGTTTCCAGCAACCCACACTCCCTTCCAAAAAATTGTCCTTTCCATCCTTTAGTCTCTCCCTCCAATTACCATGAGAGTTTTTAAATCCACTCCATGTACCTATACTTTATCACCAACAACCTCATATTTCATCTATCACCATATTTGGGATACTTACCAACTACATCTATTCCCTTCTCCTAATATATTCTTTTACTTAACACAACCATATACTAGGTATGCCCTCCTCATCATGCATTCATAATCCACCCCCTTATATTGCATGGGGTGCCCATTCATCACAACCTATTAACGACCTTATAAAAATGATGATGGATAAGATGCAAAAATTGGAAGCATCGATCTCCGGCTCACGTACCTCTTTGACATATGATGAAAATTTTCAATGAGCCCATTCATCTATCTATTCCCATTTACATCCATACCCTACTACATTAGGAAATGACCAAATTCAATCGGTTTAAACAACAAAAAATACCCGCAATAACACTTTAAAATCATTCAAACATGGGTTTTATCTTATCTCTAATGATGATGCTCTACTCTTATGGGCATTCCCAATGTCCTTGACAATGACCTGCATTGGATTTTTATAGTGGTTTACCTAGGTACTCCATTTACTCGTTCAACCAAGTAGCATCAAGCCTTCCTGGACCATTTTTTCGATCAATATCATCAAGAAGGTAACCATTGACCCGAATTATACTCAACACGAAAATATGAAGACGAACTTTATTGCATATTTTTTCACTTGTTGGTGAAGCCTCGTCAATCAGCTCATGATTTCAACTTCCTCAAACTGAGCTAATAGAGTTGTTCACTAGGGATTTTGTCTAGGATACATATCACAAACTCTCCAAGTTCAAACCTTTTGCACATGTTTGACAAGGCATTTACCCATGGCTCAGAAAACTTGTAATTCGTGCCATTTAAGAGAAAAAGATATAATTGCGTAACAAAAATGCTACATTTAAATCAAATGGTACCTCTTGCTTCTTCCAAACCTGAAAACAATTATTCTAAAGAAAAAGGATATGCCCATGTGGTATTTTTGAAAGTTCATCCCTTCTCACCCATCTAAACCATAAAAGCCTATCTTCCAACCTTTCTCTCATTTAAAACTTTTCAGTTCAAGGGGGAGCAACATGAAAATACACTCTAATCAGGAGAACCCTATTATTCAGTTTTAGAAAAACTTCTGAAATTCTGGAGCAGTCACTCTTCAACCCATCAAACCACATACTAGTCTTTACCCCCTCTCATTCGTATACCCGTATGGTACAAGGAATAAGATTATTACAACTATCATTGCATTAAAGGTCATAGTGATGTTAATTGTATAAATGTCAAAAACATTGTCAAAGATATGTTAGATAGTGGAGATCTTTTCTTGGATAACAATAATGCACTGGTTTATCAGAACTTACATATCTTCAAGAATTCATTCCCAAATCACAACCCCATAATCTAACCAAACTGGCGAAACCTTTGACTAGTGAGAGTAATGTTCATGAGGTTAATGCTATGTTTTCAATATCCTACCACCCCTTTCTCAGTTTCCTCTTATTTCCTCTATCG
Source organism: Taxus chinensis (assembly GCA_019776745.2). Classification (NCBI taxonomy): domain Eukaryota; kingdom Viridiplantae; phylum Streptophyta; class Pinopsida; order Cupressales; family Taxaceae; genus Taxus; species Taxus chinensis. Next base: position 89,656,592 of record CM034153.1, on the reverse strand, counting down.
AAGACATTCTTTCACGAGCTCCATTATCCATGGAGGAACCTATTCCATCTTCTCCTTTACCCATAGAGGATTTTCTCTCATCTCCCCCTTCACCTAAAGAGGAGTCCGTCATATCTACCGATGTAGTTTCCCCACATACATCTCAACCTAACGAATAACCCACAGTATTAACTCTCCTACCCACAGGAGAGTCATGCTCACCTTCCTCTTCACCGAAAAAGGAACCCACCACATCCTACTTATCATCTCCCCTACCCATAGGGGATCCTCTAGATGTGCCTCTTCCTATTGGCGATAACTCTCCTTTAGATTTCAAGGATCCTGTTGATATGGTTTTAGATATTTTACCCACAGAGTCTGAAAATAACCATTTCCCTATCTCAAAAACACTATTTACATGGATCAATACCAAATCAACATCATCTCCTATAATGGTGTCATTTTCACGTCTGGCTGACGGTTTGGATTATGTTGACGATTCCATGCTTGGGGGCACCTTCGGCTACCTTTCTCAACTCAGATGAAAATGTTGTTCTATTGATAACTTCCATGATCTTATCTAAAGATGTTTCATAAAACAAAACCAACCATGCCCACACTAGTTAGAGTGGTCTCTTCTTCATCACCCTCATCCCATACCTAAACCATTACCAACAACTGAACTTGTTCCTATGCCAAAATCCTTACCTGCAACCTATGTCTTCCTCCGCACGTCCATACCCCATTACCACATTGGGAGTCATGTCAACATCAAGTTTAGTACATCCTCCTGTCAAACTAGATTTAGCCACATCCTCATAAACCCACGTAAAAAGACTATTCCCCCTACATAAGAGGAATAACCAGCTTCCGTTATAGGCCACATCCACCCAATTTTTTCACCTACTACCTCGTATTTCACCTCCACCACTTCCCTCTATCCTAGGACCCCCACACATCAACCTTAGACTAAGAAACCTCATATACCAAGGTAAACCCAAAAACACAACAGACACATCTCTTCATCATGAGCCTCTATTACACCCCAACTTACCAACACAATGTACACATTCGTCCATCACATGAATAGTTTTTACCACCTATACCCACACCACTTCCATTGGCCTCATCACTTCCTATGATATTCCCTTCTCTTAAACCAATACATATCTACCTTGCCTCTTACCAGCAACCATCATCGCATACCTCCATTATAACCTAGGCTAACCCATCCTCTTCCACAATCTGTCCTTCCCTTCTACATCACACACTCCATCATCACCTTTACCTAGGGAAGGTGTAACCAAAGTTGAAAAAACCCACTACCCTTAAAAGAGGTATTTAAACCTATAACACCTTTAACCATTAATTCATCTGGTCCAACTTTTCCCAACAAGTTACAACCCAAACCTAAAACAAATATTAGCTACCAAAAAAGTGGTCAAACCTATTCCATCTCCGATTCCACCTCATGTGGCGTCTCTCCCATCAAAAATCACCCACACTTCACATCCATACCAACACTTACTTCACATTTTTATCCATTGGCAAGGTCTTATGCAAACATCTTACCTAATCTTTTTAGAGACCTCTATCATCACTTTTTTCCACCACTTAGACATTATGACCCACTCAATCCCAAACCAGTATGTTTTGATGATACTAAACATTTACACCTACGATCATGTGTTTCGAGGGCATGATATGGGAATTTGTAAGAGATCTTAATACCCTTCTTCTCCAACTATGTTCTCATAAAGAAAACTTTGATGATGATAATATTTTAGATGAGGAACATGGTTCAAGCTTCACCCATCCACTAAACATTCTTGCCCCTTTCCTATTCAATAATATTCATCTCCACCTCCACAAACCTTTTATCCTTCTCTAACATTCGAGATCAATATGGTCCACATAAGAGAGCTAGCTAAACCTCTTCACCAAATGTTCATGTGCTAATTCATTATTTGCAAAACACTAGTATATGTCCTCACCATACATTTTCCCATCCTATCACTACACCTATCATGACTCATCTACTTCCTTATCCCAAATTAATATGGTTAACATTACCACTCAAGCCTAGAAAGAAAAAGGGAAGGAGAAAATCACTAGCCCATTAAGTTCATCTTTACCCGTTATCCAACCTCCATCTGCCCCCAAGGTAACATTCCATGGGTCGGCCTATCCGGTTTCTGATAGAGTCGCACACCGCTCCTTGTTTCAACAGCTTCATCAATCTCCCCAATGATGTCATTTTCCCGACTAAGGATTTTCCCCATTTTCCTAAACCTTGCCTAAACTTTTCCCAATATTACACAACTTTACTTGTCATCACCTCTCTGAATTTACCCTTTTGGGGACTTGACATTCCCTCTTCTTCTATTTGCACCTTGTTTCCAAACTAGACCTTCGTCATCTACCTTACCTAATCTACCCACCACCTACCTCAACCTTGCCTCAACCTTGCCTAAACCTTGCCTAACCTTTCCCAATCAACCTTACCCAATTTATTCCAATTTTTCCCAACCAATCTACCTTACCTAATCTACCCACCACCTACCGCATCATACTCAACTTTTCCCAATCTTGCACAATGATGTCTATCATCACCTTATTCTTCCTTATCCTATGGGGGACTCAACACTCCCATTTCTTCTCTCACCCCTCCCTTCAAAATGAGAACTTCTTCATTTACCTTACCCTACCTGCCCAACTTTACCCAAATTTACTCACCCATGACCAATCTTACCTAACCTAACCTATCACCATCTCATTATTCCCTCTACTCATAGGAGACTTGTCACTTCACATTATTTTATTGAATGTTTCACTACAAACCAAAAATTTTAAATCCTACATTTCCTTCTACCAAAACCTTCCAGGTTGGTGACCTCGTCCTGAAGGAAAATCAACATGTAACAAAAGAGGATAAAATTAAATGGGGAAAATTTTCTCCTAATTGGCTTAGAACCTATATCGTTACTCATACCTATGGATCAGGTGCTTATCATTTGTCTTCACTCGAAGGTAAACCCAAATCTGAGCCCCTTAATGCCTTGCATCTTCGACCATTATATTGTTGAATAAATTCCTATATCACCTTCTATCTATTATAACACTTGTCCCTTGAGCACCATTCAACTTCCATTTACCTATTTTAAGGATCAATGATTAAACAAGAATCATGTGATTACCCATCACTTTTCAACCTTATCTTCAATATGGGTACCATGGCTTCACTCATGGAATGATTCTCATGGATAATTTTCATCTTTTTCAAGATGGAATCCCATGGTTGTTCATCACTTAAAATCTTTCTTTCATACCTAACCCCTGTATACTATGGTTTTGTGTTCATAACAGGAACCTATACTTTTTTATAGTCTTGTCCATGAACTAAAAGTCCAAAAAACAATTCAAAAGTAATATACAGGATTTTCAAGTTCAAAATCCTTGAGTCAAAATTATAGCAAAAAGATGATTCCCTCAAAAAGGAAATTTAACCTTTATATCTCACTGCTATAAATAGACTTCTCCCTTGAAGGACAACTATAAAAAGCTAGCGATATTGTACATAGTCTATTACAAAAAGAAGACTATTTTTGTAAAAATAAAATAAAAATATTCTGAAGCTTCCTGCATCAATCAGCTTCATGAAGACCTCAAGGAGATACTCTATTCATCCCACATAGACTTCCCACATCGATCAATCTATTAAAAACAAAAGTAAAAAGAAAAAGATAACTTTTTCGTCATGGACTTGCCTATTTTGATCTTGGGTCTCTTTCCAAAAAGGCATGTTGTCTCACACCTGGTTATGCTAAATCAACTTTCTTTCACCTCACCACCTTTTCCTCTCTAATATTCTAACTCCTTAAGGGACTTTCCGCAAATGCAACATTTTGTGATCATGTGACTTTCTTCACCCTTAGAACAGTCAGTTATGCAACACCTTTACGGTCTTATGTTCATAACCCAATCTTTGGTATGGTAGACTCATTATGGTTCTTATCAATTAGGTGACACTTTTGTCTCCCCTTACCATTCACCTTGTTTCTTACTTATTGATTCTCCTATATAGGACCATACCTTCCACACCTACATTTTAATAATTCCTCTTTCACCAAAATCACCCATGCCTAAATGACTTAAGCTCAACCATGCCTAAATGACTTAGACTCAACCATGCCTAAATGACCTAGACTCAACCATGCCTAAATGACCTAGAATCACCCATGCCTAAATTCCCTAAGCTTAACCATTCCTTAACCTAAACTTAACCATGCCTAAATGACATAGACTCAACCATGCCTAAATGACCTCGAATCAACCATGCCTAAATGACATAGACTCAATTATGCCTAAAACCTACCAACCCATCCCTCACGTCATCATATTATTCCCTAGCTTATGGGAGAACTACATCAGCATGAGGCCCCTTTTTGTCAGGGCTATGTAGGAAGCACTCCAAGGGCATGGGGCCCTTGGAGGTTAGCTCGAACACTCTTTACCCTAAACAATTTTTCCCCTTTTTTCTATTCATGTTCTACCTTAGTTAGTTTCCATTTTACATAACACTTGGAAATTAAACAAACATACATACCTATCATTTTATCACATCATCATATCATACATCAATCATTTAACATTTCCATGATATCAAATATTATGAAATTTACACCATAAAATACATATACATCATCATTTATTTTCCACACTACCAATAACTTGGAAATTAAATCAATCCCAAAAACAACTCCATCATGCCCTAAACTCATGCCTAGACTCCACATTCTATACCTGAATCCATCATGCCTACATGACCTCGAATACCTAACTCACCTTAACTCCATCATGCGTAAATGACCTAAACTCAATCATGCCTACATGAACTTAACTCAATCATGCCTAATTCACAAAGTTTCCATTAATACACAATAATAATGGAAATTAAAACGAGTACATCATTTATCCAGTCAACATCAAAAAATATATAAATGGGAGAGTTTGTGTATCAATACATATATACACAGGTAAAAATAAATACCAGTATCTCAAAAACTCTCATATACAACCTCACATCTTTGGCATGCAGACCGGTATGTATATCAAAAATCAAACCAATGATCATATCAAGTGACTATCATCAAAATCTTAATGGCACGTATAATGCCGATATATGATCATCCACATGATAATCCTCAATGTCCACATATAGTGACCTAATCATCCTCCCATACCTGACCTACCTGCCTCTCTGTCCAACATCTCACCTGTCTCCTCCATGGGTACCTACCTACCTACCTGCCTCTTTGCCAGCATCTCTCCACCCTCCATGGGTCTCGGTCTAACATCCTCTTGGCCCTTACCCGGGCGTAGCCTCTGAGAAATTGTAAACTCTCCCTGGCCCTATCTATGAGCTCAATGGCCCCTGTATTCCCTGAACTGTGAGTCCTCGATCTTATCTACTCAATTTCTTCCTAGAACACCCGGATGTGGTTGGGCTCAATTGTCTTCTCTGATGGGCTTTGTATTTAGCATATGAGGGGACATCTATACCGATAGTTGTTAGGTGATCCTGATAGTAGCAAGCCTCGTTCAGGTCATCCATGAACCTCTCCATTGACACAGTCTACAGTGGTGGATAGACATGTGCAGGGCTTAGCCCCTCTCACTGTTTATTGCTAACCTATGAACTCTTCTACCTTCGGGGGTTTGGGATCCCTACTAATAATCCGAAGGAAGAAAAGAAATGAATTCCAAAGCAGAAAGGTCAGAAGATTTATGTTTTTGGGTTGGTAGTAAACAGAGCCAAACCTACTTGCATAAATAAACAAAGCAATACTAATGAGCAAATGACAGAAAGGTAGATGTGAACTCCAACAGATTAAACACACACAGATCTAACGTAAGGAAGATCTAATGCATAACACAGCTATTGAGCACAAAGTCTTAATATTTGTATTACTATTTTCTTCTGTTACAAGAAAGCTCAAAGTCTTTCTCTCCTCACTTCTATTTTCATCTAAAAAATGTTCACCTCCCTTGAATACAACAAGTATTCCAGTATTTATAGAAGAGAGGAGGAGGAAAGAAGGCAAAAAGGAGCCAACCACCTATTTACAAATATATTTACAAAATATCTAAAAGTCATGTTGACTTTTGACAACTTGATGGATGACATCATCCCATGATGCAACATGGATGATGTCATCGTTTGTGCCAACACACTTTGGACATTTCAACAAGAAAGTCGGAGAATAGAGAGAAGAAGAAGAAGAGGAAGAAAAAGAAGACAGCTACTCATCATCGTCATCCTGCGACCGAAAGGGGGTTGCCTGCTTCTGATGCTGCTCAGGAGATGATATGTGGAACTGAGCGCGGTATTCTAAAAACTTGTTGATAATGGGCCCAAATTGATCCTGTGATGGATCCTTGTGCCGTTTCGCTGATTGCTTCGCAAGTCTCCCACTCGCTCTATGAGCTTTTCTAGGAGTTTAGAATAATCTTTCTCCGCCTCGATGAGGAACCCTATGAAGTCCTGTACAGACCAGCAGGTTGTGTTGATAGATTCAGTGTCAAATGTGACCTCTGGCCCCGTTCCTTGAGAAGCAATCTCCTTGAAGATCCGGATAGTTTCATCAGCTATCTCATGGCAAAGGAAGGTAGTGAGCAGCCCTGGAGACATGTTAAGAATAATTCGCTCCATTTGATGCATCGCATCCAGGGCCCTCTTCCTTCACCTTGTCTATTTTTTCCAGAACAAATTCCAGGTGATCTATCTGATAGTCCAAAGTGGACATGGTTTTGTTGAGGGCCCTTGGATGGCCGAAAACTCCGAACTTGACCAGATCTTCGACTGAACAGTCCATTTGTTGAAAGGTCTCGTGTTGGAGTCTAGCATGTTCTAGCTCTTCTGATATGGGACCCCGCTAATACTTGGAGTTCCTTGTTCACCTTTTGATGTTTAGATATGAATTCAGACATATTCGGCGATCACTCTTTCACTGTCTTTGAGGATCTGGCTCCTCCAAGCAGAAACGGCCATACCCTGCTCGCCGATCTTTGAATATTCATTGATTTTCTCCCTGGCTGAGAAGCTCAGAAGTCTCGGCGGCAGTCGTGGGAGGTGCACTACCCATCTTCTGTAAGGCTTGAAGCAGATATTTTTTCTGCTCCTTTCAGTAGCCTTTTCTCTTCTTTTGTTTCCTGAAAGCTTTTTGCAGAGGGCAGACCACGGAAAGAGCTTCCCCCTGGAGACTTTCAGAAGACGTCCCCATTGTGACTTGGGTCACAGTAAAATCTGTCGGAGACAGATCTTTTTTCTCCTTGAGGGGATCAGGGTATGCTATTTCCATTACTCCTCTCACCCGCAGCACTTTGAGAGAAGCTGTGACAGGCTTCTAGCTTCTTTGCCCCTTTGGCTGGGATCACTGAAAAGTCCATCGGAGCGATGGGAACTTTCCTCTTTTGTTGCTTAGCTGCTGGAGATCCAGGCTGGTCCTATACCAGAAACAGAGGAGGAGGCAGCTGCAGTAGAAGAGGGGAAAAACGTGGAGACACGGCGGCAGGTGGCATTGAGAGAATAGCTGAAGAAGTGTCCACGGGAGGAAGGGAAACTGCAGCTGCCATAGGAAGGGAAGGGAGCCTGGAAATGAGGGAAGAAATGGAAGAAGATAAATCAGTGAGGGAAGAGAAGATAGACGAAGAAGCAGGAGGAAAGAGTAGAAGAAGGGGCGGAGGACACGACCAAAGGGATGGTCGCTTGAGTCACTCGAGGAGGGGAAGGAAGAGAAGAAGAAGGGATAGAAGGGACCTCTGTGGTTGTAGCAATGCCGACATCCTGAGTGGATGGGCGTATGGGAATATCCTCTGCTGCTTCTTTCTCTGGCGAACCCAGAGTTATTACCTGTTCTCTCTCAGGGGGCTTCTTCCTTTGAATGGTGCTAGGATTCACCTTCTATGTACCTTTGCCTTTTAGGTTGCTTCTTAGACCTTGGAGGTGCATTTCCCAATGGGGAGGTTATGAAATCTACCCCCGAGGTAGATCAACCCCGTTCATGCGGCACCAATGCTCTGTTCTGCGCATAGTCTCCTTGACCCTCTCCTCAATTGTTTGAGGAGCCTTAGCTTCTATCAATGGCCGGGAAGGGCCAATCATCCCCTTCTGTGTCATTATACACCTTGTCTACTTCATCTTCCGTAGTTTGGAAGCCTTTGGGGACAATGGCCACTCCGTATTGGATAATTTCCGCCAATGCTAAGTGAGAATGATCCTTTCTCCTGAGTCCACCTCGTGGATGACATCAATGTAAATATCCTCAATTTGAGGGACATGGATTGGATCAAGCTTAGCCCTTGGCAGGCAGCTCCTTGGGTCAAAGGTAGGCCTGGCTGGGAAGTCATGTTTCAAATTGAGCAACTCCAGCTCTGCGAACATTTCCTTCGCCTTGTGATGGGAGGAGCATGTGTACCTAGCCCATGTGAGGGGGAAAGGAGTTCCACCCTTCTTTCTTTTGAGGCATTTCTCATGGTATGTGACCAGCTGCCTTGATAGCTCTAGTAGAATCAGCTTAGGTCCAGCATACCTCGGTAGCCTGGTTGGCTCGCCCAAGAAGTTGACCGCCCTCAGATAGGTAAATGTGGGAAATTGGGTGAACAGGGCCCCCCATTTCTCCACAGTTCACACAATGTTCTTGGTTGTGCAACCATGAGTTAGATTTGGCCTCAACAGGCAAATGATGTGATAGAAGAAACACATCGTTAATTTTGGTGAATTGAGGGATGCTATTCTCCAGCCTCAATTCTGGATAATATTCATATATTTTGACCTGAGGCCAAATTCCACTTCGGTTTAGCCCTGGATAATCCCTCTCCGACGCTGCAGCGTAAACTACATAGGAGTTCATATGGAACACTCCTTGTTGTAGCGAATTGTTGTAGCTGCTCGGAGATGGTGCTGCTTATTATTTCTCCCCAGTAAAAGCGCTGATCGGGCATATTCTTATTCATCCAAGTACCTCAGCATCCATTTATGGAAGTAGTGGGCGTCAGAAAGCCCAAAGACCCTGCTCAGGAAAGTGATAGTATCACTGAGCTCTTCTGAGAAATCACTGCGGTGGATGATCTGGGGCCACCGGGTCACCACCTTCTTGTTTTTTAAGTAGACCTCGTTCATCAGCATGCACTGGTCTTCATTGTCTTCCCAGGCCTTGATGCACTCTGCTTGGCTGATGGCCACAAAGTGCCGGTGGTGAGGGATGCCGAGTATTATCTCAAAATGATGGGAAGTGAGGTTAATGACTACCTCGCCCTTGCTGTTTTCGACACATCTTGTGTCTTGTTGTAAGATTGAGCAATCACACATCATGAATTCATTGTTGACGGCACTGACCCTCCGGCGAAATGCAGGGCACTGCCTATTAATTTGTCCATCCACGGACTTCTTGTAACCTTCTGAGTCCTAACCCAGAATTCTTCCATGTCAATGTGACCCAACTCTGAGTCTCTGACATCCATACTCGCATTCAGCCTGTGATTCGGGCATCCTGACCCGTTGATATTTGTACTTCATCTCTTCCTCTGTAAGCTTAGCCTTTCCTTTTGATTTGGTGGGTCTCTTGTTGGATGTAGACATATGTTCTTTTGAACTCAATTGCTGATCTGCATGAAGAAGAAGCGAGACCCAATCCAAAAAGGTTGAATTAGCCATTTGATCTTCCATTGGAATGTTAGCAGAAGAAAGAGTTAGAGATTTTAAGGCTCAGGGCGCAGGGCGCATGAAAATTGCAACTTACAGGGCAAATAGATAAGGCGCATGGAAGCGCATGGATGGCGCATGCAGATTGCATTTTATAAAGGGCGCATGGAATTTGTCATGTTACATTGGGATGCGCCAAAGGTGCATGCATTTTTCATTTGCGGTTGGTGTGCATGGCGCATGTATGGATCGTGTAACATTGACTTTTCATGCACCAAAGGGATATGGCACGGTGCACAAAGGGTTTACACAACATAATGTTATTGCAATCAGGGATGCGCCTGCGCCTTTATAGCTTCATACTTAGGTGTGTGATGAAAGCTTGTGTTGCATGGAAGTTGGGTGCGCCATGGGCACAAAACAGGATGCACATGGATCAGGATGGTGTTGCCATTGAGGCGCAGATTTGATTGTAGCATGCAAAAAAGGCGTGCACTTGAGGGCTCAATGATGCAGTAGAGAAAGGGTGCGCCATTGGCGTGCATTTTTGCTCATGTAACAAGGCAACAGATGCGCCAAAGGGGCGCAACTGTTTTATGATGTTGCAGGGGTGACAGATGCGCCAAGGAGAAAAACAGAGGTCCAAACTAAAGGGGGTTTTCCACATGGTTCATTCTCCTCTCTTTAACAAACGAAACGATAAGGGCCACAACCACTGTCTCAAGAAAAGGCTACCTTCTCCAGCAGATCTGGAAAGAGGAAGGATAGCATGGAGGGCAGACAGCAAACGGAGGAGGCTAGGCCAACATCATTTCTATAAGTCTTCAAGCTAGAACCAAACCAAGAACACGCCAAGAACAAAAACACAAAACGCACAAGAGAGAAATAACCCTCTTACCTGGATATATAGATGAAAAAGTGTGCGAACGGGTCCACAACGGTCTGAAAATGATGGAGCAGATACTGACAAGTTCAGAAAAATCACGTGTTCGGTGAAAAGTGAAAATGACACTATGGGATCACTATATATAGAAAAACTGGTCATCTGCGCCACCACTTTTTAAAAGGCGCATGAAAAGCATGTATGTCGACAGGAGAAAGCGTGCACCCTTTGGCGCACGAAAGTATTTGACAACAGGCTGCGCCTTTGGCGCACCAAAAGCATTGTCGAATGAAGTTATGTGCGCATTTTGAATTATGTGCGTCCTTTGGCGCACCAAAAAGTGGTAGCAACAAAAGTTGTACCAACAACAAGGTGCATGCGCCTTGGGCGCATTCGCAGGGAAGAGACTTCAACATCCTTTGGCGCACCGAAAAGATGTGTTGACATCCATGCGCCAAAGGCTTTTAAGGGGGCGCATCAAAAGTTAGTGTTACAAAGTCATATTTCATGCGCCCAGCCAAAAAAGGCTTGAAAAGACTAAGTTCGAAAACTAGATTTCCCGGGAAGGGATTTTACAACGTTTCGAACGCAAGGGATCCCTAACGAGGGATCGGAACAAAATTTTCGGTATGGTTATCGGTAAAAATTTCCCTTGCCAATTTTACGGGATATTGGTCGTGGAATTTTTTTTCCCTTTGTATAGGTATTCTAATATTAGTTTGATTTATAAAACATCACATTAATAGTGATCAGATCAAACATATAATTCATAGAACACCTATTTAAGTCTATAACCTGAAGATCCACAGGCTATATTTATTTATACTGAGAACTCATCATAACATCCAGTAAAAACATGATTCAATCATAAAACCAGATCAATTCAACATCTTGTTTACAAACCTTTTATATATTCATATATCAAATGAGGATCTGAAGTCCTTAGGTTTTATATGAGGTGATCGGGTTCTCCCACTCCTCCGAGTTGAATCACCTTAATAATAGTCATTTACTAGGATGCACTCCATCTCAAGGGGTACCCCTAGTAAATAAGTCCTGGGGGGTAACATATGCTGTACTCAGTTATCTTAGCCACATACATGATTTGTAATCCTTAATCATCTCAAAGGTTGCATCATCCAACACAATAAGGAATTATCAATACTTGACAACCTCAAATTCACCTTCTTGGTCCACCAAAGGTGCATACCCAACCACATCAATCATGCCATACCCCTTTACCTAATTCACCTACAAGCCTACTAACCCTTATCATTATTACATTATCTTAGTTCATTTCACCTACTTTACTTATCCCATATCGCCAAGAATCATATTTTACCCTGACTTCCTTCCTACATTAATCTCCAATCTACCACTTCTTTACACTAAAGAGTTTACTTTCCTACCTAGCCCTTCTTACCCCTCTTTACTCTAAACCTTAACCATATCCAGTCACCTTGACCGTCACCAATTTTTCTTGACCGTCATCAGTGCCTTTTAACTGGTGTCAGTCACCTAAGCCTTGACCGATGCCAGCCAAAGCTGACTAAAATCAGCCAACCCCTGACCATCGTCAGTATCTTTCACGGTATCCAAAACCAAAAACCCATCCCCCCATTCCCCAAAATTCACAAAAACTGACCTAACATCCTACTCTAAAACACCCCAACCTATTCTAGCTTCATGCCAAAACCTATTTAACCTAGATTGGACCTTCCCACTCCTCATTTCCTTCATCTTTACCCAAAATTTCAAAATAAAAATCCCATCGAACATTTTTTTTAACCAAAATCAATTTCAACAATACTATTTTCAACCAAATGAGGGATTCATATCGTCTCCTACCTCTAATTAGAGACACCGTATCTTCACGACTGGCACGTCTAATCGAGATTAGTCCAACTGTGATCCATTTTCCCACCTGTTCCAAGTCAAACTGGCAACTCCTCACCTCTAAAAAACTTGAATCAATCGAATCAATCTCATGGACCCACTAATCAAACACCAATCACCTGCTACGTGGCTCACCAACTAAGCTCGTTGTCTCTTACTATCATTTTCCACTCCTCAACCTCTCCTTTGTCATTTTCTAAAAGTGGAAAAGTCAAAATGAATCCATAAAACACAATTTTTTATTTTTTATCCCAAAATTGACACAACCAATGTCGATCATGTCATGCCCTAGCCAACCAACGTTGGTTACACCATAACTGGCATCGGTCACCTAACATATCCATTTCACCACCCCATGCCCATTTTTCCTAATCAACGTTATTGATCCACCCACTTTTAACCTTACCAACACCTATTACACTTTACCCACAAGCCTAAATTTTGTTTAGTAAATTTCCTTAATTACATTTAGGGACATGTTATAAGGTGCTATACCTTGGCCTTACCCATGCCATGACCTGACATAACTTGACCTGAACTACCTTTTGAGACCATTTGAATTCATGTACTCGTTATACCCTTGCAATGTTGTTACACCGTCTTGTTTAGCCTGATGACCTTACCCCACATTTCTTAATGACATGATGTTTATCCCGACCATACCTTTGGTGCCATGGAACAAAAACCTATTACCCATTCCTACACCGGACCTCGTTGTGCTTCATAACCATATCTAATACCTTAGATACCTTAATCACTTTAACCTTGTTTGGATAAACCTATCGCCCTTTTAACAAATGTAGAGTTTACAAGCTCTTCCACTTGGTATCGTATTACAATCTATACATGTGCATGCGTTTGATTTCCATTACCCATTACCACATACCCAAAATGACCATACTATTACCTATAACCCACCTACCCTCATTTTCATCACTTACCCATTTATCAAAGCACTCACCGAATCCATCTAACTCCTCATCAACTCCTAGTTTGAGGGGGATCACCTCAACCCACACTTGGAGGAACCTAACTCCACTCTCACCTATATATGGGGCAACCACTTCCTATTTTTATCAGCATCACTTACCAATACAAGACATGTGACAAAAAGGGGCAAATGTAGACACCAAATTTGAGGTCACACTCCCCTTGGTCCCCTTTAATTAATTAACGTAACATATTCACCTAACCATGACCCCTTACCCCGCATTCATATTAATTTAATTACTTACAATTGAATTAATGTTTATCCTCACATTATTAATTAATTTAATTACTTTAATTAAGTTAATTTACACCTCACCTAGCCACATCACCTAGACACCTCACCATGGACTTATTATTAGTCTATTAATTAACTAAGACTAAGTCTCTACTTATCTTAACCAACTAGGACTCTTTCAAACCCTAAAATTAAAGTCATATTCCTTATCCAATAACACTCTTGCTTATCTAAGTGCTAACACTCATTTGAGACCTAGATTAACAATTAGATAACGCCAAAAATAACAAAGATTTTCCTATGTTTGGAAAACCTAGTATTTCCCGCCTTAACTGACGTCAGTCACCCCAACCGTGATCGCTACCTTCTATACAATTTTGTAAAATTTTACAGAGGTTGGTCATTTTGAGTTTTGAAAGATATATTACATTCAAGCATGAACCTAAGACTTCTCAGCATCTAGACAACAAAATACACTCAACCATAGGCTCAAGAAAGAATGTGATACTCATCACAAGGCATTAGAACATTCACCGAAACACTCCAGGAGGTATTTTTGTGACACTGACCACAAAGTTCTTCACAGATCAACCACTGCCTTCCTTCACCTACTAGACCTGCAAATACAAGTAAGTGTATTTGATTTTCATTATTCTGTACTTTCTTAAAGTGTAGGTTCATTATCTTTTTTATTAGATCTTATTCTCTCCTGCATTCCTCCATCCCCACCTTCTTACCAATCTACCCATCCAACCACCCACGGTCTTTTGGCTCTCCATACCTGACCTCTATGAATTCCCAAGTCTTCATGACATTATTACGAACCCAACCATCCTCCCTTCATCCTCTGTGAAATCACAGAGAAGTTCAAATCTACCTTTTATTTAATTACCACCAAATTTCCCCTACCGACATCAGTCATCTTAACCGTCATTGGTCTCCCCTCTATACCGGCATCGATTATCAGACTGATGTCGGCCTCTGTGTTAATTCATTCAATTAACCAGTAAGCCCTCAAATCTCCCCAAAACCTCACAAAGCCTCACCCAAACCTGATATCCCACCTATAACCTCACAATAGACCTTCCCATCTCTTTGTGCAGACATAGAGAGAACCTGAACACCCAATTTTTACATTCTACCATTTCCCACAGTAACCGTTATTGGTCATCCTAAACTGTCGTTAGTCATACCTTTACCTGCATCAGTCACCCTGACCAGTGTCAGTCTTTGTGCCTGGTAAAACTTCCTTAGACCAGCAAGCTTCCTAATCACCCAAAATTAACCCATACTTCACCAAATCTTACCCTGACCATGTTTGTGACCCTCAGACCACTTGCCTAACCTGCAACCTGACCCGGGACCTTCACCAATGTAGTTATCAAGCATTTAAATAGATTGACATTGATAGTAGTCTGAGAAACCTAAATTAAAACACTAGTATTATATTCTTTTATTTGCATGTTCAATTATTTTATATTGAGTTATATATCAATGAATTGACAACCATCAAGGAAGTATGACACTTCTTGGATCTAGCTCGCGCTAGAAAGTCCACTAACTTTTGCTATTAACTGTATCTTGTGGTCTTGTTTTATATTACAAGTAATTTCTCCTAGCCAAAAGGAATCTCACATAATCATCTTGGATCGGAAATCACAAATGAGTGCACTCAACCTTCGACCAACGTAATAATAGGTATTCCTCCTTGGAATTTTTATCTTATGTATTTTATTTTCTAACACAATCCAATGAAACAATGGGAAGAACAAAGACGTTAACAACACTTTGCAATACCACACACTATACTAACCATTTAGGTACATCATACACATCAGCAACCAAACACACATTTCCACCCTAGGTTCACTCTCATCACTTGTTTTGTGCATTTTTCATCTTTAGTTTCTATACTCCACCATCGTTATATCACTCCAGACAATTTCTAGTCCTTTGAAACACATTCTTAATCACTCTACATCAGAATTAGGTATGCATCTCTATTTACTTTATGGTACTGAGCTTTCCACTCACCAACATAAAGTGGGGGAAAATGTAGTTAATAAATCATACACTTTAGATATTATTTATCCATGTTTCATACTACTATTTAGAAGTGTCTTGAGTGAAGACAGTACTAATTAACCCCCATCTTTTTGCCACCTTATTTGATTTATTTTTTCATCCCTGACCTTTCGCATCCACATTCCTAGTAATATTTCAACATCTTGAGTTATTTTATCATAGAATGGGGCTCTAGATTAGTACTAGGATGCCCTGGTCCCACCATGTGTGCCCCAATCCTTTTTTATCTTTCCCACCACTTTTTGGGCTCTTTTTATCTGTTTATGCTTCTTATTTTTTTGGTGGTCGGCCATTTTGGGGTTAATTATGAAATTAGTTCAAGATAACCCTATAAATATAAAGTTATGAGACCATAATGAGGGACCAAACACTAGTCACTACTATCATCCATCTAGTGTAACATACTCATTTATGACTTATAAAACAGGGGAATGTTGTTTTATACACAATGTTCTCTATTCTAAATTTACATAATTTAGAACACACATTACTTTTCCAATCCATCACATAACAGAAACCATATATAGCTGTAATGATTCGGTGTGTTACTGATCTCTCATTTCATGACTTGGTTAAAAAATGATCTCTCATGTTCAACTTGTTCTTATGTATATGAAGTATACTTTGGTTCCTTTACCCTTTACGGGTCATTCGAGTGTTACTCTCTAATATGCCTATCTAAGTATCTGTTATCGATAATCATCTGAAATCTCACAACCTCAGACATGATGACATAAAACAACACAACCAGTAGCTTGTGATACTTTGGCCAAAGTTTTAAACATGCTTACCATACTTACATTCCCTAACAACATACTCATCGAAAGGAATATGTATTTCAACCCACTTAATTGTTATCTAGATTAGTCTTCCTTGACTTCTGTCAACCAATTCCAGGTCAAATTTTTACACTAAATAGGCACAAATCACATACACTGGTGTTGTAGTCTACTCGTGGTGACTAAGGATAAGTAGATATACTCAAATCATCTCACATTGATTTGGGTGTGTTTATTTACCCTAGGTCAACATGAGTTGATGACTACACTTTTCCATATGCCTTTCTCAGTTTAGAGTAAAATTGTGAACTAAAATTCCACTTATGAAAATCGAGTTAGATGAGCTAAGTAGGATATTGAGGTATAATGGCTTCTTCATGGTATCCACCTAATGACTTTCGTCATTAACTGGGTACTACACAAAAGTAACTATACTACAATAGCCCGCTAAGTACTTTTAACATGACTATCATACTTAAAGAGGCAATTTTTTAATTAATATAATCTTGTCAATTATTTTAATTTACATTACACATGTATCTAAGGGGTCAACTAAGTTTGAAAATATAATTCCCTTAAGAAGGGAATCATAATGCACCCTTTCAAAAATTGAGGGTATGCAGTGTTGGTGCCATTTTTGAGCTTGCATCATGTTGCCCTAATTTTTCAAATCAATACTTGCTCAAAAATGTTTTATCCTTCAAATTGGTGGTCTATAATTCTTCCCCTCCAGTTGAATGCTTTAAAAATACTCACAAACTTGTTGTTTTACCCTGGTTTGAAAGAAAAATCCATGTGTGCCTTGTTTGTGCCCTAATTTTTCCAAATTTGTGGGCTATGTCATTTTTTCCTTTGCCCGATCGTGAAAAATCAAAATTGATCAAATCATACTTATATGCATTTGAAAATCCAATCCCAAGATCAAAAATGCCTAAAAAACATGTTTCAGTTGCTTCAAAATCAAAAAAATTGTCGTCCTTGGCGAAAAAATTGAATTCTACGGCATCCCTTGAATTTTCTGCGTTTTGACGGTCAGTCGGGCGTCATTTGCCTGTCAAATTCTTCCTCGGCATGCATTGGTAACGTGGCATGTTCTAATTGGCCTAGGAGCGCGAAATTTTTTTCTAACTTGTCATTTTTTGATTTTTTGGCAAAGTGGCAAATTTGGCTCCATGGCTCCGCCTTTTGCAAGAATTTCCTACCTGGCATGTTTTGATTTGCTAGGGGATTGGTTGGCGGTCAGAATTTCCTTGGAAATTTTTGGTTTTATTTTGTAAAATTTTCAAAATCAAAAAAATTTTCCCAAACCCCATAGCCAATGGGGAGTGGACACATGTCCTAAAAGATGCAAAAAAAGGAGGAATGGGCTGATGGAGGACTTAGAGTTTTTTAGCTCTATTTTTCTAAAGTTGAAAAATCAGTTTCAGCCCCGCTCCAATCAGAGGAGGACACGTGGCAAATTTTTGAGCAGAGGGGATGCAGATGGCAGAAAAACTTAGTGAATTTTTGTGTTTTTGGGTAAAAATGTTAAAGTGAAATTTTGAAGCACGGCCCCGCGGCCAATCACAGGTGGACATGTGTCCAGGAAAAGTCAGAATGAGGGGGCAGATTTCTTGGTGACTTTGAAGTTTTAACTTCAAATGGATAAAAGTCAAAATTTGGGCTGAGTTTCTGCAACCAACCAAGAAGGGACACGTGTCCTAAAAGATCAAAAATGGAGGAGGGGCCGAAGGAAAACTTAGTGAATTTTTTCTTTGTTTTCAAAAAAGAAAAATGGAATGAAGCCCGCTCCGCAAAGGGACAGGTGTCCAATTTTTATGCTTTGGGGATAAATGGAGTTTCAGGGGTCTTTTAAAGTTTTTTAGCTTTTTTGGCAAAATGGTTTGAAGTTAAATTATGAGTCGCATCCCCGACCATGTGAATTTTTGAAGGCTTGTGTGGGAATGCGGGCCTTCGGAGGTTAAAGGGAAATTTTGTGGCCTTTTGAAATTCAAAGGAAAAATTGGTAAAATTGTAAAATTGCCTCCGTGAATATAGGAGAGACACGTGGCCATTTTTGAAGGTCAAAGGGAGTGCGGGCCACAGGTGAATCAACGAGTTTGCCAGGTATGAAGGGATGAAATTGGTCCTGTAGTCAGCGAGGCCACATGGCATCAGGAAGGTTTTTGGGAAAATTTTCCTTTTTCCAAAAAAGGAGTAAAATGAGTAGAATTGTCCCACGGTTTCATTGGGACCCACCTTTTAGACACGTGGTAGGCCCAGGAAGGAGGCGGGGAAAAGTGGAGAAATTTTCCAAATTTTCAAAAGGTTATAAAGTGCATATTATTAACCCTGGGCCCGTTCCAATCATATTTTGCCACGCGTCTAGATTTACCTAAAAATTAAAAAAGGTAACCCAAGCTTATTTTTAAGTCCTCATCTTCCACGTGGAGGGCCAGGATTAAAATATGAATTAGATCGACGGTTGCATTGCATTCATTTGTTTTGGCCACCATGGGAGCTCCAAGAAACTTGGAATCATGAATTTTTGCATCAAATTTCATCAAATTTTTGGTGATTTTGTGTCGTTTTGGCCTTCCAGGATCATTGGGATCACTTTCATGGCTTGATTCTTTGATCTAAGGTGTTTTTGAAGTAATTTTTTTCCCAGGCCCATAAAAAATGAAAAAGTCAGATCTGGAAGTTGCAGGAGTGAATTTGGAAAGGTAAAAAGGTAAAATGATGAGTGAAAAGGTGTTTGCATGCCTCGATGATGAAAAACGTGCCTCCAGGAAGGATAATGATCCGAATTTTTGTAATGATTCAACCTTTTGGCACACCTAGCATCCTTCGAACATTTTTCTGTTTGATGTCCCTTTCTGTAAATCATGAGGATTTTTGTAACAAACTTGATCCCTTGGCATATTCTTTTCTTGGGAAAGAAGGCTCCAATGTGGCAAGAGGTATATAATGCATTTTTGAGAAATGCAAGAGGTCAGAGATTGAAATTCACGAGCAAATTTTTTGAGAGAAGTCCATCTTCTGAGAAACCCTCCAAAAAACCTGGTTAATGTCTTCTATGTTAGTTCTTCATTATTGTGAGTTGGTTACAAGTGTATAGCCATCACACAGCTCTGAGATTGTTCATGAAACTCTCCCTGCTGATGAATCTAACAAGCTTTTGAGTTAATCTGTGTTTTTTTGGGCAATATGATGTCTATTATCATTTTTAAATACCTGCAAATAGTTTTCATTGTTCTTGTTGCAATCTTGCATTGAAATATTTAAAAATCACACAGATCTCATCCTTATTGATAGTTTAGTGGCACTTGCAGTTTTGTTTGTCAGAAGAGCTTTCATCTGGCATTGAAAATAAGTAGTTTAAAATCACTTCACCTTCATTTGTTAATTGAGATTGCTTGTAAGCCTTTGGGGGTACCTTAGGCATGGTTTGATCAAGGATTTTTGTGTTTAATTGAGTTCTTTACTTCAAGATTTTGTGGTGAGGTCTCAAAGATTGTGTGAAGAGTGCAACCTGGGCTTCCATTTGTGCATCTTCTGGTTGAAAGAACATCCTGATTGTTTGAAGCATTTTATCTAATAGTTGTTCAAGTATTGTAGAGGTTGTTAAAGGTCTGATATATCCCAGTTTGTCTTGTCAATATCCCACCACAAAATCATCTAAACAACAGATCCTACCCTGTACTACCCCTGATTTGCATTTGTGTACCCACAGAAGATCAAAATCCATTTGCAAAAGTATGCATAACAGATCAGGATTTCAATGTCTCTAGTAACCTTTGCCTTGTTTTGAGAACATACCCATATTTTGGAAGTGACAATTTGTGAGAGTCAGATGTAGGATGTTGATCATGTTTTCATCAAGGTATTCCTCATATAATTTGAGAAAAAGGAAGTATATCTTCATCTCCTTCACCATTACAAGGTTACAAAATAGGTCCTCTTACCTTGGTTGCAAGGCACAACCTAAAACAACTAGGACAAGATCAAGTCCTATTAGAGTGCTATCCATCTCTCCACAAATCTGAGTGCTAGTTAGATCATACCCCCGGTTACCAATGACATTAAACATGGTCTAATATATCTTTAAGCTCCATGCCATATCTCTGATGTTGCTCAGCCTGAAAAGGAGAACAAATTTGGGTACCAACATGAGTGGCACCACTACCGGGGACTTCTTCAAGTTTCTTGTGGTTTTTGAGTGTTTTTAATGAGTTTGAGCATTAATGTTTTTAAGTATTTGATAGCTACATTGTTGAAATATCATTCTATACTTCAGATTTGCAAGTTTTAAACAAAAATTTCAAGCTTTGTCTGCCTAGTTTTATCAGTTTCCCAGTAGTTCATACACTTTGGTTCATTGTGATTGATTGATTTAAGAAGAAGAAGGTCTAATTTATAAGGGTTTACAAATTTTTCAGTGCAAGTAAACATTTGATAGATTATTTTAGTGCATTTGCACAACTAGGGTGAAAGTCCTTAGTGGTGATTCCATGCTGATTTGATTTTAATAATACCAATTTTCTTACCTCTTTGTCATTTATAATTTGTTGCTCAAATCTGCAAAACTGGAAGGAAGAAGATCTCTCTTCAGTAGAGACTCTGCTAAGAAGTTGTTTATAGATTCAAGAAACTTAGAGCTAGAGGGAAGAAAAGTGTGGAAGGTTGTTGGAGACTTGACTACAAGAAAAGAGATCCCCATTGTTGAATTTCAAAGTGAGCAGCCTGTTATTGAGGACTATAATTCTTCTTCAAGTAAATTTAATTTAGACAATCATATTGTTGATTTACATTCCCCATCAAGTGAGGGACCTTCTTGTGCATTTGAAAGGCTTGCTCTTAAATCTACTCCTGTATTTTCTAAATTTTCTAGAGTTTATCAAGAAGGAGAGCCTTTAAGAGAGATCCATTTTGAAGATTACATTCCCATTCCCCAAAGACCTCTCACTCCTCATCATTTTGTTTCTCCTCCAAGATCACCACCACAAAATAACATGGCTCACCCTCCACCTAGACCTCCATTTTTGTTAACACCTTTGGTCCTATCAATTTTAGAGGGATGGATGGGTATCCTAATGCAGTCCCACAAGATGTGAGAAATAGGTTACCAAAGTTTCAAGGTAACAATGTTATGACTGGAGATCAGCATCTCAAACTTTTTGTTAACATGATGGAAGATTTTGAGATAGAGTTTGAGGATGTGTATGTAAAATTGTTCATCCACACCTTAGAAGAGGATGCAAGGGATTGGTACAAGGCTCTGCCTAATAATTCTATTGACTCATGGGCAGAGATGAACAATGCATTTAGATTGCAATATGGAGACAAGACTGATCCTAGATTCCTCTTGTCTGAGTTTGAGAATATCAAGAAGAACCCAAATGAAATGGTTCATGATTTTAACACTAGGTTCAATAAGACATTGAGAAGACTGCCTGTTAATCTGAGGCCTTGTGATGAGTCTTGTTTAATCAAATATGCAGATGCATTTGATAAAAAAGCAGCCTATTACTTGAGAGACAAAAACCCTACTAATTTAAGGCAGGCCTTTACCATGGCACTGCAGATTGAAAACAATATTAAAGCCATTGGTAAACCTCTCAAGAGGGATGGTGTGAAGTTAATAAACCCTGAAAAACCTCAAGTTAGCAAGGGTGCTGATTTGGAGGATGTTGTCAAAACTTTGGCAGGTGTTGTCAAAGAAATTTCATACAAATTAGCCCGAGCTGAGAAGGGAATTGGCCAAAGTTCACAAGGTCAACAAAGAGCACAAAACCATGATAGATTTGGCAATCATCCTAGGGGTGATCAAAGGCCAGATGATAGAGGTAAAGGACCTATGGGAGGGGGAAATAGACAACCCCAAGCACGTGAAAATAGATTGGTTCCTGACCCTCTGACTGCCAGGGTTGTTGTTGTTGAGGAGGTTGTTGATATGGATTGGTGTGATAGATGTTTTCTTCCCCATCCTCCATGTGAAGTGGACCAGCAAGTTGATGAAGCTGATAATGAGGATGGAACTGATGATGATATTTGCATGGTGGGCTGTTCTTCAAGTTCACAAGAAGGAGCAACATCAACAGAGGTAATAAGTGCAAGGACTGCTGTAACCTTTTGGGATTGCATAAAATGGGTACCACTTCTTTCTCCTTCTCATACTTATGAAGCAGATGTAGTGCAAGCTTTTGAAATTCCTAACAATGACTTTGAATATTTAAGAGCTTTGATGATAAATAAATATGATGGTGGTATCCCTTCGGAGGAAGATAGACAATTATTAATGAATGTTGTTGTTGGTCAAGAGAAAGAGTATAATACTAGAAGCAAAGTTGTTAAGGGAGCTGGTCCTCAAGCCAAACCTAAGACACCCTTGCTCACAAGCATTCCCAAAGAAGCTCCTAGAAGGGAAACACTTGCCAAGAACTCTGTTGTCCCATGCAAAAATTTCAGTCCTCCTCATGCCCAAGCTGCCAAGAATCCCATGCCATCTAGTGAATCTACTTGTCTCCCTTCCAATGTTGTCTTTCCAAAGAATGTTCCCTATGACATAGCCCAAGTATTGAGCCAAATCAAAGTGAGTGTTCCAATCATTGAGTTGCTTAGAATACCTGAGCACAAGAAGAGAGCATTTGAATACTTGGGATTGAAGGAGGAAAAGAGTACCCCAAGCAGAAATGTGAACATTGTTGAAACTCCTCCTCCAATCATTGCAGACCTTGGAACACCACCAACATTGGAGGATCTTGGGGAAGCTCCTGAGGTATATTTGGGAACATCCTTGGTTGATTCCCAATTGAATGTTGATCCATTCTTTACAACTTTGGTCATAAAGGATAGGCTACTTCACAATTGTATGTTTGATTCCGGTGCATCATGTAATGTCATGCCTCTAGAAGTCATGAATGAGTTGGATATCAAAGTGACAACAGCCTATGGGAAGTGTACTATCCATGGACTCAAGGGAGGTGCTCAGTGGTTGGTTGTGTGATGGGTTTGGTAGTGCAACTTGCAGCCTATCCGGGTAAGAATTTGAAACTTGATGTTGTAATTGTTGACTACCCTGCCAAATGGGGCATGCTTTTGTCAAGAAAATGGGCTGCAAGTGTTGGTGGTAGCATTCAGATGGACATGTCTTTTGCCACCATTCCCATTGAGGGCAGCCTTGTCAAACTTTATGGTGAGAAGAAGATGTTGCACCTAATTGAAGATCCTAACAATGCTTCTTATGAAGTGTTGTTTGCTGATGTAGATGCTGAGAATTTCATTGGTTTTGCTGATGGAAAAGAAAATAAGATGGACAAATCAAAGTGCCTTGAGATTATAGGTTCTCCATGGACCTTGCTATTTGATGGAGCTTGCTCCAAATTTGGAAATGGTGTTGGTATAGTTCTGCTTTCTCCTAGTTTGGAAGAGTTTGCTTTTTCCTTTAAACTTAATTTTGAATGTACCAACAACATTGCTGAGTATGAAGCCTTGTTGTTGGGTATAAGAATTGCATGGAAGTATGGTGTCAAGGACATCATTGTCAAAGGGGATTCAGAGCTGGTTGTCAAACAAGTAAGGAAACTGTATGCTACAAAAAATCAGTGAATGAAACAGTACAAGCATGCAGTTTGGGATCTAATTGAAATGTTTGATTCCTTTAACATTGTGTATCATGACAGAGGTCTCAATGCTACTGCTGACAAGTTGGTAGTGTTGGGTTCTAGATTTGGAAATTGCACCATTTCACCTTATTGTGAGTACAATATTGAAGTGCTAACCAGGCCTATTGTCCCTGATAATGTGAAACATTGGCAAGTTTTTAATGATGATGCTCAAGTGCTAAGGTTCTTACAAAACCAAGGTGAGTTTGTGAATCATAATATTGATTGGGAGCCAATGGTATGTATGACTGAAGGAAGAGAAACTTTGTTTGAGAAGGATATTATTCAATTGAAAACAAACACCATTCCTAGAGGTCTTGTTGCACTTGAATCAAATTTTAACAATGCTGATTACATCATCAATAGAAGTATGTATACCTCAAGGGATGTGGAAGAGCATAACTTAGGCACTAATGATAAACCAAGGAAGATTTGGTTGGGCAACAATCTAAGTAAAGAGGAAAAACAGTCCTATGCCCAACTCTTGAAAAAATATCAAGACTGCCTTGCTTGGTCCTATTCTGAGCTAAAGGCATATAGAGAAGACTTGTTTCAACATGAGATCCCTCTTGAGGCCAAGACTAAACCATTCAGACAAAGGCAAAGGCCAATTAATCCACTTCTCTCTATGAAAATGCAAGAGGAGTTAAAGAAGTTGAGAGATGGAGGTATTATTCAGCCCACTAGATATTCATCTTGGGTTGCAAACCTTGTGCCAGTCAGAAAGAAGAACGGAGACATCAGACTTTGTGTAGATTTCAGAAATCTAAACAAAGCATCCATGAAGGACAACTACCCCTTGCCAAATATGGAAAATATGTTGCAGCTAGTGACAGGGTCTGAGTTGCTTTCCACATTGGATGGTTTCTCCGGATACAATCAAGTGGTTGTCAAGGAATCAGAAAGACTTAAGACAACATTCACTACTCCTTGGGGAACATATGTTTTTGTTAGGATGCCCTTTGGTTTGATGAATGCTGGTGCCACTTTTCAAAGAGAAATGGATGTTGCTTTTGCTGGTTACATCAATGACTTCATTGCAGTTTACCAAGATGATGTGACTGTGTTTTCAAGGCAGAGAGGTGATCACTTGCAGCATTTGGAGAAGATGTTGATCAGATGTAGGGAGTATGGAATTTCTCTTAATCCAAAGAAGTGTCATTTTGGCATGTAAAAGGCCAAGCTACTTGGTCATATTGTGTCAAAAGATGGGGTCATGATTGACCCTGAGAGGGTGGAAGCAATCAGCAAAGTACCTATCCCAAGAACCAAGAAAGGCATCCAATATTTCTTTGGTCAAATTAATTTTATCAGAAGGTTTGTTTCCAACTTTGCTGAGTTAACTCTTCCAATTACATGCATGCTAAAGAAGGACCAAGTTATCAAATGGGAGGAGGCTGTCATTCAGGCTTTTGAAGGAATTAAGGAAGCACTTAAACATGCACCTATTTTAGCAGCTCCAAACTACAAGAGGCCTTTCCAAATCTTTTCCTTTGCTTCTGAGAATACCATTGCCTCTGTTTTGCTGCAGAGGGATGAGAATGGGGCTGAGAGGCCTATTTCCTTCTTTAGTAAGGCTTTACAAGTAACTGAGCTGAAATTTACAATCATGGAGAAACAAGCATTTGCCTTGGTGAAAGCAACAAAGGTTTTCAGGCCTTATATCTTAAGTTCAAAAGTTGTTGCTTATGTTCCCCACACCATGGTGAAAGACATCTTATCAGAGATGGAGATCTCAAGAAAAAGATGTAGATGGGTGAACAAACTGCAAGAGTATGATATGGACATCCAAACCACAAAGTTGGTATGAGGTTTGGGTCTTGCTAAGCTCATGGCTGAGAGCAACTTGCAGAATGTAGAAGTGAATCAAGTTGAAGAAGAAAGGGTAGATATTCTTGAGAAGTTGATAAGTTCTGAGTGGTACAAGGATGTGATATTATACCTCAGACACCTATGCTGCCCTGATCACTTGAATAAAAATTAGAAAAGAGCCCTCAAGCTGGCTTCTCAAAAATACATCATCACAGACCTTGGGTTGGCTTGGAAGAACCCTGAAGGTGTCCTCTTGAAATGCATAACTGAAGATGAAGCTCCCAGAATAGTTGTTGATTTCCATGGGGGAGTTTGTGGAGGACACTTTGCTAGAAGGGTAACAACACATAAGATCTTGAGAGCTGGTTATTGGTGGCCTACTCTCTTCAAGGATGCAACCCTGCTAGTTAGAAAATGTGATAGTTGCCAGCGTTTCTCTGGAAGACTGAAAGCTTCAGGCTCCCTTCCTTTGCATCATGTATCAATTGAAGCCCCTTTCAAACAATGGGGAATGGACTTCATTGGTGAGATTTCAGATCCTTCTAGTGCTGGCCATAAGTGGATTCTTGTAGCCACTGATTATTTTACAAAGTGGGTTGAAGCAATCCCATCTAAGAAGGCAACACACCAAATAGTTATGGACTTCTTGTTGAATCACATCATATGCAGATTTGGAGTCCCAGTCAAGATTGTAGCTAATAATGCCATGTGCTTTAGAGCCAAACCTTTAATGGCAATGTGCAAAGAATATGGAATCAATCTGACTTATTCTTCAAACTATAATCCCCAAGGGAATGGACAAGCTGAGTCCAGTAATAAAAACTTGTTGAAGATTATCAGAAGAACCTTGGAACAAAACAAGAAGAAGTGGGGAGAACAACTGAAGTTTGCAGTTTGGGCTGATAGGATAACTCCTAAAAGAGCTACTGGTAAAATCCCATTTGAGTTGGTGTATGGAACTCAGGATTTACTGCCCTTACATCTGCAATTGTCTTCATTTCAGTTTGTTCAACAATTGGAAGATCAAGAGCTCAACCCATATGAATCAAGAATCAATCAGATTGTTGAGCTTGATGAGGAGAGAAGAGCATCCCATCAAAGGCATGTCAGATTTAGGGAAAATTTGAAGAGATTGTTTGACAAGAAGGTCACTCCTAGAGCCTTCAATGTTGGAGATCTGGTTTTGTTATGGGATAGCAGGCATGAAGACAAGGGCAAGCATGGAAAATTTGATGCATTATGGATGGGCCCTTATGCCATTGATATCAGAATTGGTGAACATACCTTCTTTCTCAAAGACTTAGATGGGGAATTGCTGAACTGCCTGTTAATGGCAGACATTTGAAGCATTTCTTGGATTAATCCCCAAATTTGAGGTATGCACCAATTGTATAGTTGTATAGTCTTTGTTTTTTGCTCTGTTTTTGTTATTTTGTTGGTTTGTGGTTTACCCTTGTTCTTGGCATTTTGTCAGTTTCTCAGTTTATTTTTGAAGGATGGCTCTGGTTTTTGCTGCCCTGCGTATTGACTCCTTTGCCCAATGGATATTTTGGCACTTGGTCTACGTTTTTTTCTTGTGGCACTCACTGGGAGTGCCCATCCCCGAGCAAGAGCTAATGTTGGTGCCATTTTTGAGCTTGCATCGTGTTGCCCTAATTTTTCAAATCTATACTTGCTCAAAAATGTTTTATCCTTCGAATTGGTGGTCTACAATTCTTCCCCTCCAGTTGAATGCTTTAAAAATGCTCACAAACTTGTTGTTTTACCCTAGTTTGAAAGAAAAATCCATGTGTGCCTTGTTTGTGCCCTAATTTTTCCAAATCTGCGGGCTATGCTATTTTTTCCCTTTTGCCCAATCATGAAAATCAAAATTGATCGATTCATACTTGTATGTATTTGAAAATCCAATCCCAAGATCAAGAATGCTCTAAAAACATGCTTCAGTTGATTCAAAATCAAAAAAAATTACCGTCCTTGGCGAAAAATTTGAATTCTAGGGCATCCCTTGAATTTTCTACGTTTTGACGGTCAGACGGGCATCATTTTCCTCAAATTCTTCCTCATTCATGCATTGGCAACGTGGCATGTTCTTATTGGCCGAGGAGTGGCGGAAAATTGTTCTAACTTGTCATTTTTTATTTTTTTGGAAAAATTGTGGATTTGGTTCCATGGCTCTGCCTTTTCTTCAAATTTGCCTACGTGGCATGTTTTGATTGGCTAAGGGATTGGCGGGTGGTCGGATCTCCTTAGAAATTTTTGGTTTTATTTTGTAAAATTTTCAAAATCAAAAATTGGCCCGAAACCCCGCAGCCAATGGGGAGAGGACACATGTCCAGAAATGCAAAATGAAAGGAGTGGGCCGACTGAGGACTTAGAGTTTTTTAGCTCTATTTTTCTAAAAATTGAAAAATTAGTTTCAGCCCCGCTCCAATCAGAGGAGGACACGTGGCACATTTTTTAGCAAAGAGGATGTGGATGGCTGAGGAACTTTGAGAATTTTTGTGTTTTTGGATAAAAAAGGTTAAAGTAAATTTTTGTGGCGTAGCCCCATGGCCAATCAAAGGTGGACACGTGTCCAGGAAAAGTCAGAATGAGGGGGCAGATTTCTTGGTGACTTTGAAGTTTTAACTTCAAATGGATAAAAGTCAAAATTTGGGCCGAGTTTCCACAACCAACCAAGGAGGGACATGTGTCCTAAAAATGCAAAAATGGAGGAAGGGGCCGAAGGAAAACTTAATAATTTTTCTTTGTTTTCTAAAGGTGAAAAATGGAATGTTAGCTCCGCTCCAATTTTTGATATGGAGACACGTTTCCAAAATGGTTTGAAAAAATTCAAAAGGAAGGTTGTGCGGGAACGCGGGTCCATCAGAGGTAAAGGTTTTTGTTTTTGGAAAAATTGGTTAAAATTGTAAAAAGGAAGCATGCCTCCGTAGCCAATCCAAGTGAGACACGTGGCCAATTTTGAAGGTCAATAGGGAGTGCGGGCCACCGGTGGAAATTTTAAATTTTCAAAAGGGAGGTTGTGAAAAGGAAGTATGCCTCCAACCTTACAGCAAATCAGAGAGTGCCACGTGGCAAGGATGAAATCGGGAGTGCGGGCCCACGGAGGTTTTTGGGAAAATTTTCCTTTTTCCAAAAAAGGAGCAAAATGAGCAGAATTGTCCCGTGGTTTCATTGGGACCCACCTTTTGGACACATGGCAGGCCCAAGAAGGAGGCGAGGAAAAGTGGAGAAATTTTCCAAATTTTCAAAAGGTTATAAAGTGCATATTATTAACCCTGGGCCCGTTCCAATCATATTTTGCCACGTGTCCGGCCTTATCCAAAAATTAAAAAAGGAAACCCAAGCTTATTTTTAAGTCCTCATCTTCCACGTGGAGGGCCAGGATTAAAAGTTGAATTAGATCGACGGTTGTTGTGCATTCATTTGTTTTGGCCGCCATGGGAGCTCCAAGAAACTTGGAATCATGAATTTTGCATCAAATTTCATCAAATTTTTGGTGATTTTGTGTCATTTTGGCCTTCCAGGATCATTGGGATCACTTTCATGGCTTGATTCTTTGATCTAAGGTGTTTTTGAAGTAATTTTTTTGCCCAGGCCCGTAAAAAACGTAAAAGTCATATTTGGAAGTTGCAGGAGTGAATTTGGAAAGGTAAAAAGGTAAAATGATGAGTGAAAAGGTGTTTGCATGCCTCAATGATGAAAAACGTGCCTCTAGGAAGGATAAGGATCTGAATTTTTGTAATGATTCAACCTTTTTGGCACACCTGACATCCATCGAACATTTTTCTGTTTGATGTCCCTTTCTGCAAATCACGAGGATTTTTTGTAATAAACTTGATCCCTTGGCATATTCTTTGCTTGGGAAAGAAGGCTCTAATGTGGCAAGAGGTATATAATGTATTTTTGAGAAATGCAAGAGGTCAGAGATTGAAATTCATGAGAAATTTTTTGAGAGAAGTCCATCTTCTGAGAAACCCTCCAAAAAACCTGGTTAATGTCTTCTATGTTAGTTCTTCATTATTGTGAGTTGGTTACAAGTGTATAGCCATCACACAAATATGAGATTGTTCATGAAACTCTCCCCTGTTGATGAATCTAACAAGCTTTTGAGTTAATCTATGTTTTTCTAGGCAATATGATGTCTATTATCATTTCTAAATACCTGCAAATAGTTTTCATTGTTCTTGTTGCAATCTTGCATTGAAAGTCTTTAAAAACCACACAGATCTCATCCTTATTGATAGTTTAGTGGCACTTTCAGTTTTGTTTGTCAGAAGAGATTTCATCTGGCATTGAAAATAAGCAGTTTAAAATCACTTCACCTTCATTTGTCAATTGAGATTGCTTGTAAGCCTTTGGGGGTACCTTAGGCGTGGTTTGATCAAGGATTTTTGTGTTTAATTGAGTTCTTTACTTCAAGATTTTGTGGTGAGGTCTCAAATATTGTGTGAAGAGTGCAAAATGGGCTTCCATTTGTGCATCTTTTGGTTGAAAGAATATCTTGATTGTTTGAAGCATTTTATCTGATAGTTGTTCAAGTATTGTAGAGGTTGTCAAAGATCTGATATATCCCACTTTGTCTTGTCAATACCCCACCAAAAATCATCTAAAACAATAGATCCTACCCTATACTACCCCTGATTTGCATTTGTGTACCCACAAAAGATCAAAATCCATTTGCAAAAGTATGTAGAACAGATCAAGATTTCAATGTCTCTAGTAACCTTTGCCTTGTTTTGAGAACATACCCATATTCTGGAAGTGACAACTCGTGAGAGTCAGATCTGGGGTGTTGATCATGTTTTCATCAAGGTTTTCCTCATAGAATTTGAGCCAAAGGAAGGATATCTTCATCTCCTTCACCATTGCAAGGTTACAAAATAGGTCCTCTTACCTTGGTTGCAAGGCACAACCTAAAACAGTTAGGACAAGATCAAGTCCTATTAGAGTGCTATCCATCTCTCCACAAATCTGAGTGCCAGTTAGATCATACCCCCGGCTACCAACGACATACAACATGGTCTAATTTGTCTTTAAGCTTCGTGACACATCTCTAGTGCTGCTCAGCCTGAAAAGGAGAACAAATTTGGGTACCAACATGCAGATCAATTATGCATTCATGTTTATGAACCCATGATTAATTAACCATTCATTCATTTGATTCCCATACTCAATCAAATTTAAATAAGAATATCATCATAAAGTCTTCTTTTATAAGTTTTTCAAATAGTACTTATATTATATAAGTCAATAGTTTGATTTAATGATTTCTTTATCATTAATTTCCCTTCCTTATCATACTCCAATTATCTTCTCTCTTTTCCATTTATTGGTTCATGCATGAAATAAATCACTTTATTTTTCAACATTAAAAATTCAACTTATCAATATAATTTAGGATCATAACTATATCCTTATTAATTTTTCACAATGTCAAATGTTGATTCATAAGTAAATAGATTTAATATCCAACAAGGTGTTGATAAAAACATCCACATATGATAAAGGCCATATCCTTGTACATTGTAATTAAACATAAGTACATTCCTTTTTTATCCACTTAGGATCTTATAGATTCATTTACAAGTTCCAAACACATTCATTAGGTTCAAATCTGATAAGGGATACATTATTAGTTGTAATGTTGGTAATAAATTGTCCTCTTGGTCTCAATAAGTAATTTATATCAGAATTATAATTTAAGTAGTTTACTAGTATAAGTTTAAAATAAGGGTTCCATTAAATAGTTTCCCACTTATTCCGCTCATAACCCAAAGTTATCTATTATGTCATGTATATACTTTGACATAGATTTAAATATCAAATCATCATAGGATATAAGTAAATCCATTTATCTCACAAATATTAACCAAACAACAAGTCAATTAGACAAGGAAAATTTTGATTTACTCAAAAAACTCTAAGTATTCCATAAACAATTCAATCACAAAATAATATCATTGTTCAACCATTACAGAGTATAATGGCACTAAGCGTTCATGACTCATAATAGAATCATTTCATAATTTTAACGATTTCAAATATCTAAATAATTGAACATCATCAGAAAAACAAATGCAACTTTTATAAGTCTTTCTCCTTTCACTTTTCACGAAATCCATATGCACATTGTTAGCTTGTGTCAGTTCATGGGAACTGAGCATGATAAGAGCTAACACATTAGAACAACATGCTACTATCTATCAATTTCATGAAAATAATCCTTCTATTTAATGAAATTTTTCCAAGTTACCTAATTCCAATAACTTTTAAAAGCATGCAAAAATGCCACAAGGCCAAATTTAAAAAAAGAAGTCACATGTACCCTTTTATGAACCTTTTTCCCTAATATGACAAAAGTTAGAAATCATTCAAGTTAAAACATTGGTCCTATAGTCAAACAAAATGACAAATGTTTTGGGATTTCAACCAGGTAATCATAAGGATTACGTGATTGAAATTCATAACTCCATCCACCTTACAATAATTTCTTCTATCATCACTTTACTTCATACTTTAAAGTAGTGTTATAGAAAACATTTCCATTAGCAAAAAAGACATGGCCTAACAACCGAGCCACCTAATATACCCATGAAACATTTCTATCTAAAACAAGAACTGTATTAAATACCAAAATTATCTATTCATCAACTATCACAATAGTCAAGGGTCATATTAACAGATCCATGTATCTTTATCATAACAGTCTAGGTATCTTTGTTTCTTACCTATCAAACAAGTTCTCTTGAAATATATTAATAACTACTACTTAGTCAATCAGGAACAATCAAACTGACCAAATATAGTGCAATATTCTTCAACAAGAAACTAGGAAACTATCAAGTTAATGTTCATCGATTTAACTCGAGTCACAATCGATTCCAGACTGGTACACAACCATTTATAATGGTATTCCTATAAGTAATTTTCAACAAATCTATGACCACAAAGATCATAGAATCTAGATGGTGAATAAATATTTTTAAGTTATAGGAGATGATTTACACAAGGACAGTCATCCTCTTCAAGAGGTAAATAATAAATCTACAGTCCTCTAAATACAGGATAAGCCGACAAACTTTTAAGTTCAAGTTACCAAAACACTGTTCTCGAATTAATATTGACTTAGAGGTTAACAAAGCTTAAACAACAACCCAAATTACAAATTCTCAACTGGGTTTTCTGACAAATGGCCATACAACTCAACCAAGATAGTGAGACTAAATGTTCCAAGAGGGAACAACAAGATAAAATGAGGGTTAAAGTTCCTAAAAAAATCCAGTTTAATACCATCCTTCATGTAGGATTACCTTAAGCAAGAAACTAAAATCAAAAAAGTATGCCCACGAAGGGTTTTAAAATAATTTTGTCTCCTTAAGCTTGAATCAAGACTACAACAATATGGTCGAGAAGACTGAATAATAGAGCTACAACAAGAGAACATTCGGGAAAGATATCTAGTCACCTTGCTTAATGATTCTTATAATAAAAAGGGTGTTTACCCAGAATCTCCTTTCCAAAACCACAAGGATTTCAACAGTCCCAGATAAAATGAAAAGCAACCACCTTAAATCCTTAATGCCACAAATTCATTGAAATGACCTTAACCATCTACGCTAAATAAATGATAAGAACCTTCAATGGATGCATTCAAAAGCAAGGTAAACAAAAATTCACATAACAAAACATATTCATAGATCAAATCATGCAAACATAATCATCCACAACCAACTCACATGTGTTCTCATAGAAAACAGTTACAAATAAAAAAAAGAATAGTTCAACATAACCTGAACTTGGTTTCCATAAAGCTTGTTAAAATAAAAACCAAAGATATAAATAACCATATTTTCCAACAACAAATCTCAAATTAGAAAGCAATATTAGAAAATGAGAAGAGTTATTTTTATGAGATTTATAAACAAAAAAATATTTTAATGGGTTAGAGCCTATCATGCTTGGTAGTGATCGCAAAATCCTTCCCCGAGCTTTCAAACTCTTCTTACAAGCTTTCACAAAAGATACCTTGAAAAATTATTAACAGACACAACCAGAACCTCATCATTTTTTCTTCCTTCATTTTTATAGCCTCTGCATTAAATTTCCTCCACTATTTCTGCCTGATGCAGCCTAGAATCTACCACAAATAACCTAGGTGCGCTGGCACATCACCCAACATGAGTTAAGCACTCACCCAAAGCAGTGCAAAGGTACCATGACCCTCTTTAGGGTTGCTTGTGCAGGATGTTAGCGTGTTTGAAGATAAATCATATTCAGATCCATAAATAACCATAAGCATTCCGATAGAGCATAACCAAATATAGATCTTACATAATCATAGAATTAAACAATAACTATGATACGATTAACCATACAAGAACCAATTATAGTCATGTTTAACATCATTATTCATCCAATAAACTTCATTATATTAAACATAGTAAAGCATAGAAGCTTCTTACATTACAAAGTATTAACATAGGTTATGCGTGCATCAGATCCGACAACATAACTCTACAATAACTCATACACAATGTGTCTGTCCCTCTCTCTTAAACTAAACATAGTTCAATACATATTTATAAGGGTGCGGAATTTCCCTTCACCACTTATGCACTTCCCAAAATAGGTCACATGTTGAAAATAATCATGCACCTTTATAATACTATGCATACATGCAAGTGCGCTAATAATAGATCTCCTACATTTAATTGACAGTCGTAATCCTATTATTATCATGAAATCATGCATGGTGCTTAGTAGACGCTCATCCCAAAATAAAATTTACGTGTCACGTAAGTCTTCATCATGGTTGTGCTCTCTGCACGCTATCTCCAAAAATAGCCCGTATCCTTAAAAATGGCTAAGTCCCGAATCAATCTGTCTTTCGTGCACTTTTCGTTTCCTATCCTTCCGCGCCTTCAAATGCGTCTCGTTACTACGCGTGAATCTTCTGTGTGTCCCTCTCCTTAAAACAATATGTCTCGCTCAAAATTACCCCACACTAATGTACATTGTCATCCTCGAAAATGGGGTTCCTCCTGATTGTTCCCAAATAATAAAGAATAAGAATCTACAAGAATGTAAAGAATCAATGTACAAAGAATAGACTTCTATTCTGCAGCACCCTCCTCTTCAACTAGAAGGATCAACTCCGGATATTCTGCTTTAATCTCAGCCTCCAATGTTTTTCCAGTCATCCAACACAGGTTCTTGTCTTCTCTAGAACGTCTGTTGGCGATGGCTTCCAACTCATCCTGGGCAATCTCTTCCTTTTCATTCTACAATACTAGGACAACATTGGCCATAATAGACATCCTTCCTTCCAGAAGATCCATATTTTGTGCTATAAGCTTTCCAATATCATCTAGCCTCTCCTTGTGTAGGCCTTTTGCTGCTACAAGGGCTTCGTGCTTTTTTTCACTAGTTCTAATCTTTCTGCGCGCCCTAAAGTCACATCCTTCATTGACTTTCAGAACTTCGTTATCTTCAATTATAGTTTCTAGTTCTTATGAATACCTTTGGTGCTGCACATATGTTCAGGGCTTGATCTTGCTTTATTTAGCTCATCATGTAAAGTTTGGAGTAAGGCCTCGTAACTTGAAATCTTCTTAACCACGGAGGCCTTTTATCTCTCTACTTCTGTGTTCGAGATCCTTTAGCACTGGACATCTGAATTTGTCCATCTTCAAGCACCAAATCAACTAAGGTGCACATATAATGCATAGGCGAAGGAAACTTCTCAAGTACCATAGACTCCAGGTGCGGTCTTGCTTTCAGGATGTAGTCACCAATCTATTTTGCCATGTTGATGAAGGCCTCATTCTTTTTCTGTTCTAGGCCCTTATCTCCTCTTAGCCGCGCTATTTCTACATATTTTTGCCTTGTTGTCTTCAAGTAGTGCTCTAATAGTGGCAACCTTATAAACATTTCCTCTGCACGCCACCTCCGTAGATACCTTAACCAAGACATTGCTCACCTATTCATCAAACATTAGAGTAGGCTTTACTATCATGTGTCTACTTTGGGGTGCCTTCTTTATTCTCCTTGACACATAAGATTCTTCGCACACGTTGAAATTTGGCTCATCTATATGGGTATGCATAGACCAAGATAATTGTTTTCTTGTGCACGTGGTGGCCATGTATGCACCCATCAGCCCCCATCCATAAAATTCCTTAAGGCCTATTTTACTTTGAAAATGGGCACAAATTTTTTTGCTTGTGTCCTTAACATAGCCCATACTTGGCACAATGTATTCTCCACTTGTTCTCTTTGTTCTGGGACGCTTAGGAACTTGAGTGCCAAGATTTGGGGTTGGCCCTTTAACGTCCTGAGTAGTATCATGTGCGCGAGGTTGCTCATGCTCCATTTCTTCTACCTCCTTCACCCCTTCCTCTTCATCCTTCATGTCCTCATCTATGGGATCCTCAACATCTTCTGGCTACACTAGGGTTCCAGGCATGCTCTTTGTAGAATCCTCCGCCTCCTCATTTAGCTTGATATTTCTCCTCTTCTTCTCTATTAAATCTTTCTGAGGAGAGAGTCATGGTTATCTTATTACCAGATGTGGAGTTCTTGCACCTTGGGTCCTTATTATTATGAATACCCTCTTAAACTGGTTCTCTTCATGGATTTATTCCATGTCCAAGTCCTCGTCTCCTTATGCCTGGGGTGAAGTATACGCACGCTTAGTCTCCTCTCTATCTATGGGCTTCCTCCATCCTCTATGATCCAAGCCTCCATTATCTTCATTTTTTTCTTCCTCCTCATCTACCTCTATAGTCACTGCAGGCTTTAGAGCTGGCACATTCTCCACTTTATGTTTTCGCTTAGGCAGCCCTGGAAGCATGAATTCATTTTCCACATACTTGTTATTCTCTAGCCTAGGCTTGAATTGAAGATATATGAGTGTGGCTTCACTGTCCCTAATAGAAAAGCTTACTGGATTCATACTTATGACATCTGGAATGAGGCTCTCAATGTAGGCAGTTTGTCCTAGATACACATATGTCTTCTTGATGGTGTGGTAGTCACAATATACCTTGTATGCATTGAAGTTCAGACAGCATGCATCAATAAATATGTGAACTGAGGCCTCGAAGTAGTGCGTTGTGAAGGCATAGGGAAGTTTACACAATGGGATCCATGTCCCATCCCTCATAGCAAACCACTTGATGTAGAAGTGTTTGTACACCGTGAACTTTACTACCTTGCCTACTATTGATGGTAGCTCTTTGGGAATGTGCCACTCCTCAAATTCTATGTGAAGTTGGTCATACCATGTTTCTGCCCTCTGCTTAAATGGCCCACTCATTGAACCTTCACATAAATATTTGTCAAACCTCTCTGCGAGGGACTTATTTTCTAAGGGGTACTCCCAAATCTTGTTTTTTGGCCCATCAGGCACTCCAATTTCTAAAAATACAAGAGAAAGCGGATAACGCTAAAACTTATCTTTTCTCCTACATGCACTTCCTCAAAAATGGTTTCTACAATATAGCCTGCTAAGTTGTATACGTCTCCCTAAGAAATTTTATTTTTAATATGAAGCCACATGGTGTTTACCTGTGACCATCTCTCTTGGCCATTCAACTTGGTCAGCAAATGTGTGGATGTCTGCGCCACAAGGAACTTCTTTAGTTTATCTATGTCCATTTTGTGTAGACCTAGAGTATCCTAACTCATTACTGGTGGTTACCATAGTTGTTTTATCAGTTAGATCACTTACAAGGTCTATCTCAGTGCCCTTCAAACCTATTAGTGTCGAAACTAGGGCCGTTGTGATCCTAAACCTCCTTCCAGCGAAATAAAAGAAGTCCTCATGGACTTGGATCATAAGCCATAGATATAAGGGTTCATATTTTCCACAATATGGAAGCTCATACAACTGATAAAGTCATACCTGCTTAAGAATTTTTTCCCCAACATCGTCATATACTGGAATATCTTCCACTATGCACTTGTTGGTCTTCTTATTCAATAGAGCATCCAACTCTCCCTTGTTTTCAGTGGTACTATTGTTGTAGTCACTTATTTTGCATATGTGGATGTGGTAATCCCACTCTTGTGCAACTATTACTCCTTCCGGGTACTACATCTCTGAAAAATTAATCTCGGGAGAAATTTCAACTTCAACTTCTACATTTTTCTTTCCTTTCGTGTGTTTTACAGGTGCTTTCTTTGGTACCATCGTAAAAATATCACCTTTTTCCTTTTGTGATGGGAAAATTCAAACCATATCTCAAATCCATGTGCCCTAGCTCCTTCTCAATGCTTTTGCTTTGCTCAAACTCTTCACCAATGGGGACACAAGCCTCTTCTATGCAATAGTTTTCTCTCCACATCTGGTTTCACAACACTCTACACTTCCACATGATATTCTTGGCTCGGTCACACTTAGCTTGCTTAAATACTTATAATTGCAAAGGTAAAAATAAACCCGCATCACGTCCTTATATAGATTTTCAAAAAGGTTAGTGCATTTATTTATCCTTCACCTACCAATAATACTCTCATTAATTGACCATTTTCACAATCTTTGCGAGGTACATCTTTGCGCCCCAGCTATAACCTTATAGCGCACCTTCCTACCTTCTGGCTATAGACTTCTCTTCAACGTACTTTCATGTGCTTCAGTACCTCACCACTGTGCCTTCCCCTGGTAGTTTCCACGGTTGCTTCTTACCTTATGTTATATTATTCCTTCATTTATCTCCATCTATGGTCATCTTTAGAAGAAATCTTCTTTCTAATAGCTCCTTTAAACACTTAAATAACACATGTCTGTAACAGTTTGTTCTCATGTGTACCCAGATGTGAATAGCAAATAATAACCATCACCCCACACCAGTGGTATGTGTAGTCCTCTGTGCATAAAAATACTTCATATGGTAATTATCTTCCAACACACAAATGCGCTTATTACATAAAACACCAAACTAAATTGACAAAGAATAGTGACAAAGAAGGAAATACATAAAGGAAAACCTATTCTAAATGGCAATATTGCATTATTACAAACACCAAGAAAACTTATTTATAGTAGGGCTTCAGCTTACTCCCGTTTAAGTAACCGGGTAACCGTTTTCCACGAAGTGCCTCTAAATGACAAGTGCCTGATTTAAGTATATGAGTGATAACATACGGTCCTAACCAATGCACTTTAAGCTTGCCTAGATGGTGCAAAAACTTAGAATAATAAAGAAGCACCATTTTTCCAATCTCAATCTTTTTTTCCCTGATGTGCCTATCATGCCATGCCTTCTGCCTGGATTTTTCCTACTTTTGACTCCAATGTGCTATGGTGCACCTCTCATCCAATTGTATCAACTTGTCAATTCTTTCTTCTAATGCTTTCTAATCAGCTAGACCTCCAGCACACGTAATATGTAAAGAAGGTAACATGAATTCCATCGGAAGAACTTCTTCTGCGCTAAACACCAACTGAAAGGTTGTGGCCTTGTTCAATCTCTTGTATGTCATTTTATACACCCAAAGCACGACATAAACTTTATCATCCCAATATTTCCATCCAATATCACATATTTTTGTCAATTTCTGGCTCAAAATCTTATTGAAGGCCTCAACGGTCCCATTTTCCTGAGGATGATAGGGTGTAGTCTTATGATGTGCAATCATAAATTCATCCAATAGTATCCTGATTCTCTCATTCAAAAAGTGTGTACCCCTATCACTTGTCAAGCTCAGCGGGCATCCATACCTTGTAAAAATATTTTCCCATAAAAACCTGGCTACTGTAGCTGCTGTAAAATCCTTGGTAGGTGCTGCTTCTACCCACCTTGTAAGATAATATGTACAAGTGATGATGTAGCGTGATCCAGTTCTACATGTGACTGGAAAAATAGGACCCATAAAGTCTATATCCCATTTATAGAATGGCTCTACACTAGAAATAGGTCTTAACGAAATTTCATCTCTTTGCCCAGGTTTTCCAAGGCTCTGAAAGTGATTGCACACCTTATAATACACCTTACAATCTTTATAGAGGATCTCCCATCATAATCTAACAATTAGGATCTTGTGCGCAGTGGTGTCACTTGTATAGTTCCCACCTGCAATACCACCATGAGCCTCTTCCATGATATCTATGCACTCATGTTCCAGTACACACCAACGTAATACTTCATCTTGTCCTAACTTGTATAGGTCACCACCGATCAACATAAAGGGTGCCGTGTGAATTACAAGTTTTATCTTCTCTAAGGCTTTCATTCCTTTTGGTGTCATACTTGTGTGTAAAAATACAACAATATCATCCAACTCTGAAGGCACACATTGAAACTCGTACAACTGTGCATCTGGAATTGTATCTTCAATTGTCTGCAGGTCCTCCCCTGACTGAATCCTTGATAAATGGTCTGGGCCAAAATTACTTTTACCTGGTTTTACCACAACTATGAATTCAAATTATTGGAATAAGAGAACCCATTAACATATGTGCCCATGTAAAATGGGCTTGTTTACTAAGTATTTCAATGCCATGTGATCGGTATGAAATACAAATGGTGTTACTCAAAAATACTATCTGAATTTATGCAGCGTGTAGATCATCAAAAAGGCCTCACGCTCTATTGTTATATAATTATGCTATGCATGAGTTAATTTTATACTAGCAAAATAAATAGGATGATCTACAATTCCTTCTCCGGGCTGAGCTAACACCTCTCCAATGACCATGCCAGAGGTGTCCACATGTACATGAAACAGTTGGTTCCATGAGGGAAAACACATAATAGGCATTGTAGTAAGTCTCTCCTTCAATGCCACAAATCCTCGCTACTGTGGTTCTCCCTAATAAAATGTCCCTTTTCCCTTTAGGAAATCTTCCAAGGGTGCGTCAATCTTTTCATATCCTTTGATAAAAAATTTGTAACACCTTGTGTGACCCAAGAATCTGCGCACCTCACTCTGACTGGTAGGCTCTTCCAGGCTTACAATAATGACAACCTTAGTTGGGTTCACCAATAAACCTTCCTTACAGATGATGTGCCCTAACAAGGTTCTAAAAGGTGTAGCAAACATGCACTTCTTGATGTTTAAAGATATGCTTAACTATCTGCATCATTCAAACATTAAGAGAAAATTGTCACAATGATCCTTAACAATTCCATACACCATCCAATCATCCAAATAAACCTACTATAAGTTGTGAATAAAGTATTTGAACTCTTGAACTACTATACAAGAAAATACAGTAGGAAAATTTTTCAAACCAAAGGGCATCACAACATAAGTAAAACTTCCCCATGTACTAGTGAAAGTTGTCTTCTCTTTATCCTCCTATGAAATTCAAACCTAATGATACCTAGAGAATCCATCTATAAAAGAATAAATTTCATGCCCTACAACGCCTTATAATATTTCCTCTATGAAAGGTGTAGGGAAAGTATCAGTTACACATGCAACATTCAGTTCCCTATAATCCACACAAATTCTAATCTGACCATTTTTTTATACTGATTACCATTGGACTAACCCACTAAGATTCCTCCACTGGCTTAATGATACCAGATTTCAATATTTTGTCAATTTCTTCCTTAACTTTTACGTGCAGGTTAGGGTTTATTCTGTAAGGTCTCTTCCAGACCGGGCGTGCTCCTTCCCTTAGCTTAATATTCATCTATCCTAATGACTCATGCACGCCTTTTCATTCATGGTAGCCCCAAGGAAACAAGTCTGGAAAATCACGTAGTAACTTAATGATTTTTGTCACTTCAGAGTCAGACCAATAATCCCCAATTATTTCCTCCTTAGGTTCAGCATCTGTGCTAATGTTCACTTTCTTGGTCTTCATAGGTTCATGATAGGTCCATGCGTTATTATCCACACTATCCAAAACCTCACGTTTACCTGCAGAATGATATACATCCATATTTTCTACTTATTCATCATCCACTAGGTAGACCATCTTACCTTCTTCCTTCTCAAAGCAATCACACTTAAGTAGTGTGACATCAGTCTCTTCTTCTTTATAAAAATGTGCTCCTAAGTCTTCCTCACCAAGTAACTCCTGAATGAGTTCTTCATATTTTGCACTGTCTCCCATAGTTAAGTGTTTTATAGCCTTTAATGCTTCTACCAACATAGGTTTAGTAGAGAAGTAGTCAAAAGTATGGATCATTCAGGAAATCAAATCTTGTTAATTTCCAATCTCTCTATGTAGCTTCGTATATACATACCAAGTGCATAAGCAACCTTGTAAAGTGGAATAAAGTTTATTCACCCATAGAAAAGGAAGTAAAGCTTCCTAAACCTCTGTCCAGAGTATCTCACACTACTGAACATGGTGTTGAACAGGTTGGTTACCATAATATGTGTATATTTGAGTAGCTTCGTTGCACCTAAAGAACCGATTGGTTAGAGTGACTTTGATTTAATTCCATTCTATAATATTATCCCTGTGAACCATCCACCAACGTGCTATTATCCCATGTGTTGGCAAGAAAATTTATCGTGTGAAAAAAGTTATGGATTTATTACCAACACTCTAGGAATTTAAGTCCCTCTACTAAACCGGTGCAGCTACCATATATGCATGCATGATAAAATGTGGATTTCTAGTGGCCTTTTGACCGGGGATTCAACAGGGGCACTCCATTGACCCTGCGAAAAAGCTAGAAATATCTTGCTAGGGAAGAATTTGTCTGGAGAGTGGGAAAGGGGAGTGAGAAATTAGGTAATAGAACTAATGTTATAAGTAGGAAATTAGATTCATGCACACACTAGTCAGAAGTTTTTTGCATTTTTGCAACTTTTCGCAAATGGCACAATGTGAAGTTATGGGCCTACGGTCCCATGGAATATTTCTTACCAAATGAAAAAATGGAAGGTTGTGGGCTTGCGGGGCTGAGGTAGACTTTTGCACTTTTACATTTTCTCCGCAAATGGCGTAGTTTGTAAGTGCGAGCCCGCGAGCCTGAGGAAGATTTTTTACCAAAAACTGAAAGCTGCGAAGTTTTGGCTAGCTCCTTTGATCTGTGGAAGTTTTGAATACACTTTTGTAGTTTTTTACAAAATTAATGACCAGCCCTTTGAAATGGGAATGGGCTTTATAATTTATAGAGGAGATTGACCCTTCGCCTTCCCCCCAATGACCTTTTCATATGTTTACAAACTTAAAACTTTTCAGGATTCTTAGGAAAAGTTTAAGTCCCTTTTTATAACATAAAGGTGACTTATTACACTAGTGAACATTAAGACATATGAAAAAGTGCAATCCCAACACAAAATTAGAACATTGAGAAGAGAGAGAAATTTGGGGGGAAGAGGAGAGAGAAAGAGTGAGAGAAGAAGAAGAAGGACAGATGGTGATTCAGCGATAAATAAATTCCATATCTTTCAACTGGAAGCTCATTGATTTTCCAGAAATCAAGTGCAGTGAATTTCACTGGAATCTCTCGATGAACTCTACACATCTAAGAAACTCCTTATGCAAACTGCTCGTAGATATCTGATTTGGCTGATGAATGAATCATTCCATGATGATCAAAACATTGAATTGTCATGACGCATTAATACCATGGGATCCAAACTCATGTAGTGAGCATCAACTTTGAACAGATTTGATCCTGATCCCCTCAGATGGTCATCCCTCTATGTCCTTAGCTGATTCCAAATAGCGCTCATGGAACAACCAAACTTGTGAATAGATATAGGAGCAGCTGTGCTATCCTGTGAACATATCACCTCTTGCTCCAGTTTCATCTTCTGATTTCTACCATATTCAACCTCATATGAGCCTGATAAAATTTCTATGTTTTATCACATTTTTATTTTTAGCAGGTTATTATTTGGGGACTTGCTATCCTTTGTGCCTCTCCAGTTCATTTTGTTTCTTGTGCTTTCCATTTTACCCCTGTTTCTGAGGTGTCCTGAGGGATGTAAACTTTCATGTAGTAATTCATGGTGGTTATGGATCTTCTGTGGCATTTCTTTCAGGAAGTATAACTTATGATATTTTTAGTAAGTGGTGAAAACAACCTCCTTTGCGATGACCTCAACTATTTTGGATTCAGATTTCATCACCTTGTGCTCCAATTTTCATCATATCACCTGCTTTCCTCCCTAATCTCTGAATTTTCAAAAATTTCTATCTCTTGGTAAGCAGTTTCCTTGGTATGAATTTACCATTAGGATAGATTAAAAAAAATATTCCTGCATATCTGATGTAGATTTTGGACACTTTAGTTGCAGTGAACTAGTTTTAGAGAAAC
This sequence comes from Taxus chinensis, assembly GCA_019776745.2. Classification (NCBI taxonomy): domain Eukaryota; kingdom Viridiplantae; phylum Streptophyta; class Pinopsida; order Cupressales; family Taxaceae; genus Taxus; species Taxus chinensis. Next base: position 89,612,345 of record CM034153.1, on the reverse strand, counting down.
AATTTCTTTGGAGACTCTTCCCTCTTAAGCTCCAGATGATTTCGCTTGTTGGACTTTCCACAATTTGAATATGGTCTTCAGTGGGTAGAATATGATAAAAAAACACCCTCCATATTTCTATAAAGTATGCATAGGGACAACTAGTTCATGGCACGAAACTAGATTTTTCAATGATCGTTCCCTCCAATTTTTCATGCGATTTCGACCCACTAGAACTGCTGAGAAGTGGAGATGTAGCTCATCTGATTTTGGACTTCAACTACTGTGTCATGGTGGCCATTAATGGAGCTTAAAATTTGTAGGTATGGTTTTTTTCTCTGTTCATGATGAAATAATTTCCATTGCGATAGGTTTTTTATTTTGATGCTTCACGTGAAATTTTACTTCAATCCGATGACCGGTTTGATAGGAAATTGAACTTTGTTCTTCGTGGAGCCGGAAGTGAAATTTATTCAATGTGAGCATTCCTTCCTACAAATTTGAGGTTTGAATATGATTTTTTAATGTCCTTCAAGAGATAAGAACTCAAAAATATATGGTTTGTCAATTCGTGCACTGGTTTGCAAGATATCTTCAAATCTTCATTTTATGGCAATGGGGATTTCCACTATTCTTCTTCTCTGTTATTCATTTATTCTTCTTATCTTGATTAATTATTCTTCTGAGAATTTTGTATCACCATGGGGTAGACGATTTAATTTCTTTGGTGAATCTGGTTTGAGCTTTGGCAATGGTGGAGTGGTGGACTAGTGTTCTTTACAACTTTCTTTTGGTAATGGAGAAGCAGCGAGAAACGACAACTGCAACAGTTAGAAAAAAATTCAAAAATTGCAAGTTGGAAGGCACCATTTCCTTGACCTCAGGGACATGAGGGACATAAATTTCCAAAATGAGCAAGGTGGTGACATGTGGCGGCGATCCAACGATAGGGAATGAGTGCTCCAAAATCATCTTTAAAACATCGAGGGGATGGAAACGGGTCACATGGGTGACCAAAATTATCCTGTAATGGATGTGAAAATTTTTCCATGTTTGATATCCCTAACCTTAGGGATGTGACGGACATCAAATGCCATGGTGTCATCGATCTGACACGTGGCTGCTTGATCCGAACGGCAGGGAATGGATGCTCCAAAAATGCACTAGGGGTTGAACTGTCAAATCTGAAGGTCACACGAGGGTCCCAGAGGTCAAATGGGGGCTGGGTGAAATTTTTCCAAGGTTTATGTACCTAACCTCAGGGACTTATTTGGAACATAAAATCTTGCCTAGGCTCCTGGTGCTGACACGTGTCCTCCCAAAAATTGACTAACTCCCGAACTGTCTCGAAGAGGGTAACTTGGAACGATGATAACTTGAATTCCTAGTGGAATTTACTTGGTGAAATTTTATATGATATTGACTGGAAATGGATTTTTTAATCCAATGGTGTGGGTCTCATGTCTTTATTATTCTGTCTGATACCTTAAAAATGTATTTTTTATTTGGTACTCTATATGTACCTGATAAAAACTACTTGTAAACCCTATGCACCAAGGTGTTGTGAAAAATATTATTTCATAATATTGTAGGTATTAGAATTATATTTCTAGATATTTTTTGTTTACTCCTAACTCCATTCAGAGCTCCCAGAATCTTCTTTTGAAGCTCAATAACTGTTTTTAGGCCTGTGTACTGCCTAGGCTTGTGAACCCTGTTTTTATTCAGACTGATCCAAGTCTTTCAAAACTTCCCCAAACCTTCCAAAATTATTTCCATGATTTTATAAGGTATTCCATTCACCTCCATGTTGAATTTGGACCTTCCATTCTATTCCAGGGGGTTTGATCATGTCCTGGGAAGGCCAATGATAGCCCTTCCTGTGACTGCCTGAAATTTGCATTTCCAATGAACTCCTAAAATCACCTAGGGGATTGATTTGACTTTCCTAAATCACCTAGGGGGATGAGATAATGTTGTCCAGGGGGTCACTAGACTGACTGGTTGGACTTGGTGTGCCTGGGAATGGTAGAACATGAAAAATTTGGCACATGGGTATAGTTGTTGTGCTTGGAAATTGTCAACTTCCCAAATGCTAAGCTACTACTTAGACTTGTTCTTCAATTCTGGTTACACTTTGTTTACCATCTTTCACAGCTAATAATTAACTCTATAGTTTCTCTCTTTTATTATTCTTCTTTTCTTCATAATGCATTCTTGTGATACATTCTCTTCTAATCATATGACTTCATTCAATCTCTTTCATACAAGGCTTCTTTTACTCACAAATTCTTGTCCTACTTCAAACCCTCACACATGTTGAAAACATCCTTTATCTATGTTTGTTGAATAATCTTCGTCTCTTCTTGACCAAACAATTCAAACACATGTTCATTCAATTCTCAAACCTGTATACCTGTACTTCTTCATAATGATTCACTTTGCTCTAATATTGTTCTATTCTAATCATCAAATAAAATGCAAAACATAACCTTCTATATGTTATTACAGTACTTATTCCTTTCATACATAATTTCCTATCATACTTAAAAAATATTTGCATTCACCCTGATTATCAAAACTAGTCTCATACTCCTATTCTTTTCATAAGCACCACTTCTTCATTTATTTAATAGTCACAATGATTATAATCTCTAAATCTTCAAGCTTCTAAGTTCATTTACAGTCACAAAGTTTTTTCCATAAGCTTGTGTAGAACTCTTCTTCACAGATTCAAATACTCACTCAAATTCATTTTTTCATTTAAATCAATTTACACACAATCTTTTACTCTGATCATTTAGTCAAATGCTACTTCTTAGTACTCTGATCATTGGACGTCACATCATACTTGTCTTGTATGTCCATGGCATGAGTGAAGAGATTCAATCACTCTTCTACTTGATATTTTTTCAACTTCTACTCTTTCAACTATTATTCATCATTGCACTACCTTATACATGAGATGTTTGTTCGTACTTGAACTCATAAATGAGTTTGCACACCCTACATGACGCAGGTAGGAAATCAACATTCCTACAAACACTACTTATTTTTATCATCACAAGCATTTATGCACTCAGATTTTTCTTGTCAGTATCATTCAGATCTTTGCAATGCACATTTGATGAACACAAAGTATCACACCCCTACATCTTAGTCAAATCAATCTATTAATATCCTATATTTATCACATCTCTCAATCAAAATTTGTACATATGGATATATTTAGCATTTTCTCAAGGGGGGGAAAGGAAGAATTTAGATATCTCCTTTGTTCTCTTTTTCAAGGTAGAATACACTCTTGAGCTTACAAAATTAATGACCAACCCTTTGAAATGGGAATGGTTTTACAATTTATAGTGCTTTGGAATTCTCTTTGCCTAACCCCATTGACCCTTCATATGTCATGAGACTTTTTACATTATTAGGAGAAAATTAAGTCCCTTTTTATAACATAAAGGTGACTTATTACATTATGACCATTAAGACATATGAAAAATTGCAACCCCAACAAAATTAGAACATTGAGAAGAGAGATAAATTTTGGGGGAAAAGGAGAGAAAGAGTGGAAATAAGGAGGAAGGATTGTGTCAATGATGATAGATTCTACCTCTAATAAATCTTGTTGATTCTTATACACGACTCGATTGAAACCCTCTAATGTTCAGATGAAAGAAATAAATCTTTGAACTCTTGTGCACACTACCAAAATTCCTTTGGATGATGTGTGAACACAGTGTGTAAATACATTTTCACATGACACATTCAGTGATCATGGGCATCACTCATGGAGATCCATTCTGAACAAATCTCATCCTGACTCCCCTAAATGTTTTCCAGACTGCTCGGCTGATTTGGATAGGATCCTGATGAAGCATCTTGTGAATGATCTGACAGTGTCTATTGCTAATTCCACCTCCCACATACTGATTAAAGCATGAAATGAGTGTCGAAATACACTATCGACATCCTCACTGTCACATACTCTTTATAGTAGGATGATAGAGACTACACTTTTTTCTCTCTTACTCAGAAGCGAAGGGATGCGCCAGATTCTTCCCTGTTCATTTATGCTTCATGATTTCTTCATAAAAACAACTTACTATTTTTAGTAAGTACGAAAATTGGTTTCCTTGAACCTCAACTACATGTTATAACCTTGATTTCCCCTTCTCCCTGCATACCTCCCTCCCTTTGGATCAACTTTCTATTTTTAGCAGGTTCCCGTGGGACCACATACTATTTTTAGTAAGTTACAAAAATGCCCTCTCCAATGAGTTCTCAGTTGTAGTGCACCTCCAATGTCTACATCTCCTTCGCAAGATCTTCTATTGCTTACTTTCCTAAAATAGTAGTCCTCTACATAGAAGACCTAATATTTTTAGAATGTGGGCTTCTGGAGGTCAGATTGATGTGGAACGAATTTATTTGATATGGTTTTTTTCCCAATGTAGCCCCTCTGAAATTTCAGACCCACCCGCTTAATAGTCCAAGAGATTTTAAACTTTCAAGATTTTGGACCTGGCAGTGCTTCTGGATGCAACAAGGACATTAATGGATCCTCAAAATTACAGGTCTATTTTTCAGAAACTCCATTTGTGATGACTTAAATTCCATTGCAATATTTTTTGTCCTTCTAGTTGCTTCCATGATGAAATTTCACTTAAATCCGACTACCAGTTTGATAGGAAATTGAACTTTGTTCTTCTTGGAGCCGGAAGTGAAATTTCTTCGCTGTGAGCATTCCTTGCTACAAATTGGAGGTTTGAATATGATTTTATAATTTCCTTCAAGAGAGAAGAAATCAGCAACATATGGTTTCTCAATCCATGCACCGGTTTGCAAGATATCTTCAAATCTTCGTTTTATGGCAATGGGGATTTCCATTGTTCTTTTTCTCTGTTCTCCATTTATTCTTCTTATATTGATAAATTATCCTTTTGAGAATTGTGTATCATTATGGGGTAGAGGATTTTATTTCTATGGTGAATCTTGTTTGAGCTTTGGCCATGGTGGAGTGGTGGACTGGTGTTCTCTGTAGTTTTCTTCTGGTAATGGAGAAACAAGAACCAACTAATAGTTAGAAAAGTTTTCAAATTTTTGAAGTTGGACTTGAGGAATCACTTTTTAATCATTGAGAATATCCCTGACCTTAGGGACATGAGGGACATCAATTTCCATGATGAGCAAGACGGCGACACATGCGGCGATCCGACGACAAGGAATGAATGCTCCAAAATCAACTTTAAAGCATCGAGGGGCTGGAAGTAGGTCACATGGGTGACTAAAAATATCCTCTAGGGGCTAGGTACATTTTTCCATGTTTTATGTCCCTAACCTCAGGGAATTGAGGGACATTAAATTCCACGGTGGTCCTAGAGCTGAAACGTGGTGCTTGATCCGACAACAGGGAATGGATACTCCAAAAATGCACCTTGGGGCTGAAAGTCGAGTTTGGAGGTCACACGAGGGTCCCAGAGGTCACATGGGGGCTGGGTTTTTTCAAGGTTGGTGTACCTGACTCAAAAAACATTAATTGAAATAAAATCCTACCACTTTTTACTGAGCTGATTCACATGAACCTAGACAAAAAAATTGCTCATAACGTCTTTCGATACATGCTCCATTTTACCTGATGGCATTTTGAGATATCTCAATGGACGTAGTCCTCTGGACAAAAAATTACTTCTATGAATTATCCTGAAGGATGCACTATATTTTTTATTCCAGTGTTAGGAGTAAGCATGTCCTTGATTCATGCACTTTGATCCCTAAAAAAATGTTTTAGAAAAAATAACATAAATTTCACATACCTTCTCATAACTTGATGAAATTAGTCCTGAAGGACCAAAAATCACCCCTATACATGATACACAATCTCATTTTTTGCTATATAGTGTTGTGAAATATTATATTATATCTCGATTGCATGTAGTTTACACTGTTAGTTCTCAAAGCCAATTTCTGTGAACTTTTAATTTTACCTTTTACTTCCATAACTCCATCTGGAGCTCCCAGAATCTTCTTCTAGGATGCTACAATTCTTGTTTTAGGCCTGTGTACATGCCTACACCAACCTCTCAACACCTAATTCAAACTCAAAAACAAGCTCTAAAGATAGTTACAAACTCTCAACCCAAACCTTTGACTTATTACTCACTCCATAAGATGTTCTAAGGTCATTCTAGATTCACATCCATGTATGACCTGTAGAACACATGTACCAAGTTCCACTCCACCATGGGTTCATGCCAGTCTTGGTGAACTCCAGTGACATCACTAACCAAGCCTGCCAACATACTGAAAACAACCTTTCAGAACTTCCTAAAATCACCTGGGGGATTAAATTGACTTTCCTAAATAACCTAGGGGAACAATTTGACATCAAATACGGGGTGACTACACTGATGGATTTTACTTGGGGTTCCTAGGAATGATAGGAATTGAAAAATTTCACACAAGGGTATCATTGTCATGCTTGGAAATTGTCAATTTCCCTATTGCATATTTACATGAAAACAACATGCAAGGTATATACTAACATATTTCTTCTTTAAACTAGATCTGTTCACTATTCCTCTATGGCATACAGGAATATTGTAGGGTCTCCTTCTCTAGTGTACTGAGGTATAGAGTTGTTACCTATCCTCCTAATACAATGAGGTTTTCTCCTCTATGTAAATGCACTCCTTCATTTGCATGCAACCATCTCATAAATTCCATGAGACCAATTATCACAATTAATACTTATGATGTCACTAATATACTATGCATCTTCACACTGAAGGATCCCTTTCTTAGATGGGTTGAGTACTTCTGGGTCCTGAATGGCGCATACATAAATCTTGTTCAAATCTTCCTCACTCAAAGGCTTAACATAAGGCACATATTTCCCATCTGTTAAAGGGATAATGACCCTTTCCTCCTTGTTCTCAAAACTTATATACCCCTTTTTTAACCGTAGATCAACATTATTTGCAAAACACCAAGGGCGCCCAAGTAGAGATGGGAAGCTGTCTGCTTCTACAAGTGCTAAAACCTCAAACTCCCTAGTGAACTTGGCCCCTTGTATAGTAATGGAGGCATCTTTTAAAACTCCAATGGGAGTGGACTTAGTTTGATTAGCCATAAACAACACATTAGAAGATGAATGCAATGGAGGTCTCCCCATATGTACCCATGCATCAAAAGTAAGCACATTTACTTCTACACTTATGTCAATCAATATATTACTCAAGATCCATCCATCCACAACAACATTCAGAGTGATATCCTTGTCATAATCCAAGCTATGAGGAGGAAGATTTACATACAGGATCTTCTGTCCATTTTCAATACCTACGCGTAAAGTGTTTCCCTTTAGCCAATTCCCTAGAAGTGGAATGATATTCTCTTGACACAACATTTTGCATACCTTCTTCAAGTCATCAATATCTAACTAGACCACCTCTGCTACCTTCTTCTGTTCCATCTTCCATGATTTCTCCTTTAAACACTTTATTTCACCTTGAATATTTCTGAGTACCTCCATGGTTTCCTGATAAACCTCCTTCTAATGCGTAGGATCCAGGTACCTTACATGCAAGACCTCCTCCTTAGTGATGGTAAGATTTTTCTATAATGCCTCCCTCGTGGGTACAGCTCCAGTGCATGCAGTAATCTTCACAGGTAATACCTCAGGTTCTGGTGCTAGCTTTGGCATCCACTAATTTTCCACAGTGCATTGTATTCTAACCATCTTTTTTCCCTTGTTCTCCTATTTATGTTGCTTTCTAAGATGACCATATAATTCCATGCATTCCTCATTGTGATTCTTCCCACACAAAAAAAACAAGTAATATTCTAAGGACATTCGTGCTTGTAGTGGTCAGGATATCTGCATGTAAAATATGTTCCTCAAGGAAACTTGCCTCATCCACCACCATGGTTGTGGCCTCTGAATCCACCAAGGTATCCTTGACCTCTGCCATAACCCCCTTCAAAATCCCCTTCATTCTGATCATATCGCGTTTGATTGTGATCATGGTGCTCACCTTTTCTTTTAGAGTTATCTGATACTCCTGTGCGTCACACACTAATATCTATAACATCATGGATCTAGCTAATCAACTTGCAGTCTTTTGTATCATGAGTCACAGACCAAAAAAATTTACAATAGCAAGATACATTCTTCCTTATCTGCATTGTAATAATGGGTAGTGACTGACATCATGGTTCAAATGGCATATCTCACAGTTTAACAATAATGAATGCACTGATCTATGGGGATAATTATCCTTGGTGTGCCCTTCTACTTCATAATTTGTACACTAAATCCCAATGCGCATCTCATGTGCTAAATTTTCTTATAGTTTCTCCAACTACTTTACCATAGCTACAATTTGTGCTTCCAAGAATGGGCTTACTCCAATGTCTATACTTCTAATTGACTCAGTGCACAAATCTGCTTTAAGTTCTTCACGTGGATCCATATATGTCTTATGTGATAGCGCCCTCCTAAAAGGTGTGATCATACCTCCAAAAAACCATTGTGCATGTTGGCTTGCGTGGATATTATAAGAAATCTTAGACAAAAGTGTTTTGAAATGGGAAACATACTCCCAGAAACTCTCAGTAGTTCCCTGCTTAAAATCTTTGAGTGCTCTTATACTCTTCTGCTCGAACTCAGGGATATGAAACTCCTTAAGGAAGGCATCCTTTAATGTTGCATAATCTACGTAAGTATGATCAGGGTCAAACTTCCTGTACTAGCTGTGTGTGTCCCTGTAATGTAGTGGCAAACTGATTGGCCTTATGCTCAGAAGTTGTGACCCCTTTTACGCACCACTGTATCTCACACATGTGTACATGTTTAGAAGAAACTTCTATTCCCCTATAGTCTAGAAGAATAAGGGACATCTCCATGTAAATATTTTGGAGTTGGTTCGGACCCTGCCCACCTGATCCAGAACCTCCTGTGTTACCTCTGTCTCCAGAACCACTAGATCCACCAGAACTGGAGCCACCTATACGACCTGATCCTCCACCTGTACCTGGAAGTGGACCAGTGGATGTACTTCCCTATGTCCCAATAGTGGTACTAAACTGAGCTCCTATAATCTGCGAAGTGGTACTTGTTTCACCATTTTCTTTACATTTTTGAATGTAACGAAATAGATAGGGTTATGGGTTGAGGAGGAATACTTGTTATTCTTGTCGGTTGAAGGTTGATGCCCACATTCTAACTTCTCGATCCAATGCTAACTGTGAGAGATTCCCTTTGGCTAGGAGGAACTACCTAAAATAGAAAACAAGACCACACAAGAAGAGTCAAATAATATATGACATTAGACTGCCTAGCGTATGCTAGATCCAGGAAGTATGATACTCCTTAGATGGTTGTCAATTCACTGTTTAAAACAAATTCATGTGAGAAATAAGCAAAGTCATACTATAGTTGATATGATTTAGGTATCTCATTCAAGCACAATAAGAAAATCTAACATAACAGGCTAGGCTATAGTCAGATTTGAAGGGTAGGTAGTTATCGGGGTAATGGAACTAGTCAGGGTCTGATTCTAGGTGGCTTAGGTCACTTAGAAGGAGGTTGTTTGGCTATGTTATTGGTAAAGGTTTAACACAAAAAGATTGACATCATTTTGGTATAACCAATTATGGTTTAGCAGGAACTGACGACGGTCATGGATAACTAGTGTCGGTAGGGTTGGGATGAAAGAAACTTAATAAAATATGGTTGCATGATTTGATCTTGGATTAGATAAGGATGGGAGGGTGGATAGAGAGGCCTAAAAAGATCTTGGATATGCTCAGAGGTGTTTAACATGTGAATATGGGTGATTTGTCAATGTGGACGGAGGAATAACTGAGTTTACGAGAAGGTGAAGAGTGAGAAGTAAGCATGCAAGGTATATAAGCTAATAACAGAAATGGCAGCAGTTATAATACTGAAATAGATTATGCTGGTTCAAGGAATACTTACTATGGATTAAGTTTGATGGTTGAGAGATGGTGATGGTTAATCAGAAGAATGGTGTTTGGTGCCATAGAAGTGCTTCCTAGAATGCTTCAGTGAATGCAATTCGTCTAGATCCATGCTGGTGCTAGCTATAGATGTCAGGATGTAACAAAAGATGTTGGTTCTGCTTGCATGTAGCTATGCTCTCTCTTTTTTCAATTACCAAATGTGTGAAACCCTCAAAAAAGGTTGCTAAGGTGACTAAATGGTAACCAAAGATGGTTCCAGATTGACCAGTGTCAGTTTAGGTATGACCGACGTCGGTTAAGGTGGGATCCCCTAGGTTTACTAAAAATTGTAGATCTCCCAAATCTCTTGGGCTAAGTTCATTTATCCTCGCGGATCAAGACAAAAGATTTCCTTGCAATGGGTAGGAATGTGGTTAGAGAAATCTTAGGCAGGTGCTTTTAGGGTTAGACTAAATCCTAGCTAAGTAAGGCTTAGTCTTAGTTAGTTATGGAAATGTGCCAAGAATAGGTCTAGGGGTGAGGTAGCTTGGTGAGGTGTCTAGGTGAGGTGGAAATTAGGTCAATTAAGACAATTAAGTAATAAATATAGTGAGGATGGGTATTAATTTAATTAAGTTAATTAAATTAATATTAACGTCGGGTGGAAGGGACCATGGTTAGGTGAATATGTTTGAGTTGGTTATTCGATGAGGGACTAAGGGGAGTGTGAACCAATTTTGGTGTCTACAGTACTACTCCCAGAAGTACACCCAAAATTATGTGCGCTTGAGTTCTATGCTAACGATGCACCTGAAAAGGTACATCCAAACAACAAATAAGATGTTTGCACTGCCATAGATGTATTGACTTGCTCCTTCTCTCCTACTACCCAAACTAGCGTGCTAACTACCAGATGTACCAAATACTGGAAAACCAAACGCAAGGGCTAGGTTTTCAAGTAGATTCAGATGCACGCCCGCGGACCATGTCGTCTCTACTGGCGTGCTTCCACATGAGGCTAAGGAGGGTTCCATTTCATGCTTTCCCAAATGGGGGATTTCCAAATGCTCTGGCTCCATGCCTCCTGCAAGAGATTCAAATCCTTCACGAGCCATCTCTCTCCTCAACGCCATCCACTCTGCAATATCACGATGTTTCTCTATCTCCCTCTCACATGCCTCATTATACTTAATCCGCCTTTCTTCTCTCTACCTCTCTGCCATTAGGTCTGTCATATTTCACCAAACTTGCTCCTACCCCGTGCGTGGTGGGGTTTAGCTAGCCATAGGTTTTTTTTCCAATTTTAGGGTTACCATCAAGATCTTGATCACCAGTGGAATGCCTTGTAATTAAGTTCCCCTAGGATATCGTAAAAACTGGAACTCAGCTACCTTCGGGAAATAATAAGTGGAAATTGAGTACTCCAAAATATAGCTATTCAAAACACCACAGAACCAAGTATCCAAAACATGCATCTAGATCAGATCAACATCATAGAGGGCCTGAAATTATTCCTACATCTAGACAAGTGTGTGATACCCCAATTTTGTTTAGACACATAAGTAACTAGCCACTCATACAGCTTTACTGGAAAGATAAAAAAAATCTCTCATACAAATAGTCATACAGATTCTAATCCATCCACATGCATGCATCAAACTCATATCCAGTGATGAACCTCCATGCGTACTATTCTTCCAAATATTTTATCCACTCCTCAACACTTGCCAAGGTCAACCGGTATATTGTCATCGCAAATCATCCTAAGAAAAAATGAAAAATACGTCCTAGAAACGGAACCAATGATGAAGCCTAGAATCTACCACGAATAACCCAAGCGTGTTGGCACATCACCCGACTTGAGCTAAGCACTCACCTGAAGCGTGAAAATATACCAGGAACCTCTTTAGAGTTGATTGTGTAGGATGTTAGCACGTTGAAGATAAAGCATATTCAGATCCATATTTAACCATAAGCATTCCGTAGAGCATAACTAGATCTAGATCTTAGATAATCATGGACTATGATAAGATTAACCATGCAAGACCAGTTACAGTCATATTTAACACCATTATCCATCCAATAAACTTCATTATATTAAACACAGTAAAACATAGAATCTTCTTACATTACAAAGTATTACCATAGGTTATGCGCGCATCAAACACATAAGCATAACTTTACAATAACTCATACACAGTGTCTCTCTCCCTTAAACTACATAGTTTAATGATTATTTATAAAGGAGGGCAATTTCCCTTCACTGTTTAAGAACTTGCCAAAATAGGTCGCATGCTGAAAATAGCCATGCACCTTTACAATACTATGCACACATGTAAGTGCGCTAATAATAGATCTCCTACAGTTAACTGGTAGTAGTAATCCTAGTATTATCTCAAACTCATGCATGGTGCTTAATAGACGCTCATCCCAAAATAGAATTTTTGTGTTGTGTAAGTCTCCATCCCGTTGTGTGATCTACACGCTATCTACAAAAATAGCTCACATCCATAAAAATGGCTAAGTCCTGAATCAAATTTTCCTAGCGCGTGTTTCCTTTCCTATCCTTCCACGCCTTTAAATGTTCCTTATTCCCGTCCATGAATATTTTTTGTGTCCTCTCCTTAGAAGAATATATTTTCTCAACACCACCATGTAACGGTAATTTTTTAAATACAATGAAGGTGAACTAACATTTCAAAAAATGGAAAAACCACATGCAGAGCCATAGAGCTCGAAAAATTGAAATGAAAAACAAAACTGACTCTTTCGTTTTTCCCCCAAACCATCTTTCTACTTCTAAGGTGGTATTCACACTTGGTTCGAGATCAATTAATGTCAGGATGGTTTTACAATCCTCCTTCAGATCCGCCTACCGCCATATAACTATAGCAATGACTAGTAATTGATAAACATGCAAAATATCATAACTAACTAATTGGAGTTTAGTGCTCGCCAAGTCTGTCTTGGCTTCCTCCAAGAATGGAACAGGATTGCATTGAATGTAATTTTAATTCTTTAGTACAGTATGGTTTGTCACCCATAACCATGCTTAAACCCTTAGGGTTTATGTAACTCGAGTCATAGTCTAGATTAGGTTTATGTCCCACATAGTTTTTGATCCATTTTTAAATAGTGCCAACCTTAGTCTAGATTAGGATAGTAATGAATCCCTTTAGGTATTTTAGGAATTAAAATAGCATTACAAAGAATAATTCCAATATTATCTTAGAATAATATGCATCTAGGTTAGTTAGGTTTACACCAAGAATTATTATCACCAATGTGATTTTTGTTAGGTCATCGCTATCATATATACTAACTTAAAACATTAACTCAGATCATTACTAACATATGTAAACATCATAGAGTAATCAGATCTTATTGAAGCGTATATGCACCAGATTCTATTAGGTGCTCTAATGGCATCATTTCCTTCGAGCATGGACAATATGACATGTTTGTAATTAAGACAAAATTAGTCAGACTAATAGAATGATCATACATCATATCAATTGAAGGCATGCCTTAGATCACTAAAATTGATCCAAGGTATGACTATCCCTTCACTAGAAACAAATAAACTGTAGTTCACATTAATTAATGTAACTGAAGTATCTTACCAGCATAGTCCTTTGGACAACATTTACCTTAAATCAAATTATTTATACAGATTATACCCCAACATAACATAATGAGCAAATGGAAAAAATCCAACATTAGTATAATTCTAATACAGTATGATCTCAATAGAGTTAAAAGGTAAACTATTTAATCAACATAAAACATGACCAATCAATCAAGAGAGTAAAATGTCTCAGAATATAAGTCATATATCAATGTTTACAAATTTTAATTAAAGAATTTGGTTAAGATATCATTCATGGCAGAGGAATTACATCTAGAGTTGCATCAATCTATTACATTAGAGATCACTGACATCCATTTGTCTCCATCATAAGGCACAAGGCTAGGACACCTACATCACACTTCATAGGGTGAGGATTCTATTCTATTCCATGCACACATTCTATTACATTTCTACATCTAGTCATTGCTCGCTATTTCACAAAGTGTGAATGGAACAAGAGTACCTAGGGTACATGATTGCACACACCACAAAAAATACATTTGGGTCTTAAATGTAGTGTAGTGCTCAGTAAGTGAGCCCACTGTTGTGGTAGATGCGGTCGGTCTGACCCATTCATTTGGAGTTTTATATTTTTAGGGTTTTAATATTCTTTTGTGCACTTTTGTAGGTATTTATTTCATCTTGGATTATTGGCAACATTCGGTGTAGTACAACATATTTAATGTGATAGACAACGAGGGTTTTGGACAATCTACCGAACCTATAAAGATCAGTTTCAGATCTTTTACACAGACCAAGGCACCAATTTTACAGACCAGAGCACCCGCAGGTTCCCCAACCCCTCTCTAGGCACCCTAATCCATCTATATACTCCATAGTAGTCCTTTTCAGGGATTCCACATAGTCGTTATTTCTTTCTATTTCTCCAGTCACCTCTGCGAAAACAACCCAACGAGCTCCTCTAATCGGCTGAGTTCTTTCCTCTTCCTTCTTGCACATTAGGGTTAATGTTTCCTTTTGTATAATTTATTGGGTCATCTTTATATTTATTTACAACATCTATTTACTTTATTTATAGTTTTTCATAGCTTAGATTTTTTTACTATTGGTAAATGTTTTTGAAGGGACCATACCTTATAGTACAAAAAGGCTCAACAACCATATATTACAAAGAAATCAAATTTGTTCTTTGATACGTGGGGTCCACACCCTAACCAAAAATCCTAGGAGCTAGATAAATAGGAAACAAACCAAGTTAGGGTCTAACTTCCTACAAATATCCCTACTAACAGCACCAAAAAACAAAACATAAGTACAAAACGGAAGCAAACAGTAATAGAATAGAAATAAAACAACAAAACATAGCTAAGAAAAAGATTTGTTGAAAAAATTGAGTGCAATATTCAAAGATCTATAGAGAATAACCGTCATTTGAATTTTTGGGCATTGACTTCTCTTGGTGATAACATTATTTTTAATTTTATCATTCTTCTAAGCCAACTGAGGGATACCACAAGCCTCACATACCTGCTTAACATTAGTTTGGATATAATCCAAAAAATCCTTGTGAATAGCCAGATGATTAGACTGCATATCTTCCACTTGAATAATACTATCCTCCAAATCACTGAGATGAGAGGAAACACTATTCATATTCGCTTCCAAGTTAGTGATAATAGATGGGGTAATATTGGTTTTGAGGACTTCTTTGATGAGGGTGTCAACATTATCTTCAATATCCTTAAGGGCCTCAACTTGCTGCTTAATTTGAGCAGACAGACCAGAGCTAGAGTTTGGGACAACCTGACTAATTTCAAGAAAACTCTCATCTCTAACAACATATTTACCTTTAGAATTGTGAAGAATTCTCTTAGTAGGGGGAGGGTCAGACAAGGACTCATGGATGTTCATATTTTTGGTATAAATCTTCGGCTGCTATGGAGGAGGGGGAAACTGGGGGACCAAAGAGGGGGTAGGTTCATTTACCACCACATCTAGAAAGAAGTGATGAAGGAGAAAAATCACTCCTTGGTGCAAAGGGAGTACCTGTATGAAAGAAAATCAACATGTCACCTTCTTTCGCACCCGACTTCTCGAGCTCGTGCTGAGACAACCGGTATGGAATGAAAAATAGATGTGTAAGCAGATGGTATTAAAATGATCAAACAAGCTACTAGGGAAACCTAATATCCTCAACACGAAATATCAGGATTTGTGATTCTAAGGCAAAGAAAGACTCTCTAACTTGGATTGGCCTGATGGAAGGGTCAGAAAGAATAGCTACACGAAGGCTCCAATCAATATCAATCTCCACAGAGATTCTATCTACCGATTGTGGGACTCGTGGAATGTATCCTACGTGTGCCTTGTATGGGTTTCCAGACAAGGTCATGGAAGTGAATGCGAGAGGCATAATGGAACTGCAAGGTCTATGGGTGATTCTCTTATCTAGTATAGAAATCCTTAGACTAGTTGGCTATTATGTTCAACATGGAAAATTGTGCAATGATATCTAGTGGAAGCAGAGATGATCTATAAACTAGTAAATGTAAACCAATATCAATATCCAATTGTTTTGTAGGTCCATTTGGTTAGGGGACCCGAGGATCATAATCGTAAACTCGTGGTGGATTTTCTACTTGAATGCTCATGTATGGATCTAAATCTTGTTTCCAGGAGCAGTCCAATACTCGTAAGATTTATATGCCTTAATTTTTAATGTGTTTAATTGTGTAATACACTCAGAATACTAGGAGGGTGTTTTGAGGACAAGTATCTGTAACCACATTTCTATGTCAGTCAGGAGATCAGGTCTATTTGGTTGTGGGACCAGTGCATCACAACTAAAATTTCTTTCTTGTTGCGGACCTTTAATGGTCATGAATTGTTCTGATGTAACCTATGCGTGAGAAAATGACAATTAATATAAGCAAATGAAACTATTATATGTTTTTTGTATTTTCACAATATATGAAACAAAGCAATAAAACAACTATCTAATAAAGTAAACATTTTTGGTATTTCTTGATAATATGGAAACAAATAAATTAAAGCTTCTAGTTCAACCAAAATCCTAAATAGGAAAGTCAACCAGATGTAGCCAATAACTTGTGCAATAGTATATTAATCTAACTTAATCTAAACAAATCTTATTTTCCAATTTTTAAGTGTGGATTATTAAATCCTCTTCTACCTCAGATACACGGGAAGATTTAAAGCTTCAAAAATTTTCCTTCCCCTGTAAATTCCCTGATAGACTATATAAAGATTTAAGGGAAACCACAATATATGATCAATCTAAAATATAAAGCTTCAGTGAATTTGACTATTTGCAATTAAATCCTCTAATCTATTTGATATGTGAATCTATGTGATTCAGAATAAAAATTTAAAGAAATGTGAATTTATGTGATTCAAAATCACAACCATCTTAACAACCTCATTGAAAGAAGGGGGGATGGAGGAACAGAGGATTCTTGACTTACTGGTTTGCAAATATTCATTGCTCACCAGGAAACACTTCTCCTTGGCTTCTTTATCAAACATGTTCCTGTAAAACATTACCCCGTCCATGCTCATGCTTGAAATAAAGGAGATCATCTCTTCAGTAATAGTAAAATCCTTGTTTTTGAAATGGATGAATGTGTCCTTCAAATTTCTAGCAATAGTCAGGTAGATATGGACACCATGTCCTTCAATATGTTGCATGAAATTAGTGAAGATACCAACATTCAAAAATTTCCATAGCTCTGCATTATTTGTCCATGATGGGTCGCAAATAGGTTCAACCCTATAAGGTAGCCCCCATGATGTGATTGAAAAAGGCAACAATGACATCCCAAATGAAGCAAAAGAAATGCTTATCCACAAAAGCAGTGATATAATTCAGAGATTTCAAACCCCACCCTGTGAACTGCATAATGAAAATAAAAACCCTTCTGTCGAGGCTTGATCTCAAAAAATAATAAAATTAAATCCATTTGGAATAATGACTTCACATAAGCTGTAAGAGCTAAAAGTACGCATGATAATCCCTCTACGCATGTCGTGACCACCACCTTAAAGTGATTAAAAGGTTAATTACTTGTGGCTTCATTGTTAATGATGGATTTGATAGCACTAGGGATATCCTCGATATTGTACCAAATTTTCAAATTATTATTATTGATGAGGACCCCTTCATTGGCCAATGCATCCACTGCCCCATTCCCTTCTCTATAGACATGTTCAATTTTTATGTTAGAGAAGTCTTTGAATAAAACCTTATCTTTGGATATGAAGTCCTTAATGGTATAACTAGGGGGTTGGGAACCATTTATATTATTAATGACATTAAGATATTCCCCTTCAATGACCAAATTACTGACTTTAAGGTCCCTGACAATTTTGATTCCCTAGAGAGCAATAAGTGCCTCAACATGATGGTTTAATTGAACGCCCATTGATTATGCATAGGAGAAAATAGGGAGTCCTTGACAGTTTCTTATTAGTCCCCCACCCCCAACTACACCTGGGTTACCTTTAGAGGTCGCATCAAAGTTCAACTTGCACCATCCTTTATGTGGGTGAATCCACTGAACAAGAGTCCTATAATTGTTGGGAGAAATAAATTGGCAATGTTGATTTTCAATGTTCTAGGATTTCAGAAATCTTTCCTCCTCCGTGGGATATTTAGGATTCTTAGGGGGCTTGGATCTTAGAATGTTATCCTTGTCTGTAACTGTGATTTCATTGAGAATCCTCTTTATGGACTTGTTGGCATTCCTGAAAATAAGAGAATTACGGGCCTTCCAAATTCTCCAAATGGTGTGGGGAAACAAAATTTTCCAAAACCTCTTGAGCATACCATATTTGAAAGGTGGTTGCTATTGTTCCCAAGCCTGAACAAT